>JAAKBH010000278.1:0-1247141 GCA_019776075.1 Amaranthus palmeri
AAAAAAAAACGAATCCAATATAATGCAAAATTATGAATAATGATTAGAGTGGTCTAGCTCGAAAAAATCAATCTACTCCTCAACAACACCCACCCCACTCCCTATTAGGCCATTTTGCACAAATCCCTACCCATAAAGAAAACTAGGTAACCACTCCAGTAACACTAATCAGCAGCATATTCAAAAGACATGGAAATAAAGGCAACTAAAAGTGGTTTTGTAAATACTTGTTCACTTGAATAAGATACAATTGAGGTATCGCAACCCATTCATCATAAAGGAAGAACTCAAGAGATCTCAAGTGCAGTAAAACTGCCTTTGTCAAAAATTATGAACCAGAGTGGTCATTAACCCATAGTAACAACGCGAGGGAAAACTTCTATATCGCATATTGAAACAGGCTCAGCATGAATGTAACCAAACTTGGTCTTTAATCCACTATTCGCCTCATTCTAAACAAAAAATATATACTACCTCCATTTATTAGAAACTTTTTCTCCCAAAACTCTCTTGCATGAATAGGAGAAAAATTGTTCAAAAAAATCGAGGTAAGTATTATACAAGTAGAATCAAGCAAAACACACCTGTACAGCTTCACAGCAGCAGTTTTGTTCCCCTGTATCCATACTTTAAGTAGATATTCATAAAAACTGCAACCAAATCCCAAGGTTATCCACAAAAACAACCATGAAAGAGGCAGAAAACAGAAAGTTTATGATGTTAAATGATAATTTCAGCTTACAGAAGTATAAACGATCTTCACCTGTCACCCATGGCACCAAAAGTAATTGTTGAACGAGATCCTGATCCAGTATTAGGATCAATATAAATAGGCAGAAGACCATCACTTGGGAAGGTTTTATTGAACACTGATATTACATTTTCTACCTACATTTCAAGATCCCATTAGAGTGAGACCCTTATTATAATTGGGAAACTGTGCCAAGATAGAGTCAATCCCTTCAACATAGAACTAAATCACGCTCAACAATTTACCTTCTGCGTACTTAGGATTCCCTGTCCTCTGAGAGTGCAATGAATTCGAGTTGCTCAGTTCCTGAATCTGCTAATATGCTGTCACCCTGCAAAGAAAATTTCACAAATGAAAAAGATAAACATATAATTAGCTTGATGAAACCATCACTTTCCCATGTCAAAAGTACATGGGTTAGAACTTGATTCTAACATCTTTTGTCGTGTATCGCCTCACTAACGAACAACATATGTGAATTGGACAGACACATGTTGCTCTTACTCTTCTCGAGAAATTCACACAATGTCAAAAAAAATATTTGTAAAAAGCCTCCTTCAACTGTCATATATCTTGATTCTAGCCCTTTCCCCCCCCATTGCCATTCAGCTAATCCGTGGCATCACATTTTTGTATTCAAAAAAGCCTCCTTAACTGTCATATATCCTGAAAGCTGCTGCCTGCTATCGCTTCGACCACACATAAAGAGGTTAATACGTATGCTATTCATAAAAGATGCTAGACTATGAAAAGGTATCTACAAACAGTCCATAATCATTTTGTAACAAATCGCTAATAATGGAAACAATGAAAATATGCAAATAAGAAACAAAATCAAGAAAGCCCAATTCCTAACGGTATTCGAGCCACCGCCTAGCTCCTAATCCTCCTTTTCTTTTATTTCTTACTTGACAAAGAATATAATATGTACAAGAGGGCCTTTATATAGGAGTCTATTTTATTCCTCTTTTTTAATCTCCTTTATTTATTTATTAACCCCTTATTGTCTTGACAACCGGCCCAACCGGTTGCCCTTCCCCATTCGTTACAATACCCCTCACCTTGTCCTCAAGGTGAGAAAGAATGAACTCCCATAAGACCATTCGACAATGTCCTTCGACCCCTTGACCCGAGTCGTTACATTACCGACCGCCTGAAGTTCCACCTTGCCCTCAAGGTGGATAAAAATGTAACACGAGTCGAAGAGTTAGCATCAAATCTAACTTCTGTTTCGTTCTCCAGTTTTGAAATCCTATGAGCAGTAACTTTTTCAATTCTTTTTTGCCAATAAGAAAGGGAATCCTCTTGTTTACAACACTAGCCTCGGTACAGATATCAGACAAGTATTCAAAGCAGAGTGGAAATAAGGCAAAAACTCCAAAAATCAATAATAGAAATAACATCAGCAGCCTCGTCAAGTTTAGGCCGAAGACGTGAAAGTTTGATTTTAGCATTCTCAGTAACCCAGCTGTTTTTCAGGACCATGTCCTCATTAGTGGGGACATTTTTATATGGCCAGAAATTTTTAATATTGGCCTTAAGACTTGGGTCATGCTCTCAGTGACTTGAAGGAGTGCTAAAGGAGCCCAGCTCAATTCTGGAATGATGACTTCAGCCTTGATGATGTCAGCTGTGACATCAGCAGCAGCAAACCCCATTTGCTCCTTCCTCTTTTGATTTTTTGAAGCCCTCTTCCATTTTTCATTTTTCTCTTCAATTTTCTCTCTTTCTTCAAACCCATCCCTAAGAAAATGACGGCCACTTCATAACATCTCACTGTACTGCCGGCCATCCACCACCAGTCCCCGGATATCCAACTTTTCCGTCCGTCCCTCCCTTTTCCTCCTTCCAGACGCTGCCGGCCTTCTCACCGGTCCATAAATTTTTGACGACTTTAAGACCAAACAATCCCAAAATATTATCTTCCTCCTTCCAACCCATTAACCCTAGAAATATCGCTGCCAACTTTCCCTCACCGGCGAACAAGCCATTTTTTTCCGGCTGCCTTTTGCTTTGTCCTAGTACAACTCGACGCCTCCACCACCTTCCTTCTTCTCTTCTGACGTCCCTTCCATTTCCACGCACCCCTCGTGGTCCTTCTCCGCGCACTTTAAACTTAGGTACTCACTTTCTTGGCTTCTTTTTCTTGCCTTATTCATTTCCCATTTCTATCTTTCTCTACTAGTCTTATTGTTTTTCCTCTGCTTTCATCTTTCCTATTTTTTGCTTTTGTTATGTCTTTGTCTTTTTCTGACATTTGTCTCTTTTTTATTTTCCTTTTTCCCCAACTCACTCTATTTTTTCTTGTGGTCTACCTCTTTAATGCAAGAACATTTTAATAATGGGTCACCCACCAATAATACGGATCTTCCTTCCCAAGTAAATTGCATCGTTTGCACTTTCCAATTTGTCATCACCGGTCCCAAAGTCTCCAACCATTGCACCCCAAGAATCACATCGGAATTTTCCCAACTCCAAAGATAAGAAATCTTGGACTATAATCAACTCTGGTAAATGCAATGTCACCCTTCTACATACTCCTTGCCCTACTATCTCATCTCCACTGCCCAAGATCACTCCAAATCTCTCACATTCTTCACAAGTCATTCCCATTTTTTTAACGGCCATATGGGAAATGAAATTATTAGTTGCTCCCGAATCAATCATAACGACTAATTCTTCCTCTCCAATTTGCCCAATCATCTTCATGGTTTTTGGATTAGTTATCCCCACTATGGAATTTAATGAGATAATCGATCTAGCATCTTCCTCCACCAAACTCTCCTTGGTCACGCCCTCCATGCCATCCTCTTCATCATCCTCCACACTTCCAATTAACACACTCAATTCCTTCTTGCTACACACATGATTCACGGACCACTTTGCATCACATTGGAAACATAACCCCTTTGCTCGCTTCTCCCTAAACTCCTTATCGGAAAGTCGCCTAATTCGCTCCGTGGATGGTTGGATTTGGTTTCCCGTACTACTCATGTCTCTAGGTTTGTATGTGGTATTTGGTGGGAATTTGTGGGTATTTAAAGAATTAGGGTGGGTATTGTTTGGGTAGTTTCGGGTGGGGTAGAATTTAGGTGGGTTATATTGGAGTACTTGGTAAGGTTGGGCCGTGTGGGCCGTGGGGTGGGTGTCGGTTTGGGTTTGGGTTTTCCTTCCTAACCAAGTTAAAGATTGGGCTATTAATTTTGCCTCAATCTTTTCCGCCCATGCCATGGCTTGCCCCAAGTTAATGGGCCCTAACATCTTCAACTCCGTTTTTATTTCATCCCTTAACCCTCTCAAAAAGGCTCCTACCATGACACTTTCTTCCTTCTTTCCCAAGTGAGTCAAACGTGAGACAAATTCACTACGATACTCGGCCACGGTTCCCGTTTGCTCGGACGACATCCAATATTCACACATTTCGTTTTCATCCCAAGGTCGAAATCTTCCAAGAATCAATTTCTTTAAATCGTTCCACTTCCGAATTGTCCCGTTTTGTTCCTCCCAATCTAGCCACATCTCGGCTTCCCCTTCAAAACATACCGCTACCGCTTCTAATTTCTCATTTTCATTTAATTGATAAAAAGAGAAATATTTCTCCGCTTTCCGTACCCAAGAATCGGGATCTTCCCCATTAAAATTTGGAATTTCCAACTTCCTCTTCCTCCAATTGGACCGCCTCTCCTCCCTCTCACCTTCCTCATACTCGTCTTCTTTTCTTACTCGCCTCATTTCCCATTCGGGTCCCACGGTTTCTTTTTCCACTTGTGACTCATTCATGCCCAATTTCTCATACAATTTCGTTTGTCCTTGCACTAACATCTCCAAAACTTGATCGGTTTTATCAAGCCTCTGATTGAGTCGGTCTTCTACCGCCTCCAATTCCCCTCGCCATTTGCCCTCCATGGCATTTTTTAATTCTTCCACACTTTGTTCAAGAGTACTCATGATTTTTCTAGAAACTCCAATCTTTCTTGCCCACAATCGAACAATGCTCTGATACCTTTGTAACAAATCGCTAATAATGGAAACAATGAAAATATGCAAATAAGAAACAAAATCAAGAAAGCCCAATTCCTAACGGTATTCGAGCCACCGCCTAGCTCCTAATCCTCCTTTTCTTTTATTTCTTACTTGACAAAGAATATAATATGTACAAGAGGGCCTTTATATAGGAGTCTATTATAATAAGACCCTTAGGACACCTCATCAAGAATTCAAGAAACCTATCAATTATTTTATTACAAGCCAACTAAGCCTATTAATAGCCAACTAAGCCTTTATTTATTTATTAAACGCCTTCTAATATAAGTCTTGACAACCGGCCCAACCGGTTGCCCTTCCCCATTCGTTACAATACCCCCTTCTAAGACTTTCACCTTGTCCTCAAGGTGAGAAAGAATGAACTCCCATAAGACCATTCGACAATGTCCTTCGACCCCTTGACCCGAGTCGTTACACAAACATATTGGTAACACAGATATGTTAAGAGTAGGAAAGTTAATGACTCGAGCACTCAGCGGTGCCAACTGTCACACAGAAGAAAACTAATTTTGTTATACAATAGGGAAATATTTTTTTATGTATTTGTTTGAGGACATTCTAGAGACTAGAAGTAATATTAAAATAAATTATTTAGTTCTTAATTAGTATAAAAATATAGCATGTAATAAGGGAATGAGGAGATGTAAAATGGATTTGATATGAATTCTCCCTTTCATATTTCTTTTTTCTCTATCTCTCACTGTAGTTGTGTACTTCTTCCCTAATTCTTAATCTTCTTTAGTAATTCTCTTCAACCTCTTCCTCTTTACTCTTTCAAATCCTAGATCAATTTATTTCTCACATTGTTAGATTCTAGTTCATTCCAACTTGGTATCAAAGTAATACGTTTCAAATGGGTCCACTAGATTTTTTCCTTGATAAACTAGGTATAACAATTCAACATTTGGAGAAACTTCAAGCCCATAGCAAAACTATTGAGTCATAAACTTCCCTTATTTTAATAGATTTGCTACACCATTTTCCGTTCATGATAAATCAAAAAGTCTTTAATAATTTGGATGATGATTTGCTTATCCTTTGCTTAAGCCAATTTGAGCTTCATCCCCATTTTTAATCAATTATCTAAAAATCAATTTTGATTAATGTTGGGGAGATCTACAATGGAAGCAATTCATATTATAAAACAAGTAACAGAGTACTATAGGCCCACAAAATAGGTCATTCCCAAGAATTACATTGATATAGTGCAAGATATGTATCAAGAAGTAATGAAATGTTAGGACATGCAGAGGAGCAGTTAAGGATTATCCCATCACAATTGGCCTAAATCAAGGCTTGCTTATAAGACTCTTTCTTTTTGCAGTGGTCCTATAAGAAATAATGCGATTGATACAAGGTGGTGCATAGATGAGACTAAAGAAGGGTAAATACTAAGTTAGAACGTTGGAGACAAGAGTTGGAGTCACAAAATTTCAAGTTATGTCAGAGCAAGAAAAAGTATATGGAGTGTAAATTAGCACCAACGAGATATAAAACTAGAAGAGAAAGAATCTCAAGTAAATGCTTCAAATACCTTGAGTTCATATTTCAATGTAGTGGAGACATCTAATAAGATGTGACCATTAAAATAAGTATGGGTAGCAAAAATAGAGACGCCTACTTGACTATTATATAATTGAGGTGTACCCTTGAAGTTGAAGGGAAAATTTATCGAACGACAATTAGATTGGCTCTACTATGTAGATCAAAAATAGGGCTTTTAGAGGGATCATTGTCGAAAGATGGAAGTAGCGAAAATGTGAATGCTTTAATGGATGAGTTCACATACTTTACGGGATAAATTCAAAACGAAAATCTAAGAAAGAGGGTATGAGTTGCAAGTATGAAAAGATGAAAGAGAATCTTTTAAGATGGTCTGGACATGTGCAAACATGGGTATTAGCAAACCGATAAGGAAGATAGAAAGTTGGAGCTCAAGAAACTTAAAAAGTGATCGAGAAAAATCAGAGATGAATCGGAAGACAAGAGCGGAAAAGGTTATGAATAACCTAAACTTACAAGTTGAGATGATAGAAAATCGTAATGAATAGAGAAGAAAAAAAATCTATGTGTAGAGGACCATTGAAATTAAAAATTGGTTACAAATACACAAGAAATTATACTGCAACTCCATCTCTTTCATCGCCCCCTCACCGAGAAACACCCAAAAAAAGAGAAACCCTAAATTACAGAAGAATAGCATGAAGAAAGATCGTTACAAGGAGTATCTTTAAGAAGGAGCATTTGTTACTTAGCCAAACAACACCTAAGAAAATTGTAAAAACTTCTGATTTCGATTATGACAATCTGGAGGTACTTCCACCATTAGAAGTAGCTTAGATGTTAATCGATTATCTTCTTGTCTCATCATGAAATAGATAAATTCTTGATGTTTGTCATGGGAGATAATAGTATCAAGGCTTCAATATGTTTTAACTCCTTCACTTATCTTTATATTGGGTTTGGTTGTACTTGTATGGAAAATCAATTTTGGAAATAATGGAAGATATATAGCTTTGATGGAGTATGGATGGCAAATGGAGTAGGGTAGATCGAAAGAAGATGAAAAACGAAATTGGATTTTGGTTGAAGGTTCCAACATTTTTCAGCGAGAGAGAAGGAACACTTATCTAGGAAGGAATTAATTTGTCAAATTTTAGTTTTCAATTAAGTTTTCCTTTTCTTATCTTCAATACTTTGATTAATAAACCATGTTTAAAAACCTTTTATTTCATAATACATTAAACAAAGATCAAATAAAAAGTAAAGAGTTTATTTGTCTTTCTTTTTAACTGTTTTTTTATTACGGGATGATTAGGGCTTGTAAAGGATGGCCCATCAACTTGCACCGGATGATTAGGGCTTGTTCATGACATTTTGGTGTTGGATGGTGGTTAAGGACTTCATGACTTGAAACCTAGAAAGTTGGCTCGCAAAGGAGAGGCTAACCTTATGAGGAGTGTCTAACATCTATATATAACAATTTTTTGTCATCTTTCATAATAATGTTAGTGTGTTCTTAAGTCATTGGCAATACAACTTGTTTAGAGGCCTAAAACTGGAAAGCTGTGTAAAATCCTAGAAGACAAACATGGGGTCATTGTGTCATGATTCTTAAATGTTCTTCGAACTTAAGCTTGATTGTGATTGAAGATGTGGAAAAAGCCTAAAGCCAAGAAAGCTAGAGTTGTAGTTCAAGCATAGTGTAAAAAAAAAGGTCGCATCACATCGCATTGGTAGCGTTGTGAAGATGATTTCAAAATAAAGATATTCTCCGCGTTGTAAAGGGGTAAAAAAAGCCGCATTTTAAGCCGTAACAAGGGATATTTTATGGTTTCGAACGATACTTAAGCATTATGATACGCGCATCACTCTTGTTACCGCATCACCGTTTCGCTGTAACCATTCATATATATAATATGAGTTCAAGACAAGCTTTTAGTAGCCAAAATCCAAAAACAGAAAGGTGACATTAATTGCATGCTAGTCCTATGAATTCTTATCTTGTTCATGTGTTTGCCCTAAAACCCTAGGTTTAGTTAATTGTTGTTTAACTCTTGCAACCAACCAGAACAATCCAACTTAATATACAATTTCCTTTCACCATTGGACTTGGTGCAAAGAAAGACCGTCCCATAGCATATAATCCCTTGCTTAGCAGTGATGCCAGTCATTAGAAAGTACCTAAGGTATTATAAATTTGTCAGCACATAAAGGACCTAAAATCCTTAACAGCAACCTGGGAACCGACTATCACAATGTCTCATATTGTTTACCCATAAAATACCCACTGTATGAAACCTAATTTAATTGTGAATTCTGTCTCTGCGACCAACTCTACACTAAGATATTCAAGCACAAATTACTACTTTCTAGCAATTAAACACTGAAAAAGAAAAGGTACAGCAAACTAACTAAAAACAATAAAGCAAGCATACCTCAATAAATCTGCTATGCAAATCATCCTCACTTATGTTCTTGGAGCTGTTGAAAGCAAGAAGTTGAATAATCTTAGCAAAATAATGGAGGTATACAACCAAAGCAGTGCCATGAGCTGCAGCAGCAAGTGATCCAACCGCCATTAAAAACCAATCGAGGCGGTCGGCGCAAGTGAATAGTCGCGAAAACGGGACAGCAGCTGGAGGCGGCTCGATCTCATCCTCGGCTTCATCTTCCATATCCTCCTCCATCTCCACACCGGGAGCCGCACCTTCGGCGTTCGTGTCTATATACGGAGACGGAGACTCCGGAGGCTCCGAAACTTCAGATACCGGCGTTAATGGCTGTATGTGGGGTGGGGACCACCCAAACAGTCCCCTCGATACATTCATTTTTCTATCTCCTCAAGAAAAATCCAAATTCACCTTGTTTACCGATCTATTTTTAGGTTACGCTAGATTTACGGATTAATTACAGTCCAAAAAAGTTCAAAATAAGTGAGAAATTGAGTAGATCACCACAATATAATTTTCTTTACCGATTTCTTCACTACCTGGTTGTTTGAATCAACAATGGCGGAAGAGAAAGAGAAAAGAAGGAGAACGAGTTGGTAACTCAGTCAAAGAAGGCGGGAGAGAGGAGAGAGAAAGAAAGAGTGGGAGTGGGTATTTTGAGTTTTGACTCGTCGTCGAAATTTCTTTCTTTCTCTCTCTTAAAGATTTTATTTTTTTTTTCTGTAAAGGAGGAAAGAGAAAAAGGTAGGTTAACGGCAACGTCAACTTTATTTAAATAAATAAACATTATTGGGTGGCTTTTGGAGAGTTGCGACTTGCGAAAAAAAGCGCTTTCTTCAACGGATGTGTAAATGTTTTCCAAGGGAAGTCTAGAGATTGTAACTAGTGTTTCTCAAACTCAATGCTCAATGCCATGAGTTCAAGAATTTAAAAAAATAAATAAATAAATAAATTTTTGTATAAGACGTTTTTACTGTGAGACGTGTCTTATAGTTAGATTAAATAGTCTAGAAATTGAAAAGCGCTTTCTTCAACAAGAATGGTGGAATACGCTATCAAACTAAGATTGTAGTATATATATTGATGTGTTTCAAAACATTAACAACGTATATTGAGTTTCTTTATATTTAATTCTTTTAATTACAATATACTTCATATGTGTAAATTTTTGTTACCCACCTTCATATAATATTTGTATTAGTCTAAAATTTCATTAAAATATTAACGTAATTAAAAATTTGTGCATTGCACGGGTTTTTATACTAGTAGTCTAATGAATAACAATATTCCCTTCTATTCAGCCTAAATGTCTCATTTAGTTTTTCGCACTTGTTGAGGCAGCATTTTAACTCTTAATCTCTCAAATTAGTCTTAATTAAAAATTATAAAATTTGATATTAATAATTCTTGTATTGAGACGAATCAAATAAGATCCCACGTAACTATGTTTTAACTTATAGATTAAGATTAAAATATAAATTAAGAGTGATGTGTGAATAGTGCCAAAAAAATGGGACATTTATGCTAGATAGGAGGTAGTATATACTTTTAACATAATGAATCTTTGTATGGGTTCATTTCACAAAAAGAGGGTCTTATGCAAAGGGAAGGAAAAATAATTATTCAAAACTTTTAAAAAGTTTGAATTTTTCCATTAAAATTATTTTGCATTAAAATGATACTCCCTCCAATTCTATTTAGATGTTTCATTTGCTTGAGCACAATTATTAAGAGTGGCGTAGGGTCCATTAAAAAGTTCCGGCTTAATATTACATTAATTTTAATTATTTCTTAATGCACATTTTATTAAATTCATGAAATTGAAATTCAAACTTTTTTATAGTTATCATTCTAATAATGATAAAGCAGTGGATCATTGTAAATTGTATCTATAATATAATTAGCATTTTAGTGAACCTTACAAGTATAATTAAAAATAATATAATTAATTTGTAAATGAATGAATGTTTTTCTAAAAAAATATAAATTAATGATGATTTGTAAATTAAAAATCAAAGATTATTTGTGCATCATTATTACATACCACAAAATCTCACACGAAACGGTCTATAGGATAGACCACAAAATTGGGCCAGCCCATTTCCCTTAACTGATTTTTTTTATTATAATATCAATTATATTATGTTATAATCCTAAATGTAAGGTATTATAACCTCGAATATACTATTCTATAACCCCAAATATAAGTTATTATAACCCCGAATAATTTATTATAACCCCAAATATACTATGTTATATTTTGGGCTGGGCTTTATGTATTCCGTCTATAGAATAGACCGTCTCCCATGAGACTTACTGATTACATACTATTATTACATTGTTTTTCAAATTTTAATAGTATATGTTATAGTCCCAACTAAAATTTTAAATGATGATCAAATTAATAACATTTAATATTCCTATATTCATTTTATTCAATGACATCATCAATCTCATAAGAATATGACAACTCATTAATTTTTTGAGTTGCTTATGTCAGTTGTGTTTTGTTTTAGTATATAGTAAGTATAGATAGATGAGTTCCGTGGTTCCTTCCTATATTCCAAATGGGAAGAACAAGTAAGATCGGAGGGAGTAATAAGTTTGACATTAGTGAAATAAAAAAAATAATAAGATAAACTCATAAAACAAAATAATTCAACATTTAAAAGAATATAGAATAAAATTTCTAGCTTAAAAGAAAATTAAGAAACGAATGGACTTATAATTTGGAAAATAAGTGATTAATTAAAACTTATACCTAATTTTCTATATCCATGGCAGCATAACTCCACCATTTATTTTCAATTCCACTGCCACAAATGAGATGAAAGGAATAAATGAAAAATGTTTAACCGTAAATTGATCACATATAAACTTAAGTTTGAATTTGGGATAGTGGTGAAAAATGTTTAAAGTTGTGAAATAATAGTGGAAATTGGAGAAGACATAACTTGATAATTTACAAATAAAATTAAGATGAAAAATAAAGCAAGGAGTAAAAAATGATTTTCCACATAAATAAATATGAATAGTTTGCTTATTCCCAAGAAAAGTTATACTCCCCCGAACCAATTTAGTTGTCCCATTTGGTTTTTTACACTATTCATTAATTCCGTTTAATTTGTATTTTATTCTTAATCCATAAGTTAAAGTATAGTCATGTGAGATCTTGTTTGATTTGCCTCAATGCAAGGATTATTCTTATCAACTTTTCATAATTTTTATTTAAGCATAATTACAGATACTAAGGCCTTGTTTGGATTGAGAGAAATGGAGGGAAAAGAAAAGAAAAGATTTGGAGGGATAGGAAATCACTTGTTTGGATAGCAAAAAGGGAGGGAAGGGATTTGGAGGGATTAGGTCCCTTCATTTTGTTAACATCCAAATCTCTTCATAAGAGGAAAGATTTGGAAGGAAAATGAAATTCCTTTCTTTCCCCCTCCCTTCCTTCGGACCTTCCTATACAAACAATGGAGTATTTTCCTTCCTTTCCTTTCTTTTCTCTCCTAATTTGATATCCAAACATAGTGTAAGAGTCAAAATATTACATCGACAAGTGTGCCCAAACA
The DNA here is from genome assembly GCA_019776075.1 of Amaranthus palmeri. Classification (NCBI taxonomy): domain Eukaryota; kingdom Viridiplantae; phylum Streptophyta; class Magnoliopsida; order Caryophyllales; family Amaranthaceae; genus Amaranthus; species Amaranthus palmeri. The sequence continues at coordinate 12,321 of JAAKBH010000278.1, forward strand.
AATGAGACAATTAAATTAGTTCGGAGGGAGTAGTAGTAGTAAAGAAGGCAGCGGAGTAATAATGAGGCATAAATCAATTTTACTTTTTCTTTTTCCTTTTTTTTGAGTTAATTTTACTTTTTCTTTGTTTTATGTTTTTCTATTTCAGCTATTTACTCACTTTAGGTTTAGGCTTCATATTGCTTGAAGGTTTATATATTTTTGCCCTTCTATTACCTTACTTTCAACTTTTATGAGATGGGCTCTGGGAGGTTACCTTTATGGTCTATATCTAGGGTCGAGCCTAATACTAATGGGTAACCAATTAAACCTAATGCAAGTGTGTTATGAGTAGACTAGCAATTTTGAATATAAATCATTAATTACAACAATCTTAGCAAATCTTTTTTTAAAAATTGATGGCAATGATAACAATTTTAGGCATAAATTATCATCATTATCAACAGAGGATTTATTGGGTTCCATTGATGCGTTTTAAAATTTTATAATGTCACATTGAGTAGAATAATTGTATATAGATTTGTGTTTATGCGCTTTATTCTTATTAATAACATAGCCTAATTAGAGCCTATCAAATAGATATTATGCAAGGTGCTATAACCGGTATCAAAAGCCACCCCACAAATGTAGCTAATTCTACAAGTTAGTTAACCTAGCGAGAGAATAAAATTTTAGACCAATAAAGTTATAAATTGATCACATATAAACTTAAGTTTTAATTTGGGGTAAAGTTGAAAACATTGTGATGTGTATGGACCTAGGTTGATGGAGTAAATTAAGCTTGGCCAAATATAAACTAAACTTAAATGTAATTGCGAGTAAATATCAGGAGATGGGAAATGTTATTAGAAGCGAACAACGAAGGATGGTTGTGTATAATGCCAGAGTTGTTATATCTTTTACGACTAAATATAAAGTTAACACCTCTATGATTAAAACTCAATTTATATTTTTCTTTAAAATTTTTGAAAGCACAATTAATTATGAAGCGTTATGTAATTTGCCTATAATACAGATTGCCTAAAATCATGTTAACTAGTCATGTACTCATGTCCCTAAGTCCTAATCTTAATTGTCAGTCATTAATTGTATTTCATTAGCTATACAAATCTTTTCTGATCAAATCAACCCTCTAACCACCACAACTTGTGCAACAACTTACTCAATTACTTATGGATTTGATTCCCTAGGGGACGCTTGACACAAGGGAATGGGACTTTTAAGGTGAGACTTTAAAGATATAAAAATCTCATTTTTTGTTTAACATGTTAGGGACTTGGAAAAAATAGATGAAAATAAAAGTCTCACCAATTACCAGTATTCCACCCTCCCTCCAAGACTTAAATCTTAGGGATTTTTTTTCATTTTTTATACTCATTCCTTATTGCCATTCCCTTTAAACAAAAAAGGACTTGAATTTTTTTAGAACAAAATCCCATTCCCTTCCCCAAAATCCCATGTGCCAAACATGGTAGCTGGTTTTGGCTTTTATTGCTTGACCGAACTCCTCGTGAAATAAAAAGATCTTGAGGAGCACGATCAAATATACTTCCTTCGTTTCATAATACTTGCTACTGAGTGTGACGTATTGTGCGGATAAATGTCACTATCAATAGCAAGTATTATGAACGAAAGAAGTAAGTACTTTTGAATGTTTAATGTAAAAAGTTAACGCTTTATTATTTATGAAAAGTGAAAACATTTCTTTTAATATTCTAAAGGAACCATACCACTTTGAAACTTTGTCTAATGGTAGTTTATGAAGGTTTTTAAATATTACGTTCGCCTTAAAATACTTATAATATTTGATTTTTTACGTAGTGCAATAGATTAATTCGATCTTTAGTATCTTTAGCTATGTATGAATAAAAAATGAGGTATTCTTGTGAGAGACCGTCTCGCAGTGAGACGACCTCAAACAACGAACTCATATTCTCATAATATATATATATTAGATAGAGTATCTAACTCAACTACAAGGCGGCAGGCGCTCTCAATGAGGTCGTCTCATACAAATTGTGAAAAAAAAAAATTAAAAAATTAATATTATCAATCTTGAAAGTCCAACAAAATTTCCTTTAGTTATATTTTAAATTATACACAGACTAAAAACTAAACTCAAAGCACAAATTCTAAAAACCCTAGATACTCATTTGTCGCAGCAGCTTCTCCTAGGTTTTTCTCTAACTCTTTCATTTCCATCCTTTGAATCTGGTAGACTTCATTTTGTTAATCTTCTTTGTTTATTCTTGTTTAGGACTTATCAATGGCTCCTCCTGCGAAAGGTATTCTTCATTTTCTCTTCCATTTTCAATTAATTAATTCATATTGGATTTGATTTCATTTTGCAATGCTGTTGTTTTGAATAGCGGTTCTTGTACTTTGATTTAGAGTAATTTGTTTTCTTTCAACAAACGGTTGCTTATTAATTTTATTGTTAACTTTGAGATTAGAATTTAATGTAGGATTCTCATTGAATTTTATTTGCGGTTTGGAGGTCTGAATATAAACCATGTACCATTGCAAAGCTTTCATTCGGGGGATGTATAAAGTGAGAAAATAATAGATGTGAAAAATTATGGAACATTAACTTGTTTATGAATATAGGATTAGACAAAACCCTATTAGTTCGAATAATTCATCGAGGAAAATTGAAGTACAATGAAGTTTTTGCTCAGGCACCATTGATGAGAGAAGATCAGTAAAGATGGTGTATTTTGGGAAGAATGTTGGTGGATCTAGGGTTTGTGAAATTAAAGTTTGTTGGAGTCTTGGAAATATTAGAGGGAATGCTATGAGAAGGAAAGTGAAATAAAATGAGGAGAATCGCTTCAATGTGCCAAATTTATGATTTTAATACTTCATTTTTTTTTCTATACTGCATGTGACTAGCTATTTTACTATATGGTTCTTGGGCTTTAAAGTTTTTGAACCATGCTGATTTTGATTGTTCGATGTGTTATGAGATCGGGTTAATAGGTAGTATAATGTATCTTGTGTGTTTATTACTGGAGTATAAAGCTGAAATTATTCTGTAATGGTTTCTATTGAACTGATTTGATGTTGTAATTGTGTAGAGGGAACTTGAATTTTTGGGTAAGTTAGATAGCATAGCGGGTTGGATATTCTGTTTTTAAACTGAAATAGGTGCTAGAGTGGCTTTGAGAGCAGTGTAGTTGAAATTGGTGTGGGTTACTATTTGATTTTTGCAATAGTAATGTTTTCTTTGCATACGTGCTTTCCTGACTGCAGATGGAAATTTGATGTTGTAATTGTTGTAGAGGGAACTTGAATTTATGGGTAAGTTAGATAGCATAGCGAGTTGGATATTCTGATTTTAAACTGAAATAGGTGCTAGAGTGGCATTGAGAGCAGTGTAGTTGAATTTGGTGTGGGTTGCTATTTGATTTTTGCAATAGTAATACGAGCTTTACTGACTGCAGATGGAAAGAAAGCTGATCCCAAGGCTCAGGCCTTAAAAGCTGCCAAGGCGGTCAAATCCGGTGCGTCAACCCTGAAGAAGAAAGCTAAGAAGATCAGGACCAAGGTTACGTTCCACAGGCCTAAGACATTGAAGACAGACAGAAACCCCAAGTACCCTCGCATCAGTGCACCTCCAAGGCACAAGTTGGACCACTATCAGATCCTTAAATATCCATTGACCACCGAGTCAGCAATGAAGAAAATCGAGGATAACAACACTTTGGTCTTTATTGTTGATTTACGTGCTGATAAGAAAAAGATCAAGGATGCTGTTAAAAAGATGTATGATATCCAGGCTAAGAAAGTCAACACATTGATCAGGTAATTCTATGGCGATTGTATTTTTGCTCTTAAATTTTAGTTCTGTTCTGATTGTGTTTTTTATTGTTAAATACCTCCATACTTTCGTGTTTGCCCCAAGCTCATATTAAAATGGTAAATGAAGCTAATATTGAGACCGAGGTGATGCATGAATTATTGTATGAATTTTTGTTGTGATTTTTGGTGTCTTTGATGTCATAAAATAGCAACATGTTCATCTCTCTTTCAAGGCAACGAATGTTCATAGTACTCGCTGACGCTGTTTGGTGGATTATATGTTGTTAATCTTGTTTCGTGTATGCTTGTGAAATTCAACTTTTTCATGTTTTGTGGTTTATTGTGGTTTTCTTCCCGAGCAATATATATTGTTGATAGTCATCTTCTTTTCATAGTCGATGTGATGTCACAAAAAACTTATCATAGTTCACGCAACGTCTGCCAAAGAATGTTTAAACTGAAGTTGTCTTATCCTCAACTGCAGGCCTGATGGTACCAAGAAGGCATATGTTCGCCTAACACCAGACTACGATGCATTAGACGTGGCGAACAAGATTGGAATCATATAAACATATATTGGCTTTATATTTTTGTCAGAAGCAGATTAATTATCTTTGACAATTTTGTTAGACATGAATGTTTTGAGCATGGTTTATGGTGGTAGTTGTATTTTCATCCAGAATCTATCTGTCTCGAATAATGGATAATGATGTGTTTGATCTCTTTGATTGCTTGCTAGTGTTTCTGGGTTCATTCATGAAGCATGAATCATACAGAAATTCATCAAGTCTAAAAGTGAGGGGATATTTTTGAGATTATATAGCCGTTGGATTCAAGATAGGGCTGGACTGCAGGAGATTGCCTGGGATTATTGTACTCTTTTTTACTACTAAGCAGCCGTTGCAAATGTCTCAAAACACATCTCCTTGTTAACTGTTTTACCTATCCCTCATACTTTAATCAAAGCTTTACGGCTCGTTTGGTTAGTGATACTAAATAGTGGTAATGGTAATGATTTATAGTGTAAAATTTATTAAAAGTTCCATCTCATTCCTATGGTAATGAAACCTTAATCATAAAAAAAATTTGTTTATAAATTTTCATTTCCACCTAATATCATCCTATGAATGAAATTTTATGCAGAGAATAAGATGATTGAAAGTTGGCAAGCATGATGGTCAAGGTAGTAAGAGATTTTTCAACTAAAATTATACTAGTTTTATCTGGTTTTAGATTTTATCGACATTAATCACATAATTTGGTTATATGTTGAGTGAAGGTGTTGTAAGGGCTAATTAACTCTTTTAAAATGATTCAAATGTTTCAAGAACAAAGAACCAAATATGGAAGAATGTACATTAGGCAAAAAGAGGTTATTAAGAGTAAAAGCACAAATTCAACGCAATGATGTTTAGACAAGACATAAGACGAACACAATCTTTCCTAGTTTAATACTCGAGACGACTTTGCTGACTTTGCTGAGATACAAATAGGGATGATTATGAGTTTAAGATCCTATTGATTTGTCCTAGGTTTTTCCCTATTCATCAGGTCAAGACAAATTCCAGTTAATTTCAACTAATCTGTGACCCAGTATAAACATGTGCCTTATTCGAGTTTGTGAATGACTAAAACCAAGTAATTCTAGAACTAATGTAACGGGCCAATGCTACAGCCTACATGGTACTTGATCTTGGATCTTTCTTCCCTCCTTTTGAAGAGTTTGTCCTCAAACTAAAATCATTTAAGTGTGGTCACAAATCCGTCATATTGAAAGTAGGTCTAACACCATCAACTCTTCAAGAAGTTCAATTTTAGAAAAACTACTATAATTAACCCTCTCAAACACTCTAATGGATCATCAAAACTCGTCATAAACTTGTATTTGTGAAGCTTAAGAATTGTTATTTTTTCAAATGGAGCCAAACGGAATCCATTGACTTAAAAAAGGATTTTTTTTCCCGTTCTTTTTGAACTCTCTTGGTATTTCTTATTCATCTCCTCTATTTTTTTTTCAATTGCTCACATTTTTTCGAAAGCTTCTTACCTTTTAATTGCATATATTCCGGTAATATCCCCTTTCACATAGGAATGATATCTTTTGTAAGCAAAATTCGCTTGGGCCAGTTTAATTGTCTCAATCTTTTTGCATATCATTCTAGTCCTCTTAACAAATTACCTATATTAATACATAACTTTTTTTGGCTAAAACAGAGACATATTTCCTCTTTTATAGAAAAATTGACGTTAATAATTCAATCTTTTATCTATCTTTTATTAATAATCTCACTTTTGTTTATTCTTTTAATAATTCAACCTTTGTCTTTAGTCTGCTATCACTATAACCTTTTATTTTATGTTAATTCAACATTTGCCCTTTGCTATCTGTATACTCTATTAGTATGCTAACACCAAATTAAGAACAAATATTAATTTATTTAAAATAATATAAAGTTAACATTATTCAAAGCGAATATATGATAATTTGAATTATTAATATCAAGTTTTCATATTTAATTTATATTCTTTTTAAATACTTATTATTGGGCTATTTGTATTTTTTGATTTTAGAGTGAGGCAAAACGAGTTGAAAAGCCTGAACGTATAAAGCCCAAATCCTCTCCGTTCTAAACCCTAGATACTCATCTGCCGCAGCAACTTCTCCTAGCTTTTTCTCTAACTCTTTCATTTACATCCTTTAAATCTGGTAGACTTCATTTTGTTAATCTTCTTCGTTTATTCTTGTTTAGGACTTATCAATGGCTCCTCCTGCGAAAGGTATTCTTCATTTTCTCTTCCATTTTCAATTAATTCATGCTACACTTGATTTTGTTTTGCAATACTGTTAATTTGAATAGCGTTTCTTGTGTTATGATTTAGTTTAGTTTTTTGTTTTTCAACAAACGATTGCTTGTGAATTTTATTTATAATTTTGAGATTAGAATTTAATGTAGATTTTCTCATTGAATTTAATATGCGGTTTGGAGGTCTGAACATAAACAATGTACGATTACGAATCTTTCATTCGGGGGATTTATAAAGTGAGAAAATAGTAAATGTGAAATATTATGAAAATTTTATGAATCTGGATTATAGTAAAAGGAACAAGAGAAGTAGAGGAGTAATCATAGTCCCCTTAAATCGGTGTAATCCTGGAAATTTGTCTTGTTGACATTGTTGTGTCTGACTGTCTTGTGTCTCCGTCGTCTACACTCTCACAGCCACCTCCACCTTTTCCTGCTCCGTTCCACCATTACCCTAGGGCCTAGGGTATCATAGACTAAAATTTACCTCTGAAATTTGGCTTATTGACATTATTGTGTTTGTTGCATCCATCGTCTGCATCCTCGTACCCACCTTGTACCACCTCCGTCATTTTTATCCTCCTCCTGAATTCTCGTACCCTATGTTAAACAATATTCCATTCCTTATTTTTACACTCAATCATTTGCTTTTTTTGTTTAAATGTTTTTAATAAACTTAAAAGCTACAAAAGATTTCATCGAGGAAAATTGAAGTACAATAAGGTTTTCGCTCAAGCACCATTGATGAGAGAAAATCAGTGAAGATGATTATTTTGGGAAGAATGTTGGTGGATCTAGGATTTGCGAAATTAAAGTTTGTCTTAGTCTTGGAAGTAATGGAGGGAATGGAATGAGGAGAGTGAAATAAAATGAGGAGAGAAATAGTAAGTCGCTCAAATGTGCTAAACTTATGATTTTTATACTTCAAATTTTTTTTCTATGTATTATTTACCTCTTCAATTTTTTAGAAGAAATTAAGGAAGGTTTTAAGAGTTACAAATCCATTTCTATACTATATGTGACTTGCTATTTTACTATAAGGTTCTTGGTCTTTAAAGTTTTTGAAACATGCTTAATTTGATTGTTTGATGTCTTATGAGATCGTGTCATCAGGTAGTATAATGTATCTTGTGTTGTTTATTGTTGGAGTATAAAGTTGGGATTAATCAGTAATGATTCTTATTGACTTAATTTGATATAGTAATTGTATAGAAAAAACTTGAATTTACGGGTAAGTTAGATAGCATAGCGAGTTGGATATTCTGTTTTTAAACTAAATTAGGTGTTAGAGTGGCATTGAAAGCGGTGTAGCTGAAATTGGTGTTGGTTGCTATTTGATTTTTGCAATAGTAATGTTTTCTTTGCATACATGCATTCCTGACTGCAGATGGAAAGAAAGCTGATCCCAAGGCTCAGGCCTTGAAAGCTGCCAAGGCTGTCAAATCTGGTGCGTCAACTCTGAAGAAGAAGGCTAAGAAGATCAGGACCAAGGTAACTTTCCACAGACCAAAGACATTGAAGACTGAGCGAAATCCCAAGTACCCTCGCATCAGTGCACCTCCAAGGCACAAGTTGGACCACTATCAGATCCTTAAATATCCATTGACCACCGAGTCAGCAATGAAGAAAATCGAGGATAACAACACTTTGGTCTTTATTGTTGATTTACGTGCTGATAAGAAAAAGATTAAGGATGCTGTTAAAAAGATGTATGATATCCAGGCTAAGAAAGTTAACACATTGATCAGGTAAACCATTTTTTGTTATATTTGAATACTTATAGTGTTGGTAATTTTGCACTAAAATGTTGATCGCTAAATACCTCCATTCTTTTGAGTTTGCCCTAAACTATAGACCATTGTAGAAATGGTAAATGAAGCAAAATATTGAGACTGAGGGTTAGCCTGGATTATAATTTGAATTTGAATTTTTGTTGGGATTTCAAATTTGGTGTCTTTGATATCACAAAATTGCAACATGTTCATCTCGGTTAAGGCCACGAATGTCGGTGATGCTCACTCTTTGGTTGATTATAAGTTGTTAATCTTGTTTGGTTTCCGCTTGTCAGAAAATCAACATTTTTTGCTTGTGGTTTATTGTGTTGCTCTTCCTGGGCAATATACTCTTGATACTTGATATCATCTTTTCATAGTTTATGTGATGTCTACGAAAAGCTTTTCATAGTTTATGCAATGTCTGCCAAACAATGTAAAACTGAAGTTGTCTTATTCTCAACTGCAGGCCTGATGGTACCAAGAAGGCATATGTTCGCCTTACACCAGACTATGATGCATTAGATGTGGCGAACAAGATCGGAATCATATAAATTCTATTGCCTTTTCTTTTTTTGTCGAAAGCAGATTGGATCTTTGACAATTTTGTTAGACATGAATATTTTGAGCATGGTTAATACTGGTTTTATGTTCATTCAGAATCTAGTTTGTCTTGAGAATGTATAATGTTGTGTGCGTTTCCTTTAATTGCTTGCTAGGAAATTACCATGATTAGTCTGGAAGAAGTTCATATGACTTTCAACTGTTCCTGATATTCATCCGATCATGTAGCTGAAACCGAATTGATTCGACTTCAAATGAATTTAAAATTAATGGAAACACAAGTCCTGATTTTGATACGACTCAAAATATTTGATCTGAAATCGATCGAATGACCCGAATGAATATCTCTAGCTTAACCTATTAATCGATAGAATGACCCGAATGAGCTTCTCTGGACTTAAATTCTCTCAATCATTATCATAGCAAGCTCAGCTAAATGTGGTAATAATTATCTTAATCATCGACTGTATTGTTGTTTATAACGCTTAGCATTCAATTATCATCATAGCAAGCTCAACTCAAGGTGGTAAATTCTCTCAAGTTGGTTTTTTTTTATTTATTTATTATTATTATTATTATTATTATTATTATTATTATTATTATTATTATTTTTTTTTTTTTTTATTTTTTTTTATTTTTTTTTTAAGTTTTTGAGTTTTGTCCGGTTTTGATTTTATTCTGGGCACATTAAGCATTTAATTTGGTCATAAATCAAGTTGATTGAAGGTTTGTGTCGATTCAATGTCACAACGAGTTGAAGCCTATTTGATTAACATACTAATTGGTTTTAATGAGATTGATTTATAGGGTTAATTTTCATAATATATCTCATGTTATACCTATCGTAATAAAACTTTGATCATAAATAAGTTTTTTATTCATTATTTTTGATTACTACTTAATATCACGTGTTCAAAGGGTAATATATTAGAACGCATTTGTGAAGAAAATGAGAATGTTGAAGGAGAATGAGCATGACAATAAAATTTGTTAAGAAATATTTTAACCAAATTAAGCTAACTTTCCTTTTTTACTGTTACCATTTTTTAGTACTAATTGTCAAACAGGCTGTAAATTTTCCTTTATAAGTGGCATTTTCTCTATTTGAGTAACTTGTGAGATGTTTTAAGCTTATTTTGATATGGCTTTATTGAATCATACTTCCTTTCTTCGATTTTATTTAGTAGTCACATTTCATTACCTGGCTAATTCATATCAAATGTCACATTTTCTTTTGGAAAATTTACCCTGAATAATCCAACCTATTCACCATTTTCCTACAATAATCCCAACTATCGATTAACCATAAATAATCCCAATTATTATCTCACTTAACCTGCGTTGTTGTTAGGCTTTTGTTTACAGGTGCAACAGGTAAATTTTTTTACCATTTGTCCTCTACCACCTTCATTCTCCTTAAATCTCACCACCTCCATTGATGGAAGCAACAACAACTCCTCCTGTATATCTTCCTCTTAAGAACAACTTTGAAGGTAAACACCTTTCACCCATGATCTTCCATAGTTCTTCCCTAAACTCTGAATAAATTGATACATCTCTTTCATAATAAATTAACCCAAAACTTTGAAGGAGAAATCTAATACTTTGACAATCTTCAAATGTTTTTCTAATCCCTCTTGAGCTTGTTGTGTAGAATCTAACTGAATTACTCCCCCATGGAGGACATTTTTCTTCGAATTCGGTTAATGGGTCAATTTTATTGTCGGATTCCATTTATGAGTCGGATTAATCTTCGGGTTGAAAAAATGGGTATTTATGATTCTTGTTTGTTGCTTCGATTTCAGCTGTTTTCATGATTGTTTTGTGATCTTTTACAGCTTTTTCAAATGCAGCAAGAAGTTTTGGATCAAATAAACTAATTGAATTCATATCTAGTCGCCTAAAACATGAGATTTTGATTTCTGATTCACTCTCTTTGATTAATTTATCTAATTCCATGAAATAATTGTTTGAATTCTTCAATTCACTCTCTTTGATTGATTTCTCTAATACCACCACTTCACAGTAAATTCATCAAATAAACTAGTCTATGAACAAGAAATCAATAGAAAAATCGGCTTCAATTAAGATACATGTACGATTAACAAAAATTGCAGAAATTAAAAGCTTTAACTTATCATTTGAAAAGTAGACTATCATCAACTAGCTTAGAGAAGAGCGAAACCGAGCTCCAGTAATGAAGGATTGACAGGAGAGAGAATATCAAAAGTTAAAGATTTAATGGTGAGTAGTTGAAGATTATATGTTAATTAAAAAAAGGAAAGAATAATTTTACCTACTAAAACCGGTTATAGGTAAACTAACAACAACACAGGTTAAGTGAGATAATAGTTGGGATTATTCATGATTAATCGATAGTTGGGATTATTGTAGGAAAATGGTGAATAGGTTGGATTATTCTAGGTAAATTTTCCTTTTCTTTTTTGTTAATCTTTTTTACCTAAATACCTCATATTCACACAAAGTAATGTTTATAATACCCCCACTTTTACTACTTACAATACTCCCATTACTACCTTTACAATTAATATAATCATTTATCCTCAAAAAAAAAAAAATATAATCATTTAAAATACCCCAACTACTCACTTTTTAATGGACCCCATACCACCCTTAATAACCGTGCCCAAGCAAATGGGACATCTAAATAGAATTAGAGGAAGTATAACATAGTCAAGTGTAAATTTTTTTTGATTCGTTTTAATACAAAAATCATTAATAGTTTTTTATAATTGTTAATTGCACAATTATATATTGACAAACGCGGCAATAAGTTAAATGAAATTAGACCTGATTTCAAAATTAAACTAAATTATGAGAGTTTTACACTATGTAAAAAAATAATTGATTATTTATCTTTAGTATATGAGAGTTTTTTGAGTCAAATGTGTTGTATAAGTCTTTGTTAATAGTTCACTTCTTGAAAAAGGGGTGGGTTCTACGAATCAACAATGAGTTGAATAAAAGAAAATCATTTCTTTTTAAATATCCATGCAAACTTTGCGTAGTTTACATTTTTCTTGATATGTTTTTTGTGATGCTTAAGAATTAATTTACCACATTTTAATGTGTCAATTAATAGTGCTCAAGGAGTCTGTTGTGTTCCAGGTGTTCCAAAATATAAACAACCGATAATAATTATGTCTTATCTCAGTTAAAATAAGTATTATAATTTTTCAGATAAGATTTTGTGATTGCATTTCACACAATCTTTATCTTTCCCATAACCAATCCTTTGAATAAATATAACCTTTTCCTTTTGCACATGTTCATTTTTCAATCCAACTAAATTTGACTAAAAAATTAAACATCATTATCATCCCACTCAGTGTATTCCACTCATAGAAAATTACAGACAACGTCTGAAAAGGGAAGGACGGCGACAACTCATACCTGTAAAGGAGAGCGCGACCAAAGGAGTCCCCCGGCTACAGAAAGAAAAAGAGAAGAGTCTGCACGAGAAAGATAAATTAAATGAAACAAATAAAATAAATAAGTACAAACAATTAAAAATGAAAAAACTAATACTAAAAAGCACGAAGATAAGAACACCAAAAAGTTAAAGATTTTACTAAATTGTTTATTTAGTAAATCCCACGCTTAAAAATTCCACTTAGTCATTAGCTAAATTAATATAACAATTTCTCAATTAAAAATTTAAATAAATAAATGCAAGTTGATTAAATTAAAAAAAAATTAGGTGAGGTTTAATGAGGATGGGCTCAAGGGCGTGTGATTATGATAGAAAATGGAAATAGTAATAAAGAAGCAACAAGTGATGGCTACCACGTTTGAATTGCAGTCTACTTGATTTTGTTTAAAACCATTCATACAATAACTAATGTGAGAGACCGTCTCTTAAAGAGACGACTTTAAAATAAAAAGCCCACATTATTATTTTCTATTTAATTTGTATTAATTGGGTTATTTAGCCCATATATCTAATGCGTTTATAGGAAAGACCGTCTCTCACAACAGTTTGTGAAAAAAAAAATTGTCCTAAACAATGCCTCTATTAGCCACAAGAACTGTTTGTGGCTCAATGGATATTGGATAGAGCATCTGCTTGTTTAGTAGGAGGTTTGATGTTTAATTTGTACTGGTGTAGGTATTGACTGGAGGAAATCAGACTGCGCACATTCTCTTTACTCGCTCCTTGAGAGGATCATGTATTGTTTGTCCCCATTCTTTAGGAAGAAGTCTCCCCACTCGAACTCTGCCTTATCCCCTCTTTACTTCCTTCTTGAAAGGAACATGTATGGTTTGTCCGCATCCTTTGGGAAAAAGCCTCCCACCCGAACCCTGTCTTGTGCGGGATACTGGGAGTGTCCATTACCTTTACCTAATGCCTCTATTACCCATGTGACATAAATAATCTCTATTATTGATTATTTATAAATAAGCTCACCTTTGTACTTTTAATTGTTCACCAAGAGTAGCGACAGCCAACATAATAAGAAGGAAGAAAAAGTGAGTATAACGGCTAGTAGATGCGCACAATAACTGGTTAAAATGTGACAAGAGTTGCTATCAGCGAATAATAAACAAATATTGAATTATTTATTAAATAATCAATAGTAGAGATAGATATTATCTACTGTAGATGCACATATTATGAGATTATTCACGACAATTTTTCTTAGTTTTATCTCATTTTTGTTTTGAGATAAAATTTTATCACTTTGATTTTTTATATTATCTCCTTTATTTTTTAATATTTCACACTGTAATTGATTTATTATACATAGTGCTATTAGCAAATAAAAAATATGGAGGGAGAATAATTAAATTGAAGGGCAGGTATGCGTTTCGAATGGTTGTGGTTTCGAATAAAATGATGATTGAAAGCTTAAAGAAATTATACAGAGGAGAGTTTATATATATACAAAACAGCAACACAGCAAATAACCGACACAAACTAACTCTAGTGAATTAACTCTAGTTATTACATTTAACATCCCCCCTCAAAAGAGGCTTGTAGCTTGCGAGACCGATTTTGCTAAGCAGGTGTTGAAAAGTATGTCTTGGTAGGGGTTTGGTTAGAAGATCAGCAAGCTGCTCATGAGTAGATATATATGACACACGCAATTTACCACATTGAACATTCTCCCTGACAAAGTGATAATCCAAGGCCAAATGCTTCATTTTGGAGTGGAAAACGGGATTGGCACAAACGTAAGTAGTACCTAAGTTGTCACAGTAGATCACGGGCTGGTTTTGAAGCTGTAAGTGAAGCTCAGAGAAGAGATTTTGTAGCCATAACAGTTCAGCAGTGGTAGAAGCAACGGCTCTATATTCAGCTTCTGTGGATGATCTAGCCCGAGTATGTTGTTTACGAGAAGACCAGGAGATAGGATTAGAGCCAAGATACACTATATACGCAGAAGTGGAGATATAATCATCCTTGTCACGTGCCCAATCCGCATCGGAATAAGCATGCAGAGATAAAGGAGTGTGTTGCCGGAGAATTAAACCATAATTGATGGTGCCAACAAGATATCTTAGTAATCGTTTTAAAGCAATCCAGTGATCATCTGTAGGAGATTGCATATATTGAGCCAATTTGTTGACAGCAAATGCTATATCCGGACGAGTTAGACCAAGATATTGAAGACTCCCAATTAAGCCACGATACTCCGTAGGATTGGAAAGAAGCTTGCCCTCCTTTGTGAGTGGAGGATCAACTGGTAGAGGTGTAGGAACTGATTTTGCATCATGCATATTTGCTTTATTTAGAATGTCCAGAATGTATTGCCGTTGGTTGAGAACCAAGCCGTGATTGGTACGAAGAACTTCCACACCCAGAAAGTAAGAAAGATCACCTAGGTCCTTTAAAGAAAACTGAGTAGCAAGGGTTATAATAAATTGTTCAAGAGCATTATCATCACTTGCAGTGACAATGATATCATCAACATAAACTAAAACATATATGCAAGTATTATTAACCAAAGAGATAAACAACGAGGAATCAGAGATGGAATTTATGAAACCCAAAGAAAGCAAGAAAGAACGCAATTGTGAAAACCAAGCACGAGGTGCTTGTTTGAGGCCGTAGAGAGCTTTGTTTAGCTTACACACATAATTGGGATTAGTAGCATCAATGTAACCTGGAGGCTGTGAAACAAAAACATCTTCATGTAGTTGACCTTGTAAAAAGGCATTATTTATATCTAACTGACGCAATTTCCAACCTTTGGTAATAGCAAGAGTAAGGACAACTCTAATAGTAGCGGGTTTTATAACCGGACTATAGGTTTCAGTGTAATCAATACCCTCACGTTGATGAAAGCCTCGTGCCACAAGCCGTGCTTTATACTGTGTAATGGCACCAGCGGCATCTCGTTTGATTCGATAAATCCACTTTGTTCCAACAACATTTTGTGTAGAACAAGGTGGAACCAAGTCCCAGGTATTATTTTTTAATAAAGCAATATACTCAGAGTCCATAGCCTCTCTCCATCGGGGATCTTTAAAGGCCTGAGTGACAGTTCTTGGTACAGTTTCTTGCGGTGTTAATTGAGCCATTAAATTCAGTTTCTTGATAGGTTTCCTAATATTATTTTGAAGTCTAGTGGTCATACGACTGGAGGCCTGCTTTGGTGGGGTAGAAGTAGTAGACACAGGCAGCGAAGAGACCAAGTTAGATGTGGAATTAGATGGAGAACCAGTACTATATGGCAAAGATAAAGATGGAGAAGCAGAGGTATTGGACACCACCTGAGTCTCATGACAAGGGGGTTGGTGTGAGATGATGACAAGGTCAAGGGGACACCAATCATAAACTGTAGGTAGCTTAGAGGATGAATCAATATGGGACATGGGATATTCATTTTCAACAAATTTAACATGCCTAGAAACAAATATTTTCTGAGAGATGGGATCCAAGCAATAATATGCACTTTGGGAAGAAGAATAACCAACAAAAATACACGCAAGGGATTTAGGCTCCAACTTGTTTTGCACATATGGTTTCAACCAAGGGTAACATAGACACCCAAAAGATTTAAGTTTAGAATAATTGGGTTCCCTGCCAAACAATTTGGAGTAGGGAGATGCATTTTGTATTATAGGAGTGGGCATGCGATTAATTAAGTAAACAGCCGTGGCAAACGAAAGTGTCCAATAAATGATAGGCATAGAGGAGTGAGTGAGCAAAGATAAACCGGTTTCAACAATATGCCTATGACGTCGTTCAGAGCAACCATTATGTTGAGGTGTGTGAGGAGGAGTGGTAAGCCAAGTTATTCCTTCCAAAGATAAAAAATCCCTTAACGGTAAATATTCCCCTCCATTGTCAGAGTATAAGTGAAGGATGGAAGATTGAAAATGTTTTTCTACTAAAGCTTTAAACCTAATAAAACACGCTTTAGCATCAGATTTGAATTTAAGAGGATAAAACCAAATATATTTTGTAAAATGATCTACAAAAATAATATAGTATTTATATCCATCAAATGAGTGTATGGGAGAAGTCCATAAGTCAGTGTAAATGTATTGAAGGGGAGCAGTGGAAGAAATAGTAGATTTAGTAAACGGTAAACGATGCATTTTATTAATATTGCAAGAGTGACAATTACATTCTGAATTTTTTGAAATAGAAACATTAATGCGAGAACAAATTTGTTGAAGAATTTGCAAAGAAGGATGACCAAGTCTATGATGCAAAGTAAGTAAACTAGGTGCAACACGAGTTGTATAAACGAGAGGAGTGGCACACAGAACTTCATAAACACCATGCTTAAGAGGACCTCGAACCAAGATCCTCCCCGTGGACATATCCTTCACAAAGAAACAAGATGATGAGAATTCAACACTAACATTATTATCATGACAAAGTTGAGATATCGAAAGAATGTTACGAGATATTGAAGGAGCATGTAAAACATTATTTAAAACAAGGGAATGAGCAGAAATACTCAAATTAGTGGAACCAATATGTGTAATAGGGATACTCTTACCATCACCAATAAGCAACTCTTCGGTGCCGTCATACGGATTGTGAAGAGAAAGATTGGCAAGATCATTTGTTACATGGTGGGAAGCGCCACTGTCAAGTAACCACGCGTTGTTGTCGTTTGCATTAAGATGGGCAATGTTAGCCTGCGGTTTTGGTGCCAAACTTTTGGCGGAAAAAGCTGGAACAACGTGTTCATTTTTTGGAGGTTGCACGTTTGGAAAAACTTGTTTGAAGATATTGCACTGAGAGAGAACATGACCCCTTTCACCACACCACTGACATTTTCCAAGAAACGGTTTCGGCGGACGAGAATGAGAGACAGACGAATGTGGAGATTGGGTAGGAGATGAAGGATACCTAGAGTTGTGATTCTTGGATGGATGACTACGTGTTGTAGTAAAAGCAGTAGCAGGTAAAGATGACAAGGTACGAGACTCGTGCTTCTTGATAGCAAGTTCTTTGTTGATTAATTTTTCATGAAGTTCTTCAAAACTAATTGGAGAATCTCTGCTATTAATTTGCTCAACAAAAGATTCATAGGAAGCATCCAGACCCTCAAGAATTCGATCAATAAAATCTTCATGATCCAAAGGCTTGCCCAAAGAAGCCAATTCATCGGCCACGAGTTTCACGGCATGCATATAATCAGTAATAGAATTGGTACCTTTTGAGATAGCCTTGAGTTGATCTTTCTTTTGTTTTATGTGACCTCTACTAACCTTATTGAATGTCTCAGCTAAAATATCCCATAATTCTTTCGATGTCTTGGCTTGAGAGACTAAGGAGATGAGATTGGTAGACAAAGAACCAAGAAGAGCGCCAAACAGTAACTGATCTTGACGAAACCAAGTAAGATAAGCAGGATTCACAATGGGCACCTCATTCTCTGTGATTTGGGCAGGAGGTGGGGAGGATAAGCCATTAACATACCCCATTAAATCATAACCATTTAGAATTGCAGTAATTTGAAGCTTCCAATCTAAGTAGTTCTTGGATTGAAGTTTGATGACATTGGAGACAGAGATAGCAACAAGAGGAGAGGTGGAATCAAGTGGGTTGGGAATGGAGGTAGACGAGGAGTGTGCCATTGGAAGCGGAAAGAAAGGAACGAAAAGACTGATACCATGTAAAGAAGAATAAAATGATGATTGAAAGCTTAAAGAAATTATACAGAGGAGAGTTTATATATATACAAAACAGCAACACAGCAAATAACCGACACAAACTAACTCTAGT
Organism: Amaranthus palmeri; assembly: GCA_019776075.1. Classification (NCBI taxonomy): domain Eukaryota; kingdom Viridiplantae; phylum Streptophyta; class Magnoliopsida; order Caryophyllales; family Amaranthaceae; genus Amaranthus; species Amaranthus palmeri. The sequence continues at coordinate 30,476 of JAAKBH010000278.1, forward strand.
GAATTAACTCTAGTTATTACATTTAACAGTTTGGTCCTAATTCTAATCGATATATTTGATTTGATATTTTTTTTTGAAATAATTTATCGATATATTTAGGATATCTTTAGTTGTGTTTTGTTAAAAAAAATAAAAGAATGGGAAATTCCACGTGGTAACCCTGAGGTTTTGGGTTTTCCACGTGGTAACCAAAACTTTTAAAAAATCCACGCGGTAACCCTGAGGTTTACGTAAATGTTCCATCATGACCTTTTTGCACATAAAAATGTTAGCAAACGTTAATTTTGAAGCTTTATGGCTGTTGTATGCATATTTATGCGACTCACCATTTCAAATGTCATCAGTTTGAACCTTTTTCCCCAAAATAAAACCCTCAAATCTACCATTTATCAACAAATCATATTTTTTTTTCCTCCAAATCCAAAGATGGTAGAGTATGGGTTTATATTTTGGGGAAAATGGTTGAGAATGATGGCATATAAAATGGTGAGTCGCATATATGGGCGTACAACAGCCTTAAAGCTTCGAAATTAATGTTTAATAACATTTTGCTAACGTTTTATGTCCAAAAAGGTCATGGTGGAACAATTTGGTAAACCTCAGGGTTACCATGTGGATTTTTTAAAACTTTTGGTTACCACGTGGAAAACCCAAAACCTCAGGATTACCACGTGGAATTTCCCTAAAAGAATTTATATATGAAATTTACATTAAAATAAATCAAATAATATCTCATTTGAATATATATTAATTTATAAATTTTAAATGTCGATTTTATAGAGTTTTGCCTAATAGAAATTCTTACAAATTCAAATGTGAATATTTGATATTTAAAAGATTTTATTACATTAAATATGATTTTGAGTATGAAATTTAAGTTTTCAAAAGGATTAGATAAGATCATACAATCATACAATACTATAAAAGAATAAGAAGATTTCAAATGACAATTTTAAAGAGATTTACCAAATAAAAACCTTTTACTGATTAAAATGTAATTATATGACATTTAATTCATATTCATTGTAATTAGGGGTGTTCAAAACTGGGTACCGGGTCGACCTGGATCCAGTAATCCGGGTACCCACTTTTTCGGGTATCTAAAATTGCGATCTGGTTTCGACCTGGTTTAAATTGGGTACCCGAAATCCGGATACCATGTTTAAACCAGGTCGAAAACCGAGTATCCGGTTTTATTAGAATCTTTTTTTAAAAATTTTTTTTGTGGTTTTGTCATTCAACCATATGTTTGTTTATCTCAATTCTCACTTAAAATATCTTTTTATATAAAATTTAAATACAAACTCTTTAAAAATATTTTACTTAATTAGTCATAAAAGATTAATTAAGAAAATAAAAGAATAATATTATTGTTCATGGGCTTAAGTAAGAACAATTATAAAATTCAAATACTAACCTTCAAATATATTTTATCCAAGGTTAGCTCAAGAGATATCATAATCATTTTATTTATGAAAAAAGTAAAAAGAAAAAATAAAGAAAATCGGATACCGGATACCTTGTTTTCAAAAACTCATGACCCGGATCTGGTATCCGGTTTTAAAACTGGGTACCCGATTTGCAAAAACGAGTTAATCGATTTTAGAACCGAATACCGAATAATTCGGATCGGATTATAATGAGCACCAATATGTAACTACATAAAATTTATTTATCGAAATTTAAAACATTACATGATTTTGTATAGAATTAATTAATATAAATAAAATGTCAAATGAAAACACGGACACCATTCACACGGTATCACACTATGACTAGAGTCATTAATCACATGTATCATACTGTTTGTTGATCTAGTTGTATCCACGTAATGTTTTCCTCGCTTTACCATTCAAACCCAAAGCCAATTTGCATGGTCAACTTCACCTTCTAGTAATGAGCTGTTTTATACCTACAACTCTACCTAATTAAATCTACACCTCTTCATTTTCAATGTCATCCCAAATCTTCAAACTTATTGGGTCATACTGACTCAGGGCCCGCCCTAAATATATTAGAGCTTTGAGCGAAACATATTAGAACTTTTTTCCTTTGTAATTTTAATTTATAACCTATATAGGAGTATAGATTTTCTAAAACCAATAATTTTGTTTTTTTGACAAGAGGCTCTGGGTGACGGCCTCTCTTGCCCACCCTTAAGGCCGGCCCTGGTCATACTCATACTTAGGGTTGAATAGAGTTTGGTCAAACCGCAAGCCAAACCAACCGACCCGTAATTTTAATATTTGGTCTAGTCTACGATCTAAATGATCTGATTTGTTTTTTTAATTATGGTTAACAGTTCGTCCCGATTTTTTATTTTTTAGAACAGACGCAAACCATACTAAGAATAAAAATCATTTTTTTTAAATAAATATATGAAGTATATTGCTACCTAGATATTCAAGATGTAATTATTTTTATATAGTAATATATACTTGAATAATGTTAATGCAATGAACTAATTACAAATTCTTATATTTGGTGATTATAGGTGCGAACTACTTATATAAACACATATATTCATTTGGGAAAAAAATATAAAATACAAATCGTAGACCAGACAAGAGTACCAGACCGTATGCAACCCTACTCATACTTCCACCATATGTGATTCTATTCTATCCCATAGAATTTACACCATAATAAAAATAATATTTTCAAATGAAAATGACTTCAAAACTCAAAAATAACTTGATCAAATGTACTGGTGCCGACTGTTTTGATATGTCTTTAACAGATTTTTTTTTAGAAAACTAACCGAAATTTATTATTATAATTATTATTATATTACTATCAGAGCCGTCTTGAATAATTTGGGGGTCCTATGCAAAATTAATATTTTGCGCCTTAATTATAGTAAATATATATTTATTTTATTAATAAATTTAACATTTTTTTTATTAACTTTTTCATATACTGGAAAAAAAAGGGCCCTGTGCAGTCGATCACCTCGCACACCCTCAAAGACCCCTCTAATTACTATTATATTTATTATTATAAATTAATATTAATATTATATTTTAGGTAGGAGTTTACAACGATCTGAAGGTTACACGTCAGGATGACTGGAATTCCAGAAAAATCTATTTTAATAAGTAACAGAAAAGAATCCTCTAGGATCATGCCTACCTTTCCCTAAAAATAAACACAAATATTTATGCCCTTTAAATTCTTCCTATAAATACCCTCCCTTAAATTCCTTATTCTTTCAATTACTCAAATACACAGTTTCTCGATTTTTCTTGCACAAACCCTAAAATTCATCTAAATTCTAAACCCATTCTTGATTCTTCTTCTACGCCATAATCAATCTCTTTGAGAAAGGAGTGATAAGGCTGTTGCCGGAGAATTAATGCGGAAAGATGAAAGATCCATCGCTTGTTAACCCCTATGTTCTTGGTGGAATTACCCAGCAAATCCATCATGTCGTCGGCGGAAGGCACAGACACCGTAAATACGTTAAGGATGGCTAGTTTTTGTTCTTTTTACTCCATGAATTTGTGAATTCAATTCTCAATTTCTCTTAAATTCTGTTGTTCTTTGAAGGAAATTGATTTTTAGGCAGGTTTTTCGAGAATCTTGTAGATTTTTGAATTCTTGGATTGATTTCGTAAAATGATGGGGGAATTAGTGTTAGCTGTTAAAGATTTGAAGGGTTCGGGTCCTCAATCTCAACCCCCGAAGCAATACTGTAAGATGGTGATGGATGGGAAGTATGAACTCGGAAGGGTTTTAGGTCAAGGAACTTTCGCTCGTGTGTATTTCGCACGGAATGTTGAGACAGGGAAGAGCGTAGCCATGAAAGTAATTGGGAAGGAGAAAGTCTTAAAGGCGAAGATGATGGATCAATTGAAAAGAGAAATTACCGTTATGAAACGATTGAAACACCCAAATATTGTCGAGCTTTACGAAGTTATGGCTACCAAATCGAAAATCTTCTTAGCAATGGAGCTCGTCCGTGGGGGCGAGCTCCACGCCAAGGTAGCAAAAGAAGGGAAACTAGAGGAGGAATTAGCTAGATCATACTTCAAACAGCTAATCTCCGCTGTTGATTACTGCCATAGTCGCGGTGTTTTCCACCGCGACTTGAAATTGGAGAATCTCTTGCTTGATCAAGATGGGAATGTTAAGATCACAGATTTTGGTTTAAGTGCTCTGTTTGAGGAAAAAGGGGAGAATGAGCAAGCAATGTTAAGGACTTGTTGTGGAACCCCCCATTATGTAGCCCCTGAAATAGTGTCCAAAAGAGGCCAACCTTATGATGGTTCAAAGGCTGATATTTGGTCTTGTGGTATCATCTTATATGTTCTTCTTGCAGGTTACCTCCCCTTTCATGGTGATAATGTTGTATTGTTATACCGTAAGGTAAACAAAGGAGACTTCACCTGCCCTTCTTGGTTTTCCCCTGATGCTCAGGAATTGATTACCCGGATGTTGGATCCAAACCCATCAACCCGAATCACCTTAACCCAAATCATGGAATCAAAATGGTGGAATTCTGATACTACCATAACCTTATTGGAGGAAGAAATTGATGGTATGATTCATAAGAAAGAAGTAGAAGAACTGAATGCATTTCATATCATATCAATGTCAGAAGGGTTAGATTTGTCTCCACTTTTCTTGGAATCAAAGAAGAAAAGAGAAGAAAGGGAAGAGATTGGATTCACAACAATGGTGTCAGCAAATGAAGTGATTTGTAGGCTGGAAGAAGCAGCTTCCAAGATGGGCAAGTTCAAGATCAGTAAGGTAGGAGATTCAATGGTGAGATTGCAAGGATTAGAAAAGGGAAGGAAAGGAAAGTTGGTAATTGAGGTGGAATTGTTTACAGTTTCATCATCATTTTTAATGGTGGATGTTAAGAAAGATAATGGTGATACGCTTGAGTTTAACCAGTTTTGCCATAACTTCCTGCGTCCTGCTTTAATGGATGTTGTGGTCTGGACTAATGCATCTGAGTGCAACAATTCAGATGTTTTGTGTTAACTTTTGTAATCAATTCTATACCCATTTAGGTTTTTGGTGTATAGACTATATGGGTTTGTTGCTGTTTTTATACCTTTTATAGATTATGTCTTTGTTTATTTTTAGTAATGATAGTAAATAGTAATGGGAGTATTTGTTTTATGTTCATTTTGGTGTTGGTTTTGCTTGGTAAAGGAGGTATTCTTTGTCTTGTCGCTAATTTAAGTGTTCTTGTAGATTTTAATGATTTTGTTATTTGATTCACTAATTCTGGTGTGAAACGGTTTCTTTGATAGTGATATTTTTCTAAATAATATGTGACTAATGACTATAGGTGCTCAAAACAGGCCTGATAGACACCAGACTTTATAACCGAATTCAATTTGATCCGACTTAAAAATGGTGAACGCAAAATTCGATTTTGAGCCGACCCAAAACACTTGACCCGAAATCAATCCGATGATCCAAATGAACACCTCTACATGTGACACTCAGTAGCAAGTATTATGGGATGGATGAAGTATAATGATTTTTATTGTTATTTATCAATGTGATTTGTTACAAAATTTGTCACAAAATGATATTATAAGCCCTTTTAAAATACGAAAACTCTGTGGATAATTGTCTTATTAAATGTTAAATTTAATTTTTTTAATTGAAAGTATTTTATCATCGTCAATTCAATATTCGGTGCGAAAAATAGAGTCTAGTTGAAGAAAAACAATAGATAATTCAAACCCATCATCCTACAAAGATAAAACTAAAGAAATGTGATCAATTAACATTAAATTAATTTATACTCCCTCCGTCCCATTAGTTTTGTCCACTTTATAGTGGGCACGCAAAATAAGGAAAAATAATAGTGGGGTATTTTAAGTGAATATAATAATTGAAAAGGTGGTAGTGGGGTATTTTAAGTGAATATAATAATTGAAAAGGTGGTAGGTGGGGTATTATTAAATAATATAAATTGGGGTAGTTGGGGGTATTTAGGTAAAAAGTTTTGCCAAAAAAGGAAAGTGGACAATTAAAGAGGGATTACCCAAAATGGAATAGTGGACAAAACTAATGGGAGGGAGGGAGTATATTTTTTTGAGAGGGGAGGAAGGTTAAGCATCACATCGAAACGAATCTGAATACAAAGTGTCCTTAACAAAGGTTGGGGAATATTATCCCTAACCTCACAACTAAACAACTGAAGAAGCCCAATGAGCTAACCTATGGGCTACTAAATCATAAGAACGGGGGCAAAAACTAAAAGACAAAGAATGGAAAAAAATTTTCTACAAAAGACAATTATCTAAAATGTTTTGCACGAACTGATAATATTCTTGCAATCACCTTCCACGAGAACACGCGACTCACAAAATTTTGGGCTCGAGATTCAACCTCTTCGGCAGATCGACCCACCCAAATAGTCTGAAAACGCAAGAATGAACTTACCCATTGAATCCCGCACATCAAGGAGAGGACAAACCTAATAACTTTTCTCCTTACTGCCACTCTTAGCAACTCGGCCCAAATTCAATGAATTACGATAATCTGCTTAGATGTATTAAGGCCCAAATTTGACGAGGCCCAATCCAAAGCATCTCTAAAAGAATGGAAGCTTTTACCATTAATATTAATTTCTGAAAAGGCCCAAAAAGAACTAGCATAATGACAGTAGAGGGATCAAATGCTGAAAATTTGAAACAAAAAAATATAAAACTTCATATTGCAAAATAATTCCCAAGATATGTTAGAATTGTCATTTTAAATCTTGAATTGAATATTTTGGACATTGAAATATGCATTTGAAATCTTAAATTTGACAAACATAAAACCAAACCATTGTAATTGACCTCCTTAGTTTTGAAATTAATATTTTACTGGTGGGATAGACAAGTAAAATATAAAATTAAGGGTTGGAGAGATGGTTTTAAATGTTAAAATTGACCTATAAAACAAGTGTTTGAAGGGCTGAAGTTGATAACTAATAAAATTTAATTAAGTTGCCGGACAAAGATAATTGAGGTTTGGAGGAGGGGTTTTAAAGATTAGATTTGATTTTTTAAGTATTAAAATAAGTATTTTAAGACGCGAGACAACTTTTTGTATTTTTGTATTGGTCAATTTGTTTCTTATTTTCTCAATTAACAAGTTTTCGTCTCTTTATTTGGCCATGTGGTGTGAATGTCCCAATTACACACTTTTTTAATAAATTATTTTGGGTTATCCTCCATTTACGAAACTATAAGCGTATAAATTGTTATCTGATATATGCTACATTAGTATTTGTTAATGTATATAACATTTATGAGTATGTTCTCATTAGATTGCTGGGTGTTTAAAACATGTTTAAATTTTATGCATAAACAATACTCCCTCCGTTCTTTTTTGATTGTCCACATTACTATAACGGGTAGTTTCATATGTTTGTCCTATTTCCTAAAATGGAAAGTTTTGATACCCTCTTTTCACCCTCTCTCTCTTCTAATATCCTATTTATAATAATTAATTTATATTTTCTCTCTCATAATACCAATACAATCATTAATTTACACCACTATTATAATAAAATATCCCCCTCTCTCTTCTAATATCCCATTTATAATAATTAATTTATATTTTCTCTCTTGTAATACCAATACAATCATTAATTCACACCACTATTATAATAAAATAATACCCACAATCAACAAAGATTCTCAATATCTTAATATGTGTGAAATCTTCAAATAGGACACACATATAAGAACGGAGGGAGTAACATATTGTCGATTTACATCTATTAATTAATGTTCCTACTATTTATAAGAGCATATCCTCAATTTTATAGGCTGAAGAGCCTTCAATATATATTTTTAACTCAGGGCTAAGATTTACTTGTCTTCATCTAGAATAAAGGAAAGGAAAGAACCTTTTCGTTATCCCGCACAAAGCAGGGTCCGAGTGGGGATTTTATTTTCCTTGAAAGATGCGGACAAATCATACCCGTAACCTCAAGGAGGGAGTAAAGAGAGATGCGCGCAGTCAAGAAACCCCCAATTGATACGTGCGCCTAGTAGGGGTCGAACCTCAAACCTTCTGCTCCACATGCAGATGCTCTATCCATTGAGTCACATGCAGATGCGCGAAGTCAAGAAACCTTCATCTAGAATATTCTAATAAAATATCTAAGATTTTTCATAATATTCGAATATATATAAAATAACCCAAAGATAAATTTAGAATAACCTTTTTAGATTTAATATCCTACAAACTTACTAACACTGCTCTAGCCTACACAACAAATATAAATACTTCCTCTGTTCCATAATACTTGTTGCATTTGACTTTTTACGCAATTTAATGTGTTAATTTAACCAATTATATATTGCGCTATGCAAATTTAAATATTATAAAAGTTAATATTATAAAAATATAAAATTTAACTGTTCAAACAAGATTTCGCTTGGTTATATTTTTTTCTTACACGCATCTAACTCTTCAACGGGATTTATTAGTTAGTGATAATTTCATGAAATTGGCAAAATAAAAATTAAAAAAAGTATTAAATGTGGCTGCTGGGATTCGAGCCCAGGTCTCCACGGCCACAACGTGGAATTCTTACCACTAAACTACAGCCACACATTGGTGTGACATAAGAACCTGATACATTAAAATCTCTAAAGATTGATTCAACTCTGCCAGACATAATCATAGACCATAGTTCCACTACATGATGAAGCTGACAAGTTCATCAGAATTCAAATAATTACTTCCAAATGAAAATTTTGAGGTCATTTTTTTGAGACCGACTTTTAAAAATTCAGTTCAAATTTATATTTAGAGTTATAACAATATATATTTAGAATTAGACTGGGCTTAGTTTAAGAGTTATTATTATATCTCAAAATATGGTATGCCTCCCTTAATTTTCTAATGGTATTTTCGTTTAGAATATTTCATTTAAAAGAGAGAAAAAATTTAATTAAAGTTTGAGATATATATATATATAGAAGATAGAACATATTTGTGTGAGATTTCGTTAAATTCATCTTAATGTATACTTTTTTATTATATATTTTTTATAACTTTTGATGATGCATATTTTTATACACAAAGGTTTAAAATTTACTTTGAAAACTGTACAGAAAGTAAACATGAATAACAAAAAAGAACAAAAAGAGTATTTATCTTGCTCAAAATTAATGTTTCCAATTCCATGAGTGTACTAAATATATAGAGGCTGATTGTCACTTTGTTCGTGAATTCATTCAAGATAGTCTTCTTCGTCCTTTTCAGGTCCCTTTTTCTAGCTATTAGTATACATTTTTACTAAGTTTCTAGGCTATAAGTAGTTTCGATTTCTCCTTAATAATAATATATTTATAATCTTCATGCTCCAACTTAAAAGCGTCATAGTTTACATTATTAGTAGTCTTGTATTTAGTAGTGATTTGGTTGGACACATGAGGTCATATTTATTATACCGACTTGGTTTATGCTATTTTAAAGTGCAATAACTTTTAAAAAATTAGTAAAATTTACTTAATAAATACAATTAAATACAATTATTCAGAGATATTTAATATTATTAAATTGATAAATGCTAAATTAATGTGTAATACATCTTGACTTTTTACAAGAAATGAACATATAGAGGAAACATGTCCAGATTCAGTAAGCTAGTTCAAAATTCGAAACAAGACGTGTGCGGTGTGCCTATTTTGTTTACGCTTTTAATATCACTTCCTTTCTTTTGTTCAAAATTCCGTCTCAATTCGTTATTTCCCAATTTTCTTATTTTTCTTTTGTGGACAATGTGGATGTCCAATCATAAAGAATTATTTATTCAGCTCGTTTTGTACGAGATCGTATTACTATGAGACGAATCTATATTATTAGTCCATTTTTTAATTGACGTGAGCATTTTACCGTGAGATTGTCTTATTAAAAATTTTGTACGTGAGCATTTTAGCAAATCAAATATATAAGTGATACAATCCAACAGAGTTGATCTTACCATAAGACTGTCTTATAAAAAATTTCTATTATTTATTTTAGTAGAAGGCTAGAAGTATTGCCTTTGTGCACTGATTTTGCTAGAATGCTAGGTATACTTCCTTTTTTTCTTTTGTAATATTGTGAATTTTAAAGTAAAAATTTGACTATAAATTATCTTCAATTTATATTAAACAAATATTTATGTGGGATTTTGATTAATTCATCTCAATGTATGCATTTTAAAAATGAACTTTTTAATTTGTTTTTTAGAAATACAAAATTAAAGTTATTTAAGATTTAAACTTATATTGAAATTTGCAAAAAATAAATGAAAAGAAAAAAAAAAAAAAAAACAAAAAACCAAAAGGAACGAAAAAAATTATTCTACATCATTTAGCATATAATTACTTAGTTGGTCAAAGGTAGTTTGGAGAAGTGAAAGGTAATTTTATACTCTACCTGATCATCCTTACGGGATTTGATATTGTGGATATAATGCTTGCGCCTTTTGCATTTGAAATGTTTTGTTCATAAAAAATAAATGGACATAGGTCCTTTCCAATTATCCCCATTCCTTTTATTCGTAACTCAATTTCTATTCAATTGAGACATGGGTTTTCTCTTTAATCATCTCTTTGTGTCTTATTTCTAATATTTAACAAATATTTCTTTTTTCCACACAATTTCCTTTCTTGTCTTATACTATATCCTTATAAACACTATCTATATTCTTACGAAATTACACCATTTATATAGCGTAAATATTAATTTGTAATTGAAAAATAAGATAAAATATATATATATATATATATATCTATATATATATATATATATATATATATATATATATATATATATATATATATTATATATATATAATATATAAATGGTTAGAATGAAGAGAGAGAATTAGTTTGTATATGAAATAAAGAAAGAGCGGTTAAAAGAGAGTTTGCACAATCTTTGTCCCCCTCCTTTCCCTTCTCTTCCTACTAAATTTTTACCATTTTTTTTTCTTCTTAGGGTGTACTCGACAAATGACATTTTAGTAGTTTTTAGTTGGTGAAGCAACCAAAAAAAAATTGGTAAATGACTTTAAAGTCGGTTAAAAAGTTGTTTTTTAAGCTAAAACAAAAAAACTACTAAGACTAGCATTTTTTATTGACTTTTGGCGTTTTATTCACTTTTTTTTCCAATAAACGATCAACAGCTAACAATTACTCTTACCACACATTTTTATTAAAACTCACACTTCAACTAGCTAATCAACTAATACTGTTAGTTGTTCAAACAAACCAACTATTCTAACTAGTACTACTCCGTCCTGATGAGTTAGCAAAGAGAAAATGGGTGAATATTAAGAAAGTGGTAATAAATGAGGAGAGAGAATGAATTGTGTGGAAGAAATCAAAACAGAGTTAAAATGTATGAATGAGATCAAAAGAAAGTGGTGGGCCATAGTCCAAAAATAGAAATGCTGCAATTTAAGTGGGACGGACGAAAACAAAAAATGTTGCATGCATGTAATAATTTTTCTAATAAATCCTTAGATTGCTTTTCAAAAAGAGCTTAAATGTAATCATATGCCTAACACCCCTTACTATAATGTCCCATTGAATTCAAATTCATTTGTATTTGTTTTTTAGTTTGTTATAAGTATTTTTAGGAGTATCTCATAGTTCAATAAACTTAATATAGGAGATCTATATTTTTCAATTATATAGGAGAAAAGATAAATATGTGAGAACTAAAAACCTTGCTTTAATAGTCTAATAAGACTATAATTGAGATTAAAATAATAATATAATAGTCCAATTTCAAATAAAAAAACCTAATAACTTAGGCCACACACAATAAAAATTAATATATATTAAAAATTCAATTTAATTTGTATGATATAATATAATTAAGAAAAATTGACATTAATCATCCGACTTTTTGCTCGTTCGCTGTGAATAATCCGACTTTTAGATTGTTTTTCAATAATTCAACGATTTTTCTTAGTTTTCGTTCTGAATAATTCAGCATTTGTCTTAGTGCGCTGACAACATACCTAATATTACATACTTCCTCCGTTCCATTATACTTGCTATATTTGAATTTTTATGCAATTTTTGTACTAATTTGACCATTTATAAATTGAGCTATGCACATCTAAAAATTATAAAAAGTTAATATTATGAATGTATGAGATTAGTTGATTCAAACAATATCCAACTTGACTATATTCTTTTTCTTGCACATTAGCCATTGTACATAAAATAAGCTTGAAAACGATGAATAGTCGAATTAGCAAAGTGTAACAAGTAGTTTTGAACAGAGGAAGTATAACGGTGAAAAGTTGCAGGTCATTTTTATGGCGATGAAACTTTGGTCACAAAAGGTTTTTCGTTTACAAATTTTCATTACCATCGAATACCCCATTTCTCAATGGTAATGTATTGGAATGACTTTTATGAAGAAAATGAGATGATTGAAATCGGACAAGCATGACCATCGATATGGTCATAAGATTTTTTAATCACAATTACGCTGAAATTCAATTTCATTACCACCATTTATTATCACATACCAATAATATGATATATAGACAAATATATAACAAATATTAAATTATTAAAAAATAATAAAAAAAATATAATCATTCATAATAACAGTTATTATGAGTAAAATATATAAATTATTAATAACAATTTCTCTGTTAATAAAAAAATGTGATAACTTTTTAGTCAATTCGATCTAGTAACTTTCACTGATTCAACCTGAGCCAAAAGAAATTATTCTCAACCTTTGGCTACACCAATAAGCTTTCCTATAAATGATCTACTTCCTTACGAATCCTCTCTCCTCCCTCTCTTTCTCTCTCAAAAAGGGGCGCCATCACACTAAAATACGCCGGTTATCAACATGGAGAAATCCTACGCTTCTCCAAGTTCCGGCGACCTCGCCGGATTAGCGAGGAGTTACAGTAACAGGCCGGTGAAGGTTATTCGGTTACAGCACCCTGAAACGGAGTCGAATCTCGGATTCTCTTTGACGACGTCGTCTAGCTCTATGTTTGCTCGATGGAGGGCCAAAATGAAAGCGATGAGTATCACAGAATGGATTTCAATCTTCCTCCCTTGTTATCGCTGGGTTCGATCATACAATTTTCATGAGAATCTTCAAAGTGATCTTATGGCTGGTATCACCGTCGGTGTTATGGTTGTTCCTCAGGTGATTGTCTTCTCTCTAATTTCGCATTCATCAACTATGTTTCTCTTTTTTTTTTTTCTAATTTTTGCTGATTTTGAAGAATTTTTGTGTATTTTTTTCGAATTCCGTTGATTTGATAAGCTCAATTGCAAATCATTTCTACTTAATGTTTTTACCTTTTTAAAATAGTAGCAATAGATGAAAATACATAAATTAGGCACACTATTTGATATGTTGTACTTATGAAATTGGTACATTGTTAGTAGTTATATAGCATATGCTATTTGATTTTAATTAGATAAGTTACGATAATCAGGTAAGGTTAATGATTTGCCAAAGGTAATTTTTACTTTTGCTTATGCAATTATACATTTTACAAAGTAGTATTATTAAAACTTATGTTGGCGTTATTATCGACCTTAAATACAATATTTAACTTGTATAAATATAATAAATTAGAAGAGACAAAAGATTACATACAAATAGCTTAGCCAATCACAAATATACATGATGTGGATTACTTGTTTTTTTACAAATATTTTTACAAATAATTTTTAAAACATAGTATTGTAGGATTGCAAATATGGAGTCAGAAAAACTAGTAGAAGTGATGAAAGATAATGTGTCAAAAAAAGGGAAAAAAATTGGTGGACGAATGAACAGGCTCATCTTTGCTGTTGCTAATTTGCTATCACGTATTCCTATTTTAGGCGTAATGCTGTGAATTCTGATTTATGATTGGTAATGAATGATTAGATCATACATTTGATTAATAAGAAGTTCTATTAGCGGATAAATCTTCATCAGTTTAATGATTCGAATTGGCACTGAAATGTGAATTGAATAACAAAATAATTTATGTGATAAGAAATAAATAATTATTTCATTTTTGTATTTTGCTGTGTTGTCGTCAGCGGCAATAGTTTAGCGTTTGTAAAAATGAAGTTCGTGGTGTGAAGCAAGTTGGGTCCACTTTGAGATTTACTTTTCTATAAGAAAAATAGGATTCCATTTTTGGACTTGAACTTTTCATTGGTGTATATGCCCCGAAAGCTTAACTAGATTCCAACTTTCTTAGCATCGACTAGAGAGACTATTTCGTTTTTTGTCATCAATTGGATTAGCACGTTTTCTCTTTTTGAATGATTTGTATAAATATTATAATCATGAGTCATGACAATATATATATATATATATATATATATATATATATATATATATATATATATATATATATATATATATATATAGGGGAGGGATCCATTGAGAAGGGGTCTCAAAATGAGAAGGATGAGAAGGATTTATAGCCATTGATCTTATGAAAATCTAACGGATGAAAATCATCTTTCTCGTCGATTTTTTCTCCATTTTATGTTATGATTTAAGGTTACTATGTTTTTAGAAAATGATACTATGTTATGATTAAAGGTTACTATGTTTATTTTTAAAAGTTACGATGTTCTGTTAAGATTGAGAGAACACAGTAACTATACATAATCATAGTAACCCTTATTCATAACATAGTATCTTTTTCTAAAAACATAGTAACCTTAAATCATAACATAAAATGCAAAAAAAAACCGGGTAAAAGCATCATAAACCGCGTGCAAGGATGTAAATTCATCCTGACCATTGATCTTTCATCTAAACGGCTGAAATTGCTTCTTACCCTTCTCATTTTAAGACCCCTTCTCATTTGATCCTAAATCTATATATATATATATATATATATATATATATATATATATATATATATATATATATATATATATATATATATATATATATATATATATATATATATATATATATATATATATATATATATATATATATATATATATATATATATATATATATATATATATATATATATATATTATAATTTAAGATATTGAAAAAATAATTCCTATTGTACTTCCTCCGTTCTGAAATACTTGCAACATGACGATTTTTAACACTATTTATTGTTCAAGCTTATTTTATATATTGCGACTAATGTGTAAGAAAAAATATAGTCAAGTAGGATTTTGTTTGAATTGTCTAATCGCATACTTTAATAATATAAAATTTTTATAATTTTTAGATGTGTATAGTCCAATATACTTCCTCCGTTCTTTTTTACTTGCTACATTGTTGACTTCGGTACTATTCACTAAACAAATTGACTTTTATATTGTCGGTAATCTAAAAGTTAAAACATAGTCATATGAGATCTTGTTTGAATCGTCTCGATTCAAAGTTTATTAATTTTAAGTTTTTATAATTTTTCGATATGTATAATTAGAGATATTAATGATGCAATTCGTACATTGGGGAGTGTGAAAAAGCATATGGTGCAACTAATATGGAACGGAGGAAGTATAAATTATCAAAATAACACATTGAATTGCGTAAAAAGTCAAATGTAGCAAATATAATAAAACGGTGAAAATATACATTATTATTACTCCCTTCGATCTGTTTTGTTTGTCCGCTTTTAGTTTATCCACTTTAAGAGAGAGAAATTTAAATTAGATTTTGGAAGTATATATTAAAGGTAAATATACTCATATGAGATCTTGTTAGATTTTTTTTGATGTAAATTTTTTTGATATATAATTTTTATACTCCCTCCTATTCAACACAAGTGTCCCATTTGCTTTTTGTACTCTATCCAATGCACTTATTCGATCGTTAATATCTGTAATCGTGTTCGTGTATAATCAAAAATTATGAAAAGTTGATATAAATAATCCTTGCATTGAGACGAATCAAACAAGATCTCACTTGACTATGTTTTAACTTATAGATTAATAATAAAATACAAATTAAGAATAAGAAATAAATAGTGTTCAAAAAGTAAATGAGACATTTGTGATGAATAGGAGGGAGTAATTTTTTATGATACGTACTTAGAGATATTAAGGCTTAAAATTTCCTAAAAAATGCGTGCAAAAGGTAAATGGACAAATAAAAAGGAACAGATGGATTATTATTATTATTATTATTATTATTATTATTATTATTATTATTATTATTATTGTGATTATTATTATTATTATTATTATTATTATTATTATTATTATTATTATTATTATTATTATTATTATTATTGTTATTATTATTAGCATATTTTTAATAAGTTCTTATTTCTTGCCCTAACTTCTCTTTTGTTTTTAAATGGTTTTTTTTTGGTTTTTAGGTTTCATGTCGTTTGTTTTCTCTCTTCATTATTCCTTAATTTGTAAATGAAGGCTTAAATACCTTTTGAAAAAGATCTTTATATCGGGGCATCAATTTGAGCGATTTGGACCGTGTTTCATAAATATATGAAGGCTTAAATACCATGTTTCTTTAGTTTGACTTTTATTTCTCTTACAAATATTTACTCATAATACAAGTATGACCTTTAACATGTTATTATTAAAATATTTACTTGTAATACAAGTATGACCTTTAACATATTATTGATCTTATAATATATGCATAGAACACTCTTAAACTTGGTGGAAAAACCAAATAAAAAAGGCACGGATGTATTATAGTAACCCCGCTCCTTCTTAAATTTTGTCCAAGTTCCACCCCAGATCAACACAATTCTTATATAAATTTTATTTTATACAACTTTGAACTGAAATTGATTTTACTACTATAAATTATGCTGCTGGAAACTTATTTTTCACTATAAATTTGACTTCTCAAAGCTTCATTTCCCTTCTCATGTTTAACTTAATAACTAATTTTCGTACCATTGGATGTATTTGTTTCTTAATCCTTACGACACTTTCCTTGCATGTTGCATGAATTGGCTCCCTAATAATAATGTTAATGTCAAAAAATCAATTCAACCAAAAGTTTAAGCTGATAGTTGAGGCTTCAGGATATGTTATGTACTCCAAACAATTAACATACTTTCTTTGAGTTACATTTTACTGCGTGGCGACTCTAGTGTAAAAGAGTAATAATTAGACACCAACCTAACATTAGGTGGTGAATGCCACAAACCCTTTACATTGCCGTGTAAGGTGTGCTTATGTGGTCATAATATAGTGACAAGTTTGGAACCACAACCAAGATTAAAAGACCTTGATCGACTTTGAACTTCAGCTTTATCTATTGTCTCGATGTTGACATATAGTTCACGATAGAGTATATTGTTGGGATGCTCTATCCCACATTAATGAATCAAGCATAGTGTTCAAACTTTATAAGTCATTGGAGCCCTTCCCTAGCCATATAATCTTGGGATGATATCTCTTTTGTTTATGAAGTGTGTGCACCTCATGTTTCCTGGATTAAATGCTTGCATTGACAACATATTCAGCCTAATTTAACATATATAACATTTCCTAGGGCTTCAACCTCAACCATCAGATTAGGTCTTTGGTTGAAGCCCCAAGATATGTATCTATACTATCACTTTGTTAGAGATATTAATTTGTTTTAATAATCAACAATATTATGGGATTTTAATTGATTGGCAATCTTAATGAACAGGCAATGTCGTATGCAAAGTTAGCTGGGCTCGCTCCAATTTATGGACTCTGTAAGTTCAAACTTACTGATTTTTTGTAACTGTCTGCTGCTGTTTATTCATTCATTTATTGGTAATAATATCAGATTTCGAATGAAAATTTAGGTCACTAGTTGAATACGATGAATTAAAAGGCGGTAGAGCATGTAGTTCAGAGGATAAGAAATTTTGTGTCTATTGTGGCTTGGAAACATTACAAGCAACCTAACAAGTTTCATGTAGAAATTCATAATCAATGATTAGATAATGCTTTCTTGATGCTTCTTTTATTTTTTTTTTGTGTGGAAGTTCAGATTTTAATTATTGAATAAGCAACTATAGTAGAATGGATCTGTGCACACTTAACTAATTATATGTACTACTTTACTAATCCTTATTGGGATCTCTAGCCTGTAGAAGACTTAGGTGGCACATCATAGTCACATATTCAAACTAGTGATGATTGTTGGAAAAACTTCACATGTGAGACAAGATCCCACATCAATAAAAAAGTGAGTTGTGGACTTGCATATATACTTGGTGAGCTAATCCTCCTATAGCCATATGGTTTTAGGAAACAATGAACCTCACCAAGTGTATGTGCAAGTCAACGCTCTTAACCCGTGTGGGTTTGTGGGCCCGAGCCCACGGGTGTCCCGTGTCCCCACGAGTGGGCTACGGTGAGATTATGTGACGAATTGTCACGGGCTCACGGCCTAATAATGACTTTCAACAATTAGCACCATTTCTTTATTATGATGATGCTTCTCTATGTCTCTGTATCTTATAAAGTGTAACTACTTTATGCTAATTGTGTTGGTGGCCTGCCCCTTTCCAAATATCTGATTTGTATTGATGGTTGTCTCAATTGGTCTGATGTTTGTGAATATCACCTGCTCTATGATTGCCATTCAAATTCTGATTCTCATTTTTCTCAACAGACTCTGGTTGCGTTCCTGTATTTGTATATGCCATTTTTGGTTCCTCAAGGCAGCTTGCAGTGGGTCCTGTAGCTTTGACATCTCTCCTGGTCTCGAATGTTCTAAGTGGTCTTGCTAGTCCATCTGATAAGCTGTACACAGAACTTGCAATCACATTGGCAATTATGGTTGGCATATTAGAATGCTTGATGGGCCTCTTGAGGTAGTTATTCTCTACGCTAGTAAATGTTTTTGTTTTGGACTAGAAGGGAATGCCAAATGTGGACTCCATACCACGTTCATACCGGTCATATCAAAATGTTACGGAAATGCGATCCGAAACACATAAATTAACATTTTTCGTTTGCATACAATGTATGTGGATTTATGGCCCAATCTTAACTGCTATTGGATCAAATTTCATTTTCTAAGCTTTCGAAACACTTAATTAACGTTTCTCATTTCTCATATCGTATCAAATCATATCTCGTGTAATATGGGTCATGCTATGCATTCTCTAAAACACATTTCATGTTTTTGTATCTCATGTATTCGACTTTAGTACCTGCCACAAGTGCTTGTGATGAGGAGTCTCAAGTGAAATAGCTTACAGTCTCTTAGAGATTGAGTGTTGTAGTATCTTGTTCACACAATCACTTTCCAAAGCATGTTTTCTAGAAAAAAATTCATAGGATGAGCTGTCATGTACAGATGTACTGGCCTCTACTATCCAGGTAGTGTAACTAGGGGGTGGAAAACCCACTCAGGGTTTTAGAATTGAATGATCTACAAGAAAAAAGGTTTTGAGGTTACAACAATGAAAATATATTGGTTCCAAACGTTCAAAAGGTTCTTTAAGGTTTTTTTTGCTTTAAAATTCTGATGTGAACATGTAGACGGTAAATGTACCGCTGAGTGTTAATTTGTTTGGTCTCTTGAAACAACACTTATACTTCTCTTTCCTCCCAGGCTTGGATGGATTATTCGTTTTATCAGCCATTCTGTGATTTCTGGCTTCACTACTGCATCAGCTATAGTCATTGCCTTGTCTCAAGCAAAATACTTTTTGGGCTATGATATAGTTCGAAGCAGTGAAATTATTCCCCTTGCAAAAAGTATTATTGCTGGAATTGACAAGGTATGTCCTCAGATCACAAAAAAAAAAAAAAAAAAAAGCCAAGCATTCTCTTTGATGTTACTTCCGGAGTTTGATATTGTTTAAGAACACTGCTTGTCTGCTTCTGTGTTTTCTGATGTATTCAATGAATCGACCATTCTTTTTAATTAAATTTCTCTGTAAGCTTCTTATGATGACTGAAAAATTACATGCACAGTTCTTAGTTGGAGTGTCTGTAGCAGTTCCCCATATTTTAGATAAACCATCACCAGCAACATTGTTGAACTATTTGATAATCCATTCTTCATTCTACTATTTTGACTTCATTTGAGTACCCTTTCTCTTGCACTGCTTTCTTTCAACATAGCGCATTTTTTTCTTGGGGTTTTATATTGGTATATGGAGCTAATATCCTTAACAGTTTTTCTATTCCTTTTGTAGTTTTCATGGCCACCATTCATGTTGGGGTCTTTGATTCTAGCTATCATGTTGATTATGAAGCACCTGGTAAGGAAATTTCTAAGGATTTGCTGTATTCTTTTTTAAACTTCATAATTAGTATCATCTAGAAATAGGATGATCATCATGGTACCATTTTTATAGGGGAAAACGAGGAAGTATCTAAGATTTATCCGAGCAGCAGGTCCATTGACAGGAGTTGTTTTGGGTACTGCTATTGTCAAATTATTTCATCCATCAGCCATCAGTGTGGTACGATACTTTCATCTTTGCCTTGAAGTTTGTAACGGTGTATGAGTGTCTTTTGCTTCTTTTTTTAAATGAAATTTGAAATCCAGATATGTTGACATAGATTACTAACAATAGTCTTTTATGATCTTTATTCACTTGTATATGTCTAACTGTCTATATATTCACATTACATTGATAGGAAAATACTTGTAGCAATTAACGTTAAGTTCTTCCATTTACTTTTTTATCCTAACGAGTGCATCATATGCCTGGGGAACTTACCTTATTTTGGATGGAGAGACGAGTTGGGTTCCTATCAAAATGCACAATATTCTTTTTCCTTAGTGAAGCCATCATCCTCAATTCTACTATCATTGAGTGTCCTGTGACTTTAAAACAGATAAGTGAAGAGTAAAACAACAAAATTCGATTCAGGATGAACATATAGTTTGTTACACAACAACTATGCGAAAGCCTTCATCAGTTATATGGTTACCAACCCCTTAACCCTTTATTTTCTCCCTTCTCTTGCACGACCCGGCCTCAATCTAACAAAGATACTATAATATTATGAGTCTAATGAAATTAATTTATCTAGATTTTCTGAATATTCTTTCATTATGTGTTGTACTGTTCATATCTTTTGCCAAAAATTGGTGCACATTGAAGGTTTACATGATACGGTTATTCTTAGCCTATTCTGAGAATTTGATAGTGATAGTAGCCTTTCAAGACATAAAGAGATATTTATTATTTCAGTAATTTTAGCATTGGAAAATATTTAAATTTAGAACGTCTATGTTAAGGGTCAAAAGAATGGGAACCTCGGTTTCTGTCATGGCTTTTGTGCTGGGAAACTATACTTGATTTGTTATGGCCTTGTTGGCCCTATTTATACAGAAATTAGAGACTGAAAGCAGCAAAATTTTATAGTTAAAGTACATTAACGTATAAAATTTGAGCCTTTGAGGGTCTATAGACTCTTCACTATGCATTATGATTGTATAGTGTCTATGTGTGTATTTCCTATTACTATCTCAAGGCTCCTTTTTGTTTTAAGAATTGTGTATTATTGATATAGGTTGGGGAAATACCTCAAGGACTCCCGGAGTTTTCAGTTCCTAAAGCTTTTGATTATTTCAAATCCTTGATTCCTACAGCATTTCTTATAACTGGTGTAGCCATATTGGTAAGGAACTAAGAACTGTGGAGAAGTTTTCTTCTTTTGTAATGTATACCTGGTGGAGCTCTTAATGTGTTATTTAATGGTTGCACTTCAGGAATCTGTGGGAATTGCTAAAGCACTTGCAGCGAAGAATGGCTATGATTTAGATTCAAATCAAGAGGTAAGTTTCAAGCAGATTTGTTGCATCTTAACGATATAGAGATCGATCATTGACCATGCATAAATAAATGCAAACCTAGCTTTAAAATTCAATGATGAAGAGACTATAGTGAAAGAGAAAACAAGTCACTGTTAGGTTGAAGTGATTATTATTATTGGCTATCATCATCTATCGAAGTCTAATCTTAGTATTCTGAAATCATTTTTAAAGCTAACGAATTACATTTGACAGCTTTTTGGTCTTGGTGTAGCCAACATTGCCGGGTCGTTTTTCTCTTCATATCCTAGTACTGGTAAGATTTTCATCTATCAATCGTTCTGCTACATCCTGGCTAGAGATTGATTTTTTACTGCATATATTTAACATTTTAATTTCATAATAAAAGTGTGGAGTGGATATTTTTGTTTTTACTTCTACGAAATGTGCTATGAATTAAGGATTCAATTGTAATTCAACATTGGAAAAAAAATTAAGATACAATTGTAAGCTTGTATTCACGGTGATCTAGAAGATTATAGTAAAAAAAGGATCTATATCTACTTTTTAACAATAGGACTTGAGAGACAATAAACTCTCCCCCACGAAAACCACATAATAACCAATCAATTTCCTATTAAGAGCTTGTTCAGTCGAGGTAGGAAGTAAATTTCATTAGGAATTTTCTATTACTTTGGAAGTTACTTCCTTTGTTGAGTTACTAAGAAATGATTTTTTGTTTGGTTGAACGCTAGAATTCGCAATTGAATCAGGATTTTGAAATTACCGACACGACGACTCTCCCCAGTAATTAAGTCTATATTTTGTAAGAATTTCCACTAGAGGGAAATTTCCATTGCTCAAGCTTGGCCTAGAAATGTCAACCAAACTATACCGATATGCAATTCTTATCAGACCAAAATTCCAATAGAATTAGTATGCAATTAAATGACCTCTTAGTCTTTTCCTAAATGCTTTGTTTATGATGTCCATTCACGCTGGTGCCAAGATTTGTTGTGGTTCGGTTGTAGATTACATTGGACTTTAGTTAAATAACTCTTGAGCTTCTTATTTATGTAAGTTTTATATAATATTTGCCATCAAGGATCATTCAAAAAACCTCTTCGTTATAACATTGATTAGGTTATGCAAATCCAACCCCTCTAAACTCTGCTTAAGGGAGGGTCACTTAGTGGCATTGGAGATATAGAGTGTTGTACACCGCTGTTTGTACTATAATTATAAAAGCTGAGATTGCAACAAACTCAATTGCTTTCGCGACATAATTCTAACTTTGTCCTCATGCAGCTAGTTCCTTGCAGAATGACACTTTTTGTTGATTTGGTGTTGCAGGTTCGTTTTCTAGATCTGCAGTGAATCATGAAAGTGGAGCAAAAACAGGCTTTGCCGGGATACTCACAGGAATTATAATGAGTTGTGCTCTCCTATTCTTGACTCCATTATTTGTAGACATACCTCAGGTGTGATGCTCATTTCAATCTCCATGTTTTTCTTGTATAAGGTACAACTTGCATGGAATTAGGAATCCCTTCAAGTTTTGTGTTATATTTTCTTGTTGGGCATGCTTGTATTTAGAATAAATATTTGAGGGAAAATAAATGTGAAACTGTACAAATGACAGTAAGTAGAGGTAAATTTGAAAGAGGAGATGACAGATAAAGAACATAATGGTATGGTTATATGAAGGAAAATGAAGATGATCAACCTTATTTTGGGGGAGAAGGGAGAAATATTTCCCCTCCATCCCACTAAGGGTAAATACTTACCCCGAAATAACAGGACTAATTCTTCTAAACCTTTTTCTCCATCACTATTCAACTTTTTCTTACCTTTGACAACAACAATATTCTCTTAGTTTATACTCCAATAACCTCCATTCTTAGTTTGACTTTTATTTCCCCCATAAATATTTTCAACTAATACAAGCATGACCATAGAAGCTATTTGTCTTGGATCATATTCATAACATTGAACATAGGCAACTCCTGTTTTTCATTGTAACATTTTTGTATGTTCAGAGCACATTTTCTATCTGGGCTCTACTTTTTGAATTGTTTATCGTTATTGCTCACAAGATCTTTTACTTTGTCAACAAAATCAACAGTGCGGTTTGGCTGCTATCGTTATTTCTGCCGTCATGGGTCTGGTAAGTACAATTAATTAATGGGCTTTAAAGTCGACATGTTTATTGTAGTCATAATCTTATTGGTTATCTTGAAATTCTTTATTTATTCATCTCTCGCCTAGATGCTAAGAACATTTGGTCTACTTGCTACGAACACCTTGTTTGCCGTGTGAATGCATTCATCTCCAAGGATATATTTGGGATTCTGTTTTGTGAATAAATTTTGGCTAATGGCTAATATGGTTGAAATTTGAAAAGTTAGTATTTTTTTTATTAATCTGTTACTGGTGAAAGACAGCAATTTGTAAATGCTGAAAGAAAAATGTTGCGAAAAATTCAGTTTGATCATTAAAGTTGAAAAAACATACCTTTTGTAGTTGTGTTATTCTGTTATTCTATTTAAAATCCTCAAGTGATTTGTTTTTGTAGGTGGATTATGAAGAGGCTATGCTTCTATGGCGTGTAGATAAAAAAGATTTTTTCCTTTGGACTGTCACTTTCGCGGCAACTTTGTTCCTTGGAATTGAGATTGGTGTGCTAGTTGGGGTGAGTTTTGTATCATCATCTCATATGTTTGGACTGTAACATATTCACATGCATATATAAATCATAAATTTCCTATAACTTCATATTCTCCTTCCAAAAATGATAGTACATCTTACTTTTACATGGATTCTATCTTTATATTTTGTGAAATTTTACATTGCCATGACGTTTTTTGTGAGTGGTTGGGTTGTTACATAAGAAGCTTCCTCGCAAAATTATACTACCTATTCAGTCCTGGATTTGATCATGAAGTAGATATTTGTCCAAAATAGGGATTTATGGACTCATTGATGTGGATGTGCACAAGTAGACGGTTGATTATGGACCACTTTAATGTACAATATCCTCAAGTTTTGAGCCCATTCACAGTTGGAGTTATGTGGTATAAGTGGTCTATGAGGTACTTAAAATTGGAATTATTCACAATTGGTGTGGTGGAATTTGGAAGTGTGCTTGTTGCTTCAAATTGAAATTGAGATACTGTTAAAGTTAATGGAATTTATGTGATAACATACTGTGATTTGTGCGCTTGATTGATTCTTGCTTGCATGGATGATCTGTACATGGATTTTATGTCTCAGGCACTTGTGTATTCTATTACAGCTTATAAATATTAATTAGTGATGTATATAATAAGTATGATTTTAATATAAGTATGATTTAAGTACTTCCACCAAAAATAATAGAGAAACAGCTGTCTTCTGCTGCGTTTAGTTAAAATGATAATAGAGCTCACTGCTGGAAGTTCAACTTAGCCATTGCTGATTTTAATTTTTAGTTAGTTAACAGAATTATCTCTTGGTTTAGGTTTCATTAACTGACTACTACAGTGTAAAATGTTATAAATAAAATCCTATCCATTGATAGGTAAATTGTGGTTGATATTGATTGATTGGTTGATTCATTTTTGTTTTGTAGGTTGGTTTTTCACTTGCTTTTGTTATATATGAATCAGCAAATCCACATATTGGTGAGTTGCTAATTTTAGTTGTTACAAGTCTTGTATCGCTTGAGCGGAATGATTGTTTTTAGCTAGCATTAGTTTCCACTAATTAGCTTCCTATTAATTGAAGGACTAAAATATTCTTTTATGCTTTGTAACTCTGCAGCTGTACTGGGTCGTCTTCCAGGCACAACAATTTACAGAAACGTTCAACAATATCCAGAAGCATACACATATCACGGGATAGTGGTTGTCCGTGTTGATGCGCCTATGTATTTTGCCAACACTAGTTACATAAAGGATAGGTAACTTCATACATTTTCTAGTATGATTAAATATTCATTGTGTGCTGCATTTCTGATGAAATGAACTATGAAATGTTAATTTTCAAGTCCTCATATTTACACTTAAACCTCGGAATGTTGAATATAGAATTATATTTTTTCCTCATGTAGGCTGCGGGAGTACGAAACAAATCATGATGGATCAATAAAACGTGGTCCTGAGGTGGAACAAGTTTATTTTGTAATTCTTGAGTTGTCACGTAAGTACCTTGAATCTTTTCTTTTGATATTGTCACTCACTGTTTTTTGAGTCATGTTTGCTTTATTGAACTAGAGAATGTTGCAGATGTTATACCATAATGAAGTACAATCAAACATCAAATTACTCCCCTCATTTTAGGTAAAGGTCAAAATGGTCTGTTTAAATACAAGATTTTAACATCTAAAGCCCTTTGACCGCCTACTAAGCAGGACAGCATGAAACTCAGAGGGAATATTTGTTGGTGCCACAATATCTTATAAAGTATTCATTAATATTGAAATGAGTGGCACACCCACACACCAAAGATCAATATTTTAACGAAGAAAATGAGTGTCTGTGTTGCACAAGGATATGAACCAAAGTATGATGAATGACAAAATGAACAAAGCAATAATCGACACTGATTTAAGGTGTTTCACCAAATAAGGCTGCATCCACCATACCTAGTTAGGATTGTATATGTATTTAAAGGACAAACTATTAACTTAAAGGAATTAAATGGAGAGATTAACAAGGAAGAGAGGCTACGTTAGGGAGTAATAAACTAAGCAAGAAAGTAGAGTTTTTACTGAGACTTTTGGCTTGCAAACAATGACCTTGGAGTGTGGTACTTATAGGGACTAGGGAGGCATAGGGAAAGGCATTGGGACAACACAAAAACAGCCAATGAAACAGAAACAGGGAGAAGCCTGCTGGCAGAAGGTGCTCGTTCAAGCACTTGCTGCCAGCTTGTTTTTGGTCGGCTTGCATGATCAACGTGTCCAATGGTCCCCTATACACCCTTTTGCCATTCTAAAATTGTCCTAGTCTGATTCTTTGTCTTGCTCTCCAAGGTTTACACAAACCTATAATTGATCAATCATTGTTACTAAAATTCTTCCTGCTCTAACCAATGCCAAGCTAACACATGGCTCTCTCTTACCATACTAACACACTTGATAAAATTACTTAATTAAGTCAAAACTTAGTGAACATAAGTCACCAATATTCCTAACAAATTTATGAAGTGAAAAGAGTAACAAAGAACGGTGGGGAGTTGTATTGATAAATATAAGTTAGAGTTATCATGTTGGCCAAACTGATGTTTGGTTTGTCTGACGAAGCTGACGGGCCTTACAACTATGCTTCTCAACATCTGAAGTTTCCTATCCTGAAAACATAACTTTTTTCGTGATTCTTTAAAGTGAAGAACTTATATTGATATATTAGGCTTATTTCTTTGCAGCTGTGACATACATTGACTCAAGCGCTGCTCAGGCTTTAAAAGACTTGTATCATGAGTACAAAGCTCGGGGCATCCAGGTTTTATACTTGTTCCAATACTGTATAGAATAAAGATTTGTGACATTTGGTTATGAATGTGAATAGGTAAAATATTTTGGCTCCACTCTGTTGGTTTTGCAGATTGTAATTTCCAATCCTAATAAAGAAGTTCTGAAAACTTTAACCCGAGCTGGTCTAGTTGAATTGATCGGGAAGGAATGGTATTTTGTGAGAGTGCATGATGCTGTTCAAGTTTGCTTCCAACACGTACAGGAATTCGAGATGCCAAGAACACCAGATTTTATCAATGGCGGCAAGCCAAGCAGTTTCCCGAGACTCGCTCAAAAGAATGAAACTGCAACTACCATAGACTTGGAATCCGGCGTTCAGACATCATCGATTGCAAGCAATTCTGATCACCAGCTGCAGGAACCACTCCTGCCCGGGAGGTCTTAAAACATACGCTGCCACAACTAGTGTGTCATTCTTTCAAAATGGTGCTTATTTGTACATAAATTACATCATTTTTTCTGAAATACCACATGGTATGATTGCATTATTGTAATTAGCTATTTATTGCTATTTCTTTGAGGTGATTTTTTGTAAGATGAATGTGAATGTATTCACGTATATGTATGGAAATTCCTATTTATATGGTGTTTATTACCCTAGTTTGCCCTTCCAAATAAAATATGAAACGAACTTTATTGCGTGGTTTTGTAATATTTGGTTGATTTTCCTTTGGGGCATTTTCTTTGGTCTTTGGAAATGAGGACAATGAATTTCTGTATTTTGATTCAGACTAGTTAAAGCAATTCTAAATGCATGGTTTATTGTTAGCTTAATAATAGCCTTTGTGATATGATATCAAATAAATATGAAGAATATGAAAAAAGTATTTATTAATGAAAAAATATAATATATAAAATGAATATAATGCTTTTTAAATTTATAATATATTCTTGTTATCTATACTATATACTAAAGCCATTATTTAGAAAGGACACATGTCACTCTCATGTTGATTGTTTTCCCTCCAAAATACATTCAATTTTATGGCAATAAAAAATTGGTCAAACAATATCAAAATAAAATTTGACCCATTAAATGTTAATCACATTTAAAGAATGAGAATCAAAGGAATAATTCAAGTAAGAGAATAATGCAAAAGAAAGACAGTTAGAAATATTTGACATAAAAATTTACTTTATTTAAAATAAAACGTTACTACAATTATATTTGACATAAAAAATATTTGACATAAAAAATATATTCATATTACGAGCATAAGAAAATGTAAATTGATCGTTTAATTTCTCTTAGACGTCAAATATTATTTTCTCTATATTTATTATAGTTAACAAATAACAAATTAATATCATGATAATTTAAATAAAATTTGTTTATGTTTAAGAAATTATTTAATTGTTTTAAATTTTTCGTGCTTGGCACAGGATTCAAGCTAGTAGCTTACTAAATGCTAATATTTCATGCTTGTATATGTATAACTTCAACAAATGAAAAACTAAGGTAAGGAGAGATATTCTATCAGCGTCATATTTTGAAGGTAACATATTGAATTCTAATAGAAGTATTAGTTTGAAATACATAGTAAACTAATACGAACTTTTGTTTTAATAAGATGAGAGGAGAGGCCATAATTTAACATTTATAAAAAGAATTAGAGAAATTGTTGTATGAGAAAAGGTCTCACTGAAAGATCCGCTTCATATATAGGTTAATTAAATAATCCATTTATACATATTATTATTATTATATAGGTTTCTTGTTTGAGGCCGTCTCACTGAGAGACAGTCTCTCATTTGAGTACTTCGTTTATAAATTAGAAAAGGTATATACCCGTGTCAAATTCTACATTATGCTTTAAATCATATTAATAGCATTATAATTTATTCTATACATAAGTATTTCATATTGAACGTCAATTTTTAAAAGGGATAAAAGAGCTTTATATGAGTACCTAATTATATTTGAAGTGTAAATGATGAATCAATGATGATTAAAATCATATGATGTTAGTTTTTTTTTTTTTTTTTTCGAATATATATGATGTTAGTTTTTTACAAATGAATTATATATACCAAGATAACCTATATGTTACTTGGACTTAAGTACCAATTTCAGATGCTGGTACATACATGGAATACGTGTAAACATTCAATTTTACGTCTAAAATAAAATATCTAAATGTCATATTAATATCTAAACATCAAGGATCAGACACGATTACGTGAAAGAAAAGTGAAGAGCACGAGTAACAAGATAAATATAGGAGAATACATGAAGAAAATCTGCTAATCTCCGAACAACTCCGTCTGTCACACACTCAAGCCCCACATAAAATAATTCTTTCATCAACTTATCTTTCAAAATATAATTCCCCTTATAAGCAACTCTTTTTTGAAGACAACTCTAAAATTGATATTTTTGACAATCACCCTACTAGGGAAAGCTTTACTATTAATATATATTTTTTTGAGTTAATTACCATTAATATTTAATGGTTTTTTTGAAATTAGTTTTTTTACTATTTTTTAATTAATATTTAATTTTTAGTTTGTCAAACAACTAAAAAGTAGACCGAAAAAGTAGCTATTTGAAGATTAAAAGGTCACATTATTTTGAGTATCTTACATAAATGTTGACGGCTTATTAATTAAACGAGGGAAACTCAATGTCATTAATGAAAAAAGTCATTGTCCAAACTAATTTGATACTACTAAAGAGTAACTGTAAGAATTATAAGAACATTGTCAACTACGCTAAGATTTCAAAAAATTTCCCTAAATATTTAATTTACTTCAAATCATCATCATACAATACTATAATTTTGCTGTTAAATGACAAATGGCAATCTAATAGCTATTTGCCAAATGCAGCAAAATTAAGGTTCATTTAAATATTTAATTATGAGTGGCAATATGCATAGAATCTCAATATTTTCATTTTATATAAAATGCTTATATTATTTTAAATTAATAAAATTATTGCAATAGTGATATCTTATTTTTCTTGAAATATTTTTTTTTTTGGCACTTTAAAAACTTTTCATTCACCGGAAAAAAGCCAAATACATCAAGACACGGACACTCGAAAAAACCTATTTGCATCAGTGTGGAATCGAGTCCCACCTTCTAGGAAGGGTTGTCCCGACCCACTCTTCATGTGCATACGGGCAAAAACCGAGGCCGGAGACCAAACCGACATAAAAAGTCAGCTAAACAAGATATACAATGCTCAAATAAATACATCAAAGTAGCATCAAAGTACTAGAAAAAACTAGCGGAATGGCCTTTGAGTATGCTCCTTGGCCAAAACTAGCAGCACCATTGTATAGATCAGTAGCCCAATTCAGCCACAAGTCCAAAATGTGCATTGTCCAGCAGTTCAAAGCAGCTCAAATCAGCATTAGCAGCACAGATGCAACCTCACATCAGTGAGCAGGCATCTCAACAGAACCAAGACAGCAACCCAACCAGCGTGCACAACGTGGTGCTGGCAACTACTTTGTGCAGCCAGCATTTTTCTTGAAATATTATGAAGTACTAACAAAAATAAAATCTAACGTTTTCCATTTAATAGGATAAATGGAGATTAATAATCCCAACTTTGCGTGATCCGCTCAAAACAATTCCAACTTTCGATTATTTTCTAATATACCTAACTTTGCCACTTTGTTGCTCAGGACATACCCTTTAATATGGTAACCGGTTATAACAGAAAATATGCGAAAGTTGAGATTGTTTTGAGCGGATCACGCAAAGTTGGGATTATTAATCTCTATTTATCCTTCTTATTTCCATGACAAAAAAGGTGATTTACCTGTTATAACCGGTTACCATATTAAAGGGTATGTCCTGAGCAACAAAGTGGCAAAGTTAGGTATATTAGAAAATAATCGAAAGTTGGAATTGTTTTGAGCGGATCACGCAAAGTTGGGATTATTAATCTCCATTTATCCTAATATTAATGATGATATATAAAATTTTTTGTTTATTTTTTATTAGTCTTTTATTTAATTATTTATCAAGACATTATATTTTGATAAACAATTTTAATGTATAATTTGTTGGAAATACTTTACATGTGAGACAAGATCCTACATCGATAAAAAAGTGGGTTGTGGACTTGTATATATACTTGGTGAGTTAATCCTCCTAATGCCATATGGTTTTGGGAAACAATGAACCTCACCGAGTGTATGTGCAAGTCAATGCCCTTGACCCGTGGGTTTGTGGGCCCGAGCCCACGGGTGTCCCGTGTCCCCACGAGTGGGCCACAGTAAGATTATGTGACGAATTATCACAGCCTACTATAATTAAATTTTATTTATAGTACTATAATTTCATAATGATAATATTGGAAACAATTTTTTAAAATTTATGTGTAAAAAAATTCACTATGCAGACGTGCGATACACAGGATTTTATACTAGTGCTAATATAATTGTATGATTTTAGATATAATAACATAAAAAAATCATGTTCAATATATGAATTATTTAGAGGATGAAGCATGTACAACTAGTTGTAATTATTACCCGTACAACATTACTAGAGGTTCCCCTTAATTGTAGGACTTGACTACGATACTTGGACAAAACAATTGAAAAGGAATGTTTTCTATACTGTTAACGCAATATTTGTTTTCAATTAACGATCTATTAAAATCTTTGAAAACAATTTAATAGGTTTTTTTTTAAATTAAAAAAAATTCAAAAAAAAAATTAATATAGAAAACTATTTAATTTTAGAGTGTATGAATTGCGCTTTAATTATCAGTTAAAGTTATTGATTAAATTTTTATCTCAATATGATATATGAAGTGATAAGTGATCACGAATTTAAATATTATTCACCTCTCATTTTGTTGAAGTGCCCATGTGTTTTCCACATGTGAGTTGTCCCACATCGGTGAAAGAGAAAAGTATGCATCACTTTATAAGCTCAAGGAGTAACTCTTACTATCACCAATTGGTTTTAGTAGTGAACCTTCTTTGGGTTTATGATCGAGTGGACTACTTTTTCTCCTTTTTGTTTGGATTGTCCAAATCCATTTTCTAAATTCTATCGCATTTCAAGTAAAAATATAATGAAATGTTTTACTTGAAATGCGTGAAAAATTGAAGATTACAACTTTATTAGTATTCAAGGCCCATCAGCAAAAGCCAAGTTACTTATACTTGAAGCTGATTTTGATTACAATATAACTCATTCCTTAGCATGTATTGTTGGTGAGCAAATTTTATCATTTAAATCCTATAAATCCACTAGGAATATAACGGCGTCTCAAAGAAAATAAAGGCCCTCGGCAAAATTTAAAAGTGAACCCAGCTCTTACATAAGAGTGTATTTATAAGATGGTAATAGTCTTGCCCTCTTTTCACTAACAATGTGGGATGTGATTTGTGAACATTTTAAAACATCTAAAAATAGATATTGTACAATATCAAAGTCGTCTTGAACAATTTGGAGGCCCTGTGCAAAACTAATATTTTGCGCCTTAATTATAGTAAATATATTTATTTTATTAATAAATTTAACATATTTCTTTTTTTGATTAACTTTTTCATATACTGGAGAAAAAGGAGTTCTGTGCGGTCGATCATCTCGTACACCCTCAAAGACCCCTCTGTACAATATCATTTTTAGTAAAACAAAGCACCATATAGTGCTCAAACGATAATTTGTGGTTAGTATCTTCTGATGCTTTTTTTCATTTGCTAATGTTTGGAGGACCCTTAAAATTTTTTATGTGAGATTCTTTATACTGATTTTATGGGGTATATAAGGGCTTAAAAACTAACCATATTAGGGTTTTAGCCAGGGTTCAAATGTAAAGTTTTTGGGTGAGTGCAAGCACGTGAGAGTGAATCTTTAACGAAATATAATCACTTTAGAGCGAGAAACACCATTAAATTTGTTGTGTGTTTTATTATGCAGAGTTTTAGTTTTTGTTGTTCGAGAGGTTTCTAACTTGCCTCCAACTTCCCTCATCCGTTGTATACTCAATTTTTCGACTTTCTACTCCGCTTCTCATTATTATTGGGTCCAAAAATCTTCCCTTTCATTATTAACATTTAAAACTATATACATAAAACATGGAACATTTTAAAAATGGGTTTCTTAGCTCGAATCAGCCTTATTTGCCATTTTAAGAAAGAGTTTTCACCTTTATTGCGCTATTAATTTCTTTAGCGACCATGCAATGCACTAATCCTCTAACACTTTGAATATTAGTTTATTCCGATACCTGATAATTAATTTGCTTTTCTAAACATAATTCACTTGAAATGATACTAAAATTATCCAAAATCAATCATAAAGTATTTTTCATTTGCGATTATCAAATAAATTATCGAATCATATGATCGATACTAGACTGAACCTGATAAATTTACATGAACTTAGATGATACGATAAGAGTTTTTCAATGAATTGTTACCTAATATGATTGGAGATAAGATCCCCTATCCTAACTATATTTTCCATAGACACCATGTATGTAAAAGTGGTTGCAAACAAAAGTTTGTACAACTTTGAAAGTACGTGTTCCATTTACTTTGATTCTTGGATAACATTTCTAATCTTTTTTGTGTGGTATTTAAAATTCACTTTACTATTACTACCTATTCTAATCATAGCTACATTATTTGTCATCTTAGCTACAAACCAACACTCAATTTGATTTCCTCCGATCCTAAAATGTAATTTGCTCGTTTATCATATCATATAATTATCTGTCAGTTAAAACAAATATCGTGTTTTTTAATAATGTCATGAGTTTGATTCTTAAGTAGCTTAATTGATCAATAATCAAGTGCAAACTATAAGGACTTTAATTAATGACAAAATTTAATTTATATATATATGTATAATTAGTACTTTGTATGAATAATAGCAAATGTTTTGGAAAAGCTAGGTGGAGAATGCTATTTGGGATAGTGTTGAGTTTTTTGTAATGCAAAATTTGCACGTGTGTGAGATAGGGATGTAAAGAGAACTTTCTAATTAAATCTACAATAGATAACTAGTCTTACGTACAGGTGTGATCTGAATTATCCGTTCTGAAACATTTATTATTTAGTTTAAAAATTGAGTAATTTATCTAATTTTAAAAAAATCAGATTTTTTGAATTACATCTTATTGGATCTAAATTTGGTTTGAGATCTTTGGAAAATCGGAAATTCATGTAATCGATTTTCTAGTTTTTATTATTGGGTGAAATCCAAAAAAAAAAGATGTTTAAAAAAGATCTTATCAAATGTAATCTTCTTGTTTAATTTCTCACATATTATCGAATTAGAATCCTAAGAACTATCTATCATTTATTTTTCTTCATCAAATTAGCCACAAAATTATCCATCAAAACACATAAATTAACCGTCATTAATTCATTAATAAACAAAAATGTAATTTTATCTTCATCATGCCTAATATATTCCGGTCAGAGAGAAACACAGATGTCATTTATCCCCCAATAAAAATGAGAATGTCAATGTACTTATGGTGGTTGATCGTATGGGAGCACCATAAATCCTAGCACTAGAAAAGTTCAATTTGACTAAAGGTGTTAACAGGGCAGGTGAACACAACGGGTTAAATCGGGTCATATTTTAATAACAACCTTGGTGTAGTCAGGACGGACAAGCTTGATAATTATAAAAATTGGTTGTAAAGTTTTTTTTTTACCACTATATTTTTATATGATAATATTATATGTATAAAGTGGGCTCACCTATAAAATATTTGATAAACTTTTAAAAAAACGGGTTAAAGTGAAACCTGCTTTAACCCACCACACCATGACCTGGCCCGTTAAAAACGTATATAATTTTCACCTTGGTGAAATCTATTAGAACAGTCATTTCTTACCTTTTTCTTTTGATTCAGACATCAAATTCAACTTTTATTGATGTGTTCTTCTCCCATAAATTAGGACATTAAATGTAAATAATATTTGTTTTTGCCGAAAATAATAGAAAACTAGTTTACTTTATCGGTTAAACAAAACCTTATTGGGATGAGTTATTCCACATCGACAAACGAAAAATGGTGTGCATACTATATAAGTTATTGGAGACCTTCTTTCCATTGTCATATAAACTTGGGTTATGAAGTGTGTGCACCTCGTAACTCCCCGTCAATGGGCTGACATTCACAATAAGTCCAGCCTAATTTAACATGAGTTTGACTTAATAAAAATCTTATATAAACTTAATCTACACTATTTTAGCGTCTATCAATTTAATAATAATAAGTAGAGTATTTCACAATATTATAGTTGAATTATGATAATGAAATTGGGCATAAAAAGAAGAAATTATGTTATCTTTAAGAGCTAACGTTCTTGCAAAGTGATTGGTGGGGTTGTAATAACAATATATATGAATTTATCAAAACACTAGACGACCTGATCACGCAATTGTTTTTATTATAATTATTTTTGTTAAATACAAAACTAACGACAGCAATATAAATGGCTTCCATCATCAAAAATAGTCTATTGATGTTGAAATTCAACCCTTATATATCTCCAATTAAAATCAAATATTGTTACCGTATATAATATATTATGGGTCCTCTATCATCAACCTTATGATTGCGGTTTTAAAATATGTACTTTTTCTGTTTTCAAATACTTACATTATTTGACGTTCTACGCAATCTAATATATTTTCTCTAATTATGTATAATACTACTTTTTTGCTTTAATATTTGTGTTAATCTCAAATGGGATATTTGCTCTGAATTGATGTGGGAATTGTAACAATGAACAACTGAATTAATTTATCATGTAAGTAGTGAGTATTGTTCGAATTATTCCTTGTGTTGTAATATCACAATATAAAGTAAGAAAAATAAAATCTTTAACTACTAGTCTAACTTCTTATTCTAAATATGAACTTAATTAAGATTTAATTAGAAGCTTCTAGTATATTATGAATATAGCTATTAATTAGCAAGCATAAACTAAATCTCACCCCTTATGGGTAACAACGAAGAGTTGATTATAATATTTTCTGTAGACAGTGAGAATTATTCGAATTATCCGAATCAATTTCATACTGCAATATCACAACATAAAGAACAAAAGGAAAAGTCTTTAATTATTAGACTAACTTGTAATTCTCGAAAACCAGCTTATCACTACAATATAATTTGCTTTTAATGTGATAAATTTAGCGACATTTAATTTACATGTCTTACTTCTAATATATATATATATATATGGTAACAATTACATATGCCGCTAAACGTTAAATAAAATATCATTAAGTCAGTAACATTTTTTTAGTGCCACTAAATCTAAATATCTGATATTCTGAAAAGTTAAATGTGGTTTAGTGTATTAAGATTTAATACAAGCTTCTAGCTAGTTCATTAACTAACTAAATCCTAGGTGTCAAGACACGATTGGATGAGAAAAGCAATAGGATCAAAAGCTAAGCCAGGGGAGTGACACGTAAGCAAGATTAGGAAAAGCAATTGGAGAAGAATAGAAAAAAGGGGCCCAGAAATCACGTGAAGAGGAAATGCAAAATTAGCTAAGAAAAAGAAGACAACATAGATGATCAACAACAAATCCCAATCCCCTCTAATCCTTTCACAACCAATAAACGTTTATCTCCCACGTGGGAATAATGGGTCCCACCTATGCAAATTACACTAAATCTGATTCCTTTTTTTAGTCTATAAATTTTAGCTATTTTATGATTTTATTCGTATCTTACCAACTACTCTCAAATCTCACTCATTTTAATTTTTGGTTTCTACTTCTTTCTTTTTTTGGTTTTTTGGCTTTGCTATTCATGGGTGATTCTTCTTCTTCCTCTTATATTCATATGGTTATACTCTCATCTTTTCTTTTTAACTATTTTTATATACGTTTGGTAAATTGTTTTTTCATTTGCGTTTTATAAAAAAAGTTCATTGGTAAATAGCTTTTAAGCTAGTTAAAAAGTCTGTTTTTAAATCAAATTGAATATTAATTATGATCAATATATAGCTCTTTTTCTTGATTGATATGTCTAAATATGTAATATATTATGCGGCTCAACCATCAGTTTAAGCTTTTGGTTGAGTTGGTTTATCGACATAGATATCAGAAGCCAACCCTTATTTAAGATGGAATATCTAGCACCGGATATGAAGAGGGTCTATACTGTGTCCACACTTTTAGACCAAAGTGCTGTCATGCAAGGGGCGTATTAAAGATATATCTCATATCTTGAGTCTCAATCATCAGTTCAAGTTTTTGGGTGTGTTGGCTTCTTAGCTTGACAAAAAAGCTGAGAGCCAACAACTAATTTTTATTAATTATAGCTGATTTACCAATTAAGTCTTTATTTTATATTTTTATTATTGCTATAGCTATTTATTATTACTCCTTGGTATAAGTGTGTATGAGTGATAAAAAGAAAAGTGTGTGGGTGCAGGTGCAACATTTGATAGAGAAATGTTTGATATACCACATGACAAAAGAGGAGTGCATGGAGGCTTTGTCTAAACATGCTAATATCAAGCCTGTTATCACCTCTACTGGTTTGTTTTTTCTTTCTTTTTCTGCATGCATGCCTTTTAATTAGCTTATTAATAATCTTTTCTTAAGAAATCACATTTGAAGCCGACAGTAGTATGTTATATAGTCTATCACGCCTTTTATTAAGAGAATGATGTACAAATTATTGTATGAGACGGTCTCACTGTGAAACACACCTCATATGAAGGCTAAATAGCCCACTATCACAAATAATTAGCATATAGACATCTTATTTTGAAGTCGTTTTACCGAGAGATAGTCTCTCACAAAAATAAATCAATCAATAATTAGATTATTAAATATATGTCGATGCATGCGCACATGTATCTCTTGTATTGATAGATGAATGATATATTAATATTTAAACCCGTGATCTAAGCTTTTGATATCATATCACAAAATTAAATCAGCTAAAAGTTTAAAGTAATAGTTGTGGCGTATGACAAATCTTTCTAGAATCATATTACTGTTAGGTTGGTTTATTATGTGTACGCTAATTATTAAGTTTTATATAAAAAAAAGGTAAATTGTTAAAGTGGAGGATATTGAGCATAGTACGTTAATTAAAAGCAAAAAAAAAACAATACAAAAAAGTTAAAAATAAAAAGTAAGACATGTTTTTTACATTTTTATAAATCAGTTTTTTTGAATAGTATTTTTTTTAATTTTTGCATAATGGCCCGTAAACAGATGGTAGGTCACCTAGGTGCACTGTAAGAAAACTAACCATATATTGGAATATTTAGGGTTAATCAAAACTCTGAATCATTGTAGGAAAATTTTAAATGTTAAATTATTTATTTTGGGTGATTTATTGTAAAAAAAGATAGTTCACAAATTTTTAGTAATACTTCTAATAAAGTATATTATTGCAAGTCCTTAAGAATACAAAATTAATACTACCTCCGTTTATTTTTATGTGCAACTTTTGTACCAATGCAAACACGGTTGCTAATGCAAAACTTTGTAGGGGGAAATTAGAGAAAGTTGGTATAGGTAATTAAGGGAAAGAAGGAGAGAGAAAATGATGAAAGTAGGGATAGGTAAGTGAGAGAAAGAAGAAGAGAGGAAATAGGGATAAGTAATTAAGGGAAAAGAAGGAGAGAGAAAATGATGTGATAGGTAATTAAAGGAGAGAGAAAATTATGGGATATGTATTTAGATAGGTTATTTTTTACTAAAAAATGAAAGAAAAAAGTGAATTGTACATAATAGTGAGCGGACAAAAATGAAAAGTGTTGCACATATAAATAAACAGAGGTAGTATAATAAATTTAATAATCATGAGAAAATATGATTTCTAGTAGTTTAAGATGGATATAGCGAATTCATATGTGGTTTGGTGATCGATAAGGTTTCAATAAGATATCAATTTATATAATATTATATTGTTGGATTATTTATCCCACATCGAAGAATAAAAATGATATACACATTTTATAAGTTATTGGTGGTTTTCCTTTCATTGCTATATGGTTTTGAAATTGTATTTCATTGGTTTATGAAGTGTGTACACCCTGGCCATTTTCCTCGGATTATTATACTAATATTGACATGAGTCCAACTAAACGTATCAAATATAACTAATTAATGCTAATATATACTTCTTTTAACCCTATTTTAATTTAATTTAATTAGTATATTTTATATCTTAACCTTGAAATTTAATTGTGAAAACATGAAAAGCTAAGCAAAATTAAAGGTTAACGAGAAAGTTAATGTAACTATGTAGTATGTAAGTGCTTGTGCAATAAAGTTGAATTTGTCCAATAATATTACTATATATTGAAATTGTTCAATATTACTATTTATTTATTTGACATGACATAAATATGTATGACATATTTGTTACCGTAGTAATTAAATGTGAGATTTTATTATATTCATTTAATATTGTAATTTTTGAATATATATTTTTAATAACTTTTGGATGTACAAAATTGACACAGATATTGATGATTAAACCATATAATCAAAATGTCTATGCTTTGATTCTTGAATTATGTAGGAGAACCAAGTATATACATACTTAATTATTTTCTATATATTTGTTATATTTGACTTTTTATATAATTTATTATGTTATTTTATTATTTATATATTGAATCAAACATAACTAAAAATTATAAAAAGTTAGTATTCTTGCGTTGTCTTCAATTTTGCAAACTTCCATTCTATGTCCAAGCGTTTACCGGCTTCGCGGGACTGCCACAAGGCCTAGTCTAACATAGAAATATGAGATTAGACGATTCAAATAAAATCTTACTTGACTAAAAATTTTATTACACATAACTCGCAATTCCTAAAATAAGCTTATAACAGATGAATAGTGGCAATAACCATAAAGTAACAAATATTTTAGAACGGATAAGTATAATATTTATTTGTGGTTGTTTTTAAATTGTTTAAACTCATAAAAAATAAAATTATTAATTACGCAGTGTGGAAGGAGCTAGAGAAGGAAAACAAAGAATTTTTCGAGGCCTATTCAAAATCCAAAAATGAAGAAGGGAGTAATATAATGTCCGAGGCAGAGACAAGTGAAATGATCCAAAAGCTCATTTCTGATTCACCATTCAAGGATTCCAAAGACTAAAACCAACACTCAATCATATTACCTCCGTTTTGAAATATTTGTAACTGATATTGTGATATTTTACGTGGGAAAACGTCACTCTCAATTGCAAGTACAATGAAACAGAAATTAAATATATACATATATACAGTGCCGTTCCTGGCATTGTATGGACTCTAGACAAGCTGAAAGAAGTGGGCCTTCTCTATGAAGGGTCGATTCTGAATTTAAATGGGTGTTTGGAAAAATAATAAAGATAGATCCTATATATTATATTATAATTAGCATTAAAAATGTAGATGTATTATATATTTCTTGAATGATAAAAGAACTACTCATAAATTACGATTTTTAAGTGTGTACTTTCATTAACTAACATTTTCTAATTTTTAAGGTCCCTTTGAACTCTGGACTCTAGGCAAATACCTACTTTGCCTATGGTCAGGAACAGCAATACATATATGTAACACATTTAAAATATATTAGGTAATACAAGACCTGTATGACGATGATAGGCGGGGACGATATGAAGATGATTTGAAAAGGATCTTCCTTTTGATGGCAAGCTCGGCTCATGTACCTTTTATTTATTATTCTACTAGGTTTTTTTTAGTTCTATTAGCTCGTCTATAGACAATATTCTACACATGCATAAAGCCAAATTGCATGTACTACATATATATATATTACTTGGAGTACTATAAGCACTACACTCTTGTGGTCCTTTTTATTTTCTAGGTACTATTACTATTACTTACTAGTACAAGTCATTATCCAACCATATATATATATGGAAATATTGTAATGAATAATCTAATTTATTGTCAATTTGCTGTGAATAATTATAGCTATCTACTAATAAAGAAGTATAAGGAGGACGATGAAATTAGCGTGACGGCTAGTAGATACCTACAATAATCAGTTAAAATGTGGCAAGGGGTGCTGTCAACAAAAAATATACAAATGTTACATTATTTAAAAATAATCAATAGTTAAGATTATTCACGGCAAATAATCGATTTATTGAGGACAATTTTACATATATATATATTTGGCTAATTATTCCCAATAATAATAATAATAAAGATTGGAAGATGTTGAAGGAGAAGTTTTAACATTTAATGTAGAATGATAAGGCGGTCTCACAGAAGAGTTTTCTGTTAAACCAAAATCAACTAACAAAAAATATAGGGCAAAAAAA
This sequence comes from Amaranthus palmeri, assembly GCA_019776075.1. Classification (NCBI taxonomy): domain Eukaryota; kingdom Viridiplantae; phylum Streptophyta; class Magnoliopsida; order Caryophyllales; family Amaranthaceae; genus Amaranthus; species Amaranthus palmeri. The sequence goes on from JAAKBH010000278.1 coordinate 71,938, forward strand.
CACTAGCAAGTAGCAACTCTTAAATTTATACTTTCTCCGTTCTGAAATACTCGCACAGGGCCGTTGATTGGCAAGGGCAAAGCGGGCTATCGCCCAGGGCCCCGTGTTTTTTAGGGCCCAAAAAACATATTTTGATGTATATAAGTGATACTAATTTGAATTAAATTTATATATAACTTACATTTTTTGCCAAGTAATATGAGTTTTTATTGTTTTTTTGTAAGTAGTTAAATATTAACAATAAAAAAAAAGGTATATTATATTATGCGTTACATTTTAAGTTTTTAAGGGCCCATTTTTATCTTTTGCTCTGGGGCCCAAAAATGAACGGGACGGCCCTGTACTCGCTACATTTCGATTTTGTGCACTATTCATCGTTCAAGTTTATTTTACATATTGCGACTAATGTGTAAGTAAAATATAGTCAAGTGGGATCTTTGAATCGTCTAATCGCATACTTTCATAATATTAAATTTTTTTAATTTTTAGATAAGTGTAGTTTAAGATATTAATGATCAAAATTGTGCATTGAATTGCGTAAAAATTCAAATGTAACAAGTATTTTAAAACGGAGGAAGTATAAGAGTAGAAAAAATTAGGTCATGTTTAAAGATGTCTAATGAGATGAGTATAACGTTATGTGTAGAGGTGTTCATTCGGGTCATCGGGTTGATTTCGGGTCGGTTCAAAATCGGGTTTTGTATTCACATGGGTTTTTACATAATTGTAGATCCATTTTTAAGTCGGATCAAATCTGATTCGGTTATAAAATTGAGTGTCTACCGAGTCATCGAGTCTGTTTTGAACACCTCTAGTTATATGAAAGGACTAGCAGGAGTACTAGCGAGTAAGCGATAGGGGCGGTGCACAAGAAGACGACATGTGGGGACTATAACTCAACTCTTGCTAAATATTCATTTTTTAACTCATTCACTTGTTGGCATTTCCCTCTTGTTTCTTATCATGGTTACTTTATATATCTTTTGTCTCTTCTCTCTCTGTCTCATTTAATTTAAAGCATTTTCTATTTTGATTCGTTCCATTTAATTTGTATTATTTTTATTTTTGGATTATGACCATCACTTTTTTTAATCTCATCCGTACATTTTTAATTTTCTTTTAATTTCAACCACACAATTCATTCCTTCTCTTAATTTATTACCATTATCCACCTTTTTCTTAAAAACTACGGAGTATAATTTTCTCCGGAGTTTTTTATTTTTATTTTTATATGTGACGTTTAGTAATAAATTTAAATTAATAGATAGTAGTGACAATGAATATTAGCAAATACCAATACTAATTATAAAAAGTGTTCAAAACAAACTCAATGACTTAAAATTTACCCGACCTAATAATTAAACTCGATTTGACTCGACTTTAAAATATTTTATATTTATACAAAAAACAATATAGAAACAAAATTTGATTTCAAACCGATCCAAAACACCTAACCTGAAATCAACCTAATAATCCGAATAAATACGTTACCAATAGTTACCACGTTAGAAGTGAAGATCAAACTTGTAGGGACATCAAAATTGTGTCTTTTGGTCACTATCGTGTGCTTTTTTTAATATCTTGTTTAATATTCGAACACTTGAAGATAAATTCCATTTTGTGTTTAACTTATTTAGTGGCATATAGTTTGTTTTATGACCAATAAGTCAATTTGTTTTAGATTCTATTGTACCACCCTTTGTTTTTTTGATGAATACTTTTTCCTTCTCCTTAGATTTTTGTAGGATTACATAAGTTAAAACGGAGTATTAGTTGTCAGCTTAAACTTTTAATTGAGTTGATTTTTTAATATAGCATCATTTTAACTAAAAGTTTAAATTTATGTTTGAGGCTGTAAGATTTTTTACAAGAGGACGTTGTTGTCTTAGTAATTACTAGTTGGATCACTAGACAAAGCAAGCTGATAAAAAAATATGTAGATAAAATAAATGAAAAAACGTGTTTATGTGTGAAACTAAAAAAATGCGGTGGCAAATACATTTAAGGTAGATGAGGAGTTGTTACCTTCACTTTCTTATTAGAAATAAAAAAAAATATGCAGTCGTTGTTAAGTTCTTTAAGACCTTTCTTTGCAAACACTTTTATATATACACCACAAATACTCTCTAATGGCTAGCATTGGTGGTACGCACGAGAGCGTATTCACAAGGACAATATTTTTTTGTAACTAGTTAAGTGGTTAATTGATAGCATATATGTTTTGGTTGATTTTTTATTGGTTGGTTGCATGGATCAAGACAAACAACTAATGAACAAAAACAAGCAATTAACTAAATATAGAGCTTTGGAGCTAACATATCAAGATAGGGAATTCCTATGAAACATGTAACTAAGGCTAATGACTAGTTTAGTAGAAGGTCACTTCTATATTCTCGATTTCAGCGAAAGAGAGTAAGTTATCCTGAACGTAAGAAATAGTTTTCTCGACGCTAAGCTCATGCAATGATTATAAATACAACATCTAACACTATAGCATAAATTCGAAGAACATTCAAGCATGTGAAACTATGGTCTTAGGTTCATCCTCTAAGATTCACAAAGAGGTTTTTACATAGTGTTGGGGCTCCTAGGTTTCCAAACAAGTAGTATGGACAATGATACTGTTAGAGTAGGCTAACGAATGCGGAAGCGTGGGCCTAAAGGTGGCACGAAAGGTTAACGACCATGGCTTGAAGGTGTACTAATGAACCATGATTTATATGCAAGTATTAAGGTGATAAAGCAATAAAAGTAAGTAAAAACAATAACACCAAGATTTAAGGTGGTTCACCATTAATTAGGCTACATCCACCATCCTAGGCTAGTGTATCATTAAGTGTTTAAAGGATAGAGAGCTTGAAAGCTCATTACAAATGTTGAAGGAATTACATCAATGGAGAGTGTGTGTGAGCATACATGGAGTAGAGAATTACATAAGAAAGTGGTAAAGTTGATGTGGGAGGCTCAAGCTCTAAGCTTGGCTCTACTTTACATACACAATGCTACTACAATATATAGGCAAATGGGAAAAAGTTGAGTGTGCCACTTGTCCCTTGGTCCCCAACTTGTACTAGTTCTAGAATACTTCCTTGGAGCCCAAGTAGTGCATCAACCATGTCTACAAACACCCAAGTTTCCACTACCACTTAGTACTATTGTACTAATGGTACTTGTAAGATACCCAATCACCCAATCAAAGCATAGTACTTTGTCCTTTACCATTATCAAAATGCTTAAGGTCTAATAATCTTATTTAACCTTTAAGACCAAATTCTTCTACTCATTAATTGTCATCTAACACATGACTAATTAACCCCAAAGACTCAAGTCACACTTCTTTCAGATACAACGACAAACCAACATCGACATGAAACATCGAACAAGGAGGGCTATCGAGGGAGGATTAGCACATCTTCTTGAGTTAGCCTTTCCTCCTCCATCACCCGAGCTTCTTGGCTAAGTCATGGAGTTTTTAATCACCATCAAGGGTTACATCTAATTCTTTCTCGAGCTAGCTAGGGGACTCTTTGGCTGCACTTTCCTTTATGGGTATGAATTACCGCTGACCTTCCCTCTCCAGACCCTGATTATAGTTTTCTATGGACAAGATGCACTGAGTATGATGATGATAAAGAGTTACATCTAGCTTTAATCATACTAACACATAGGACTGAACACCGGTCCAAACCCAAACTGGACCGGACCGGGACCGGAATCAAAAAATTTGAGGACCGGAGACCGGACCTGTTTCATCCGGTCCGGTTCCGGTCCGACCCTGAAAATTCCGGTCCGGTCCAGGTTCGGACCGGTTGGACCGGCTACAAAATATTGCTTTAAATTTTAAGATGTCTTTTATAGTTAAATTCAATATAAGTCATTTGCTTTATTTTTACAGAACATAAGTGAGAATCATTTGCTTTATTTTTACAGAACATAAGAGAGAAAATTAGAAGTTCAATCCTTTGCTTTATTTTTAATTATTTTTACATGAAAATGGGAATTTCATTTTTACAGAACAAACTATCCCTATCATTTAATCTCAATTTCATTTTTACAGAACAAAATGAGAAGTTTAATACAACATGTGGGACATTTAGTTTCTTAAACCAATTAAAAAATTAATCTAATACAACCAAAATTATTTTGGCACAAATTGAGAGCTATTTATTTTTATGTAGCTGTACCGTGAATGAAGACTAAATGAATGGCACAAAAAATTAATCTAATACAATCAAATGAATGAAGACTAAATGAAACCCATTGTTGAACAGAAAAAAAAAAAGAATGGAAAAGATGAACAAAAAGCTGCACGTGACTTCGTGAGGGTCGTGACCCGGAGAAGCTGCCGAAGAAGATGAACAAGGTCGTGACTTTGGAGAAGATGAAGTAAAGGCGTGACTGTGAGGGTCGTGGTGCGCCGCAGTTGAAAAGTGAGCAGTAGCAAAGTGATAATGAAAAACAAACCCAAAAAATAAAAAGACTATTTATATTTAGGTCAAAATTCAGAAATTAAAAAAGCTAAATTATAATTTATCCGGTCCTAACTGGGTCGACCCTGAATTTTCCGGGTTTGACCGGATACCCGGAATTGAAGATTTTATAGGACCGGAGACCGGACCTGATGCTTCCGGTCCGGTCCGGTTCCGGTCCGGGTCCATCCGGGTCCGGTCTACTTTTACACAGCCCTACTAACACATCCTAATTATTCCTCAACCATGTTAATGTGTCATTAAACTCCTAACCCTAGAGACTAATTACTCACAAGTTGAATTCTAACACCAATAAGTATGAAAGAAATAAGATGTAATTATCCATATATAAATATGAACTTCAACAAAAAAAATATTACAACAATCTAACAAATAAGCATTAAATAAACCCACAATTGATAAGTACTTGAATTTTTAAATTGGACCCAAATCTAAACTAATACAATAACCTTGAGAAATTGATCGAGAAAATTGTATGTGAAAAATGTTCCATTTGCGTAGAGGTAAAAGCATTAAAGAGGGACAACAAATAAATTGAAAAATCTCTCGCTCATAAGGTGCTCGAACGATCACACAAGCTTAGATAACTTTTTTTTGAAGGGGGCTATAACTTTTTCGTTATAAATTGAAATTGAGCTCATGAACAGGCGAATCGAAGCGAATTATCCCAGATTCAATATCTAACCATCAAAAACATCAAATTACAAATGTGTTTATAATCATGATCATTTAGTGTAGAGACTTGTTCATTTAACAGTTTCTAGTTGAACTCCTTTTCTTTTCTTTTCAAATCTTGCTTCTTTGCTTGACACGTTTTTTAAACATTTGCGCGAATGAATTTTCAGGGTCTTTTTTATCGAGAACTTATCATTTCTAAGGCATTGTGACACAATTTTTTCATAATACCTACAAAATCAACTTAAAACACCACAATACCAAAAACGTGCAATAAAAAAAAAAGTCATAAAATGCATATATTAAGCATCAAATAAAACAAGCTGGATTTGCTTAAATTAAAACGGAGTGGGTCTATTCAGCCCAGCCCAGCCCAGCCCAGTCCACTTCATTAAGCAAATGCAAGAAATTCCCAAGTTTTTCATCACTCACCTATTCTACAAATTTGAAATAAATAAGATTATTTATCAAAAAAAACATACCAGAAGATCATAATCAAACTTATTCCAAAAATAAACGTGTAATCCGCAAACCTTAGATTCGGATTGTTCGCACTTACTAAGTGCGAACAACTCTTGTCTTAAAATCATCATATTGACCCTGTTTGACCAGTTCGCAGTAACTAACAGCGGACCATTAACATCCAATTTTAACAAAACTCAAAAGACAACAAAAGTCAACTTAATCGGTCGCTGTTAGTAAGAGCGGTCGATTACTTGGCTGATTTTTGTGACTCATCCTTTGTAAAGGCCCGCTGTTTGACCTGTTCGCAGTACTAAGTGCGACATCCACTTGACTTTTTTTGACTAGTTTATTACTGTTCGTACTTATTAAATGCGAACAGCTCAGAACCTGTGCTCAGGGGTATCAGGCACTTATATTTGGAATAAGTTTAATTATGATTATTGTATTTTTTTTTTTGATAAATAATCTTATTTAGTTCAAATGTTCCCACTACCATAGTGATCATTTACAAATTCACCCAATAATAAACTACTAGCAACAGTACATTTTGAGATTTCTTGAGAAATTTAATCTACGTAAAATAATAATGAGGGCCCATTAGAGCTTGTTTTCACAAATTCTTGTGAGAAACGGTATCTTTGAAAGACCATTTCTAAATGGATCGATTAATTATATATTTTTTAAAATATTATAAATAGACATTAAGAATGATGTATATAGTCATTTAAGATAAAAAAAGCAGACATTAAGGATAACGTAAGTATACATAAAGAATATAGTAAGTAGAGATTAATTTTTAATAGACTGGGCTTGATATACGTCTCTTTCTCAAAAGACTAGCTGTTTATAAATAGAAAACCTATTTACAACCAGGCCCGTTTGAGGCCCAACCCGCAAAGTTAAGACCCGGATATGAGGGAGCCAATAGGCCTCTTGCCAAAACTTACTCGTTAACACGAGGCTATTATGAAACGAAACAACCTTATTTATAAGCCATGACCCAACCCGACCTGGCCCAACTAGGGAAAAAAATCGAAACATGACCATGACAAAAACAACACAATCCATAAGTAACATTAGAAATAGTTTAGTTACAAGCATTACAAACAACAATTCTGCATTTTCCTGATGTAGATCGAGTACTTATTTCAATTCACCAACATAAACATCAACTAATTTAACACTTTATTCAACATTCATAACTCAATACATCTCACCGGCCGTCCGGCCGTCCGGCTAGGATTCAGTTCAACGTTAAATCATGCGTTCACCTTTGGTGCCCAACCAGCTATCACATATTCTTTGGCTGCTTTGGTTTTCTCGAAGGACTCGCGAGCGAAAAGTGACTGCAAATCATCGGAAAACAGGAGGATAGATCAAATAACATGTTCAATTGAATGGAAAGCAAGTGGATGTCCTCTTTCTGTTACGGAACTAACTCGACAAAAAACTTAAAGCCGATAGTTTGAATGTTCAATTAAGTATTATGCAAGTGTTCAATTAAACATGAATGGCCTACTCATCGAAATGTCAAAAGTTGATCAGACCCACAATCAACTCGGAATATGACCGGAAATTAGTGCATGGGTAACCCGAAAATTTAAACTTATAACCCAAAAATGGCTTGACCGCAACCTAAACCCAACTATTTTGACATGTTGTTTTAAGCCGAACCAAATTCAAACTAACCCAACCTGTAAGTGACACGATCGGGAATCTATTTACAAGTAAAATAAACAACAAAATAAATCATATCAGCACCTCATGTTATAAAATATTTGACTTTATATACTACATACTACTCCCTCTGTTCATATACAATAGTTACGAATTTTTCCATATATACAATAGTTTAGGAACCTATAAATAATCTTCCGCCCAAAACCCAAAAAAAATTGGAAATACCATTTAAAACAGTTTTGTTATAAAGTTAAAAGAAGCGCACAAAAATAAAAATTGTACCAATCTCTCATTGACACAAACAAGCCTAGCATTTCCAACTTCCAAGTATAACATGCGTGTAAATGGGCAGAAGCAGGGCCGGCCCTGAGAGTGGGCAAGAGGGGCCGTCGCCCAAGGCCCCAAGTCAGAAAAGCAAAATTAAAAGGTATTCAAAGATCCATATAGATTCGAAATTACAAAGGAAAAGGACCCTAATGTCCTATTTCGTTCAGGGCTCAAAATATTTTAGGCCGGCCCTGGGCAGAAGAAACTCACCTTCATGTAGTTACGAACCAGAGACAAACTTTCAGGAACAGACCACCCTTTAAAATGGCCTAAAGCTACCTCAAGATGATACAACTTTGGTGCTAAAGCCAAATCAAGAGCACTAATGTTAGCTCCACATATGTATGGCCCCTGCAATAATTAAGAATTCATAATGTATGCATATCAGGGAAGGATGGAGTAAAAAATGATAAATTCTTTAAAGTCTCGGTGTAATTTCAAAAATTATGATATTTTCCAACAACTTTGTATTTTTAAACACTCTTCAAATTTTTTGTGGCCCTGTGCGGTCAAACATATTGAACAAATGAGCATGCTCAAAACCTCTCATAATACCAGGACAAAAAATGTTAGAGTATATAATATCGTGGGGCCTCAACCATCAGCTTAAGTTTTTGGTTGAGGCCCCATCATATATCATATACTCTAATAAAAAACCAACTCAACCAAAATTTTATGCTGTTGGTTGAGGCGCCAAAATATGTTATATAGTCAAACATGCCCCCTCACACGAGGGCTTTTTGGGGTAGAAGTGTGGATGCCGTATAAGCCCTCTTCATAGTTAGTGCGCAAAATTCCATTTTAAGTGTAGGAGTGATTGAGATTTGAATCTGGAAACTTTTTTTCATGTTGACCTCTGATACCATATTAAATGACTAATTTAACCAAAAGTTTAAACTAATAGTTGATGATCAGATATGTTATATACTATAACAAATAATTAATGCAAATATATATAAATCAATTTTGCAAATAAAAAGCAAAAATAAAATGTTTTTTCTTTATACATACATGAGCTTTGAGATGTTCATCTAGTGCCTTTAACTCAGCCAGTAGAGCTTGTTCAGAACCATCATTGTTGTCCTTGCTCTTTAAGAACTCCACAAAAGATGAAAAGATCATAGAGCCCCTAAATACATACAAGGGAGCCCAAATATAAGCTTAGTAAACTTTCTTTTAGGACTCAAATAACATAAGCTAAATACATATTACTTTTTTTTTTTTTTTTTTTGAGGTTTAAATACATATTACTCCCTCCGTTCTTATATGTGTGTCCTATTTGAAGATTTCACACATATTAAGATAGTGGGAATCTTTGTTGATTGTGGGTATTATTTTATTATAATAATAGTGTGAATTAATGATTGTATTGGTATTATGAGAGAGAAAATATAAATTAATTATTATAAATGGGATATTAGAAGAGAGAGGGGGATATTTTATTATAATAGTGGTGTGAATTAATGATTATATTGGTATTATGAGAGAGAAAATATAAATTAATTATTATAAATGGGATATTAGAAGAGAGAGGGGGTGAAAAGAGGGTATCAAAACTTTCCATTTTAGGAAATGGGACAAACATATGAAACTACCCGTTATAGTAATGTGGACAATCAAAAAAGAACGGAGGGAGTACTTTGTACCTTTAATTTGCATTAATTTCTATTTTGCTCTATGTTTCTTATTTTGCATCATTTTCTAAATTAGAATTGAATACGACAGCCTTTTTTAAACTCATTCACACATTAAATAATTTTTTAATATCATCCACACAATTTAATCTATGTATCATTTAATATCATATTTATTATACTAAAGGCAAATATTAAACTTTCTATACACCCGAAAATCACTTTTCTCTTTGGTTTCAGCGGCCTAGGGTCTTATTCAGAGTTAATTAATAAATTATCTATGATGAACTAAAATAATATATATACAGTAAAATCAAAGGACAAATTAAGTAATTATTGACGAGCATCCATCACAATAACCTTTTTGACTAAAGGTTCTCTTATGAGAGAGATATCTCAATAAAACAATCTCAAAATTGTCAAGGAATCATCTCAATCAAAAAGTTAAGCTGATGGTTGAGGTCCCAGAATATGTTATATACTCTAACACGCTCCCTCACACGAGAGCCCTTTGGGCGAGAAGTGTGAATGCAGCACATGCCCTCCTCATACATAGCGCTAAATTTTCCACTTTAAATAAGGGGTGGTTGATATTCGAACCTGTGACCTCTTTTCACTCTGGCTTCTGATAACATGCCAAGGAACCAAATTAACCAAAAGCTTAAGCTGATGGTTGAAGTTCCAGAATATGTTATATACTCTAACAAAAATGAAAGACTTATAATATTTTCGTAATTTTTAAAAGTTAAACTATTCAACCCGTATTACCGTATACAAGACATGTCTCACAATGAAACCGTGTCTCCCAAATAGAAAGTAGCATATAATTCCATCTCATAAAAAACATTTTACCACAAATTAAAAAGAAAAACAATGAAATGGGAATTAATTAGTTAAAAGAAAGAAGGGAACTTACACAGAAGTAAATTCAGGGTTAGGAGTAAGAGAAGGATGAGGATATTTCTCCTCAATAAGAACAACAATAACATCAGAATCAGCAACCCACTTATCATCCCACTTTATCACTGGCACTTTTCCCTCTGGATTCACCTCCAAAAACCTTCATAAATAAAAATTATCATAAATCATTGACATTTCATTAAATTCGCAAAACATTTTCTATAAAAAAAAAAAAGAAATCGCAAAACATTTCGCTTTAAACAAGGGGTAAGATTTGAACTTGTAATTTGTTACAACTCAACCAAAATTTAAGCTAATAGTAATGACTTTAAAATAAGGATGGTCATGGGTCAAGTCTAGATCAGGTCCAACTAAACCCAAATCTATTAATTTTTGGTGTACCTATACCTTGATCCAAAACCTTATAGTTTGAAAATTTTAGATCCAAACTCCGACACGTCAGATCTAATGAATCTAGAGCGTATAGATTGTATATAAGTCTAAACTGAATCCAAATAAATATAAAAATAAATTTAGAATGAAATTAAAAATTAAATTTTCCTTAAATAATAGGTCTAGTCTAGTCTAAAGCGTGTCTGACAGATTTGTAATCACGGATTTAGCAGGTATAAATGTTAAATGGGTCCAAAAGCAAAGTCTACGTCAGATCTTTGTCTAAAGACCCTAAACCAATACCAAAACCCATTTGTTTTTCTACTTGAAATAAACCCCAATCTATTGAATATCTGCTAGTCTCTGAGAGACCGTCTTTTTGAAAGATGTCTTTCAGGCCCAGCCCATTAAAATTTGATATCTACTTTTATTTTGCATTTTCCTTTATGCGTCAGTTCATTTAGAGATAGTCTCTCAAAGAGACCGACTCTCACAAAAATTTGTGATTGAATATCAAAACAATTAGACCTGGAACTTAAAAATAAAGGCAGGTGGGCCTGAGGCCCGAAAAAAGTCATCAATCATATCCATGAACATAAACCCAACCCATTTATTAGGAACAAACTATATTGAAAAACCACAAATTCTTATATGAAACGGTCTCATCGTTAGATATGTCTAATATTTAAATTAAATAATCTTATAATAAAAATTTTTATCTTAAGGGATTTTTATTTTGAGACCGTCTCAGCATGATATGGTCTTATACAAGACGCGCTGATTGAAAGAAAAAAAAAACTAAAAAATTAGTAATCAGAAATGAGTAAAACAAGGATGGAAGTTCATACCATTTGGGCTTATCAGCTACGTTGATAAGGTGTAACTAGAGGTGTTCAATGGGCCGGATAAGGGCCGGGCCGGGCTTAAACAAAAACGGGCCGGACCGGGCCGGGCCTTTCAAAAATAAAAAATGGGCCGAAATGGGCCGGGCTTTAAAATCCGGCCCAATCCGGCCCGGCCCGTTTTATAATTCACTTTGATAAGCATAATATTTAGAATCAAAATAAAATTATAAAAAAATCTAAAAATAAAAACAGAATTTCAATTTTCTTCCTGTAACATGTAACATGCTGCTATCATATATTTTAGAATTCTTGAAAATAAATAAAGTAAGCTCCTATCAAATATTTTAGAATTCTCAAAACTAAAAATATGTCTCCTACTTCAAAGCATGTGTTTCTTGGCCTCCTCCTCGCTGGCTTGTTCTTATTTACTAGTAAGACTCAATAGTTTTAATTTTTATTTTCCTATATTATATCAATAAGTCACTTTCAATAATTCAAATTATAACAAAAACCTCGTTTACCAGTGAATTTCAACTCGGTCCCGTGAGAATTTGGATTAAGGTTTTAATTTGGAGAGATTTTAGGGTTTTAATTTGGGGAAAAAAAAAGAGGGTTTTAATGTAGATTTTGGTGAAGATTTGTTATGAATTCTGAAAATGTGAAGAATGGTTTACAAAGGAAGATTTTAATTCATTCTAAGCCCACTTCAAAAAAAAAATCAGTAAACAAAAGAATGTTTTATGTAAAATTCAAAGCCCATTTTAAATTTATAAAGGCCCATTTTCAATCCATTTTAAGCCCTCTTACAACCCGGTCCATTTTAATAATAATAGAGCCCATTTTCAGCCCGGCCCATTTTCGGCCCGACCCTTATAAAGCCCTCCTAAAAACGGGCCGGATAAGGGCTTAAAATGGGGGCCCGGCCCATTGAACACCTCTAGGTGTAACTGGTAAGGTACTTTCTTCTCTTCCAATGTTAAAAGAACCCTTTGAGAAAATGGACCTAAATTACCAGTCACTCCTTAGTATATAAATCAACTTTTTATGTTTAATTATGAAATTACTCTTCAATCTAGATAGTATAAATAAATTACTTCTCATTTACTCAAAAAAAAAAAAATTACTTCTCATCTTTTCAAATGTTCTTTCTGTTTACTTTTTTTGCAGATTCTAATGCAAACTTTAAAATTAAATTTAACAGTGAGTTTTTGAAAATGTTAGAGTTTAAGCCTCAACCATCAGTTTAAACTTAAGGTTGATATCCCAGGATATATTATATACATTAACATAAAATTGTAAAAAGTTTATTTAGAAAATATATATTGAGACGAATCTAACAAGATTCTATGCAATTATACTTTTTCTTATAAATCGATGTGAAATTATAATCAAAATTTGACACTTAAATTCGTAAATTCTATCTAAAAAGAACGTATAGAAGAGTAATGGTAGAAATCTTACAGTCCCCAAGGACGTTAGGAGCACCAACAGCAGCTTTGACACAAACTTCTACAGCCATTTGTAAAATTGAAAATTGCAGTGAAGTCCCTAAAGGTTATAATAATTGTGAAGAGAAAAATAGAGGCTTTATCTTATGCTACAACAATTATTGGTAGTTGGTATACTCCCAAGTGCCAACTCCACATACAAACAATTTATAGCATTGGGGAGAGTTCACTTTTAACAATAATTTCTAATCAATAACCGTGAATTCGTGATGTGTAATTCATTATCAAAAGGATAAAAAAGACAAATAATAATATAAACAAAATAAAAAAGGTAAATTAAAATTATAAAAATCTTATCCTATGAAGTCCTACCATATTAGGATGATTTATTAACTTTACAAATCATCGTTATTTACTTAGACATCCTCTGCTATCAATGGGGAGCAAAAAATATCTAGAAGGTACTAAAGTCGAGATAAGGGACAGCAAATTTTCCACGTTTTCTTTTCTTTTCACCCACCGACTAAAACACTCTCCTTTTTACTTATTTTGCTCAACTAGTTTTTTGCACGAAAACGAATTAGTGTACAATTTTGTGTAATGTACTATTTTTTTAATAATGACTATATAAATACATGTACATGTGGTCTTTGAGAGTATGCGACGTACATGATCATATAAAATTCTATTTTTTTCACCTATAAATGAAAAAGTAATAAAAATAGAAATATGTCAGATAATTAATAAAAGTAATAAAAAGTATTAAATAAGGCCCAATATAAAAATTCATTGTATTAAATTAAGTCTGCAGATTTTAATTGTCAATAATTTATTATGAAGTATATTATGTTCTTTAATTTACTCGATTTAACTATGAGGGTGTTTGACAAACGGCTCATAATTGATTATGGTGACTGATTTAACCAATTGATTTTATTAGTTGATTTGACCAGCTGATTTTGAAATCATATCAATTGTCCCATTTTTTTTGTCTATTTTTTTTTACCTAAATACTCTCATTTTTCCAATTTCCAATTTCCAATACCAAACTACCACCTTTACAATTAATTTAATCAATTAAAATATCCAACTACCACCTTTTTAATGGACCCCACATCACCCTTAATAACCGTGAAAACCCTTATGAGACATCTAAAATGATTCGGATCGTGAGTATTTGTTAATGCAAATACCAAATTATTTAAGTGTGACTCAATGATATAAAACAAGATATATCATGTTGTGAGCAACGATGAGGATACGAGTTCGTTAAACGTAGAGCGTATTGGGTTCATTGGAAAAGCAAGGAAGCTTTAATCAAAGCAACAAGAGGCTCTACAAAAGAGTGTAGAACCTTGTATTGAAAGAGGTGTGGGTTGGAGGATGATTGCCTCAGACGAGGCTATAACATGTAGCAATCAGAGGGTATCAGCACACCGCCGCTCGTTCGAGTAAGTCAATGGATTATTTGAGCAGGCAGTGAGCAAGCTGGCAAAATGTTGAGGAAAAAGTTGCTCGTTCGAGCAGAGGTAATATCGTTCAACCAGCATCGTCAGAGAAGTACAACAATTAATTTTCTTTCTGTTTCATGTCACTTTATAGATATAATGTGGCGATTAAATAACGAATAATGATAGGCATTATTTCTAAAGTTTATTGTTATGTTTAATGTGGTGTTAATGTAATGATTTTAGAATAATGCATGGCCTCTGTATAAAGGCATACTCATTCATAAAATCACAACAACAAGAACACACAACACTTGTTGAGAGGGCTATACATTGTAAGGGGTTAGGGCAAACACCAAGAGAGTTTTTCTTCTATGTATTAATATTGTAAGATCTTGATTGTGAGATCTATGGCTTGAGAGCTTGTTCTCAAGCATGAGACTTAATTAATTAATGTATTGTTGAATTCATCTAATGAAAGTAAATATTTGTTGATGGGTTTTATCGTTGAGTGCGTTAAACGTAGAGCGTCTTGGATGCATTAGGGAGCATTAGAGCAAGGATGCTTTAATCAAAGCAGCAATAAAGTATTTTTGTTAACTTTATGTTATTTTTCCACGTAATAAACAAACATTTTTTATCCTATACGATGATCTTAAGTTTTCAACTTTTCCACGTGATAGAGAAAAGGGAAATGGTTTGTTAACTGTACACTATTTTTCAAACATAATGACTTTTTTGTTTTCAAAAAATACACATCGTGATCATCCTAATTGACCACAAAATTCACAATTCAGTCGAAATGATTACTTAATTTAACAAAAAATGTAACGTTTTATTTACCATATGAAAAAGTTAGAAACTCAAAGTCATCACGTACATTTATTGTCTATCATATGAAAAAAGCCAAAACTCAATATCGCCGCATGGAATTCCTAAAACACAAATTCTTGTGAGAGATAGTCTTTTTGAAATCGTACGTAGGCATTAATAATAATGTAGGTAGATATTTAACTTTTAAATATTGTAAATAGACATTAAGGGTACGATTAAGTATGCATTAAGAATTATATAAGTAAACATTTAAGATTAGATATAGAGACATTAATCTTTAATGAGCGGGACATACGTCGAGAAACCAGCTATTCCGAAAATAATTCTTAGAAGAATAGGAGTATTTGAAACAGAGTATGGCTAAATTTGCGGGAAATAATATTTTTGACTCCATTTCCAATTTCCATCAAGCTTCTTCACTCAATCAGTTTCAACACTAGTATTTCAATGTCTTTTCATATCTTTAATTTTCTTGAAAAATTATTTCCTTTAAATCGCTTCGAAATTCTGCCTTCTTATTTCTATTTTTCATTTTCTTTTTTGAGCGTAATCATCCTTCTTCCCCTTTTCAATTTTTGTTTCATTTTTTTTGAATTTGCGTATCGATTTCTGTTCTGCAAGGAAATTCTGAATGATTCACACACTGCTCGTTTCAGATTTATTTACTACAGCATACAGGTTAGTTTCTGTTGATGGGTTTATTTTCAATGTGTACTGATTGTGATATTAAACATCCGTATTCTGGGTTTTTGGTTTTGGTTCTGTCGATTGTGTCTGATGGGTTTTGTTTTTATTGGAGCGATTCGCTTATTTATTTAATATTAATGAAGGAATCATTACTATTGTTTTATGATATTAATTTTATGTTTTCTTCATTAAAAAAATTTATTGGTCAAATGCGCTGATTGAATAAACCTAATTTTGAATGAAAAACTAATTTTATTGACTAATACTTCAAAATTTTCGGCAAATTTAACTTGACTTGATACACCCAAGAAGTGTTATAGACAGTGAAGATAGCTCCTATCATTTATATATGCAGAGATGTTTGATGTTTAATGATAAAATTATACAAATAAATCCTATTTTAATGTTTTAACTTTGAGGCCGGAATTTGTTCTTTGGTGGGCATTTTCTATGAATTTCTAGATTTTTAATTACTATTGCAGATTTAGACATCAGTTTTGAGTTTCTAGATTTGTTACTTGTCATCCAACCTTTTCTAGACGTTGATCATAGTTTCAATGAGCGTGATATATTGTGTATGATGATGATATATTGTCGGGGACATGTTATACAACCTAACGGTTTGTGTTTGATGTATAGAATGTGGGTCTAAAAGTGTGTATTATTAAAAGTTATGAATGTATTTGACATTTCATGGGTCTAGAGTTTAGACCCTAATCATAGCTTCTATGAGCAAGTTATATTGTGTAAGATGATGATAATGTTGTCCAGGGCATGATGTCAACCTAATATTTTGTTTTTGATGTATAGAATGTGGGTCTAATAATGTGTACCATTAAAAGTTATGAATGTATTTGACATTTCATGGTTTTACACCCTCATCATAGCTTTTATGAGATGATGATGTTGTTGTCTAGGGCATGTTGTCAACCTAACAATTTGTTTTTGATGTATAGAATGTGGGTCTAATAGTGTGAATCATTAAAAGTTATGAATGCATTTGACATTTCATGGGTTTACAGACTTTACACCCTAATCATAGCTTTTCTGAGCGGGTTATATTGTGTAGGATGATGATGATGATGTTGTCTAGGGCATGTTGTGAACGTAACAATTTGTATTTGATGTAAAGAATGTGGGTCTAAATGTGTATTAAAATTCATGAATGTTTTTGACATTTCATGGAAGTTTCATATTAATTGTCCAATCTTTAATTATATGCATCCAGTGGTTTTGAGGCAATATGTTGGTAGCTGAATGAAGGCATTGAGAAATGCCAACAGAAAGCGTTCTTGCAAAGTTGATGTGTTTTGATAAGCCATCTGTCTCGCATACTACAACTCAAAGGAAAAGAGTACTCTCGGAGAATTATTTTAAGAACATTGCTTCAGTTACTAATAGGAAGAAAGTGTTGCCATTTTCAGATGATGCTGATATTGACGTGGATTTTGATGACAATTTGTCATGTAGGTCTGAGAATTCTTTGTATACTGGAACATCATTTTCCCTACCTAGTTCCACTTTTAGCGATCAGAAACGAAACAATTTGTTTTCTAATGGAATGTGTGTTCAAGAGAGGAGAATGGGTACCTCCTTATTGTCATCTAGATCCTCTTTTAGTAATCAGCCGCGAAAAAAGTCATTGTCTGATGAAATGCGTCTTGAAGAGAAGAGAGTGAGTTGCTTGTCCTTTGACAGTATAAAATCCTCAAATCAAAGTAGTCTGGCATCTCGGCAAATAGCAAAGCAAGTCACCGGGCAAGTGAAGCATAGTATGTGGCATAGCTTTGCTGAGCTATCCAGTTGTAGGACTAGAACTGAAAAGAGTCTTAGAAATGAAGAGGAGAAAAGTAGGACTTCTTATATATATTCATTGAATTCAGAGAAAAAACCCCAGAATTTGACAAAGCATGTGTCTGAAAGATGGAGAAAGAGAAAGTGCTTCCAAGAGGAAAGAACATCTCACGGAGGCAAAACCCGAGATGAAGTGTTTGTTACTAGTATTAAGGGGAGGAATTACGTCCTGAATACTCGTGATGGTAATTTCAGCAAGGTTTTTTACAATAGCTATATGAATGGGTGGCCTGTTCTTGGTGCCAGATACTTGTCCAAACCATCGCTTTACCCTTCCGCTTGGATACCTAATAGTAGAGCAAGACATTTTTCTCTTGATAGAAATTGGTGTTTGAGACCAGGAGAAAGGGTTAGTAAACAATGCAATAACTTGGACGGGCCCAACAATCGGCAAGCAGCTTCCGTTTCCTTCATTGATTCAGATAAGCTTGTAAAACATAGCTCGTGCGAAGAATCATTTACACCTTCAGAGTCTTTAGATAGAAGTTCTGAAGTTACAGATGCACCAAATCCCTCATACCATGACTTACTCGAGGATGTTTCTCAAGATAGCAAAGTTGATTCCTTGTTTAGAATATGTAATCTTGCTCCTTTAAGTTTGGAGTCTAAGGACATTACCGATGAAGAGAATGAAAAAATGAACACATGTATCAAATTAACGAGGGATAACTTGTCCGGTGATGCAGAGTCTTGCAAAAGCAAGGTATCTTTCACATCTTTTATTTTGTGTACTATTCCTATGTTGATGTAGTTTGGATTACCAATGTGATAACTAAATTTGCATGTACGAGATGCTTCAATTTACGCAACCTTTGATGATCAAAATATGATTGGATCAAACTCTTTAGTCGTATTTTGCTTCAAATTCTGTCGGTATAATTCAATTTGAACAGTTTATCTTTCCGGAAAATGCTATATTACTACAATAGGATGATTAATTTCAACCTGTTTATACATATAAATGCTGAATATATGTGTATATCTCAAGTGGTATTACTGTAGGAAAGTTTGCAAAAGGTTGTATTATTCACGGTTATTTTTCCAAATAAACAATGTTTGCTTGTTTAATTCTCTAAAGAGTCATTCTTTGGAATCATCTTTTGCAGTTGAAAGACCAAAGTTATTCTTATGAACAACCATGTTCTCCTGTTAGTTCATTGGAAGGGCCAGAAGGTTGTAGCCATGTTTTGAATACAACGGCAGAAGCAGAGGAGGATTTGTCAGTTTCAGCCTGCTTTGAGAACAATGACGAAGGTTGGTGATATATATCGCCTTTACAAATGTTCATAGAAAACTTAATATTGTTCCATACTTCCATCTTTAAAATATAGATTGTTTATAGTTTATGTAGGTTTGCAAAGAAAGCTTCAAGTGATAGATACAATGTCTTTAGAATCTTTCTCAGAGGGTCCGGAGATGGTTGTATCTAGTGATGAGGGTGATAATAGAAGTTCAGTCGGTTTCTACCAGAATGATCCACAAATTATCGAAATTTGTCAAACTTTGGTTAAAGAATGCTGGGATTTCTCTTATGTTGTCGATATAGTAGGGGAGTATGGTTTTCAGACGAATAACTTGGAAGAAATGGACCCATTGGACCCTTCGGTGTTTGATTCACTGGAGAAGAAGTATGGTAAGTCTATGCTGTGGGAAAGATCCGAAAGAAGGCTCTTATTTGATCGCTTAAACTTGGGTCTCATCGAGAGTGTCAAACCTTTAGCTGATTTAAACACATGGAGAAAACCTTTAGCGAAAAAATTTCGTGCAAGCCAAAAACGTCAGAAGGTTGAGGATGTGTTGTGGTCTATACTAACGAACCAACAAGAGGAATTGAAGCGGGATTCATCTGATAAGGTGTGTAGAAGCGAGATGGAATGGTTAGATTTAGAGGAAGATGTTGATTTGATAGCAGTAGAACTAGAGAGATTTTTGGTAGATGAACTCATAGATGAGTTTTTGTGCATGTAGATATGTTTTTGTTGAAGGCTAGTTCATTGTTTAATCATGTAGAGTAGGAGTCAAATTCACTCAATTTGTATAGATTGTGCAGTTTTTTTTTTGGAATCTGTATGTTCCCAAATGTTAACACAAAAAGTATAGCACATAGCGGTTTTGAATTAGTGACATTTTCAACATGTGCACTTTTTATTTACGTGAAATTACAAGTGATATTTGCAGAATAAGTCGACAATATATGTCCTCTTCCTCAATGGGCTGAGGGTATGAAGGTGGCTATTATGGGAGGAATATGAAAAATTCTTACCATTAGAGAGCCATATTGATTAATTTGGGGTTCTTTTATATCATCTTTCATTTCTTTTCAATATATAAACTTCTTCAAAGGAGATACGGAGTTTGATATGTTATTGGCAGTTGACCGCACTCAAACAAGCCATTAAAATACTTTTAATTTTCTAAGCAGCAGTCAAACATGTAGTTACATATTGACTTGTTAAACACGACTAGTCAATCCATGATTGACAATCATCCAAAAAATTATTTGCATAATACTAAAGACTAAACATTACATCAAGGACGACAGTAAGTAAAGTATTTTTATTTTTGAATCAAGAGTTGGCTAGAAATCCCTGCATGCAAGAAGAGAGGTAAATCGGTTATTAATCCTTCCTATAAATGGTGAGAATCAAACCCTGATGACAAGGATGAAAGAGAAAGCCCTCAACCACCAGACTAACCTAGGATTCTGAAGCTAACTACTCATTAGTTAGCTAAGATAAACATTGAATAAAAGCATTGTTTTTTGTTCATCACTTGAACCCTCAATATAATCACTAGACCTTTGTACTCTAATAACAGCATATCCATTAGCATCCTTAAACTTACCAGTCCCACCAATAACAGCAACATGACTCTCCAAAACATCCTTCTTATACACCCCAAACAATCTCAAGCTATCTTCCTTAGACTTACTATTATCACCCTTTTCAATGGACAAATTTACAGTCATTGCCATCATCTGATCATCCCCATCATCAAATGACCTAATGGCTACATAAACCCCCTTTGCTTTCCCCAAAAACGACGTTCCATACACCGATGTTTCATCATATATTTCCTCATCAATCTTGGTTATTGACCCTAATTCTAATTCTTGTTGTAGACTAGTTATACTACTTGTTGTAGGGAAAACTACCCCAAATTTTGGCATATATGTTATGGGTGTTAAACTAAGTGAATTGTCATTGTAATTGTAAGGTAAAGGGATATTCCTTATGGGTTTTGAAAAAGGGATTGTTGGTTTTGCTACTTGTTGTTGTTGGTGGGTGTTTATTGTGTTTTTCATTATGAATGTCAATGAAGGTTGGGATGGTTGTTGGAATGGTTGTGGTGGTTGAGCCATGTCGACGAGGATTCGACCCGAGTTTGAACAAGTCATGAGTGACAACAATAGGAAGATGATGAAGAAGAACATGGTGTAAGAAGAGGACATGGTTGAAGAAGGTGATCAAGTGTAAAATGATGTTGTTATGGGTTATATTTCATTGCTAAAAATGTGTTATTGGAGTAGTTTAGGTCTAATTTTATTACTAGAAAGTAGAACCAATCCATGTATTATTTGGCTTTATTGTGTTTAGTTAAAGCTTGTTGGAGTGGCTAGCTTTAGAATTACAATATTACAACTAATCCATATCTTATTTCACTACAATACCAATTAAGAAATTTTTAGTGAAAATTCATATAGATAATTTCTTTTATGTATCATTTACTCATGCTTATCTTTACTTATTAATAATAAAATAAGTAAGTAGACTGCGAATTATAGCCATCAAAGTATAACGTTTACGCTTATAGGATTCCATATGTTGATTTTTACAATTTTAAATAAAATTTTTGGATGGCTCTAAACACATCATCTTTAACAAAATGCCATGCTGTTTTGAAAAAACTGAAACCCATCAATTCCAGGAGCTTTATCATCTTTCATCATCAATCCCTCTATGAGCTTGATTCACCTCTTCCATTGTAACCTCTCTACAGACTCTGTTGAGCTTCCAGGTTTAAAATAGACTCTCTCCTAATAACATAACAGGTAATTCAATAGAAGGAAAGATCAATTTTAGTTTTGTCAATGATGCACATACGTTGATTTTAGCGATATTAATTTTTTAAAATACTTTATAATTAAGTTAAAGTTAAATCGACTCTTTAAAAAAAAAGTTAAATCGATTGACATTAGTGAATTTATGTCTATGATGCGTTGAACTCAATTAAAACAAAACTATTACATATATTTACTTATTTAAGTAGTTAAATTGAAATATTTTGAAATTTTAGATTTATGTCTATGAGTTTTCATTAATTAAAATTAATCAAAATGAAAATACATATGTAGCATTTATATTAAATAAGTATTTGATTGTGAGGTTTAGAGAATTTTTGAAGAGAGTGAGGTAAAATTTAAAATTTATGAAAAAAGATGACAATACAATAAAAAAAGGTGATACTATTTGTGACTGTGTAAATAGAAAAAAATATCCAGAATATTCCAACTTTTTGCTGTTTTTCTACAATAATCTCAATTTTTTTATTAAATGTGAATAATCCCGGTTATAATGTGTGCTTGCTAAGAATACACAAACATAACCTTTTATCTACACAATAAGTCTTTTTGTATAAAAAAATAAAAATGAAAGTGTTAATTTTATTTTTTGATTTCAACTTGTAATTTTTAATATTTTTTATTTGATTAATTTTTTTTAGCAATTAATCTTCAAAAATCGATCACGCTCTGGACACCAATATTTTTGGATAAGTAACCCCAAAACTAAGATTATTCAAAAAAAATAAAAAATTAAGATTATTTTAAGCAAAATAAAAAAATAATGTTTTTTTAAATAATTTTTAAACACAAATTATTACTTAAGACCTCTTTTGTAAAAACGGCTCTTAAAAGTCCAGTCCAATTCCAAATATATATTATTACAACTCTGAATATAGAATTGAACTGTTTTCCGAAGAGTCGTCTTTACAAGAGACGGTCTCTCAAAAGAGACCTTAATTTTTTTTTTTTTTTGAAAGGAAATGAACTTTAAACTAAGAAAAAGACGAATCCAAGAACAAAGCATCCGACAACCAAACGGGAGCAATAGACTCCCAAACCTCATCACATGGACTACCAAGCGCCCACCTAGCCAACCTATGGGCTACCCCATTACAAACCCGAAAACAAAAATTGAAAGTACAAGACTTAAAAGATTGACAAATGATTCTACAATTATCAACTAAGACATGAACACAATGAGATCTTGGGTTAGAAAGAGCAACCGCATCAATTAGAGTCTTGCAATCCCCTTCAAAGATGATATCATTCCAACCCTGGCTTTTGGCCCAATTCGCAGCCCAACATAATGCTCGGGCTTCAGCCTCTTCAGCCGTGCCTGCACAAGGCACACATTTAGAGCCAGCCCCCAAAAAAGAGCCTAAATGATTACGGGCCACAAATCCCAGGCCCAGAACATTATTGTCCTCTTTAGTAGCCCCATCAAAATTAACCTTCACACAACCCATAGGAGGAGCAGCCCAATGATTTTGATCAGGAGGCCGAGTGGTATTAGGACTCAACAAAGAATTAGCCTTTCGATACTCACGGAGCCAATCATCCGCTTTTCCAACACAAAGCAACGGGGGAGTTTTAATATTCTCAAAAATAAAATCGTTGCGACTTTTCCACATTTGCCAACATATCACTGCCATACGCTCCACATTAGCTTTTCCCTCCTTTTGCCACACAAAATCAATACAATCCCTAAAGGAAGACAAAGAACCCGAAGGGAGATGGATCCCCGAAAACGACCAAACATCATGAGCCCAAGGGCAATCCCTAAGAACATGAAAAAGAGTTTCCTCCTCACCACATCTAGGACATAAAACAAAATCGGATACACCCTTTTTAGCCAAGTTTACCCCATGAGGGATAATATTCCAAGAAACCCGCCATAAGAACTCGCTCACCTTAGGCGGAATTTTTAAGCGCCAAAGATTTTTCCAAATTGGGTCGGGACCCCCGGAGCTAGAAGCAAAAGATTGAGAAGAAAGGGCAAGAGTATAAACATCTTTTACCTTAAGAATACCATCTTTACTATAGGCCCAACTAACCACATCATGAGACCCATCCATCTTAATAGGAATATGCAAAATCTTCTGGGCTTCAAAAGGAAGAAAATGGGCTTTCACCAAATCAGAATTCCAGGCCTTGATATTAGGATCAATGAAAAAGTCCACCGTCACCTTCCTATCACCACTAAGACATGGAGAAACAACACGCCCCGACCCCGGCCCCGGAATCCACGCATCTTCCCAAACCCGAACACACTTGCCGTCACCAATTTGCCATTTAATCCCTTCTAAAAGTATCTTACGAGCACTCCACATGCTTCGCCACCCATAACTCGGATGATTTCCAACCCCCGTGTTCCATAAATCACCATTAGGAAAATAACGGGCCTTGATCGTTTTAGCCAATAAAGAATCCGGAAACAAATGAAGACGCCAAAAATGCTTGGCTAACATAGCAAGATTAAAAAGCTCAAACTCACGGAACCCAAGACCACCCTCAAACTTGGGGCGACAAACTTGGTCCCAAGCCTTCCAAGAAATGCCTTTCTTGCCCTTAGAAGCCCCCCACCAAAAACGCCGAATAAGCCCACTAATATCTTGACAAAGACCGATAGGAATTTTAAAGCAACTCATAGCATAAGACGGGATTGCTTGCACGACGGCTTTAATAAGCACCTCTTTCCCGGCTCGGGAAAGCAATTTCTCTTTCCAACCTTGTAATTTCTTCCACACTCTATCCCGGATATTAGCAAAAGAAATGCGTTTCGATTTATCAAACACCGTCGGAAGGCCTAAGTATTTACCATGAATTTTAACCTCCGTAAAACCCAAAACACGAATAATAGGACCACGAACCCCACCCTCCAAATTCCGGCTAAAGGAGACTTCACATTTATCAATGTTGATTTTTTGACCCGAAAAAAATTCATACTCTCTAAGAATTTGCATAATAGTATTCGCCTCTTGAATCGATGCCCGTGAAAAAATGATGCTATCGTCAGCGAAAAAAAGGTGAGTAATTGTCGGCGCGCCTCTAGCCACCCGAATACCCCGCAACATACGACTATTATAGGCTTTTTTAATAAGAGCCCCCAATCCTTCTGCACAAATCAAAAAAAGATAAGGCGAAATTGGGTCGCCTTGACGAATACCTCTTTGGGGAGCAATAGAATTAGTTAAATGCCCGTTAACCAAGAAAGAGTAAGAAACCGATGACACGCATTCCATAACGCGAACCACCCAAGAACTAGGAAAACCCATGGCTAACATAACACCCTCAATATAATCCCATTCAAGGCGATCATACGCCTTGCTCATATCTAATTTTAGAGCCATGAATCCTCTTTTCCG
The DNA here is from genome assembly GCA_019776075.1 of Amaranthus palmeri. NCBI lineage: Eukaryota > Viridiplantae > Streptophyta > Magnoliopsida > Caryophyllales > Amaranthaceae > Amaranthus > Amaranthus palmeri. The sequence goes on from JAAKBH010000278.1 coordinate 97,046, forward strand.
AGCCATACTAGTCTTCATAAAATGAAATACTTCCGAAGCCAATAAAACATTGTCAGTGATCAAACGCCCCGAAACAAAGGCGCTTTGATTTTGATCGATAATACTCGGAAGGATAAGCTTGAGTCTATTAGCCATAACTTTCGATATTAACTTGTAGGATACGTTGCAGAGGCTAATTGGGCGGAGATCTTTCATATCTTTGGGATTCTTGACTTTTGGAATTAAGACCACATGTGTATCATTTAACCCACTCGGCATACCACCATGATTAAGAAACCGAAGGACTAAATCACACACGTCGCCCCCCACAATCTCCCAAAAAGATTTATAAAACATGGCCGGGAATCCATCCGGAGCCGGCGACTTCCCCGGATGCATACCTTTTAAAGCCGCAACAACCTCATCACTTGTATAAGCCGCCGATAATAAAGATCGCATAGAATCCGACACCCGAGGCTCAATATGCTCAAAACTACTAGGATCCAAACGGGGACGAGAAGAAGAAAATAAATTGGAGTAGTATTTACACACGACATCCATCAAATCCTTTTGATCAAAACGAGCAACCCCACCCTCATCAACAAGGCTATCAATCTTGTTACGTTTCCTCCTTTGAGACGCCCGATAATGGAAGTATGATGTATTTTTATCCCCATCTCTCAAAACAAAGGGACGGCATCTTTGCCACGCTTCGGTCTCAATTTTTTTCCGAATCGAACGCATCTCCTCCTCCACCCTTCTAACCTCCTCAATAATAGCCATCGATTGAGTTTGCCAATGAAGGAATTTAAGCCGCTTAGTTAACCACCGAAGCCTTTGATGAATATTTTTGAAGGTGTGCTTCCCCCATTTATCAAGAATACGCCCACAGTGATTAATTTTATCCGTCCAAATCCCAAAATTTCTCCTATCCGCCACATGCCAAGCATCCTTCACAACCCCCTTAAATTCTTCAACGTGCATCCATTTGGCCTCAAATTTGAAAGGACGAGTATCCCAACGCCAATCATCACGCCCCCCAAGATTCTCTCGACGACTAGAAATAAAGATCGGAAGGTGATCCGACGAATCCCAAACAATGCTACTAACCACAGCTGTAGGAAAAAGATCCAACCAAGCATCCGTCGCCACCGCTCTATCCAATCTTTCTTCAACCAAATTTTCCGACCGCTTATTAGACCATGTAAACGGATAACCCAAACAACCCATATCCTTTAAGCCGCAAAAATTGAGAGCATCCCAAAAACCTTGGACCGACAATAAATCACACCCCATACCCCCTTTTTTTTCCGCCTCATACAATATCTCATTGAAGTCACCCGCAACAATCCATGGCATACCCGGAACAACCCCCAACTCCTTGATCAAATCCCACGTTTTATATTTCAACCCCGCTTCCGACCACCCATAAACGCCCGTTCCCCTCCATCTCACACCGGCCCCAGTAACAACTTCAAAATCAATGAATCGCTCCCCTTTAGCTCGCACCGTCAAATCCACCCCATCTTTCCATAAAAGCGCAATACCTCCAGCACGCCCGTTGGCATCCGACCACTCACCATGATCAAAATTAATCCTGTGTAAAATCCTACTCATCTCGCTACCCCGCCTTTTGGTCTCACTCAAGAAAACAATATCTGGAGACTGATTTCGGATTAAATCCGAAAGACTACGAACTGCCGCGGATGTCCCCAAACCCCGACAATTCCAACATAAGATCGAGTTCATTGTTCACCGAGGGTCCAAACGGTGGGACCCGCCACACTAAGACTATTATCTCCCATTTGCTCAATCTCCATGCATTCTACACGTCGTCTCTGGGTAAAAAATTCCTGCCCATCCAACAAAAAATCCTCCTGGTCTTGATCAGTCTTTCGTTTACTACTCCCTTCATAAAAATCAGTTACGCCAGTAGCAGTACTCGTCTGACCCCGTGCCCGTCTCTTCCATCTGCGCCCTTTAACTTGCATAGTAGAGTTATTCTTCAAGCATTCTGTATCAGTACTAGGAACCCCTTCCTCTGCATTCCTCTTCACACATGATTCCACCCTTTCCTGCTCAAGCAAAGTCATGGTCTCTGCCTCTTTTATACTACCCAAAGACCCATCATCCTTCCTCACCTTAGTACCATTCGACCCTCCCCCATCACTGCCACTTATCAATTCTAAAGAGACCCGTCGAAAACTATCACCCACCACGTTCGTTGGATCAATGGATACACGTGTAAAAAATTCAGCGACATCGTCTACTAACTCACGTTCCCGTCTTCTTCGTTCTTGATCATTTTCCTGCGTCACAAAAATACCGCTTGCTTCCGTTGACAAAGACACACCATCACTCTCACGAACGCCCTTCCATGGTGATGCCCGTAACGAAGGCCCATAACGCCTCTCCGGTGTACAATCTCCGCTAATCTCCATACAGTCATTGGTGCCATGGCCGAGCCTCCCGCAATAAAAGCAAATCATTGGGAGCCTTTCGTACTTGACCGGGATCGAGCAAACTTGACCCCCCTTCATCTTGATATTAACATGATCACATAAAGGCTTGCGGACATCGATCTTGACTCGAATGCGAATAGCTTTTTCAATACAAAGACCACTCGGTTTAGCCAATTCCATAAAGACTCCAATCTTGTTCCCCAAAGTACGTGCATTCTCCTCGTTACCTCTACCTCTAAAAGGTACATCGTAAAATCTAGCCCAAATGGGCAAATAAAATAAATTCAAGTCCGACGGTTTCGAAGCACTACCCAATTCTTCAAGCAATAGGGGATATTTATCGAAGTGCCAAGGTTGGCCTTCAAGAATCTTCTTCTTATCCTTCCAATGGAAGAATTGGATTTGGTAGAGGTTACGACCAATATTAACTATCTCGATTCCATTCTTGACAACCCAGACTCCTTTCATGGTGGAAATAAACGCCGCCGGATTCGGATTCCTAGTAGTCCACAAAGATCCTACAAGACTCAAAGCAATTCGGTCGTTATCCACTGCATCATCTTCCCCACCCTCAACCCATTCAACCAGTGATTCATTATTAGAAATAACGTCACCCGTCACCTCTTCTTGACAACCAATTCGCTGACCTTGATCATCCCGTTCTCCGGAATTGGATTGTTTATCAGCCATAATCAAACTACAAGAGATACAATCCTATACACCACTAACAAGAAAGCAGAGGCACGAAAAGAAAAGAATCAAACAAAGTGTTCTAGAAACACACAAGGAAAGACTAATGAAAAGAACCCGGAACCGAGGGACAAAAAACTCTCATAGAGAAACTCCAAAAGAGAGAGAATTCTAGAGAGACTTAACAAACATTGTTGTCCAAAATTTTTAAATTAAAATAAAAGAAAAGGAAAAAATGAATTGAAGAAAAAATTTCAACTCTTAGCCGAAAAAAACCCACAAATCCAAATTCGAAATTCAAAATGCAAAGCTGAAAACCCAACAACCCAAATTTCAGTCTACTCTCACTAAAACCACCATTTTCCTCCATAACCATAACCTCCATTTCTTGCACTCATCCCCACAATGAGACCAAGAGTACGTCCGCCATTAACAGACAGGGAATCTCTCCGACCACCATCAACACCTCAATTCGGTCGTGATTCCGACGCCAGTTTCTGCAGTGGCCGCCCTTCTTCTTCTTCTTTCGGAATCTCTAACACTGGTAGACAACTCACTGACAAACAATCCATGGTCAGATCCATTAACGCTTACCTTGCTTCTCATAATGTCTCTCTTTCTCTCTCTTTTAAACCCCTTCCTTCTGCTAAAGATGTTAGTGACACTCTACGCTTTCTTCTCTCTCGTCTCCATTATCCCTCTAATCCTACCGCTAAGAATTTCGAAGATGAACTTTTTCTATTGCTCAAATATCTTAATTGCCCACATAAGTTCACTAAATCTGCTCTTAAAGCTCCTGCTGCTCCTCATGCTTTTCCTCAGATGCTTGCTGTTATTCATTGGCTTGTTCAACTTGCTCATTACATGGATCATCTTTCTTCTGAAGATAATACCGCCAGGTAAATTTTTATGTTTGTTCTTTTGAAAATTAAGGTGCATATAGCAGTTGACGGTGTGAATTTTATTGGGTGCTGTTCATAATTTAATCTTGCTATTTTAAAATTGCTGCGCATATAACAGTTAATGGTGTGAATTTTGTTGGGTATTGTTCACAATTTGAAAAGGGCAACTGAAGTTGTGTTGCATATATGATTGTTCATTGTATCAGAGATGAATATATGACTCTTTTGTATTCTAAAGGATGTGATAATTTCTAATATGTTCAGAAGATGATATGAATGTTTGTGACGCCGAATTTGGAACAGGTTCTCATTTCTGAAGGATCCTCTCATGGCTTATGCTGTAAATAGTTACTTACCGTACATGAGGGGAGATGATGAGGCGGTTGAATTGTTGGATAAAGAATTTTCGGATAAAATGGAGAAAGAGAAGGGTTTATTGGAATCGAATTTGAAGGGGCTTGATGATGAATTAAAGAATCTAGAGTTGGAGCTTCAAAGGTTGAAATCCCAACCTTCAGAGAAAGAGGTTTTTGAGAAACAAAGGAAGGATCTTGAAGGTGACTTAGGGAAGTTTGATGGGTATGTTGCTTCTCTTAAGGATGCAAATTCTATCACCGAGAAGGCGTTGCAGGAGAAGGAAAAAGAGTTGGCTGCTAAGATGAATGAAATTAGACGAACACGGGAAGAGAATGAGGAGCTCAAGAAGAAGATTGAGGCTCAAGGGATTAATTTGAGGGATGCTGAGAGGATGAAAAGGGAATTAATGGCTTTAGAGGAGGAGATAAGCGAAGCTGAAGTTAGCAGAAGCTCGTGGGAGGAGAAGACTTGTCGGCTTGATATAGATATCAGGCAGAAGTTAAAGGAACTTGAGCTCCTTTCCCTTGAGTGCAATCAAGCTCTCAAAAGGTATATTTATCTCATTTTCCTCCATTCTTCTCATATGGCATTTGCCTTGTATCATTATATTTGTGGTTACTTAGAGCAGGCAAGAACTTATATACATAAGCCTATTTTGAGCTGTTTGATTAAGGCTGTTCTGTTGAACTTGGCTTATCAGGAACTTGGCTGCCGTTTTTTAAATGAAACTACGTAGAAGTCTTATGGTTGTTGTCTCTTACATCTAGTTTGGATTGAAGAAATTAGAAGGAAAGGAAAAGGAGGGTGGAGGGACTTTAGAGGGTTGTGGTATGCTTTGTTTGGATATCAAATTCGGAAGGGAGGGATTTAAAGGGATTAATTCCCTTTTTTAATGACCAAATCTCTCCAAAAGTGGAAAGATTTGAAGGAAATTGATTTTTCTTTTCCACTCCCTTCCTTTCCCTCTCAAACAAACAAGGGGATCTTTTCTTATCATTCACTCCCTTTCCTTTCCCTTCTTCCCTTGTTTTCCTTTCACTTCATTTCTTGTCCAAAATCCAAATATAGAGTTAATTTCTGGAGACATGCAATAGCCAAATGGTCTTTGATTTTGTTAGTTTAATGTTATGTTTGATGCTTACTTTAACAATTAATTCATGTCTCCATGATGTAGGGCATTAGAGTTACTGAGTCAATTGTTTTTCTTCTCTCTTTATGAAAGGTGTGACTGTGATCATTAGTTTGTTATGAGTACAACAAAAACATTAGATATCTACATACAACCTTTTTGAATTTAGGAAGAAAGGCCCACTAATGATTAGTCATTTGGCTAGAAAATGATGCTTTCACTGTTGGTGATTCCTGAAACTGCTATTGTTAGCTAGAAGGACAGTCATCTAATTTTGGAAATCAGTTGATATTTTGAAGATATTTTTGTGTTATCGTCGCTTTCTCTGTTGTTGCTTTACAGACTTAAACTTGGAGGTGATTTTCAATATGTGTTGAACGTCGAAGGGTCAACTCCTGCTGAAGTATTAGGCATAGATTATAAATCTACACTTAAGCCTGCAATCAGCATGTTTGCTGATGATATTAAGCAAAGTACTACTGCAAAGTTAGAGGAGCTTATTGCCCTTCAGCGGCAATCTAAAGAGTTGACTTCCAGGCTCGAAGCAAAGAGAACTCGTGTTGCAGCACTTCAATTGCATATTGATGAAGTAAGTATTAACGTAGTATCCTAGATTGCTGATAGTCAAATTTTTTAATAAACACCTTGAACTTGCCTTTTACTGTTGTTTTGCAATGAAGTATTGAAATTAGTATTTCTGGAAAGCTTGATACTCTGCAATCTATAAGGGAAAATTCAGCTTTGACTCTTGCCAAAGCATAATTTAGGCAACTATTTTTAGTGAAATTCCCGATGAATAGAGAATGATATTAACCTCAACAGTATAGAAAATACTTTAGTATGCTAACAAATATTTGTAGGTGAGACAAACCTGTCTTTTGTATTCCCTTCGGTTTTGAGTTAAACTTGATGCATATAACTGAGTAATTGTTCCTCTGTTTTTGGGAATAACTAGGTGGGATTAGTTCGAGTTTATGTCATACTCTACTTTTTTGGGGATTGGATTATAAAGAACCTACGTACACTAAGGTTCACACAAAAGGAGGGTTGAATCTTGGTTTTCCTATTTAAAAAAATACTAAAATATAACATTGAGAGTTTAGACCTTGCCGTATTGAAATGAGTTATGCAAATAAATCAAGAATAAAGTAAAAAATTGAAAGAATATAAGTACTCGTAGAAAGATGTCCTCACCCATCTAGACACAAATCATGATCCAAAGTCTTGCGATTTTCTCAATTAATTCTAACTCTAAGTAAACTCTCCTAGGCTAACTCTAGCCTAGACTTAAATCTTTGTACAAAACATAATTACAACTTCATGAATTTTCAAACGATTAGACTAGTTCTTGAAGAATCTTTTCTTGGGAGGTTGTTCATAATGTTTTGATCTTATCTGATTTGCTAGGCTCTTTGGGATTATACCTCACTCTGAATGCTTGTAAATTCATTCCTTGATTTCATTGCGTCTTGGGATATTTATATTTAGTCTAAATCAGTTGAAATTCACGTGATTCCTTGATCACCAATTTATCTAATAACTGAATTTAATCTAAGTCACTGCATATAAAATATGTGTTGGCTTTGCAACAGATACATTAGTCAATTAAGAAAGCTTAAGTTGAACTTTCACATTATCATCGAAACATAATTGTTTGATAAGATTCCTTCTACACAATCTAATTGAGATGGTGTCTAGATACACTTCTAACAATTGAACAATCATTGCAACTTGGCCAATACCTAATCAATTTGACTAGGAGGGTGCGATGGTCGGTTTTTGCCTTCTTGGTAGTCCCTAGCGCTCTTTTTAATGATATTGGAATCTCCTTACCAATTACAATCATAGTGAAAAAACAAGGTTGCATTGCCTCGGCCACGCCATTAAAGTTTTTCTAAAAGATGGATTATTTCCCACGTCGTGAGGTGTAAACAACCTGTATTTTGGGCTGTTAGAGATATCTCATTTTTCAGCCAATATTGTCTTTACCACATTGACATGTCATTACAGTGATTGCAACCATTATTGTTTTTGCAATATGATTACAATTGAAGCTTTTGAAAAAATTGTGTAGATCATCTCCTTCCTTGCCCCTCAGTTTTTTCTTTGAGTGTTGGCATATGTGCACCCCAAGGGAAAAAACAAGGTCGAATCACATCATGTAAAGGTTTTCCAAAAACCTGAATTGATATCTTGTGTTGTAAAGGGGTAAAAAAACCGTGTTTTGGTCCGTATCAATTGATATCTCATACTTTTGGCTGATATTTGGTGTTACAATAACTACATCCCTCATTTTGCGGCATGATTGCTGTTACTGATACTGTAATAATGGTCTTTACCACATTTTTGTAGTATGCTTGCAGTGCATGGCCTTGGGGAGAAGGCTAGCTGATAACCAGCTCCAACAATGTAAATAGGATGACCTGGTTTTCTGGATAGAAATTTGAGCGGAAGTGCCCATGTCATTGGACTTCTGGAGTTATTTTTTTCGTACTAGATAAACAATTACTCTCTTAAGGCCTCGACTGGAGTCTATACTACGTGTATGCTGAATACCTTAAATATCATGATTGATTGTGTTTTTTGTCTTCAACACCTTCAAATGCGGCACCTCTTTATTTTTCTGTATTACACTTCTAAAGGATTTGGTTTCTGCTTTATAAAGAAAAAATGACAGGCTGTTACTTGTTTGATTCATCACAGTAGTATTCCATGTGAAGAATATGAATGGTAGGAGATAACGGAGGGCTAACATATCGGACTTTTTGTTTGTTTTTCATCTGTTTTGTAATCGGCTAAAGATCATTCATGCTATGTCCTAGACAATTTTGACCACCTATTTCTTTTCCCTTTATTTTTCTACATTTTTTTGATCTTGGCGATCCTAATCTAGCTGAACGACTTTTGACGTTACAGAGGGAACGGGAGTTTGAAATGATGCGAAATCAAATCAAGGAATACACATCTTGGTGTGAAATTGAAGCTGAAAGAATCAGAAGAGCAATAGAGGCAGAGACAAATAACCTTGATATCATGGAAAGAGAAGCAGCTCAAACTTTGAAGGTATGATACTATATATTACTGTACACCAATTCAAATAATTGTTTGATATTGTGAGTTGCGACTAGAGGTTTTCAAAACAGATTCGATAATCCGAAATTTACTCGACCTTGTAACCGAACTCGATTAGACCCGACTTAAAAAAGATCTACAATTATGTCAAAAATAATATGGACGCAAAACCTCATTTCAAACCGACCCGAAACATTTAAGTTGAAATCAACCCGATGACCCGAATGAACACTTGATATCAACCAGGGGGAGACTTTAGCTCATGGGATTATATTATACTAGATAATAGCGGATGAACTTGCCTTACCTTTGCCGTTGTGCTTGTCCAACGGGGCTTTGGGCTTACCTGTAGGCTACAATACAACACAGGCATGCTACACCATATTTTCTCACATCTTTTGAAAAATTTAATCCCGATCTGAAACATCTCTTTCTGTGAAGGCTGCCGAGTTGAAGCTCCATGAAGAAATAAAGCAAAGTGAGCAAGAAACCCAGTACTGTGCATACGAGTTATTTCAACTGATTGATTCCGTTTCAAGTTGCAAGGAGTATACAGAAAAGAAGATTTCCGACATGAAAAACGATCTCATACAAGCTGCAGAATTTATGTCAAAATCTTACGCGAACACCTTGCTTCCTGCCTTTAATACTGTTTGAGGCTTTCAGCCAAAACACTTTTATCAACAAAAGTAGCTTTTGAAGCCCTCCTTCTTGTCGACCGATCTTCCCTGGCTTTGTCGCTTTTCAGGTACTTAGAACTTACAAGTATATTTTCAGACCGCTTTGTAAATTAATGAGAACGAAGTGTTTGTTGCAGATCATGATTTTGTTGATCAAGCGTTGTGTTACAGATAAACATGGTACAGTTTAGTACAACTTAAAACCATCGAAGTTAATTTTACCATTTGGTTTCTTACTGAAACCGACGTGTTAGTACCTAAATTGGATTAGACCAAACTGTACAATTCGAAAAACAAAACGTCATGAGTGTAATCATTTAATCGAAGTATTTGTATAATAAAAATTCAACACTAAAGAGCGACTCGACCAACAACAATGTCGTTCACTTGATTGGGTCGTTCAATGACTTGCCAGCCCTCTCTAACCTGGCGTTACTTCCCTCCGATCTGTGACTCAACCATTCTATAATGTCCGTAAACAAAATATCTGTATTTTCGGGGAGTTCACCATACGTTAAAGCATGCCACATTCCAGGATACAATTTGAAGGTTTTGTCGTTGCTCGCTGCTGATTCGTACAGCAACTTGCTAACTTCCGGGTCTGTCACTTTATCGTCTCCTCCATGGATCACCAGAAATGGCAATGTCACCTCGTTTAATCTTTTCTCCAGATCAATGGAAGCATTCATGAGCTCGTATGCAGTCTTTAGCCGCGGCCTTCCAGTATACCAGTATGGATTCGCCCTCACCTATCATTTCACAATAAGGATCATACTTGATAAAATCATGATTATATCGGGATGTTTGGCAAATATTAACTTTTTAGTCAACTTTTTGGTTGACTTTTGACTTTTGGTTCATTGGTTGTTCAAACCAGCCATCGATATCAATCAATACTCGTAACTGATCAAACCAGCATTGGCATCAACCAACAGTTGCATCTAACAGCTATTTGCCAAACAAACCCGTCGTACAAAACCAAAGAAAAAGCAACATAAAAAAACCTCTAGTTTCTTGTGAGGATCTCTAACAGCAGCATCAATGATATCTTGACCAGGAACAATACTCCAAGTGGGCACAATATTTGTGAGCTTGCTTAAGCAGCTAGTCACAAATGGACTTGGTTTCATATCATCTGCAATCTGCCAAGTAATTATTTCATCCGTCTTAGAGGTGTTTAAAATATACCCGACTTTATTATATTTATTATTTCATTACCTTAAAGGTGCAAACACAAGTATATTATTTTACACGAGAGTAACCAAGTAATAAAGAGCCAAATACTATTAGTTGTTTCAAAATATGTGAATTAATAAATAAAAATACTAATGAATTCTAATCTGATATCTCATTTTCGAAAATCTCACTTCTATTTAAAAGTTGGTTATATAATAAGTGAAATCAATGGAGGGATTTTATCATATGTTATTATTTTGAATTTTTTTTTTTCTTAAATTGTAAGAGCCTGTAGGATAAAATTGACACATAATTCCCTAATACGACACGATCTTACTTTTAGTGATTCTAGTAGTATTATTGTAAAAACTAATAAATTTCTCTAATTTAAGTAGCACTTTACAAGATAACTGCTACTTTAGATTATACATTAGACTGAGTGAAGGATAGGACTATGTGAGATTTAATCCTATTCTATGTCTAAAAACACATTTTTAATAGTTTAACAATTACAGCCCGTTTGGTTAGTGATACTAAATGGTGGTAATAAGAATGATTTGTTGTGTAAAATTTCATGAAAAGTTCATATCATTCTTATGGTAATGAAACTTTGATCACAAAATTTTTTTTTTATTTACAAATTTCCATTACCACCTAATATCACATTTCCCGATGTTAATGCATCGAAATAAACTTTATGAAGAAAATAATATGATTAAAGTTGGACAAGCATGTTCATCAAGGTAGCCAAGAGATTTTTCAACCAAAATTATACTAGATTTTCATTTCCATAACCCTATTTATTACCACCTAGTCACCTACCAAACAGACTGTTAATGTTTATTAGACGCATTGATGTTTTAAATAACAATTACGACAAATAACCACTAACAACAAGTAACAACTACTATGAGTGATGATTTAATAGGTTTGATTAAGAATAATATTCCGTTTCACAAATTCTTACTTGAGACCGTCTTCTGCAAAGACGGCTCTCAAAAGTCCAGTTTAATTCTAAATATATTGTTATAACTCTGAATATAGATTTAAGCTGAACTTTTAAGAGTCGTCTTTACAAAAAACGGTCTCTTAAGAGAACATCTGCGTTTCGTTTGACCTAAATTAGTTTCACACTTTGGTGGATCAATCCGATTTCAAATGTATTAAATGCTTCTAACTAACATTTGAAAACAAATAAAGTAAAGATTTTGAAAACCTACATGCTTGGTCAATATTCAAACACGAGTTCAGAACATCTTTTAACGCATGCCTTTTCTATGCGTTTTGGGATTGGAGCATGTGTGGAAGTGGAACAATAACCATGTAATATCTATGTCGTTTTCAGATTGCTACTGATAACGACATATTGAAATTTATAAGAGAAAATATTATTATTAATAGCAATTTCGAATGTATAAATAAATAAGTACTATGTGTGTGAGTGAATGATTAAAGAAATACCTCGTCCGGTTCTTATTGATGTTCAACAGGGAATATTCCAATCAAGTAGAGAGAAACTTATAGATGATTTTTAGTTGAGTGAAAATACAATTATGTCTCGACTTATATATAATATTAATGAAATGCAATACTTGTCGTGAAAATCAGGCAAAGAGCAAATGAGAACACCAGGCCAATAAAGAGTTGGAGTATGATCCTGATTTTATTTGCATCTTTTCCAATTAATACAATATTTTTCGTTGTTACATTTCCGCTTAGTTTAATTGATTTTATTAAATTGTAAATTATATGTATTTTTCATTTATACAAAATTGTAGATAATATTTGTTATTAAAACTCACTCTACAAAAATCACTTTATTATGATTAATAAAGGTAATTAATTGAAAATATTAGACCGTGACAATTCGTCACATAATCTCACTGTGGCCCACTCGTGTGGACACGGGACACCCGTAGGCTCAAGCCCACAAACCCCGGGTCAAGAGCGTTGACTTGCACATATCCTCGGTGAGGTTCATTGTTTCCAAAACTATATGTCAGTAGGAAGATTAGCTCACCTACTATATATGCAAGTCAACAACCCCACTATTTTATCGATACGAAATCTTGTCTTATGTGAGTATTTCGAACAGAAGAAAAGGAAAAGAAGATACCTTACACATGGGTGCAACTAATACGGCACCATCCCAAAATTGAGGCATTATCCTATGTAATCGTAGGACAACTGCTCCTCCCATCGATTCGCCTAACAAAAATCTATGTTTTCCTTTGTTCTCTTCCCTTTCTACATGCATACCACACCAAAAGCATTTATTTATTTTTTATTCTATAAAACCCATTCTTATTTAACCAATATAATTATTAAGGTGAAAAAAACATTGCTATTCAATAGAATTTTGTGTATGATATGAAAAGGAGAATGGGATCATATTGTTAAAAACAAAATAGCTCAAAATTAATAAAACAGACTAAAATGAAAATTGGTGCTAAAACAAAGAGAGAATTGGCCTATCAAATTGTACAATCACTCTATTATTGACCTTTATTTTGTTCTATTGATTTTTACTAATTAAAATTGATTTTCATAGATACCAACTGAATTAACTTACTGATATTGATTTTTAGTGTTTGAGACAGATTTTTACTAATTGTAAATTATTTTTACTGATTGTAAGCGATTTTTAGTTATATACTATAACTCAGTTTCATTAACTATAACTTTTTTAGTGATTGCAACAGATTTAAACTAATTGCAATGGATCTTACTCATTGCAACTAATTTTACTGAATGTAACATACATATTTTTTTATTGCAATAAATTTTTTATTAATTATAACTAATTTTATAGATAAAATTTATTTTAGTGGTTACTTATTTTCTCTTATGAGAAAATCATAACCTTAATCTAAAGTAGAGTCGACAACTTGAACAAATGAAATCAATAATTGGAGTAGTGTTGCTGTTTTTTGAGTGAAAGTTAAGAATTAGTTAGCGTGCAATCATTGACTTAGATTGATACTCACATGGATTAGATTAGTTCATCTCCAATCATTGATTAATTACGGGTTAACTGTTTCGGGTCGGTTCAAAATCAGATCTTATGTCCACATTGATTTTTATTTAATTTTCTCTTTATTTTGAAGTCGGATCAAGTCAATTTCAAAAATCAAGTCGATTAAATATTGAATAATCAGATCAGTTTTAAACACCTTTACCCTAATTAACCCTTTGATCTTACACTAAACAAATTTAACTTTTTGCGACATTGGATTTAGTGACATTAAAAAAATGTCACTGATTTATATTTTTAGTGTAATAAATATTGGTTTTTATTTTAAGTTCCACTATAAAGTGATTTAGCGACACTTTATTTGGTCTTTAGTGGCATATGTAATTGTTACTATAGTCTTTAGTGACATTTGTGAGAAATGTCACTAGATCTTATGTCGCTAAAAGCTTTAGTGTGACTTTTTATTATGCTGCTAAAGGGTCTAATAAATGTCACTAAATCCTCTATATATACATTATAAAAAATTTAAAATAGTGACATTTAAATTAAATATCGCTAAATATATCCTATTAAAAGCAAATTATGCTGTCTAGGATTTACTTCAACATATAGCAATGTGAATATTGTAATGCAACTTGCCAACTTGTTATAAAGGATATTGGACTTTCTTTTATAACTAACTGACGAGTATCTCACTTTTTAGTTTAATCATAAAATTATGCTTTTTCTATGTGCAAGTTATCCTGCAAAATGATTTTTCATAAAAAATATAAAAATATTTTTCTTCATGACAATTAATATTTAATGATATGAAGTATATATAAATTTAATTTACCACAATAATTCAATCTATTTAGTTTATTAATTGGAGCAAATATTATTAATTATTATATATTGCCAATATTAGTCCATGCCTTTGTACGGATAACATAGCTATAAATCTATCTAATTTGACTTTAAATCATTTTTAATTTTGCTTCTTCCGTTAGAGAGAGTGTCATAAAACTTTATTAAAAGGGTTCAAGAAATTAAATAAAGACTACAAATTATTATGACAAATTTAAAAATAGATAATACTTTTAAACGATAAAATTAGGCATGTAAAAAATTAACAGTAAACTAATAATAATCTCTAAACTTTAGCAATATTTTTATAATTTTTTTTATTAAGTGTATTTATAGATATCTATAAATAGTAAATCACTTAATATCTCATTTTTTTTGTGTGTAAATTAGTTGCATTTCTTACCACAAACTTTGGTGAAATGATCGCAACAATCTTGAATAAGTTCATCGAAACTAGGAACATAACCATGAAGTCCATCTGATTTTCCATGCCCAACATAATCAATCCCATATACACCAAATCCTGCATTTACTAATCGACTTGCGGTTCCTAATTAAACATAAAAAAATTATTCAAAAAATTTTTTTGTAATAGAGAATATATTTTAGTGCGTAATTTGATGATATATTTCTAATTATGGATATTGCTAACATATTCTTAGAGTATATAACATATCTTGGGGCCTCAATCATCAGCTTAAACTTTTGGTTGAGTTGGTTTCTTGACATGGTATCAGAAGCCATTGTGACAAGAGGTTACGGGTTCGAATCTCAACCACCCCTCATTTAAGGTGAAACATTTAGCACCAGGTATGAGGAGAGTCTGTGTTGCCTGTGTTGCATCCACACTTCTAGCCCAGAGGGCTCTCGTGTGAGGGGGCGTGTTAGAGTATATAACATATCTTGAAGCCTCAACTATCAGCTTAAGCTTTTGGTTGAGTTGGTTCCTTGACGCATATTCGTTCAAAATGTTTCATAATAAAGAAAAAATTAATATAAATAGTAAACTAAAATATTGAAATTTTGAATTATATAAACATTAATTATATTATCTAGTGTAGCATAAATTATAAAATTTATGCTTGTCAATATGTTAATAAAATATGTCATATTATATCTATTTTTATTTTATTTCTAATTTACTCTTTTAAATATATATTATTATTGGGTTTATATATTAGCTTTTGTCATTAATTATATTGAGAATTATTAATTACCAAAACTATATCATATCTCAATAATAATGGTAATTTTATAAGAAAGTTGGAAAGTAAATAACCTTGCATGGAAATACTAGATTCCATAGCATAGCCATGACATAAGAATATTAAAGCTTTTGGATCCTTTTTTTCAGGCATCCATCTACATGTAAAAAGCTTTGAACCATCATTGCTTGATATATATTCCTGACCAATGCAAATTTAAAAAGTATTTAAAATTATTAATTGATCAAAATATAAACAAAATTAATTTCCAGAAAAGAAAAATAATTTACCTCTTGAAAGTTGATATTAATATCCATTTTGTGGTAGGATTTAGGAGTTTTTTTTTAATTGTTGAATTAGGAGAGAATTCTATATGAATGATAATAAAAAAAAAAGGAGAAAGAGAGAAAATGGTAAAAAATAAATTTTATAATTAAGTTTGAAAAAATTGGGAATAATTCAGAAAAGAAATATAATTGGTAATAAAGAGAGATGCGAGAATGTAGGGATTATTATGGAGTAGATTAGAAGGAATTAATTAGTGAATATTTATTATTAGTTATTGAACATGCAATAAAAGAGTTAGGAGTAGTACTTATAAGAAAATGTGTGTAATTCCTCATAACCTAAGTTAATTGGACTCAAATATTGATGTTGAATACTGATTGGTATATGTTCAAATATTAGATATGTTTAAATATTAAATTTTACACTTAAAATGAAGTGCCTAAGTGTCATATCAATGTCCTAGCATCAAGGATCAGACACAGGTACGTTAAACAAAAAGAAAAAAGTCTGAGTTTTTAAATCAAAATTTGTCTTAATTAGAGCATGTATCCACTTTATCGCGGAGTTTTTAAATCAAAAGTCTATTAAAAAATATATTAGGCACCGATTCTAAGATCACATACAAATATACTTCTACAAAATACTAAATGCCGCTAACAAGCTACCAAAAACTTCATCACCAATATAAAATAATGCAAAAGTATTTTCTCCAAAAAAAAAAAAATTCAAAAGTATTGATCATAATAAACGTCCTATATTTTGTCTCATTTTAATTTTTCTTTGATTGATCAAATTGTATATTGTTTAATTTGATATTATTCAAAATTAAAATAAGAGAGGGTAGATAGTGCTGAGAGCATACTAACTACTAAGTTAATTTTGTACTTTATGTCACTATATGATTGACCCCACAAAAATAATTATGATAAATTTATTTTTTTTTGGAAATTATGATAGATTTAAGCAAGTTGTTATTTTTTTTCTTTAAATATTATTATATACTCCCTCCATTCTAATTTATAAGTGATGTTATTAGTTCTGCAAATTTTATAAATACGCTAATTTAAGATTTAAAATCTCTAATTATGAAAATTAGATGTTGCATTGTCTCACAAGAAAAACAAGTCAGGAGTATTACTTTTCATTAAAGTGTATGACTATGAGTTTGATTTTCACTTAGTTCTGAGCCTATTTTATAATCTCAAAAAATACTCCCTCCGTTTCTTTTTGATGTTCCTATTTGGGTTTTTCACCAAGATTAAGAAAAGTGGAATCTTTGGTGGTAGTGGGTATTATTTTAATTATATAGTAGTAGGAAGTAATGATTTTATTGGAAGTATAGAGGGAAAAAAAATTAAATAATAGTGTAATGTAATGATTGTATGGAAAGTAAACAATCCAACTAAGATAAACTCCGAATGTGAAAACAATTAATACTCTTATTAAATATATTTAATAAGTACAATTTGAATACATATTGTATTAAAACACTTAACTAAACCTTTAACTATTAAGATAAAATAAATAAATAAATAACTCTTGTATGCATAAATGATAAAGTATATTTCTCAGTCCACTCATTTTACATCATTTCAAATCACAATATAAAATAATTTTTTCTCTTAAATGATGCAAAACAAGCGGAACAGATTCGTATAAAAATAAGCTAGATCTCCTATATACATATCATCCTTTTGATTGTACTTTTATACCATTATTACAATCAATCTTTGTGGGCGTTTGGCAAATTAGTTTATTGGGTAATTTAGTTTTTTTTCTATATTAATGGAGGATTGGATGGTTAAACATTGGGTAAAATAAATAGCTAAACAGCTTATTGATACGAATAAGCTGTTTTTGAACAAACCACTTATAGCAGCAAGTTCGAAATCAGCCGGTCAAACCAGCCACTACCATCAGCTGCTACCAGCTATCAGTCATTTGCCGAACACCCTTTATCAGAACTAGTTTCTACTTATTGTTGGGGTCTTCCATAGCCTTGCCAGCCCTCTCCAATCTTGGGTTACTTCCATGAGACCTATTATCCAACCATGCTATAATATCTGTAAATACAATATCTGTATTTTGAGGGAGTTCTCCATAAGTTAAAGCATGCCACATTCCTGGGTATAGTTTGAAGGTTTTATCAAAGCTTGAAGCAGATTCATATAACAACTTGCTAATTTGAGGGTCTGTTACTTTGTCATCTCCACCATGCATTACTATAAATGGCAATGTCACCTCGTTTAACCTTTTTTCCAGATCAATGGAAGCTATTAGAAGCTGGTGAGCTGTCTGTAGACGTGGCTTTCCGGTGTACCAGTACGGATTTGCCCTCACCTGTTATTTTTTTAAATATTGTCAGTAGACATTAAGAACATGCAAGTAGACATTAAGGATAACAGTAAGTAAGCATTAAGGATAATGTAAATAGGCATTAATTTTTAATGGGTTGGACTTGAGATGCGTCTCTCTAACTGACGGTCTCTCAAGAGACTAGCTGATTTATTTATATATTAGGAGACTTATAAGTTTGTTAACGGTAATTTTTTCTAGAATAATGTATGAATTACAGCTTAAAATTTTGAATCACACCCGCATACCAAAGTATTAATATTTAATGCCTAGAGGGTCAAGCCAAATTATATAATTTTGATCACTAAAATGGTCGAAAACTTATGATTTGGCCTGAACATTATAGACATATATACATTGACGGTAGTAATCAGTAAAAAAATATTTAAAGTGGCATATTTAGCACCAGGTATGAGGAGAGCATGTGTTGCATTCACACTTCTAGCCCAAAGGGCTCTCGTGTGAGGGGGCGTGTTAGAGTATATAACATATCTTAGGGTCTCAACCATCAGCTTAAGCTTTTGGTTGAGTTGGTTCCTTAACACTTACATATTAGCTGCAATATATAAAATAAGCTTAAACGATAAATAGTGCCCAAAAACAAAATGTAGCAAGTATTATGGAACGGAGGAAGTACAAGCTAAAATAAAAAAGAAATAAAAATAATGAGAAAAATTACCGCTAATTTCTTTTGAGGATCTCTAACGGCAACATCGATGATATCTTGACCAGGAACAATTTTCCAAGTAGGCACAATTTTGGCGAGTTTGGTTAAAAAGCTGATTACGAATGGACTTGGTTTCATATCATCCGCAATCTATATCAAGTTGTGAATACAATGCATTATTGTTAGGTATTCCTTCAACGTATCTATCATTATCTCTACTTTATTATTATTTATTATTACTTTTTCTAATTAGTGTTTTCTAATTAATGCCTAATTATTGCATTTTTGCCTATTTTTATTCATTTAATTAAATGCCTTACACAAACATGATAGAGTGTGAATTAAGCATTTAATTTGTTGTAAAATTAGTATTGAGTAAATTACTCACTATCTCTTGTGATACACCAAATCACCAATTGAATGAGTTTTGAGGTTATTACTTATTAGTGTTTGGAGGGTAAATTTAAAAAAAAAAACAAAAAAAACCGTAAGTAATTGTTGCTAGGAAAACTTGAATTTACCAATGTAATATTAAGTCTTTTTTATCGATGTTTAGTTCACTTGATTTTTACTGATTGAAATTGCACTAATTTTATCGATTGGGACTAATTTTTACCAGGGCCGTCGATTGGCAAGGGCAAAGCGGACTACCGCCCAAAGCCCCGTGTTTTTTAGGGCTTAAAATACTTATTTTGATGTATATAAGTGATAATAAATTTAATTAAATTTATAAATAATTTACATTTTTTGCTAAGTAATACGAGTTTTTAGTGCTTTTTTGTAAAGTAGTTTTAAATATTAACAATTAAAAAATAAAAGGTATATTATATTATGTGTTACGTTTGAAGTTTTTAGGGGCCCCATTTTTATCTTATGTTCTGGGGCTCAAAAATGAACAAGACGACCCCGATTTTTACTAACTTAAACTATTTTTTATTGATTGAAATTGCTTTTAGTGATTGTAAATGATTTTAATTATAAAAAACAATGGATTTTTACTGATTTTTAATTAATTTTTATTTATTAAAACTTATTTTTAGTAATTACTTAGTATTATAATGGAGGAATTTATAAGGTGTGAACTAAAAAATAGAGGGCAAAGTAAAAGATTGTTCTTACTCAAAAAAAAAAAAGTAAAAGATTGTTCAAAAAAGAAATAGACAACACACCTTACACATGGGAGCAACTAAAATGGCCCCATCCCAAAACTCAGGCATTTTTCTATGCAAGCGTAGGACAACTGCTCCTCCCATTGATTCACCCAACAAGAACCTATGTTTTCTTTTGTTTTCTTTTCTTTCTGCAACAACAAATTACTTCATAACTATAATTCATACTTTTTCAATTTATATAAAAGTAATCAAAATTAAATGAAGTAAAAATAAATGGGTCTATATATCCAATTTCCAAACACAATAAAATTTTTCAAAATTTTAATACTTTTATCAATTTATTAGTAAAAGTTTTAGAGTTTTAATAAAAAAATTATGGGATTTTTTGAATAAATAAAAAATATTTTCTCTGTCCCAACAATTTGGTAGTATTTGTTATGATTCGCACTTTATCTTTATTTCTCATACACATCTAAATTATGTTTTTATCTCATTCATATATTTATTCTGCACATCAATATAATTTACATACATTTTTTTTTATCTAATTTTACTATTTTTCTTATTATTTATTCTATGGAATATTTTTTTGTCAGCAAATACCACATCACAGATGAAGTACTTCCTCCGTTCAATAATACTTGCTACTGATAATGATATTTTCCCACATAACATGTCACATTCAGTAGCTAGTATTATAGAACAGAGGAAGTATTATGTACCAAATGGTAACATCAACTCATTGACTTTTCTATAACAAACTGCCACCCTTTTTTTGAGCAAGTTGGAGTAGTTTATTTAGCACTTTATGTTACTTCCTAATCAATCTCTAATTGTAATATCTTAATGTATATTTTATTAAATTATAGAATAGGGTGAGGAAAAAAATATAATATAGTAAAATTTAATTTTAAAATATTTGAAAAATTAATATTTATTTGCTCTAAAAGGTAGGACTAATTGATTGTGAAAAATATGAAAGTACTCCCTTTCGAGTATAGTACAAGGAGTACTCTAAGTTTGGTACAGATTAAGATAATAAAGTCAATGAAATAAGAGATCAGATTGATTAGAGAACAATTATTAAAAGCAAAAGAGTACCAATTCAAGTTTTGAATCTTGATTCTTGCCAACGGATCGAAATTATATTTAATTAATACGAAAAAAAAGTATTTCATAAAAATTATATATAAAAAAGTGTTATGACCAGAAATTATTATTATCATTATCATCATTCTACCCAGTGTTTCTCGTCCATAGAGAACTATAGTCAAGGTCTGGGGAGGAAAGGACGGCGGCAACTCATACTCATAAAGGAGAGCACGACCAAAAGGAGTCTTCCGGCTAGAAACTGTTAAGGAACCAACTCAACCAAAAGCTTAAGCTGATGATTGAGACCCCGAACATGTTATATACTCTAACACGCCCCCTCACACGAGAGCTCTTTGGGCTAGAAGTGTGGATACAGCACAGGTTCTCTTCATACATGTTACTAAATATTCCACTTAAATGAGGGGTGGTTGAGATTCGAACTCGTGACCTCTTGTCACGTTGACTTCTAATAATACCATATTAAGGAACCAACTCAACCAAAAACTTAAGCTTTTAGTCGAGTTGGTTTCTTGACAGTAACATCATTTTGTTTACAATTAATTATTAAACGAGTCGTTAGTACTTACCACAAACATTGGTAAAATGATCGCAACAATCTTGAACAAGTTCATCGAAGCTTGGAACATAACCATGAAGTCCATCCGATTTTCCATGTCCAATATAATCAATTCCATACACGCCATAACCCGCCTTTACTAATCGGGTTGCAGTCCCTAAATATACACAACATACAACAAATTTAATCATCATATATCAATAAAGATTGTAGTTTTTTATTTTTTAAAATTATGAATACGTTAGAAAATCTCTAAAAACAATTACTCCAATGATGAATAAAAAGGAGTAAATTAATCCGATTATAATTCTTGATGTAAATTTTAAAAAAGAATATAAAAAAGAAATTGGGAAGTAAATAATTACCTTGCATGGAAATACTAGATTCCATGGCATAGCCATGACATAAGAAAACTAAAGCTTTAGGATCCTCATTTTCAGGCAACCATCTACATGTAAAAAGCATGGACCCATTACTGTTCACTATATATTCCTGCCCATAATAAACAAGAACATTTCAATAAATTAAAAATAATAATAAAAAATAAAGAATATTTATGTATTCCCATAAAGGTTTGTGGTTCGACTCCTACTAGGCGTAGGTATCAATTGGGGGTTTCTTAACTGCGCGCATCTCTCTATGCTCCCTCCTTAAGGGTACCGGGTACGGGTAAGATTTGTCCGCATTTTTCAGGAAAAAGAAACCCCAGACCCTGTCTTGTGCGGAATAATTGAAAAACATAAAAGAAAAAAAAAAGTACCTCTTGATAGTTGAGATTAGAAGCCATGTTAGGAAAGAAAAAAACAGAGGAGCAAGCTAAATGAATGAAGGAAAAAGGAATAAGGATTATCTAAAAGGAAAAGGAAAGTATATTAATTTAGTTGAAAATTAAGAGTTGTTTTTTAATGAATTTAATAATTAAATTTGAAAATTGATTAAAATTAGAAGAAAAATGGAATGAGTAATCTTGAAAGTTGAAACTGGGTATTTATAAGATGTTGGAATTATATGTTGAGTTTGATTTTTTTTTTTTTTTAATTAATTGGTTTGGTCAAATGGACCGCGTCAGTTTAGGTACCTTCCAAAATTGAAAACGAAATACGTAGGAAGGGATACCCCAATTAACTTATTATAGTTATTATTATAAGTATTATAATAATCAAGAAAAATTTGTGGTATTCAGTCATTCAGTGCCCTGTAAATAATCTCTATTATTGATTATTTTTAAATAATCTAGTTATTGTATTTCATCCGTTCTTTTATATTTATCCACCTTAGTATAACGAATATTTTTAAATGCTTGTCCATTATTCTAGAATGCTTTTCATTTTTGGAAATCTTTTTTCGCAAATATACCCTCATAATTCCTCTCATCTTCTCCAAATATACTATCTCTATATTAATTACAATGATAATTCTTTTTTATTTTATCTTTAATTTAAATGTCTTTTATTCATAATATCAATATAACCATTTACTTCACAATTCACACTACTATTTAATTAAAATATACCCATTTACTACAAAGATTCTAGTTTTTAAATTTGTGTGAAAAACTCATATTGGACAATCTTTAAAGAAGAGAGAGAGTATATTTTTTTGGTAATAGCATCTCTTGTCATACTTAAACTGGCTATTGTAGATACTTACTAGACGCTACATTCACTTCTTCCTTCTTATACTTTTTTGTTGGTCTACTTTTACTCTTCTATGATGGTTGGTACCTATACAAGCCAATTAAAATAAAGCAATGAGTAGTGCTATCAGAAAAAAATATTTATAATTAAATTATAATATGAATTATTTACAATTTATATATATATGAGCAATAAGTGAGATTATTTTGGAAATTTTCTCATGATAGTTACAATTAGATCGAGTTCTTTAGCTTACATTGTTAAATGATAAGAACATTATGAAATTAGTATATTAGAAATAAATATGGAAATATTTTGAATTATATGGAAATAAAATTTTGTGGTGTCATATCTAAAAATAGAAATGAATTAATTTTATTAAAACTAACTAAACAAATTGAATACGTTGAACAAAGTATTCATTTTTATTTTGCATCATTTTTCTTTTTTAGTTGTCCCATCATTTTATATCATTTTTATATTTGAAAATGAGCCCTCAAATTCTTTTGGTCTTACTCATATAATATAAAATTTTTTTCTAGTATCAGTCGTACAATTAAAATTTTTCCTTTATTTATTATCAAATAAATATCCACCTATTTAATTCAGGAAGATACAATATTATTAAGGAAAAATTACCCAGAATAATACGATCTTTCACTTATTTTCCCAAGAATAATACGAACTTTCAACTAACCACCAATAATACGAACTTTGACATGCATTTTCCGCTGGCATACATGACCTGTTTATAACCAGTAGTACAGTTCTTTTTTTTACCGTTGCTCAGCAGATTTCATCTCGTATTATTGGTGGTTAATTGAAAGTTCGTGCTACCGGTTGAAACCTACTGAGCAACGGTAAAAAAAAGACCTGTACTACCGGTTATAAATA
Source organism: Amaranthus palmeri (assembly GCA_019776075.1). NCBI lineage: Eukaryota > Viridiplantae > Streptophyta > Magnoliopsida > Caryophyllales > Amaranthaceae > Amaranthus > Amaranthus palmeri. The sequence continues at coordinate 121,140 of JAAKBH010000278.1, forward strand.
GGTCATGTATGCCAGCGGAAAATGAATGTCCGTATTATTGGTGGTTAATTGAAAATTCGTATTATTTTTGGAAAATTAGTGAAAGGTCGTATTATTCTGGATAATTTTTCCTATTATTAATTGAAAAAAAAAAGGAAATACTCAAAAGACTAGTGTGCTACTGGTTGACGATTGGTAAGAACTAAGAAGTGAAGAGCATACCAAGTCAATATTTAACTATATGAGTGCCACCCTCGTAAATAAGGTAATACTTATTAATTATTATTACTGTTTCTTTTGAAAAAAGTTATTCTCAAATATGTACAAAATTTACATTTTGTATGTATTTATGGACATGTCAAAACTAGCTACTCCCTCCGTGCTGATGAGCTAGTAGAAAAGAGAAAATTGGTGAATATTAAGAAAGTGGTAATAAATAAAGAGAGAGATTGAATTGTGTGGATGAAATTAAAAGAGGTTAAAATGTATGGATGAGATTAAAAGAAAGTGATGGACCATATCCAAAAATAGAAATATTGCAAATCAAGTGAGACGGATCAAAATGAAAAATGCTGCAATATCAATAGGACAGAGGGAGTATTTAGTTTTAGATTTGACCAAGGGCGGTGTAAAATTTTAAAAAAATTTTGAAGGTTCTGTACACTATTAATTAAAAATTAAAATATTTTTCTAATAAATTTGTATTTTTAAACAATTAAAAACAAGGAGGAGATGTAGTAGTTGACTCATAAACCCAAAGAAGATTCACAACTAAAACTGATTGGTGATAGTAGGAGTTACTCTTTGAGTTTATAAAGTGGTGCATAATCTTCTCTTTTTCCGATGTGGGACAACTAACATGTGGGTAACACATGAGCATTTCAACACTACATAACTCAATATATATTAAGGCCTTCAATATTTCGAAGTTCTGCATTGTCAAACATGTTGAACATACTCAAAACTTCCCCTGAATTTAACTGATTTTGGAAATCGGAATTTGGTTGAAATCATATCAAATTTATCGAATTAGTTTTTTATTAATAAAATTAATAGACTAAATACATCAAGTCTTTGACATTCAAGTTAAAAATGATATTAAATTCTTTCAATTCAGTATTTCGCATAAGGCATGGTTCGAGGGGGTTTTCTTTTTTCTGAAAGATACGGACAAATCATATCCGTTCCCCAAAGAAGGAAGTGAAAAGAGTTCCGCGTATTCAAGATACTAATTTTTACGAAAATTCTTCACTACTTGTCTCTTGGTATTACTGAGAAGTAATAGTCTAATTAAATTAGAATGAAGAAGCAATCAAGTTATAAGAGTCAATTTACAGTGACGTTTATAAATGTAATGATCCTTTTTAGTGAAAAAAAATATTACTATAATATATTCATTTAGAAAATATTTTCTATAATATAGTAGATCCACATCAAGTCCAGTAAGAGTACAAACTAAAGATATATCAAAAATAATATTATGGAATATGGACTGGTCAAAGTATGATATACATCAATTAACTAGAATTCGTGTCTCACTGGTCTTATTAATCCAGCATGCGTTTGCATCATAGATATAATTAATCAGTACTAAGATAATCAATAATAATATTTAGCTCAACTAGTAAGATAAACTCCCTTCTATTCAGTACATGTGTCCCATTTTCATATTGAGTCAAGTCATCTCAAATATCTCATTTCTATTTTGAGTATTTTTTTTTACCATAATTGGACTCTCTTCCTACACATGTGGTTCCATTTAACTATAAATTGCACTCTTTTTCTTACACATGTGTTAAACCTTACTATAAATTAAACTCTCTCTCTCCTACACATATGATCCCATTTGACTACCTAAAAATTGATGAAAAGTCAAAATGGGACACATATGGTAAATATGTTAAGGAACCAACTCAACCAAAATCTTATGCTGATGGTTGAGGCCCCAGAATATGTTATATACTCTAACACGCCCCCTTACACGAGAGCCCTTTGGTCTAGAAGTGTGGATGCAACACAGACTCTCCTTATACATGGCGCTAAGTATTCCACTTTAATTGAGGGGTGGTTGAGATTTGAACCCGTGACCTCTTGTCACGTTGGCTTCTGATACCACGTCAAGGAACCAACTCAACCAAAAGCTTGAGCTGATGGTTGAGGCCCCAGAATATGTTATATACTCTAACAAAATAGGAGAAAGTATATCTCAGTAATTTCTAAGGCTAGGTTGTAGAATCAATTCTCGCTAACTATAATTTTTTTTTTTAAATTAAATGAATACCCTTAAATATAGGAGTATTTATATCAGGACTCAGAAGACGTAGTCCAATACGAGAGGGCGCGTAGGTTTACAATGTACATTCTAGAGGCACGAAAATTAGACATGGTCTCCATTTCAATATGGGCAGCCCCGTCAATACTTCACTACCATAAATACCCCTTTGCCCTATAATATTCGCTATATTTTTTATAATATTCGCTATATTTTTTATTTTATTTTTTGTGAAAATTTACTTATAATTTTTCCTTTTAAATTTTATTTATGTAGTTGATTAATATATTTTTCGGTTCACAGAAAAAATTTCCTTTAATTCTTAATAAATTGTACATTTTTCCTACTATACTGTACTCATATTTTTGGGTTTTATAAAAATTGTACTTTTAGCCGTTCTCGGTCTCGTCAGCTGCAGAATTAGAATCTTATCTTATTCTTTCTCGAGTTGGGGGACTCTTTGGCCTTCTCTCCTTTATGAGTATGAATTGCCGTCGTCTTTCCCTCCTTAGACCCTAGTCATAGTTTTCTATGCGCGAACGAGATATATTGAGTATGATGATAATAATGTACTTTTGAAAAAGTCTGGTAGTGGGTGTTTCGGCACATATTTTCTTAAAATTTTATCTAATAACTTACTTTTCAATTTATTTTGTCCAATTTTTTCTTTCATCTAATTTTACTACAAATTAATCATTTTATTCCTTTTACTTCGACACTTCATGATTACGCATGATCAATATGCTTTTTTAACCACTAAATGTATTTTTACATAAGTAAAAATTTATAAAAAAAGTAATTAATGATAATATATATTGAGATATATTTAATATGATCCCACACAATAATATACTTTCTTAAACTCTATTTAACAAACACTGGCAAAGTATAATTTGTGAATAGTGTAATTGTTATAAAAACAACAAATTAAGTAATTTGATATTCTTTCAAAAAAAAAAGTAATTCGATATTGAATCAAGTTTTCCTAGAGGATGAACAAAATATTTTTTGCTTTTTTTTCTGAATTTAAAGAGAACAAAATTTTATACTTGGAGTATGTGAACCAATAGAATTGTTCGAACTTTATTACTAATCAAAAACTGAAATTTGTGAGGGCCCTGAGCTTAGACACGTCTTGTCCTTACTTAGGACCGATCCTAAATGGAGTGTGTATATCCGATGATGAGTCGGAACCTAAAATGAGATATGTATTGGGTCAATTCTTAGATTAGCCCCGTACAAATTGTTGATGATGGAGATATTTCTGGTGTTTAGGACCATCCAATGCACTTTATAATATACACAACTTGTGTACATGTGTATGTACAGTGTATACTACATTTAATACTCTATCCACTTAGCTTCCTTTAAGTGTAACACACGGAAGGAAGTGTCAAGTGTGTCATAACTCTTAAGGATCGATTGATTATTGATTCAAACTTATACCGAGGAAAATTATACATGGTAGCATTCAGTTTTTATGAAATGTTGGTAGTAGTATTTTTGTAAGATTTTTTACATATATACTATCTAACTGTCGTAGTATTTTCCGTTAAATTCTTGTTAATTTCCGTTTAATATAATTCATCGTTTTGTAAGATTTTTCCACATAATTGCATCTTGTTTTTGCTCTCAAATGTTTAATTCACTATTTTAACGTTTAATTCACCGATTAATTTATCAACGCCCTTAAATATTATAACAATTAAGTAGATATGTATTACTGCTTGAAATGCACCTTTTGAACTTATGAAATGCACCTTTTGAGCTTATAAAATGCGTGTTCCGAATTATTTATTAGTGTTTGTTTGCACGTTTTGAACTTTATAATGCCAAAATTGTTATAATAATTAAGGACGTTGATAAACTAATCGGTGAGCTAAACGTTAAAATGTTGAATTAAACATTTGAGAGCAAAAATTAGATGCTACCATGTGGAAAATTCTTACAAAATGATGAATTAAACAAAATTAACAAAAAAAAATAACTTTATTATAACATAAAGTGTGAACGGTTTGGTGTTAAAACAAACACCAATCTAAGTATTTATAATTTGAAGTATTTATAGTTAAGTCAAAATTTGAAAAGTCAAAATTAAAGAAGAAAAAAGTCAAAATTTGAGAATTGATAGTTAAGTCAAGTACAGTGGTGTAAATGGTTTGGTGTTAAAACTTAAACCAAACATCAATGTAAGAATAATACCATTATTTGAAATGTTAATTTCTAGAGTCACTCAAGAATTACTCAATTAATTATCTTAAAATGTAGTAATTCTCTAGTTTTATTTAAGTTGATTAGCATATCTATCAAAAAAAAATTTGATTAGCATATTAGATTTTAAATGTCTTTTAGATCAAAGTTTCAGAAATTATGTTAAACAAAATGCAATGTTTATTCTTGCAATGTAGTCATTATTTTAAGGCAACACAATCCTACCTTTGAGTCCTTCCTAAGGACTCCCTATCCTACCCTACGGCTCCTCACCCTACCCTTGGAGTCCTAATGACTCTCTATCCTACCCTACCCTACCCTACCCTGAGGCCCCCCACCCTACCCTTAAAGCCTTATTGGCTCCCTACCCTTGGGGTCTTAAGGAGCCCTTACCCTACCCTACCTAAGGCCCCCCACCCTACTCTTGGAGCCTTATTGGCTCCCTACCCTTGGGATCTTAAGGACCCCTTACCCTACCCTTATGATCCTACCCTTGGAGCTAGCCTTATTGACTCCCTACCCTTGGGGTCTTAAGGACCCCTTACCCTACCCCTATGACCCTACCCTTGGAGCCTTATTGGCTCTCTACCCTTGGGGTCTTAAGACCCCTTACCCTACCCTACCTAAGACTCCCCACCCTACCCTACCCTTAAAGCCTTATTGACTCCTTATCCTACCCTTAGATCCCTAAAAGCTCACTACCCTATAAACCTCTACCCTACCCTTGGAGCTCTATTTTACTCCCTACCCTACCCTACTCTTTGGGCCCTAAAGGCCCAACCAAGAAACCCAAACTAATTTTACCCATATAGTCCAGCCAATCCAACCTTCAAAGATATCAAACAACTAACAAGAGCAATTGTGTAAGCTTCATACATGGAAAGGCCCAACCAAGAAACCCAAATTTTGTTATGTTCAAAGAATTTTACAAGCCACTCTTAAGGGATGCTTAGAATGTAGTTAATTTCTAAAGTTTTGGGCTTATATGGCCCACTAGAATAATAAAAAAAATGAGAAATAAACCGTAAAATAAGCTTTTTTATATAAAAATTATTTCAAAATAAGCTTCGAAAAATTTTTATTCTTCAAAGAATTGTCTTTAAGTAATTAAGTTGATTAGCATCTTAGATTTAAATAGCTTTTGGATCAAAGTTTCAAGAATATCATGAAGCATAATTAGTTATCAATATTATTAGTTCTACTTGGGATGAAGTACAGTCAAATATTGTTATTTAAATTAGGTTTGATAAAAAATTTAAAGTATAAAAAAATTGATTTCGTTCAATTAAATAGCATATAATTAAACTATTTAAGTTGTATGAATCATTCAAATTTGAACAGTTTGAATTCTATATAAATTGATTTCACTTGAAGTCATAATATTTGATTTTGTGACCCAGAACACAAGTAAATTTTTATGTTTAACCCACAATTTAATAACTTATAATCTCTTTGTAATTATTCATATTTTACTTAGAAATTAGATTTCGCTCTTTATGTTTGCATCTTGAATCAATAAATCTAGCTACAATATTCAGTTTTTAAGGTTTTATTACAATTGTAAATACAATTAGTAGAAATGAGTTTATCAGACTTTATTATGAGCGTAAATTCAAAGAAGGTAAAGGTTGTATTAGTTATGTTTGAGGATTTGCTAAAACATTTGTAGAAACAGATTATTTGTCCAACAGCCAACCGCCAACAACTAATTGCCAAACACCCCTACATAGAAAAATGCAATCCTTACATCATTGTAAGAGCAATTATTGCATTCTACATCAATAGTGCAATGACTACATGGCAAGCAGAATTGTTGCAATCTAAACTAATAGTGTAATGAGTGACATTGCATACAACTCAATTTTACATTGCATCTAGCAAACAATGTTCATTTGAACAAAAGTGCAAAAACTCTAAATCATGTACATTCTCAATTTGGCCTTCAATTGTGTTTTAGATTTAATGGAACAATAAGTCTTAAAATGTAATAAAATATACACATAAAATTTCGATCTCCTACAAATGGTTTTCAATTTATCTTTTAATTTTTTGACTAATAAAAAACAAACAAAAGAAAACGACAGCCAACTAAAACTATTTTTTAACAACTAATTCGATCTAATTTTACATATTATATTGATTCCACATAAATTTTAAACTTATGTATAATTAGGATTGCTTTATATATACAATTGAGCCGATCTAATATGACTTGTCTTACAAGTAAAAGAAAACGACGGCCCATATGTATTTATAAGACACTACTGGGTTAGCGCCCTTTTACCTAGGCGATGTGGGACAATTTAAAAAAATAAAATCTTCTCGAATTAGTTTGTCTATTGCTTAGTAAATTGAAAACAAATCATCCACATTCCAATTTCCTAAATTGATTATTTTTCACTATTCTATTTGTGATAATTTTAAGGACAGTCTTTTTAAGAGATTTCAGGTGTTCTCTTGAGAGACCGTTTTTTGTAAAGACGACTTTCAAAAGTCCAACCCAAATTTATATTTAGAGTTGTAACAATACATATTTAGAATTGAATTGGGCTTTTGAAAGCCGTTTTTACAAAAGACGAATTTGTGAATTTCTAAAGTTAGGGGCTTATATGGCCCATTAGAATAAATCAAAATTGATTGGATGAGTAGGGTTAGTTACCACGAATTTGGTGTTCATGAACCTATAAAAGTTGGATTGGACTCCATATTATTGGGCCTAAAATAATGGTTTTTGGAGGAGAGGATGCTTGCCCATCCATGGTCGATTTTGTTTGATCTATAAATGTAATTGCTCTCTTGAGAGACCGTCTTTTGTAAAGACGACTCTTACAAGCCCAACCCAAATCTATATTTAGAGTTGTAACAATATATATGTAAAATTGGACTGGACTTTTGTACTATATTTACAAAAGACGGTCTCAAATAAGAATTTGTGCTATGGATTTGTACTTTATTTCACGACTAAGGCTAGTGATAAAACGACCCAAATACGCGAAGACTATTAGGACTGCTTTGTTATTCGAGTCAGGTATGTCTGGTCGGTTTAAAATTAATTTTTTTTTTATGTATGTAGACTTTTACATAATTGTAAATTTTATTTTGAACACCTCTAATCAGTTTCGTTTTGGAATGTTTAAGATCGAATTTGGTTCCATCTCTAACGATTAATGATCGGGTTTGGTTATTCATAAAATGTATCATTTAAAAATTTCTACATTAGGTCCAACTTGGTTCTTTTCGGGTGATTGATTGACACGATTCAAACTTGATTCGGCCTAATCTTAGTTATGGTTCATCTCCAACACGGGCACTTTAGATGGTAGTTGAAGTTGGTTTGATTCGAGTCAAGGGTAATTATAAAATTTTTCGGTTTGTAATCGGATTCAATTAGTTTTCAAGTCGGAACGATTTCGATTTTCATAGTCCTTATCCTTCAACTCAATTCAACTACGGGTCCAAATTAGTTTGGTTCAAAGAATCGGTTGAGTTGGACCGGATTTAAATTCATCAAGATAAAGAAAACCCCTCACTCGGACCTTGCCTTGTTGTGCGAAATATCGGGAAGGTCCTTTACCTTTTATCGATATAATTATATCGATATAATTATTGTGGTTACATTTACATTTTCAATATGATTTCTTATATTAGAGCCTTTAATAGCTAATATGGCAAATTCTATAAGATCGAGAAATAAATGATAATGGAAAAGAAGCAAGCTTTCATGTACAAATAATATATTTTATACGAAATCGTATATTAAATATATATTGTACGTTTAAGCAAGTCTTTTCACTAGAAATGGTAAGATAACCTTGTGTTTTTGTCTCATAAATGGTTTATTCTATTTTAATTAATAGGTTGTCTTCTATCCATCCATGTAAACTATAATTATTGTATTCTTTTTCTATTAGAATAAATTGCAAATTACAAATTACTTTTGCAAATTACAGTCTTAATGTTTTTTTTCGAATACAGCCACCAAACTATCAAAGTTTACAAGTTCAAGCCAAAACGCAGAATTCCGCCCATTTTGGCCGTCGGAATTTTAGGTTAAGTGGTCATAAATTTGTGTTTTTTGCTTAAATTTGTAAACTTTGGTACTTTGGTGACTGTAATTCACAAAAAATAAACATTAAGGCTGTAACTCGCAAAAGTGATAAACTTTAAAGTTGTAATTCGCAAATTATTCTTTTAATTAAACAGTTTTTTTTGGACAAAGCTATATTAATATATAGTCTGCATAGATCAATAATTGATTTGATGAACGCCATATACATTCATTTTAACCTCAAGTTATTGTGATTTTTAGTGTGTGTGACTATCCTGCATTTCATGGGTTGACTTAATGGCTAAAATTTTTTTAATTTGAAATCCATTAGATGGACTTGGACCGAATGAACATCAAAACAACTATAGTAAAAAAACGCCCCTTTAAAATTGTTGAAAAGACCCAAGAAAAATAATGTTGAATGTGTGTGAAAGAAAACTGTCAATGTGGAGTAAAGAAAATTTTTAGGTTGTTCATTTTACAAATAAAGATTATGTCAAATTTTTTATCTAATTTACTTGAACACGTTTGTATTTTTAAGATTTTAAGTTCTAGATCTGTCACCGTTGACATGGGCCAACATCAATTGTTAATTACTTGTGTGTGGATGATGAGGTGTTGTTTGACACATGAATTTAATTCATGGAGTAAATAAGGGTCATTTGTGACTTATGATACATTCAAGTCTCCGAAAATATATATTAACCAAACGTGATGTTTTTAAATACATAGATGCACTATATCTTTTTTATTTTATTTGTTCTTCTATCATGATTCGTCACGTATCCTTATCCAAATTCTGTTTTCGAACGGGATAATAAGTACTAACAAATACATAACATTTTTTGTTCTGTAAATTAACGGTGAAAAAGGAAAATATTGAGTACAATAACTACTTGAAATAAATTATTACAATGTTTATTATTTTTTTTGTCACTCTCAATTAATATAAGTTGCGTTTAGCTGAAAATTAGTTGAAAAAGGAATTACATTAGAGAATAAAATAAAAAAAACAATTAAATAATAGAAATGAGTAATAAAGATGGAGAAAAAATAAGTTTAAGAATGAGATTAAAATAGGAAGTGAAATTAATTGTTACCATAAACGAAAAAACTTAAGCTATCACGTTAGCTCTGATATCATAAAGAGGCCAATTCAACCAAAAGTTTAAGCTGAAGGTTAAGCTTTTGACTGAGTTGATTCATTCACATGGTATCAAAGCCCATGTCTCACAGGTTTGAATCTCACTCACACCTCATTTGAAATGTAATACTTCGCACTAGGCATAAGGAAATTATGTGTTGCATCTACTCATCCACACTTTAAACCTGAAGAGCTCTTGTGTGAGAAGACGTGTCAGAGTATATAATATATGTTAGAGCTCCAATATCAGTTTAATATTTAAGTTTGAGCTGATCTCTTAACAAAAAACGTCGCTATTCAAACAAACTTCACATATTTAACTCATATCGTGTTTTTCATATAGAGAGGGAGCGTAACGAAAAATGAAATGACATAAGATGGATTAATTAGAAACTATAATAGGGGTTAATTAATGATAATGATAGAAAGGAATTAATTAATTAATTAATTAGGATGATAAATGACAATGCTATCTAAAATGAAAATTGGAAGTTAGTAGTTGGGAGTTCGTTAAGATTAATGATAATGACGATGATACTAGGTTTATTTGTCTATATTCTAGTACGAAGTTGGATAACGAAGCAATATTATCAAGCGCTGATTTTGATGTTAACAACTAACAACGACCTATATTTTTGCCTTTTCTTAAAAAGATAGACTACAATTTTGATGTTAACAACTAACAACTCAACCCAACCCAACCCATTTAGTTAATATGGTCTAAAATCATAATCTTGACACGACCTGCAACAGATCAGGTTGACCTGATCTCGACCCACTTAACTTTCTTCCTAAGTTTTTTGTTTTCGTAAACTAAGTTTAGCTTATACTTATTGATTTAACTTGATATTATTGCATTTAATTAAATGAGTTATACAATTTTTTTCTGATTTAAAATTTTGACCTGAATCTAATACATTTAATAAACAGATCAAGTCAGGTTGACCCATTTAATTAATTGGGTCAAAAGTCTCAATCCCAACCCACTTATTTCGAGTTAGATAAGGTCGAGTTAACAGGTTAGGTCAACTTTTGTCAGACCTAAATTGATAACCAATCTTGACGACACCGAATAAGGGCAATCCTCATGAAATGGTAGAAAATTTAAATTTTTATTTAAAAGACATAAATTTTAGACTATATTCGATATTTAAAGCTTCTCTTATTAGCTACCATTAAACTACCGAATTTTGTTATTCTTTTTAGTAACACCAAACATTAACACTAACCTTATCTTATTAAAATAAATAACAATGATGCTAATAATGTTTTAGCTATAAGAAAAAGGTTGAAGAATTAATATCTTAATAATATATTGTTTCGAGAACCACAAAAATTAAAATTATTGATTGTTTTTATTATTAAGGAAAATGATATATACAACACATAGATATAGTTGTATATATGCATTAAATTTATTTTACATAAAATAAAATTATGTTAAGATTTTAATTTGGGAGGGAAAAACAGGAGATAAGCACTACAATAAAATTTAACTTTTTGCGGCATTAAATTTAGTGACATTAAAAAAATGCCACTGATTCATATTTTTAGTAAAATAATTATTGATTTTTTTTAAATTCCACTATAAAGTGTTTTAGCGACACTTTATTTGGTCTTTAGAGGCATATGTAATTGTTACTATAAACGATAGTGGCATTTGTGACAAATGTCACTAGATCCTATGTCGCAAAAAGCTTTAGTGTGATTTTTTATTATGCTGCTAAAGAGTCTAATAAATGTCAATAAATCCTCTATATATACTATTAGAAATTTGAAATAGCGACATTTGAATTACATGTCGTTAAATATATTCCACTAAAAGCAAATTTTATCGTAGTGGGAAAATGGGAATACGGGGTAAGGAAGGGGGATTGAATAATTTGTTTTGTTTAAGAGGGAAGGAAAGAACGAAGAGAAATAAGTAATAATTTTTCTTTTAAATATTTTCACTTTAAGATGGATTGGTCATGAATAAAATTAAAAAATCAAATCCGTAACATTAGATTTCAATTTTTTATTATAATAAACATATCTTCAACGTGAATTTTAAAACAAGTGAATTTCTGTAAGTATTATAAATAAAAATCTTAAAGTTTAATAGATAATTTTGAAGTTTCACAAACATAAGGTAGACAAAACGCAAGACTATCACCCCTTAGACCCATAGACTTGGACCCTATACAAATCGAATCCGAGTCGACCCATGACCAATTTTAGATCTGTTTAAAATTAAAAGGGTCCGAGTCTTATTATTTAAAACCTAATTTGCCATGTTTTATTTTTAATCTATAATAACAACACATATTCTTAATTGAGATGGTATGATGATGAGACGACTCTAAATTGGACTAATTAGTCCAAGCACATCGATTAAAACAACCATTTTTGTATTTAAAATATTTACTTTTGATTTTTAAAAATTTTAACACGACATTTTAAATGTTAAAATTGACATTTTGAATATCAAAACACTTAGTTATTTGCATTTAGACTCATTATATAAACTTGTCTTATTATGAGACAATCTCATACAAAAGTTTTAAAAATAATCGAGTCTAGGCCTAAGTTTTCACAACAAAACAATCATTTAGACCTAATGCTGTTGATGCATGTGAATTTTCTGCCCAATCTTCAATTTCATTACTATCCTTTTCAATTATCTTATTAACTTCATCACTTGTTGCATTGTATAGTGTTTGTACTACCTTCCTTGCTTCTTCATTGCTTTGTGACTTTAAGACAAGATTGTAAAACTTACGTCCCATGCTTTGTCTCCATGTAAGTGTGAGAATTCTGGGGGGGTTCCAAGCCTGTAGGGGGGCAGTGGTTACCATAAAGCGTATCCCATATAATGTAGTTCGTACAGGTATTCAGTTTTTATAGTATTCAGTTTCATTGTTAATTTATTCAATTTTCATTTTATACTATTTAGTTTTATGATTAATGTAGTTCATACAGGTATTAAGTTTTTATAGTATTCAGTTTCATTGTTAATTTATTCAATTCTCATTTTATAGTATTCAGTTTCATGATTAATGTAGTTCATACAGGTATCATTAAATTGAAATTGATATCTTTAAGGTCAAAACCGATACCTTTATGATTAAAATTGAAAAATGCCCAGAAGATGGAATTAAAGAGAGAAAGGTGGGCTGGGCCTCGTCTCAGAATGAGACGGTCTCGGCCAAGACCGGCTGAAAAACTTATTGGCATGGACCGATTGCAAGGCTAAGACCGTCTCACAGTATAGTTTCTGCTTTTTTTATAATTTTTTTTTTTTATTTTTATACTAAATTTATGACTTAAAAGATCAAGTTCAAGAATCTAGGACTTTAAAGACCAATTTCAAGACTTAAGTTGATTTGATTTTAAGTCTCAAATTTGGTATTATAATTTTTTTAAAAAAAATTTCCAATTAAAAAACCAAATCAAAGGCCTAGAAGACCAATTCCAACATTATATTGAGTTCGGCCTTTTAATTCTCAAATTTGAATTGAAAAAGATTATACATAGCAAAACTTGAAATTGGCAATTCATTTAAGTCTTCAAATGGGCATTTTAAGTCTTGAATTGGGCATTTTTTAGAATGCACAATTTTTTAAGGTTTCACTTAAGGCATGTATTTGGATTTTGAATGAAAAGAAATGGTTTATGCTGTTTCTTTTGATCGCATAGAAATGACAATCTCACAGAAAATTTGCTAAAATTCACAACCATTAAGTATTTTTAAAATTTTAAAAACAATTTTGTTAATAATAAGCATCTTTTTTATTTCTAAAAAGTAAACAAAATATTAGAAAACGTCAAACAAGTCTTGACATTTTCATGAAATGTACGTAAATAGATCATTGAATTAGTTTTCAATCGTTTTCTTAAAATTTATAATCATTTAAAATTGACCAATACCAAAATTAGTATATTTATTCCACAAATGTACTTCATGTATGTGTAATGTGGACTTATATACACAACACATATATATTGTATACACACATATTTATGTTATTATGTATACTCTCTGTCACTTTGAGATTGCTATATAAAGTGATATATATTAAGAGAAAAAGTCACTTTCAATTATAAATTTTAAAAGAACTGAAAATTATATACTATATACAACTCAATCTTTACATATTCCAAATTACTATCTCTTATCTTCAATTTGAATTCCAATTTTAACAGGTTAAAACATCTCATTAACCAGAAATCACTGTATTTGATAATACAACTTCTCACATTCCTATTAAATCTTTTAATCAATCATCTAATTATTTAAGGTAAAGTCCTTTGATTTAAGGCTCAATTCCATTAGCTTTGTATCTCCATAAAATAATAACATACAGATAATATAGTTTAAACTGGTCTTGTGAGAAACTATCTCACAGTGAAACAACTTTGAAAGAAGAGCTCATATTCTCATAATTAGTTTAGCATACATATAAGTTATAACACATGTCTTACGACAAAATCATCTAACAGTTTGTATTTAAATTTAGATAAAGCCCAATAGACAATAAGTAAATAGAGTTCTAAATGGTTCGGTAAGGAAATAAGGTGAATGTTTTACTTAAAGTAACTTATTTTAGCACATAAAAGAAAGTATATAAACTTGAACAAATAAGTTAATATAAAACCAAATTAATGTTACTCATAAATCCAAATAGGTAGAAATAAGCTATATATTCTAAAAATATCCGTTGAAATTGAATATGACTCGATTTATAATACACAAATCAAATCATTAAGAAATTTACATGACTCATGAACGTAATTTAACTCAGCCCCAAATTTACATCATACCTAAAACCCATCTGAACAGCGATATATACATTGTACATCTCTAGAAACAGAACCAAATCCAAAATTTAAAATTCCAATTAAAGCTATAAATTGAGCAACTAAATACAGCCCACCCAATGAATAAATTAGTTTTATGTCGAGTTTGATGTTAGACAAGAATTGACAATACTATAAAGATTCATGACCTTCTAGATTGCTTACTTAAACAAGTTGAAGAACAAAGCTTTAATTTAGTAAAATTTATTTATATAAGTTTCTTAAGAAAAATACAAAGCTTTTAATAATGACCCAAAAATGTGGTTTTTGGTTGGAGTACAGATAAATTATTATTATTGAAATTAAATATATGAATTGAGAAGGAATATTGTACACACATTTTCATAGATCAATTAGCCAGCCTTATTTGCCATTCAATGCTCAAATTTATTGCAGTAGTTAGCAGCTTCCCCTCCAAAAATATATATGGAAAATGGATATTGGCTCAAATTTTACGGTTAGCGACATCGCACCAAGTTTGAACCGATCAACTGAAATCGAGTATGACTCGACTCGACTTGATTCGACCTGAAAATAACTTGCGTTTAGAAATCAAATCAGATTGGTAAGATATTACATATACATAAGGCCGCTCTTCCTGAAATGGCTGAACACCCGAATGTACACTTCTAAATAATGTAACACAACATAACATAACATAACATGGTGACCATTAAATACAACTGCATCATGGTACAAATGAAGGTTGACAGCCAATAGTTGTACATATTGCAGTGAATTATCAATCTTCATGATTCAAGATCTAACTCTGGCTATGAAAGTATGACAATTCACCATCAAATTACTGAGAGATTTATAATTATAACATGTTGATGAACGTCTTATTCTTCATTGTAGATGAATTTAACCTATGCCCCAAGTACAGTTCCTGAAAGACTTCATAGAATGAGCTAGCGTCGAAATGATCGATCAGTAAAAACCATAACACTGATAGAGAGAAATGGAGGGAAAGGAAAGAGAGGGATTTGGAAGGATGGAGTAGTGGAACATAATTCGCTAGTTGGTTCGCCTTTTGGATTCGTGATTCATTCAAAATGGTTCAAAAATAGCCTAAAATCGACAATAATTCGCTTTTTTCGATTAGCGATTCACAAGACCGATTAGTAAATCATGTGACACTGGGATGATGAATCCCTTGTTTGGAGGGAGGGGAAGGATTTAGAGGCGGGTTTGAAGAGAAAACATGGACAAATTCTGTTAAGAATACAAAATGTCCTAAAGTGGAAAAATTAGGAGCGAAAACAATCATTTTCCTTCGTTTTCTCTTCCTTTCCCTTTTAAATAAACAAGGTGCACTTTACCCTCTGACCCCTCGCCTTCCTTTCCCTTCTCCTTCCCTATCTTTCTATACTCTCTTAACTTGCTATCTAAACATAGTATAAAACACTCTTCATATCTGCGGGTAGTAAGAAGATGAAAACTTACCACCTCAACGGCCCCACGGGACATAAATTTGTAAGTATAAAATTAACCTTAGGAAAATTAAAAAAAAAAAAGAAAAAGGAAAAAAGACATACAACTACTTGTGTACCTTATCTACATAATTAACAGGAAGGTTTATCTTTCTAATTGATTTAAGGCTGCAGTGTTAGGTAGGAGAATAGGGGATGACATATGCTAGAGTACAAGCTTCTTCAAAAGGAGAAAAAATCCAACACAAGATATGAGCACTTAAAAATTATTATTGGCAAAAGAATATGGGCACAAAAAAATATTAGTGCACTTGTGTGGAATGTCTAAGGTTGACATATTAAGAATAATTTGGAAAAACCTTTAGAAAATGCATTTAGTAGAATTGGCCAAAGGAGAACAACTGAACACTAGATACACAAGAAAATAAGTCTACAACTAAGGAAAGATTTTCTTTTCTAATTGCAGAAATTTTATCATAAAGAGAAATTATTTTTTATGGTCATTTAGAAGAGCTTCAGAATTGAAAGCAAAAGTTTGCCAAGTTTACTTGAAAACAACACTGAAATATTCTGTGCAATGTCAGTTCTGAAATAAAATTACCCGCCTAGATGAGAGCCGCTTACGGACATTGGGGTATTGGAATAACGTTGAAACAAAAACACTGCAAGGACCATCACAAGGGGCATATTCAAATGAGGGAAAAAATAATCATAAAACAATATAAAAATTAATTTTTATGTGTTGGAATTTATTTTGTTGGTGTCTCACTTCCAAAAAATAGAAGGTGTATGTTGATGTTTGGTGACTTGATTTAAGTCTGGAATATGTAAAGAAACAAGAGGACTGGTCCAAGAAGTTTCTGTCAAAAACTCACTAATCTCGATCGAGATTGACATTAATCTTGCTCGAGATAAATATGGGGAAAAGACGGAAGTTTTGGCACTTGAAAATTATATTCTGCCTTTTCGATAGCAGGAGGAAACCAAAATTTCATGAAAACCTCACCTATCATGACGATCAGTAATGCGGGTGGCTTCTTCCAAACCAAATACCAAATAGTAAACCTGAATCCCAAATATAAACTGCAATAGATCAGAAAAATGCTTGAAAATGACATCCAATGATGAAGTAATTAACACATTAACATAAAAAGAGGAAAACAAATGAAGGGGAGGTAGATGATTAAGCATTACACTTCAGTGATCATAGTTAATACTAAGTGGCCCACTAACACACCAACTATATAAGTAGGTCTTAAGATGAAGAAATAGTTGTTGAGAGTTCAATATGAAAACCCTTTTTACAGATTAAAAAGAGGTAGAAATGAAACAGCCTGGAACTGTGAAAAACAAGGGGCATTGTGGGTTGGAATAGTTATTATTGCTTTCATCATGCTTTTATGAGTCAAATTTATGCCAATGTCTGTTAGTGATTGAGAGAGAGACAAAGTGACTTAAAGTGATAAAGAAGAAAGTGTTTACCCAAAACAGATAATACTCACAAATTCTTATAAAGAGGCGCTAAAAGGCACACACTTTCCCTACAACACAATCCCTACAACACAATATATCAGCAAGCAACCAATAGTTATTTTTCACTCAACTAAATCTCATTCTTTTCTCAGTCAGATTACTACCTCTATGGAGCTTCTGACTGCTCTTTACCTATTTCCTTTTCTGTACGTCGCTTACCTTCTATGTAAACGAGCTCTTAGAAAGAGGGATCAGTGCTGCTACATGCTTCATTATGAGTGCTTTAAGCCTCCTGAAGACAGGAAGCTAAGTACTGAAACTTGTGCAAGCATTGTGTTCCGAAACAAGAGACTCCGTATAGAAGAGTTCAGGTACCTCTTAAAAACCATAGTGAGCTCTGGCATAGGAGAGTCAACTTACAGTCCCAAAAATGTCCTTGAAGGCAGAGAAGCAAGTCCTACTCTGAATGATGCCTTAGAAGAGATGGACGAAATCATATTTGCGACACTAGATAAGTTATTTGATAAATCGGGGATACCCCCGTCAGAGATAGACGTCCTTGTCGTGAATGTGTCCTTGCTTTCTACAGTACCCTCTCTCACATCGCGGGTTGTCAACCGTTACAAGATGCGGCCTGACATTAAAACATATAACATTGTGGGGATGGGTTGCAGTGCTAGCCTTGTTGCCATTGATATTGTCCAGCAAATGTTTAAAGTGCACAAAAATATAAACGCTATAATTGTTAGCACTGAATCCATGGGAACAAACTGGTATATGGGAAGGGATCGATCTTTCATGCTTTCCAACTGTCTGTTCCGCACAGGAGGTTGCTCGATGCTCTTCTCAAACAACAGGCATCTGAAACATCGGGCAATCATCAAGCTGAATTACATATTGAGAACTCATCTAGGATCGGATGATGAAGCATACAAGTGCTGTTATCAAAAAGAAGACGATGAGGGGTACCCAGGATTTTGTCTCACAAGGCACCTGCCAAAGGCAGCAGCTCAAGCCTTTACAGAAAATCTTAAGGTGTTGGTGCCTAATATCTTACCTCTTCGAGAACTGATCCGGTATCTACTTGTATCTCGAAGTTGGAAAACAGGCGAGCTTGAAAAGGTTGGAAAAGGATTGAATTTCAAAGCTGGAATTCAACATTTCTGCATACATCCAGGTGGAAGAGCAGTTATTGATGGTACTGGAAAAGGTTTGCAGTTAAGTGATTACGATTTAGAACCTGCAAGGATGGCCCTTCACAGATGGGGAAATACATCAGCTGCTGGGTTCTGGTATGTTCTAGGTTACATGGAGGCTAAAAAGAGACTCAAGAAAGGAGACAAGATTCTCATGATCAGCTTCGGGGCAGGTTTCAAGTGCAACAATTGTTTATGGGAGGTAATGAGAGATCTCAAGGACAGGAATGTCTGGGAAGACTGCATTGATGATTACCCGGTTAAAAACATTGTAAATCCTTTCATGGAGAGGTACAACTGGATCAATGATGAAAACCTAAGCTTTGTTAGATTGCAGTAGATAGGCTAATGCATCATATTGGTTTTTCAGTATGTTTCCCAAAATCTTGCTTTTGTTTGTGCTTTCTCTTATTAAAAAAGATTAGGTTCCCAGCATAATTACTGGTTATAGGACCATATTCTGGTTATAGATCATGTTATTCTGGTTATAGGTGTATGTAATTCTTACACCATTCTGATTTATCTAAAATCAGTCACCCAACCCCCCAAAAAAGAAATTAATAAAAGTGTGTTTTCTCTGATTTTATATATAGAGTGCAAACATCAATTTTTGCAATGGAAAACAGCCAAACATAACCCTCAGTTGAAAGAAGCAGGGTAGAATCCTTAGCAATGGACTAGAATTTTAGCAGACAAATGACAACCAGCCAGGTTTAGACTGAATCACTTAGAATCAGCAAGGCAAAACTGTTCAACTTCATTGAAATGAGCAGTTAGATTGATAATCCTCTATCCCTTGAGTTTGCTACTTAGAAAATTGACACAACAAAAGTAGTTTAATTGTTAAAGAACAAAACAAAAAATAAATAAATAAATAAATTTCGTGTATAAGAGAAAAGTAATGTATGGATAAGAATTGAAGAAAGTGATGGGACGATGGAAAAGAAACACGGACACCAAAATGGTTGTGGCGTCGTAAAGAATAGCTATAATGAAGTAAAACTGCAAATCACGACCAATGAGGTGTGAATTTTTGAAAACAATTACTTAAGGGGAGTTTTGAATTTACAATTGCATTTTGTTGTTGAACTACTAATCTTATAAAACAATATGCCAAAGTGATTATAGTTGCATTATATGAGGTACTTTCGTGGATAATTAATAAACTTATTTGTTAATTATTTTGTTTGACGATTAAAGTTATGAGTAACAATAACTTTAAGTGATCTGTTACAATTAAAGTTAATGGTTATTAATAAAATTTTAACGCGAAAATGTTATAAGAACTTAATCTGCAATTTAGAAAAATATTAGAAGAGATTTTTCTATATTCTCTTCTCAACAGATGATGTTGTAACGGGCGTTACACGTCGTTACAAGTTCGCATTAAGCGTGAAATTTCATGCACCGTTAATTTCTAATGTCGCGGCAACTCTCAAACATGTTACATTACAGTCGCACATGTCACGTAACATAATGTATTATACAAGTTTTAATTCCATGTATGGGATCATTTCCATAAAAAGAAATGTAACAGATAGAGTGAGATGAACAAATATGAAATTATAGAATATATCACTTCCAAACTAAAATAACAGGTTTGAAATTCGTTTTCCCCTGTTCATCTTACATACTACATCTATTTCCCCCCCTCTTATCTACTGTACCAAGACTTAACCACCACTTGCATCCATCCACCAGCCTTAAGTCTAGATTGCCCACTAATTCAATCCCTTCCCAAGCAATGGCTCAGACATAGCTCTTACCCAAACATGTGACTACACCAATGGTGTTTCAACTTGTTCATCCTATCAATTTTTATGAGACTTTAACATACCACTTAATTTACTAACATAACAGAATCTATTAAATCATTTGCATTAGGCTACCATAGCGTCCATGCTTCTGTGCACTAAATAAAATATGGAACATTAATAATACTTGAACTTTAGTTCACAGAACTTAGGGGTATTATTTAGCCATCTCACAAATTTGTAGATCTTCGCTCAACTCTCAAGATCGCAATTAACCAAGCCAAATTAGCCTAGGTTCGGTTCCAAGAGCTCCTGAACAACATTGATGGTCTTGATTTAGTCTTGATTTGATCTGATTCAGGAGATATAATTACAATTGCTTGAGTAAAGTTAATGAGAATAGTTGATGAAAGAAGGGAAAGATAAACCATAAAAGTTGGGAGGTGACCTAACTGCAGTAGCAAAGGGGGGGGGGGGTGCATATGCCCATTTTTGGACAGAAAATAAACTACGGTGGCTATTACCCTATCAAAAGAAAAATAAAAGGTGTTTATACAAAAATTTAATAAAGTGCACAGAGAACATAATACATATAAGGCGGCTTTTGACATCCTTCGTGTTTAGTATTATTCACATTAGCACAAATCTTCGAATCAAGGCTTGGGCGTGGTCATTGTTGTACTATTGATATTAGCACATAGATGTAGGCATTTGGGGTTGGGTTTAGCCTGAACAGTAAGATGTTTTGGGTTGTTTCATTTTTGGGTTTTGTGCGTGCTTGGTCATCCACGTAATCTAGTTCTGTTTATGTATCCAAACGGGTCAAATTTGACCCCAGTTGCCCACCTTTACTATCACATATGAAGTCTTTCTATAAAACATTAGTCATCAAAAACAAGAAACCTATTCTAATAGTCAGGATTTTAAGAATTGGTGTTATCAAGAAACTCATTCAAACATTTAGAGGGTACTTCACAATGAAAGCAACTTACTACCAGAAAGTAAATACTAGTTATTTGCTCTAACATATTGTGGCAGGATGTAGGACAGATCTCATAAAAACTGTCTTAATCCAATTAGTGCTTGACCTATCAGTATGAGAAATGAAAACACAATACATGGCACTAGTTCTGTTCCTTGCAGAGTTGGTCATCTCTCAACCAAATTGATATTAACCCTCCTTTCAGTTGGCAGAAAAGAACGCATCTATTGGAGGTACCATGTAGGTCAGAGTACTACTTGTACCGCAGTGGATTCTGGACCGGAAACTTAATCCTATAATTAGGCGTCATCAATACAACATTCATTTACCCTTGTGCCATTATATGGCAACCCTGAATAAAAAAGATAGCTTCAAATTATAGTATATCCACTTTGAATTGGCCAACACCTCCCAGATAATTAATCATTTGGTTTGTACCAGAATTAATATCTCAAAAAGTCTTCTTAATAACTACCTGAATAATCACATAAATTTGACAGCAGTAGCATCTCTCTAAACACAGAAGACTTATTAATCTATATAAATCTACAATTGACAACCACCGCTAACAGTCATGAGCTTGCTAAAGTTTATAAGCTAATCTTTACATGACAATACTTCCCTTTGCTGCCACTTTCTCAGAAAAACAATTTAGGACACCAGGTTAACATTAAATATTCACTAATAAGGGAATCACAAAATAGATTGCAGCCCATCCTTCAAAAGACATGAATAACCGTAGTCCTCTATTGTCAACAGGGATCATTTACTCCCTCTAAACGTCAAGTATTCACAGTAGCTAGAAAGCTGTCATGAAATGGAACAGCAAATGGTGAATGAGTGTCTGAACTCTGAACCAAAATTAATGATTATCTACTCTACATATGAGTCATAATGGTAGAGTTATACTAGTAATTACCAAGGACTTGCGTGAACAAAGGGTGGATATTCAGTAACAACTATCCTCTTGCAACTTGCAAGTTGCAACCTTTGCCTTGACCACTCTCAAAAATAATGCAACTGGGAAAACAAACAAAATGCTATTACTATGTCCACCACAAACTAAATACAGCGGCAGTATTTCATAATTAAGGACAATGTGGTGCTTCCCTTCCCATTGGAAATACATAACTAGATAACCACCAATTTGGAAGACTGATGATCAAAGAGTCCAAAGAGGTCAAGATTTACGCAGCTTAAACTTGCTTTTCAAAGAATATATTAAGGAATTTTTAAACACACACTCTTTCAAGATGAGAAAGACGAAAAAGCGGGATGGAAAAGTAGGATCAAGCAGGAAAGACGAGGAAGAAAGGTGTAAATAGAAAAAATTATGCGCAATGACGAACATTTTATGTTGAGAACTCACACAAAACTCACCGCTCGCTTATGAAGCAGCATGAATTGCAAAATCGCATAGGTCATATCAAAAGACATGTTTTCTATGAGCTCTATATCGGCAAATTGATTACTTCTCCAAATTTAATCTTAGGTTATATTTGTGCTTATTACCTCAACAAATTCACATCTCCTTATCAGGGCATCTAGGAACCTCCACTCACCTGTCATATTACATCAAGCAAACATCCAAAGACGTTCATTTATCACAGCAACCCCCATTAAGCACAATAACTTCTACATATCCGTTATTTTGGAAGGTCAACTCATTCATCAATCAAGTGTTTTTTCCAATTGAATAGCTCATATCATCACTTAAATTACACATAGGTACTTAAAATTCTACTCAATGAAAAACATTTTAGGTATGACGCATCCCCAAGACATTCTCATTTGTCATTGAAGCTCTCTCAAACATGGAATAAAAACTTCCCTATTACATTATGTAACGCCCGTTATATAACATATTTGAAAATTGCCACGACGTTAGATCCCGTTATATAATGTTGCATGGAATTTCAAGGTCAAAACGCCGCGTTGACCATTATGTAACGTATAACACTCGTTATTTTAACGATAAATCACCGTTGGAACGTTAATTGTCTTCCCATTAAAATTTCATAAATACCCATTAACTTCAATTATTACATTCAATTAAATTATAACTACTCATAATTTTAGTTGATAAACAAAATAATTAACTAATAAGTTAATTAATTATATGCTAAAAAGATCTCAAATATTGCAATTACAATAGCTAATTGCATAATAATAGTTCAACAACAAAAAGTGCAATTATATGTTCAAAGCTCCCCTTATGTGATTTTTTATTTAAAAAAAAAAAATCACAATGCATCGCCGCGATTCGCGTTATTTCTTCGTTATAGCCGTTTTCCACGCACTGTGACCGCTTTCGCAAACACATCTGCGGACGCGATTTTTTTCCATGCTCTCAAGTATCATCTTTTAAACAATATTGTTTGAGGATTACATAAACCATAATGTAAACCCCAAATATATATTGGTAAACTCATACATGGCTAACAAGTCCTCAAAGCATATAAAAAATGCTCTACTATAACAAGTCTAAGAGTAAAAGCCACATATACCAAATCTTTAGAGTTTAGAGCAAGATGTAACTTATATCCTTGTAACATATAGAACCAACGGATAATGAACCAAACTAAGGAATATGACATTCCAAGAATAATGCAACTAAGAGAGAACTCCTAGTATCCAAGGTATTTCATATTAAAGTGATAACAAAAGCCATTACCAGCCAAGAGATATTCTCTTGGAAGAAAATAAAAACAAAATCCCATATATACCTTAAATGACAGCCAAGTATTTCTCTCATTAGCAACTTAGGCTCTATTTTCTACACCTTACAACAATAATAGACAGTGAAATTGAGTCAAATTCAGTTTAATGATAAGTAGTTCACTTCATTTAAAGAATATTGAGTGTGGCCCAATTTTTTTAGTTCATCTAACAGTAAATTTTAGTGTTCTTACAACACATAAAAGGGTGATAGAAGAATTAAATTTATCATGATGATCATCAAGTAAGATAAAGCTAAGCTAGTGGATGCTAATTGCATTATCCTCAAAAATTACTATAAGATCATGTAATAATGTCAACTAAAGATTAATTCACTGCCATTATACTCCTACAAATCAAGTTCGTGCATTCAATTTCAAGGCACTACAGCAAATCATATGCACTTACTCACCATCACTCATCCCACTAAGGTATAAAACACTATGTTACAAAACCTTCGCTCCCAAGTTATACATTATATACACATTCTCCCTTATTTCATTAAGTCCACCATTATTTTGTCTCGTCCGTGAGTTTATATAGTGATAATTATTTGTCTTAACCACCCCTTTATTGAGGTTGTTGGAATGCTCTCATGATAAATACAAATATACAATGGATTACTATATTTTATATTCGGTGTATTTCCTTCTAGTAAATATTCCTCTTTCGAAAATTTTCATTTTATCTTTGCTTCCGCATATACTCCATATCTAACTAACAGTAAAAGCAAATCTATGTCAAATACAGTTACATTAGTTCTTGCAAATTATTTCTTCTTACCTCATGGGTCATACGACCTTAAAATCAAAAATCATGTATTGATTACTCCACTTGCTAAATCCTCAAAAAGGAAAATGCATTCTATTTCTAATACTATTTGTGTGCGTCTGAATCTTGGAACCCCAATCAATAACATAAAGGAAATCATCCAAAATCTCATAAAGTACGTAGAAATTAGTGCATGAATGCAATGAAACAGCTTACTATGTAACGCACACTCTAGAAAACGATATATGAGTTACTAATTTCACAATAGTAAATAGTTTCCTTGTTTCGAGCAAAAAGAGATCATTTGCATTTATTGACCTACCTCCAATGAGAAAGGGCGACGCCAACGTCTAGTCAACTCTAATATCTGAAGCTTCGCACCAAGGTCAAGAAGAACTTTTCTTAGCATGTGATCATCCACTATAAATATACTCACATTCCTCATTTACAAGGACCTAGTATTCACTCATTGAACTAAACTGCTGCCATTACTCTCAAACATTTGAGAACAGACATTTATTTACTTTTACAATTACTCACGAGACGTCTCACCCCATAAAGCTAACCCTAATTACTTGACCAAAATCATTGCCACTGTCCACTTAATGATGAGTGCATTAAGTACTATAGTAGGAGGTGCAGCGGGTGGTCTTATCGAAGAAAGGCTAGAAAGCAAAGACAAATCCAACAACCACAATCATCATGAATCATTCCCTAAAACCCTAGCAAAACCAAACATTTTATCAACCATAATTGTGTCCGCTCCGACACGAACACTAAAAAACTATATTAGACATGTGAAAACCACAAAAAATGGTAAGCAAATTTCTAACCTAATAATTGATTCATGAAAAGAGCTTGAAATCCAAATAAAGAACCAACAAACAAAAATAAGCAAATTTAAAGATACATAGAGCGTACCCATTAAAGAATGCCAACCCTACACCATATTTCTCCCTATTTCACGTACAGAATCATGCAATAAACTGTTGTTGATTCAGAAAAATCGCATAATGAAAAGATAGAAAGGAAGTAGGAAGAAATTCAGCATACCCAGTTGTTGATTCAGAAAGATGATACTACCACTCCCGAAAAATGGTGAATGGAATCATCTATAAAACCAGAATGTGCATTGAAGGGGATACTGGTTACTGCCATAGCAGAAGATGGAAAATGTCCCTGGGCATGGAGATACAGAGCTGAGAGCACCATAATCGGCATTCATGCAAAGAATAGGAGTACCTTGTAGAGGTGTAAGTTGGTGGTATTTGGGGAAAATGAGTAAATTGCTAATACCTAATTTTATCTTATCCAATAAAATTATAAACAATTAAAAAAATAAAAATAAAAAAATAAAATTATAAACAATTGAGTTATTCGGCTAGCATAAAAGTCAATAATAGTCTATACTAATAACTGATCAAATAAGTCAATTAAAAAATTATAATTTACAAAATAGCAAATGGATGATAGTTAGAGTTGTTGGATGAAATTATTATTTGGCTTGACCAACCGGAGGTAACAATTAGGAAAGTCAATTGTTCTGAAGATGTTTAGTGAAAATTATTTGTTGATTGTTGAGGATTTAATAGATAAAAATAAGTTAAATTCCGAAAGCCAAAGAAAACAAGCTATTATGAGTAACTTTACCGAACACTAATTTTGATTATATGACAAAAAAAAAATTAAAAGCCAAAAGAAAAAAAATCATGAATAATGCAAATTGCCAAACACCCTAGTACTATATATATTTTGTTAAATTTGGGAGGAATAAACTATAATTAAATAAAGTAAAATCAATTCCATTATTTTAATAGATATAAATATAAATTAATATTTTGACTTTTGAGTTTCTTTTAGAGAAATTGTATAATTGGACAACTTGTATTTTGACTTTTGGGAGGAATAAATTTATTATTTGGCAAATCAAAATTTTTAAATTTGTATTTGGATTAAATTTTACTATTGTTTTTAAAGTAGTTAAAGTTGATAATTTGAGGATGACTACCCGAGTCTTGTCATTCTTAAATTCTTTATTGATGATTTTATAATTAAAATTCATAATTTAAAATAATATATTTATTTCCAAACACTAGATTAACTGGGTCCACCAAAAGGGAGTGTTTTGAGAGATTTTATAAAGCAATTATCCAACTTGCATTAGACATGATGGTTCCATGGTGGTCTTCCTAGTGCAACATTCCTCTTTTAGGAATCATCCAACTTGTATATTTTATCACATTTTTTTAACAGCCTTTAATTTAAAAGTGTGGATTTACTATATGTCTTTCTCGTGCTAAATGGTCTACTTGAAATGAGATGAATGAGATTCGAACATGTGAAGATGTGATGTTTTTCTCATATTATTTATAAAACCATGTCAAATAATCAACTCAACCAAAAAGTTTGAGTTGATGGTAAAAGTCTCAACTCTCAAGTACACTATCATGCCCTCTCAGCAAAAACCCTTTAGGACAGAGTTGTGGATGCAACGCATGTCCTCCTTATACATGATACTAAATATACCATTTGAAATGAGAAGTGGATAAGATTCCAACACATGACCCTTTGTCACGTTCGTTATATTAACATGTCAAATAACAAACTCAACAAAAGTTTAAGTTGATGGTTGAAGCAACATGATATATTTATCAAAATGATTTGTTTATTTCATTTATGAATATCAAAACTATTACATCCATGTGTTTATATAAGTTAAAGAATTGTGATTAAATCAATTTTATACATATAGAAATAGAGATCGAATATAATAAGATTTGTTATTGATGAAATTGTAATTTAAAAAAATAACTTCACACCCTTTTTTGGCCCAAGTGATGATTTCTTTAAGAATTCGCTCCTGTCAGTAGAAATTGAACCCCAAATCATCTACTCCACATAGAGATGCTTTATACGCTTTTGTTCATAAAACGAACAACAAAATAAAAAAAATTGCTTCCATCATTTAACTAACTACTACTTCTTACAAACTACACTTCATATAATCTATATTCATAAAATGAACAACTAAATAACAAATTGCTTACGTGATCCTTTAACTAACTACTACTTGTTGCAAACTACACTTTTATATACTCCTTAAATAATCGATACTCCCTCCGTTCCTTTATATCTCCCACCTCATTATAACGGGTAGTTTCAAAAGTTCTTTCACTTTAAAATACTTTCTAATTTTGGAAAGTTTTCATCTCACTTTTACCCTTTAAAACCCCACTTTCTTTACTTCACATTACTATTTTATTATTTTCTCTATCATACTTCCAATACAATCATTACTTCACACTACTATTTAATTATTTTTTCTCTCATAATTCAAATACAATCATTACTTCTCACTACTATATAATTAAAATAATACTTACTACTATAACGGAGGGAGTATTGATTTTTTTTTTTTTTTACTTTTAAGATTAGATACATCATTTAAAGATATTATGTGTTAAATAAATTTCAATTATCTCTCTATTTATATTTTCATTAGAATATAAAAACTTCTTAATTTATTCCAATTATATATACATATAAATATTATCAAACATTATAATTTTTATTGATAAAAGGAAATATTAAAATTTTATTGATAAAAGGAAGTACATGCTAACAATAGACTTTTGCTAATTAAAGATTTGTAAAAACATAGTTAATAATTTTTAGTTTTTTCAAAATATTTAGTAATTGAATATCATTTTATCATTATTCATTCCTATTTTGAGAAGAATCTGATAAAAAAAATTCAAAAAAGTATTTTACATGAATCACCTTCATATAAATATCGCTAATACTAACATCATCAACATAACAACATCATTATTTGACAATCTTCTCATGAGAAAATTTGCTTCAAAAATTAAATTTACAAAGCAAGTAATTGTGACATCCACTAAATAGTATATTAAATTAACTTCATTTATGTATCTCATTTTGCAAAATTTTGAAAATAATTTACTTAGCATCAAAGTATAAGTTTATAAGTAATTAATTTCCACATTTGATATTAAAACGTGAGAACTTTTATATTCAAAAACACAAGAACTTTTATTTTTGCTGATAACACCTCTTGCGACATTCAACTATTGTAGATTCGCACTAGCCGTTACAATCACTTCTTTTTCCTCGTGCTTCTTCATTAGTCTACCCCTATTCCTCTTTGGCGGTAAGAACTTACAGAACCTGGTTAAAAGGTGACAAGAGGTATTGTCAGTAAAAAATATTTAATGATTGAATTGTTTAGAAATACTTCATCCGTTCCATAATACTCGCTACATTTTCTATTTTGGGAAGTTTCATATTACTTGCTACATTTCCATTTTTAGTAAAAAAACCAATCATTTAAAGTTCCATCTACTCCTATTTTTATCTTACTCTATGTCTCATCTCATTAACTATTATACCTACCATTATTTAATCTTTATAATATTTCCAATCATAATAAAACACCTATTTTCCTTTTTCATTTTTCATCAAATAAAATTGAAAAAAATCCTAAAAAGAAACCCCCACATGCTCCTAATAATTGCACAGTACTTCTTTAATATGTGTGCCCGTATATTTGTAGCAAGCAAAATAGAACGGAGGAAGTAATCAATACTAGAAATTATTCACAGTAAATGAACGATAAATATCATTATTTAACATAATTTTTTTAAAAAAAAATTATTTTTGCAATATTTAAATAGATTGGTTATAATGAAAAAGTGGTTGGGTTCTCTGCACCTTCGTATTCTGTCGTTATTCCCTGCTACTATACTATCATAATGCTTACTCATTCATTCGACGTCTTCCATTTTCTCTCTCTCACTTTCTCATCATTTCTTCTTTCTTCTCTCTACTTTACTCTTTTTCCTACCTCCATTGAAATGACTTCCATCTTTTTCTTCTAACTCTAGATTCTGCTCTACTCTTTTTTCATTAACCATGTCTTCCTCAATTCAACCAGGTTTACTTACTTTACAATTTTTTTTTTATTTTCCTACTTTCCTTCTTGTATTGTTGGCAATTCCTTTTATTTTTTTTTAATTATTTTTGTTCGAATTTTATATATTTGTTTTATTTATCTTTTTCCAGCTTGATCTCTACTAGGAATTCTATAATTCAATTGTGAATTTCTTGTGTATGATTTGCCGTGGTTCTTTTGCTTGTTCTTATAGAAGTCTTGCTTAGATTTTGAAGTGAAATTTCAGTTTTTGAGTGATATCTTATACGATGAGATCAGTTCAATATTTATGGTTTTAATACATACAAATTGACACTGGGTTAATGGGTAGTTTAATTCTATTCTTTACTTCAATTTTGCATTCTGATATGGGAATTTGTTATATTGAATATGAGATACTAGAGAAAAAAATTTGTTAAATTTATATCTATGAATGTTTTTGTCATGGATGAAATTGGGGCGTTTAGAATCAGCTTCTCAGCTAATTGAGAAGGATACGCAGGGAGTATGAGCATAGATTTAATTAGGGTTTGTGTATGAGATTAGAAATTTGATGTTTGGGATTGAGTCGAGTAGATCAAAGCAATGAGCATACAAGATGACAAGAGAGATTGATTTTGTGGATGAGATTAGAAGTAAAAATTTGAAAAATCATTGGGACAAGAAAATGTATAAAATTGAGAGGGACTGGGGGGCTGAGCATAAACTTTACTCCCTATGTCTCTGTGTGATCTCCACATTTTCCCTATTAGTTCGTCCCTTTTAACTTTGCACATGTTTATTTTAAGTGGTGCTCTTACTTTCACCCACTTTGTTTAATTTTATCTGCCCATCTTCTCTCATTGTGTTTCACCTTTAACCACACTCAATACAATTTAGTGATCCCTAACAATTTATTAAGAATAATTTGCGAATTACATCCTTAATGTTTATTTTTTGCGAATCACAACCACCAACGTATCAAAGTCTATAGTGTTCAAGCCAAATCATTTAATTCAGACCACTTAACCTGAAATTCCGACCATCAATATGGTCGGAATTCTATGATTTGGCTTGAATGCTTTTGACTTTGATACTTTGCTGGTTGTAATTTGCAAAAAAATAGACATTGAGGTTGTAATTCGCAAAAGTGCTAAACTTTAAGTCTGTAATTCGTAAATTATTTTTTATTAATATTTGTACCAATTGGTGATGTTGCATTCTCTTAGACAGAGTGAGTAACTGAGTATCTATGTAGGTTTTATTAAGTTTGTGTGAGATGGTATATATGAAATTTAAGTTACCAAATACTTATTGAATTTGGATATTAAACAATGTACCAGATTTGTAATACCTAGAGGGATGTTAATTTTAATACATCGTGTTTTTGATGAACATTTGATGTTAGCGTCTATTACCCCGATGTTACTTGACTTTCACTTATGCGGGGTTTGGTGGTCGAATGTTTGCAACCTTACCATTGTTAGTGATAGCTAAGATATTGTTTTGTAGATAACATCATTTGACATTTGCTTGGGATAACATTTTGTAGATATTTTGTTTTGTTTTTTTTTTCTTCGTTTTTGATATCTCTAAACTTCTATAGTGAATTTAGAGATAACATTTGTGAAATGTTGATGATTAATTGTTGGTACAGTTGTTGAAAGAGACTTGGAAATTGGTATTATCACCCCCACGCCCAACACAGCACCAATGGACCCATCTCCTTCTCCATCCCCTTCTCCATCCCCAACCTCAACATCTGCACCTGCTTTGGTTCTCTCGAATTCTGGTAAACGCATTGATCAAGCAGGCAAGAAAAAGTACGTGAAGCAGGTAACTGGTCGCCACAATGACACTGAGCTGCACCTGGCTGCTCAACGTGGTGATCTGGAAGCTGTAAAACAGATTCTGGGGGGGCATATAAATTCACAGATCGGGGACAGTCTAAGTGGTCCTGAGCTTGAATTAGAGGCTGCTGAGGTAAGGGCCTTGGTGGTGAACGAGGTTAATGAGTTGGGAGAGACTGCACTTTTTACAGCAGCTGAGAAGGGACATATTGATGTGGTAAAAGAACTGCTCAAGTATGCCAATAAGGATACCCTTACTCAAAAGAACCGATCCGGGTTTGATCCTTTGCATGTTGCTGCTAATCAGGGACACCTTGGTGATTAACTAAACTTCCTTTAAATTTTATATTCTTGGCATAATCATTTTTATCTTTATCCGTTGGCATTTGAAGTTCTTAAATGTAAAATTGGAACTCTTGAATCATGGAAAGAGTTTAGTGGATGATGTGCATATAGTCAATGTTTTATTTAGTAAAATATCTAACTCATATTTAATTTTCTCGCTGCTTGATTTTGATAAAATAAATTGACCCTAGCTTCGTTCGATCCACTTGCTACATGTGCACTATGTGCTTGCGATAAAAAAAATTTCGCTATCGATTATTTACAACACTTTTTGATAAATAGCCTCTTTTGTTAGTTTGTTATCTCTGCCTCAGTTATATATCTTTTAGAATTTTGCTGACCAAGTTGGTATAATTGTTAGATCTTGTGATTCTAAAGACTTTAAATTTATGTTTTCAAATCTGGACGTGATCAATTAAGTCATTTATCGCCTTCATATTGCAGAGATTGTCCAAGTACTTTTAGACCATGATCCTGGGCTAATACATACGATTGGACCATCAAATTCAACTCCTCTAATATCTGCAGCAACAAGGGGGCATACTGCTATTGTTAACGAACTACTTTCAAGAGATAGTAGCTTGGTAGATTTATGCAAATCCAATGGGAAAAATTCACTGCATTTTGCTGTTCGTCAAGGTCACGTGGACATTGTTAGGGCATTACTTGAGAAGGATTCAACGTTGGGTAGGAAGATTGACAAAAAAGGCCAAACTGCACTGCATATGGCAGTGAAAGGGAATAACTGTGAAGTCGTGAAAGCGCTTCTTCAAGCAGATGCAACCATTGTCATGCGCACTGACAAGTTTGGTAACACCGCTTTGCATGTGGCTACCAGGAAGAAGCGTGCAGAGGTATTTGCCCACATTTCTCTAAATGATTTACTGCTTATATTGAAGAATGAACAATACAAGAATTATTCAGTGACTTTCTGGTGAATAATGACTTCATAACTAACTTTTTCTGCAAAACAATCATTTCCTTACTTTTTTTTCTTTTCTTTTTTTTTTTTTGTCATTGGCTTTTTCTTGCATTCTCACAAGTGCAGAGACTATTGTGTCTCATAAAACTTCAACTTTGCCTTTTACAGAAGTCAACCCTTCTAATTTGAGGTAAAGCTAATTATGGAACTTTGTTGTCATAGGCTAGATTTAGCTAGGATTTGATAAGAGCCATTGAGATTTAGCAACATAAAAAGGGACGCAACGGAGCGTCCCCCCCCTGAATTTTTTTTCTTTTTGATATGCTCTCATCTATATACTTCAAATGTCCCATTTGTTTCTACATGCTTGCTTGCCTATGCACTACAATCCCTAATATCTCTAATTGTACTTAGTAAACATCACAAAAGAATAATATTCATAAAATTTACACTAAGACGGATCAAACAAGATCCAATCTGACTACATTTTAACTTATAATTTAAGAATAATACAAACTAAAAGCGATGGGTAAATAGTGCAAATCTTAAATGACACATTTGAAGTGGATAAGAGGGAGTAATGTGTAATGGTGAAGTTAATATTTTTATAACTAAAAGGTCAAGAGTTTAGATCTTTGCCCCCTAATTTTTTTTAGCAAACATTATAATTTAAACTATTGTTCCCTTAATTTTTCATTCAAGTTTCACAACTACCTGTTGGCAATTCAATGTAGAAGGATATAAAGAGAAGTATGATCTTGAAAAGGGAATGCCTTGAATCTCTTCAACTTAATCTGATCCTTCTTCTCTTCAATTTTTAATCAAAATCAGTACCCTTCCTGAAGCTTTTCTTTCTTGCTATCATATACTATTGCATACTGATGAGAATTAAGGAGAACATGATCCTTTTTCTTCAATTATATTGGTAGAGCAATTGCTTACTATTTCTGCTATGATTATAGACGACTTTTTCAAGAATCTTGGCTCAAATTTTCACATATGTTAATCAAGATGGTAAGCATAGGATTAAGTACAGGTCGAAATATTTGACGATTGAGGTGTGTCACTAAGTTTAAAGGGTACGTTATCCCGGTTTGTCAGGAGACAAATACTATTATATTGTTTAGAATGTTAGATTTTTTGAAGAGAAAATTGTAAGGTGGGTAGTTGAGACGGGTATTTTAAGATGGATGAGTGTATATACTTAGAGGATAAAATTTAAAATGATGACATAAGAAAGGGATTTGGTGTTGCAGATATTGAACATATAATGAGAGAACTGTCAACTCTGCTTTGATCATGTGCTGCAAAGTACCACAAGTTAAAAAAAATGGAAGGTTGGAACTTTGAGGAGCTTTGAAGAGCAATATGTGGTATAAAGATTCCACTGAGAACATGAGTGAAGTAGAACATATAGAATTGGGATCTGAAGGAGCATATGACAATAGATAAAATGATTGCAGGAGGAGAATATATATTGTTGAGTATTGGGATTGATTTTCTTAGTTTTCAATTACTATTAGATAAAGCCAAATAAAGTATCTTTGTTAGGATTAAGGCTTGGGCCGTTGGGCGTTGTTGTAGAGGATACGTCATTCAAAACTACCTCCATGTCCATGCACTAGATGGTCCTTTTGATTATGTTGTCAAGTGAAAAATACGCACTCTTGGATTAATACCTCAAGACATCTAGGATTAGTACTAGTAGCAGAATTGATATATCTAATGCACCTTATATTGGCGGCAGTTGAGAAAAGTAATTTTAAAGCTTTGAAATGCTAACACCTAGAAATTTATGCTTAAAATTGTTTTAAATTTTAGATCCAACTTGAAAGTTACAAAAGAGAAACAGGAAATCTAAAGCAAGTAACTCGGAAATTTTAGTTGGCGTAACAGAACTTTTTCTTTGTGTGCAGATAGTAAATGAGTTGTTACAGCTTCAAGACATCAATGTGAATGCTCTAAATAGCCAGCACAAAACTCCTTTAGACATAGCTGAAGACCTTCCCCATAGTGAAGAATCTACTATAATCAAGGAGACCCTTATTCACTATAATGCTCTCAGGGCTAATGAACTGAATCAACCAAGGGACGAGTTAAGAAAAACTGTGAGTCAGATTAAGAAAGATGTTCACATGCAGCTTGTACAAACCAAAAAAACAAATGAAAATGTCAGCGGAATTGCCAAGGAGCTGCGGAAACTCCATAGGGAAGGAATTAACAACGCCACCAACTCAGTAACCGTAGTTGCTGTGCTTTTTGCAACAGTTGCTTTTGCAGCAATATTTACAGTTCCTGGTGGCGACAATGATGATGGGGTGGCTGTAGCCGCTAAGACCGCTTCTTTCAAGATATTCTTCATCTTTAATGCGATCGCTCTGTTTACATCTTTGGCGGTTGTGGTAGTTCAAATCACACTCGTACGAGGTGAGACCAAAGCTGAGAGACGGGTTGTGGAAATTATCAATAAGCTGATGTGGTTGGCATCTATTTGCACCTCGGTTGCATTTATGGCATCTTCTTACATTGTTGTTGGACGACACCATGAATGGGCTGCAACACTCATTACAGTTATAGGGGGTATGATAATGGTAGGAGTTCTCGGCACAATGACCTATTATGTGGTAAAATCAAAGCGATCACGGTCCATAAGAAAAAGGGATAGAAGTGCAAAGAGAAGCGGGTCTAATTCGTATTATCATTCAGAGTTCTCTAATTCAGAACCCGATAAATTTTATGCCCTCTAATATATCCTCCCTCATACCGTAACTGAGGAAGTCTGATAAGATAACTCGAGTCGAACGATTAATATTTCAATCAGCCTCCATATATCGGTCAAACTACTGGACTGTATAGCAATGAATCATAGTGCATGGTTGTGCTGTTTACTGATGGATGGCTGCGTTTGGCGCGGGTTAGAAATGTGTAAATGCTTACATCTTAGGAGTGTCGTTTGGCGGGAGATCAACTCATCTTGGTTCGTGAGAATGGTAATATTTTCTGCTGATTAATACAAAGACTTAAGTTTGTAATTTGTCCCAAGATCATCAAATTGAATGTCTGTTATCTAAGCACAAGTCCATAACCGTTGTAGTAGCAACTATGTAAAGTGGTTATGGTCTTATGGATGTACTTCAAATAGTATATATTAATGGTACCACCCTGCAATATAGATACCCTGTGTTTTTTTGGGTGTGCTTGTGCTAGTTTCTTTAGAGAAATGAGTTTACTATGCATGTTCAAGATTTATGAGTGGTTAGGTACAAATATAGTATATGTACTGCCCGTTTGGTTGTTAGTACTAATTGATGGTAATAAGAATGATTTGTAGAGTATACTAATGTTATTCCCATCGTAAAGAAATTTTGATCATAAAAACTTTTTTTTTGTTACAATTTTCATTACCAACTAATACCACATAAATAAACTTTGTGAAGAAAATGAGATGATTGGAGGAGAAAAATTATGACCATATAACTTGATGAACGATTTTTCTAGTAAAATTACGCTAGATTTTCATTACCAGTTTCACTATTCAAATGCCTACTACCAGACAAGTCGGAAATAAAATGAAAAAAGTAAATGAAGGGAAAAGATGAGAATAAGTGTTATTGTTATTTGAGCAATATAAATGTGGGTAAGAGTAAGGGTTATAATCCATTTAAGCGATGTAAATGAGTCATTTTACACTGAACAAAACAAACAAAAAATAGTCATCACCTTTTGTTCATGTTTCATATAGATATATGATCTTTGTGGCAAGATGTACATTTTTCATAGTATGACATTGGATTCAATAAATAACAATAGCATTAAATGTAAGAATTTTTTTTGGTTACAAGTTGATTGAGGGAAATGAAGGGTTTAAATGAGAATCAAATTCAGAATCTTATCTAAGAAAAGCGATGGAATTTTAATTACTTTAAAATCCAATAAAGTACTCATATTTTACTTTCATATAACTCTTGATCAATTGTTAAAATAAGAAAGCTTTGATTTAATGATATATGGCATCATTCAACATTTGTGTTTTGACCAATTACCTTTATTACACATGAACAAGTTCATAGGAATATCTATTTAAATAAATTTTTGCATAAAATAGAAATTATGGTGGATATTTTTTAAATGATGTGGTGACAATTAAATAAGATATAGCAAGCAAGTAGTTATTTGATGGAAGGCATGGAAGAAAAAGACATGAATGTCTTTTAGTTTACCCAACTTTTAGTGTTGGCTTTGTACTACAACTAATAATTGTGAAGACTTAGTCAGCAAGGATTAAGATTTAGAAGATTAATTAAAGTAACTACAATTTACATTTTTTAATCATTCAATTGATTGCATCCATATCCCATTCATTTTTATCTTTTCCCTCACATCAACATCCCGTTATCGGAATGCTATTAATCATTTTCACCTAACTATGCGAGATCTGCAGAGTTTGGATGTATGAAATCTTACCCTTGTTAGTGAAAACAAAAAGATTGCTAGAAAAACACCCCTTTAAGTTGGTATTATTCATGGTTAATCAATAGTTGGTATTATTGTAGGGAAATTAACGAAAGATTGTATTATTTACGATAATTTTTCTTTAAAATAAAGGACGTTCACATTCTACTATATCTTCACTTTTTAATAGTTAATATTGTTTTATTAGTTGATTTTTCAACTTTATGGATTCTTGATTTCAAACCAAATGCAATGAAATGTTAAAAACATTAGAAGCAAAATTGTAAACTACTTTCAACTCAAAAATGATGTTGATGTGCTATGAAGATCTTCATTTCAACTATTGAAGTAGATAAACATAAATTCATGATTAATTGGTTGACTATCAAGCAAATGACAAAAATAGATATACAAGCATTAAATTTTACAATCAAAAGGTCAATAAACTTTTTAAGTTTTTTTTCTACAAAGTAGGCCGAGGTAAGAAGATAGAGGATCAAAAGAACATCATCATCATCGTACTTAGTATATCCCACTTATAGAAAACTATGATCAGGATCTGAGTAGGTAAGAAAGGCGGCAACCCATATCCATAAACCCAAAACCTTATTCGGAGAAAGTGATACAAGCACCAACTAATTTTGTTAATTATGCATTCAATGGGCTAAAATCATATCAAATTAGCACAAAAGACTCATAACATAAATCACTAAATATTCTATTTATCCTAGATCTATGTCAACCCCTACAAAGGGTTGTTTGATCATCAAGCTTATCAGCAAATTTAGATGAATCCAATGGCTTTCCACCAACTTCACTCAATATTTTGCTTGCTTGACATGATTGCTTGCAATGAGCAATAGCTCCTTGAATCAATGAGCTCTCAATCTCTGAATTTTCACTACTACTTCTCTTCAACATCGACAAATCGATCAACCCATTAGCATTGCTCGTATTACTTGATGAAGACGATGAAGAAGATGAACAAGAAGACGAGGACACTGATGAATATGAACTTGATAATTTCGTTGTTGTTGATGATGATCGACGTTTAAATGGGCCCGAAAATGATCTCCTATGACAAATTTTGTTACCTTGTTTGGCATCACAACTTTCTTGTAAACTTTGCACACATGGGTTTGAACCAGATTGTTGATCAGATTTTCCAAACAAGGCCTTAATTTTAGCCTTGAGTTTTTTAGTCCAAGACTTGTGTACATGATCATCAACCAAAACCCGGTTTTCATCTTCATTTTCGTGCACACGAAAATACTCTTGGGCGTCAAGTTCTCTGCTCACCTGACAAGATTCAATCGGAGAAACATTACATGACTCGAAAGGAGTACTTGGGGTAGTGTAAAAGTCTATATTAGACTTGGGTTTTGAATCTTGCAATAGATTTTGCACCATTTGTAATCTGGGAGGAAGGTGTAAAGGGAGCAATTTACCCATGTAGAAAAGCTCATCAGCAGGGGATGTTGTTGTGTCGCTTTCGACATTTACAACCGATGACATTTGGAACTCGAATTCTCGACAGTTTTGTGGTGGCACGGTTGTGTTCTGGCAGACTGAAAACAAGGGTGTGTGACTGCTTACTTCCATGTCTATGTAATCGTTGTCGTTTTCATCTTCATCTTCTTCTTCGTGTTGTTTCGATATGTGTTTGTTGTGATTGTATGAGTAGCAATCCATAGCCATGAATGTTGTTATGAGTTATGGCTGTCCTGAACTGAAGCTGAATGCCTGAATGAGTGTATAATTGGATGAGAAGACAGTGGGGAAAAGATATGAGGTAGTATATATATGTAGATTGTAAGATACTTGTATTGTTACATAAATTATACTTTAAGGGTGTGTTTTGCAAATGAGTATTGGTTGTTGGTCGTTGACTTTTTAGCTGGTTTGTTTGACTTTTTAGAAGGGTTGATTCTTTTTATGTTGGTTGTTGACTTTTTAGCTGGTTTGTTTGACTTTTTGGAAGGGTTGATTCTTTTTATTGGCTTTTAAGTTAGGCGTATAAGTTACCAAAAGTTGTTTGGAAAAATTAGATATTGATTGTTGACTGTTTATTGAAGAAAAAATAAATCATAAGTCTAAATTCATTGAAGAAAACCAATCAAATAAATTTTTAGTTTGGATTAACAGTCGAATGTCATTTATCATAACACTTTTTTAAAAAATTTTTGACCGACCAACAAGTTAATAACCTAAACATAACTTAAAAAGATAAAATAAAAGTCTTTTTTCAAACACCCCTAAAAGTGAAACGATGAATGATGAAAAAAGAGATATCCACTATTTCACGATAGAATTTAAAAAATAAGGTTCACTGCTAAAACCAATTAATAGTAATTGCGTCAACTTAAATATGATAATAAATAAATGAACACTTTTAACACCCCATGACTTCGCAAATATTTGTATTGGTTCGACCTCTTACTTTGCACTATTTCTACACATTTATATTATTTTCAATCTTATCTACACAATTATATTATCTCAAAAAAAAAAATTATCTCATCATTTTTTTTAATAATCACCCAAATCATGTAATTTTGAGATGGAGGTTTTTTTTTGTTTGGGATGTAACTGTCAGAAATCAGTATTAATAGTGAAAACTCTGAAAGCCTCCACTAATAAAATTCAGAGCATCATGCAAAAATGCAGAGGACTTCTCCCAAACAATATCTCATTTTTTTTGTCACTTCATTCTCACACTTTTTTTTTATTTTAAATTTTCACCCACTTATTTATCCTATATTTTCATCTTATCTACCATATTATTTCTCCCACTTTTGCATATTTTTATAACAAGTTTTGTATGAAACTGTCTAATTGTAAGACGGGTCCTTACAAAAATGCCTATTAATAAAAAGTATTAAAAAAACAATGGAAATTAATTCCCAGTTGTACAGAAAAGCGGTTACTTTTTAAAATAGTTTGGGCTGACCCAATTTCAAATTGTCTCATGATGAGACGCGGTTCCGTTTCTAACAATTTTTGGGCCATAGGCAAAAAATAAAAAAGGGTTTTTAGTCATGCGCTTAACTGAGAAACCCGATGCTGCAATTTCGATCCATGCTAGATGCTACTTATGCAAATACTAATTTAATTATAAGAATTAACAGGCCCCTTCATAAATTGGGTTTTAGGCGATTGTACCTCAAAACTACTTTCAGAAACGACTGATCTAATGAGACGGCTTCAATAAAGAAAATTGGTGAAAAAGTATGTAAAAGTGAAAATGAAATGAATTGGGCCAAATAGTGAGGCATATATGGCCATATGTCTTTATTTATTTGTACTCATAGTGATAGAAGTATCCTTTAAAACATAATTTTCACTTCCTTAAGACTCAGAAGTAAGTGCTGCTTCACTTAGAAGAGAATCATATTCATCATTACTCATTTTAGAAGGTGGATGATGCTCAAAACTTAATTACTAATTATTATCATTAAAATATTATAATATATATTATTACTAATCATGTTACTTTACTTATAAAATGGGGTCTTTTCTGTATTGGACCATGTAATATTATATAATGAAATATATTTATATATATTAGAATATAATAATATAATAAGAAAAAGCTAAACAAAATTAGTGGGCATTTTAGCTTATCAGATTTCAACTGATTTGTAAAGTCTTGGGTTTCTGCATTTCCTTTTGTTCATATGGTGGCTGACAAAGGCCTTGTCAGAAGTTACTTAAAAAAATGAGAATGTTCTAAGCACAATTTAAAAAAAAAATAAAAAAGGAAAAATTAAGACTTGTATGAGACTGTTTCATCATGAGACGTGCTCATATAATTAGTTTATTTTTCGAATTGATAACTTTAAGGTTATAAGTGATCACTTGAAAACTATAAAAAAATAATCACTCTTCTAAAATTAAACTATAAGCAGGGCCGGCCCTAAGGGTGGACAAGAAGGGCCGTCACCCAGGGCCTCACGTCAAAAAATCAAAATTAATGATTTTAGAAGGCCTATATAGGTTATAAATTGCAAAGGAAAAGGACCCCAATATGCCATTTTGCCCAGGGCCCTAAAATATCTAGGGCCGAGACCCTGACTATAAGTGATTGCTTTAACGTTAATCATTTTATAACAATAAGTTTACATAAGTCAGTTTAATAGAGACGATCTTATTATGAGACTGTCTGATTTGAGAATTTGTAAAAGGGAAAATATGTAAAAGATGAAAGACATGCTTTGTGCATTTGGTTTGGCTGACAAAGCATTTTGGTTTGAGTTTTCTTAATGAAAAGACTAGAATCCTTTTAGCTTTTTCTTTGTTGATCAAAAGCCACAAAAAACTTATGAAAAGATTGGAAAAAGTTTGATTCTCTTTGGAGTAAATGAATCTATTTAAAATTCATATCATTAATTTATATTGAGTATAATGTGATTAGACTTGTTTTTGATATTTTGGTGACTTATAACAAATTTAAT
The DNA here is from genome assembly GCA_019776075.1 of Amaranthus palmeri. NCBI lineage: Eukaryota > Viridiplantae > Streptophyta > Magnoliopsida > Caryophyllales > Amaranthaceae > Amaranthus > Amaranthus palmeri. Next base: position 162,916 of record JAAKBH010000278.1, read on the forward strand.
AGAGTATCAAACTTAAATACATAAAAAGAGGGTCGTTTTGAACTTTTTTGGGGCCCTGAGTGAAAACGAAATAATAATAATAATAAGTTTTTAAAATACTAATTTTATTTTTTTTAAAGTGACAATTGATAAACTACTAATTTTATCGATTAATCAAAAAAATAAAATAAATTAAAAATATCATTACTTAGTTAATTAAACACAAAACACAATATCAAGCGGTGAAAAAGTTTCAAATTATATCCATCAACCAACCAATAACCTAAAAACAAATAACTAGTCACTAACTAGTTCACGATTGATATTAATTATGGAATATTATTGTCATTTATTATATTAATTTTTTACATCAACGTAATAATATTCTAGCTCTTTTTTAACATAAATAAAAAAATTAAATATATCAAAAAAATTTAGGCCCCTAAAAATAACGGGACCCTGAGCCGTTGATCATACTGCTCTTTTAAAGAGTCGACCCTGTTAATATAAAAAATAGCATTTGATATTCCTAATGTCATCAAGTGATTTCAATCTGTGCAGGGTCATTGATAACAAATTAAATTATAGTTACCATAATTAGAACCATTAAGATATTCAAAAGTTTCCCAATGAGCTTTAAATAAATTAAATTTCATTAATTAGCATTATAAGTGTAATTAATTTCTTAGCTTACACAAAATAATCTTTATTAGCATTTTAAATTGTAATTGATCACAATAGCATCTAAATATATTTATTAAAACTCGTTGTTCTTCATAAAAAAATGAAAATCATAATTTTTGTACTCCAAATACGACTGTAGACATAATTCATCCTAAAATAACCCACATATAAAAATAAAATTATTACTGGGCGTAGGTATCAATTGGGGGTTTTTTTGACTGTGCGCATCTCTCTTTACTCCCTCCTTGGGAGTACGGGTTTGATTTGTCTGCATCTTTTAAGACAAAAAAAAACCCTACACTCGGACTCTGCCTTATACGGGATACCAGAAAAATTAAATTACATTGTGAATAATAGGCGAAGGGGCCTAATAAAACAATAATCAGATTACAATAATAGGCGAAGGGGCAACTGCATTGAGCCCTTTAATATTCTTTTTCTATGAATTTTACGGGATTTCTGGAGTGTTTTTTGTCATGTCTCAAATCCTGTTTCTTATTTAAGTAGCAAAAGATATGTTCTTCAATGGCTTTATTATTTTTTTTAAGTATTAGTATGAATATAATCTTCAATTATTTTTCTTAAATTATCATCTTTCTTTATCTTTTTTAAATTATCTTTACTGTGTGTTTTTTGTCTTTACTATGTTAATTGTAATAGATTTTTTTAAAGATGGAAGATAGGTAAATTTTATCGTGTCATTTCATATTTGCCGCAAAATTTGGTGATAGTGGATTAATATGAATATGCAAAGCCTTGCCTTCTATTAGCATCCGCCATGAATAATAGTTAGGTGGTGACCGATGGTATGAATATCTGTTTTCTTTTTGAAGATTATATTTTAAGTGAATATGAATATAGTGGAGGGCTAAAACCTAATTTTATTTTATTGTTAAATTAACTTATGCTGACTAAATTTACCTTTGAATGTATTTTTACCAAGCTTACTTTTGCTAAATTTAACTTAGCGTCTTAATATTATTAGGTGATATAACATATTTATATACTAAACTAAACCTATTTTTGTTTAACCTATTTTACTCTTAACTTCTTTTTGTAAAATTAATTTTTTTGTCAAGTTTAATTCATAATATGAACCTGGTTTTATAAGTTGAGAAAAACAAACCATAAGACAATATTGTCTATCTATCAATTACTTAAAACCTAAAAAGAAATTAAGGCGAGAATCATAAATTAAACGTTATGATTAAGGAATTTTCTTTTAATCCAGTGACATGACGTCGATTCTCACTACTTACAAAAAACATTAATTTTCTATCCTTTACTGTCGAAATTCTTTAACCAATTTCAAAATTTAAAAAACAGGTGCTCTCTTGAGAAACCGTCTTTTGTAAAGACGACTTTCAAAAGTCCAGCCCAAATCTATATTTAGAGTAGTAACAATATATATTTATAATTGAACTGGGTTTTTTAGAGCCGTCTTTACAAAAGACGGTCTCAAATAAGAACTTGTGTTAAACAATAAAATAAAAATACTTAAATTTTTTTCTTCCTAAATGACCCACAATTCCAGAATATAAGGAAAGGCATAAACTTTGAATCTAATCTTGAATTTGATTTGAACAAGTGGAAATTCTTACAGTTGTACACACGTACTAAACATTGTGCATCATCTTCTATTATTTTGATTGGTCAATTAAATTTGGGGATACAACACCACTAAGTAGAGGAGCCCTCTTCTTCAATCATACTGTCATTTAAAAGGCGTACCAATTTTTTTTCATTGTAACGGAAAACAGTTTCTACCATTTTACTAATAAATTGCATTTTGTCAAATAATAGAATCCATAATAAAGAGTAAAACTAGAAAAGCTATGTGGTCCACAAATCTGCTTTTAGTAGCAAAAATACACGTATGTATCTTATTTGATACGGATCAATGACTTGTACACAAATGTCAAAAGCTACCAACACCATTAGATCAATTTTAGTGATCATGAATCAATTCTTCTTTGATATGTGTAACTAGAGGTGTTCATTCGGGTCATCGGGTTGATTTCAGGTCAAGTGTTTCGGGTCGGTTCAAAATCGAATTTTGTGTTCACATTGGTTTTTGCATAATTGTAGATCCATTTTTAAGTCGGTTCAAATCGAGTCTGTTTTGAACACCTCTACGTGTAAGACTAAGTCCTACATATTTATTTCAACTTATGTCCTCTGATTTTCGTCGTCCTATTTAAAATTCATTGATCTCCTAACTTTCTATCTCATATACCAGTCAACATCATTATCAGATCCAATAAATCCTAAACTATAACTAAGGTTTAAAAAAAAGCAGAAAGACAACAATCCATACCCTTATTATAGGAAATAAAGAGGTTACAACTAGAGGTGCTCAAAACAGGCCCGATGACCCGATAGACACCCAACTTTATAACCGAACCCGATTTAACCCGACTTAAAAATGGATCTACAATTATGTAAAAACCAATGTAAACACAAAACCCGATTTTGAACCGACCCGAAACACCTGGCCCAAAATCAACCCAATGACCCGAATGAACACCTATAGTTACAACCGTTAAAGCCCTCGACTTGAAAAAGAGCTGCAATTAAAAGCAAAAGACCCAAAATATGTCATAAACCATTAGACTACGAAACGTACAGTTAACATCAACATAGTGCTCCACAATTTACAAATAGAACAAGCTGATAGCTTACATGTTACAGTAAATTCCCTTCAGCTAAAAACAATGCTTGTGGGGATATCACATGGACCATGGTCAATAAACATGTGCAAGACAATTGTCCGGATGCGCTAGTTTATTACAATACACACAGAAAACAAGGAACTTTTGTGGATACTGTTAATCTTTTCTACTTCTTTTCTGGCTCACTACTTGCCAGTTCTTTTTCGAGCTCATCGAATTCCCAGCCACCAATTTCTTCGGATGTATAATCTTCACCAAGTTTACCGAATTCAGATTCCAGTTTCGCCAACTCTGCTTCATGATCAAGCGTTTGTTCCTTATTTACCGTTGAAGGCTCAATATGCTCTTTCTCAGCTTGTGGACTTACAGATGGTTGTGATACAATTTCCTGCGGTTTCTCAGCAGTTGGAGTCTCTGGTACCCGTCTTGGTGATTCCACCTCCAGAATTGGTCTTTCAATTGATTCAAATTCAGTTCTCAGTTTCTCAATATCGTCAAAAAGCTCTTTGACTTTTGAATCGTCTTTCCTGAATGAAAAAACAAAATTCAAGACATAGTATCTGAGCCAAGCTGAAACAAATATACTGTAAACAGACTTGATTCCAGAACAGCATTCTTCCTATGCTTTAAAAAGGTCTATGATGTGTAAAAAATTATGAATAATAGATATTCAACCTGACAAATTTTCCGTCTTTCGAATACATGTGCTCTTTCATGTTATCCACTACACTGAAAGTGGTCACGATCTGAAAATAACCAAACACAAGTAAACCAACAAAGAAATATCACCTATTGGTATAGAGTCAGCCTCTCGTATCCAGAAAGGCCAACAATTGTTAGTCAATATTACAAGAGATAATTAGAAATTCAGGGACCTGGGCTTCATAATCCAGGTATTCCTCCTCCAAATTTCTTCTGGGGTCCGATATTCTGGAGTCTTCATCATCTCCATGTGATGCTACATTTGACCTGTCTCAACAAACACTGAACAGTCAAAATCAATGTTCTTTACTATTTTTTGAAAAAAAATAAAGAAACTGATAACAATTTCGCCAACTAAGGAATCAATAGCTTTAAAACTATAACATTACCCTCTACTTAAAGACTTAAGATTCTCCACATATTGCCCAATACGTCCAATGGAAGGCTCCAGTTCTTTCTATAGAAACAAATAGAAGAGGGCTTAGAGCGTAACCATTGTTATTTAACTAATATTAGATACAAATTCTACTGAACTTCATAAAGGTATAAAGTTAAGCTAATTGATATACAAGGGTAAACATTATAAACCAGAGTGCTGGAAGCTCAAATTTACCTTGTATCCAGAGAGAAGTTTAATGGCCAAGTCCATGAAAAAGCCCTCATGTCTCTCCAGTTCATCACTTGTAAGCAGTAACGAAGAAAGCATACAATCAGACACCACTCTTTAGAAAAATGAAAGTAAACATCAAACTAACAAAGGGATTAAAGGCAAAGGATGTGGACAGAGATTGAAATATAAATTCCTCATTAAACATAATATCCACCAGCAAGGCAGCAGGTCAATTTTGTCATTCTCTGTCCGGTTACTACATTCTATTACCCAAATACCATTAGCTCCCACCTAAGCATTGTTTAGGAGGGGAGTTAGATGCACCAACCTTACCCTTGTTAGTGATAACAAAGAGGTTGTTTTTGATTGACCTTGGTAATAAATATCATCTACAACTTCATGTAAATAAATGCACATGATTTAATGAGTCATTTACATATAATCCAATAAAATTTGGAACAAATGAACTATATCTTTAGTCCACCGAAATAAGGGACATGATACTCAGTCTTGTTAGCAAAAGCAAAATCAACAGATCTTTCTTTTGGGCAATGGTATAAGTGATTTAGATTGTAGAGAAATAAATAGAATCTCTGCATTATATATACAGTCCGCCAGCACATTCACTAGTCAAATCCGAAATATTCAGTCTTTTCACAAAAGCAAAATCAGCAGAAGCAAAATTTTATATTGGGCAAGGTATAAGTGGTTTAAATTTGACACATACTTCGTCTGCTTTTCCTTCGATTCCATGAATTTGCATTGAAGAGTCCAGGTATCTTCAAGGAAATTGATCCATGTTTTCAAGACATCAGCTTCTGCTTTACATGAGCCTACTGATCTGGATAGTTCATCTTCCTGAGAAAAGAAACAACCGAATGAATATCTCTGCCTTTTTTCTAAACAACAGCATTGTTTAACATGGTGGGATCAGCGGAAAAACCTTTGTTTTTAGGTGTTCCAGAATCTGATTGTTAGCCTCTTCGAATTGATCTCTCTCTTCCCTAGCAATTTGAAGACGTTTCCGAGCAGCAGTCAAGGAAATGTTCACCTAAATCATATATTTACATATAAGCCCACATAAAGTACAGCAAACAAAGCAAAATATATATATATATATATATATATATATATATATATATATATATATATATATATATATATATATATATATATAGGGTTAAGTTCTTCCAGTGAGAACCAAGCTTATATGAGAACCGTGAGAACCAATCGCCTTGATAAAAATGTGTTACTTTTTTATAGAAAATGTGTTACTTTTGAACAAAAAAGTGTTACTTTTGTTTTTAAAAAAAGCTGTTACTTTTTAGCATTAAAAGTGTTACTTTCAGAAAAAAATATTTTTTTTCAAAAAAATAAAGTAACACGTTTTTTCCGAAAAGTAACACATTTTTATGTAAAAAGTAACACCTTTTTCTGTGTTTTTTTCAGAAATTTTTTCTTAAAGTAGCACGTTTTTGCCCAATAGTATCATAAAATACAGTAACATCTTTTTGTCCATAAGTAACACCTTTTTAGTAAAAAGTAACACTTTTTTGTAAGGCTGATTGGTTCTCACGGTTCTCATATAAGGATGGTTCTCACTGGAACTTCTTCTATATATATATATATATATATATATATATATATATATATATATATATATATATATATGTATATATATATATATATATATATATATATATAAACATGGAAAAAGGGTTTCCCGATATAGGAAGTAGATACTAAAAGAGACAACAGCAATATAGAACGGCAAACATTTTTCTCATGGTATGAGTTTAGTTAAATTAAATATTAAACAACATTAAATACTTGTTCTTCCATACTATAGAACTAACGATTCACTTAATTGACGTCTCCAGACAACTATAACTCGGAGGTTAATGCAAAGAAAAGTTCAAAAAAAAAATCGATATAGAAAAAAGAAAGATTAACGTAAGAAACTTCAGAATTACATTATAAGGAGAGAGATCTTAGGAAAGTTCGGCCATCTAACTACATTATTACGGTCCATTCTGCTCTACATAGTTTATATAAAGAACAATGTTCAAAGAGGCCATTAGCCGTCCCAAATAATTTCTAAGGACAAGAATCGATCGTCAAAAAATCGCCTATTTCTTTCCAACCAGATAAACCATAGATAGCAACACATCGATAATTTCTCGAGATCTCTATTGCTACCAAACCCACAAAAATTAGTAAATAAGAAATCTTCAATTCTTCTTGGAGTAACCCACTCTTCGTCAATTTTAAAAAGCCTAGTCCAAAGACCCTTCGAAACTGTAATGCATAAAAATGATCATTATTTTCTCCACCAATCAAACATATACAATGCATCTACGTGGACTCAAAGACTTATTAGGTTTCCTAGTCTGTAAATTCACCATCGTATTAATCTTCCATAAGGTAACCAACCAAACAAAGGCTTAAACTTTAATGGGGACTTTTGCTCTCCTAATCAATTTGACTGCCAAAAAGGAAGCCGTTCGAGGAGAAACGAGGCAAGAATAGATTGAGGCACTGGAAAAACCTTTTGATGGATCAAGGACCAAATGCAAGTGTCTGAATCAGAAGGACGAAATTTGTAGAGAAAGAAGTTTAAACACCAAATTAAGGTCCCTTTCTAGTAGATGGTGCCTAAAGAAAAGATTCCAAAACACTTGATTATTTCTCACGTTAATAAAACCACAGATAGGAGCTCCGTGGGTAGATAATAATCGATACAATATGGGAAAAAGGAATTTAAAAAGTTCTCCATTCATCAAGCCTTATATATATATATATATATATATATATATATATATATATATATATATATATATATATATATATATATATATATATATAGGGTTTGGATCGTGTAAAAACCAATTAAAATGGTGAAAACTGAAAACAGGGTACATAAAAGGTCAAATAGAGTACATATTTGGGTGGCAGTTTTGTAAATAATTAGACATTTGCTAAATAGTGTACATATATGCTTAAAAGGGTACATATTCTGATGGCTTTTTTGTAAATAATATGAACTTTTTTCTTCACGAAAAATATTTACACCTTATAAGATAATATGTACCCCTTTTGCTACAATATGTATACCTCTGTCTGGTTTTCAGTTTTCACCACTTTAAGTGTTTTCACTTGATCCTACCCCTATATATATATATATATATATATATATATATATATATATATATATATATATATATATAGGGGATGGATCCAATGAGAAGGGGGTTGAAAATGAGAAGGGTGAGAAGGATTCTACACCCTTGATTTCACTAAAATATAAAAAGCTACGGTCACGATTAGACCAAAAACACATAATTGTAAAAGTAACTATGTTACACAGAAGAGTAACTATGACATAAATTTTAGAATGTTCTTAATTTACAACATAGTATCCTTTATGAAACAAAAATCCTTCTCATCCTTCTCATTTTAAAATCCTTCTCATTTGATCCTAAATCTATATATATATATATATATATATATATATATATATATATATATATATATATATATATATATATATATATATATATATATATATATATAGATATATATATATATATATATACACACACACACACACACACATATATATATAGTTGTTTAAAATGTTCAACTTTAGTGGTTTATAGATTTTCTTTTAATTCAATTTGTGGGTTGTTTTGTTGATTTTGATTAGCGCTAAATACAGTTCTTTTACTCTTTCCTATTTGAAACTTTGAATTTTTATTGTCTGCAGTGAACTTAGAGGTTTGAGTTAGATTTTATGTGCAATTTGAATTTTTGGTTCCTCAACCCATGTATTTGGGATTAAAGTTAGGCTTTAATTGTCATTATTGTTATTGTTCAATTTTTGGGTTTGCTTGATTGTTTTTAAGTCAGTGCCTTAATTTAAAAGACTCATTGTTGTTGAAAATGAGTAAAGGTTAGGACGGAAGTGCCAGGTACGTGATGGTCAACTATCCAACTTAACGGTTAACAAACGGAATTCATTAAGTGGTAGTGTTTTACAAAGGAATATGTCATATAAGGTAGTTTTTAGCAAAAAGAAAAAAAAGAAACTAGAATAGGTAGTTTTTTTTTTTTTGGCAAAAAGTGATTTACATTAGGTAGTTTCTTGTGATTTTCCTAAACAATAAAGCAAATTTAACCAAAGGAGATGCAAATGATCCTAGCTGATGTATTACTAAATCTTATTAAAGATCATTTCACTAAAAAAAAACTTATTAAAGATAGGAGTTTGATAAACAACATGAACCTTTTTAAGTTCTGCTTCAATTTCATCTCTTTTCTTCTCGAGTGTAGCAATCTCGGCTCCAATTTCCTGGAGAAAAGAGTAGTCCCTCACATTAGGTAAGAGTGATTAATTGTTATCTAGAAGCAGACTCATTTACAAAAAGAAATCAAAAGTTATCACATCCAAAAAAGAATAATCCAAATTAAAAGATAATGTATAACATAACAACCTACTTTAACCCCACAATAGAAAAAGCAATATAAGAAACTTCACACAGATAGATGCAACACTGAATACCCCTCATTCTGCAGAACAACTGCTTCAAGCAAATTGAAAGAGTAGAAATATTCAATAAACAATCTCATTTTGGCAACAGTATGATGCATACCTTCTCCATCTCACCAACTTCACTTTCCTTTGACATGCGAAATTTCAGAGCCTCTTCTTTCTGAACTCTGGCATAACATAAATATATACAATCAGCAATCAACATTTTAAAAAGTAATTATAACTATATAGTGAGTCATAACCACAACAAGAGAACAAATATGGACCAATTTGTAATACTTTCTCAGCTAGTAACAACGCACATAAAAATTACGAATTAGTTTGTAATATCTAGTTGTGAGAAACAAAATATATTTCTTAATGTTGCCAGGGAAACACCAAAAGAAAAGAACATACACTTGAACTAGAGAAAATTGCAAAACAAGGAAAACCAAAAAGCAGCCAGAAAATCAAACAAATCGCCATAAACTAGCTGGTCACACCCAAAACTGTTGCTAAACATGAAATCCAGTTGCAAAATCAGGTAAACAAAAGTCACCACTTCAAATGGTCACTAATTTAAGTTAGAAAAAAAAACAAACAAAACACGAAACAATCAACGCACTAAATTCATGACATGACCACTAGTTACAAACGTGGACTTTGCATTCTGAACGAACCATTCAACAAAAATGAGGATGTTACGGGCGCGTTATAAAGGATTTTGAGCTGAAAATTCCGCTGAAGCCTGTTAAGTTGCTTGTGATTTAAAATAATGGAGTAACAACTAACAACCATTATAAGGAGCTATTCTGGCATATTACCCATTATAATATTTATTTGATATGTAGTAGGTTTAAAAGGTTTATAATGAGCTTTAATTAAAAATTTGTTCTAGAAGACTTAAATAACTATGATAAATTGGATACTTTTCAAGTTATCGATTCACAATGTAATATCGCAAAAAAATGAAGTCGGGAGCTGGTAGTTAAGCGGAGCGTGTTCTAGAAAACTTCCATACTAGAAAGTTAAGATCAAGTCAGGTCAAATGGTTGATAGAGCTGATTTTTAAACTAAGTGAAATTCATCCACAGGCAAAAGTATTGTTCGATTTTAGGATGGGCAGAAGGACGCCAGATGTAATCTAGATGAAGGAAACAAATTTATGCTTACAAATTGGCGCGTAGATATTAATTGATCTCCAAGTTGCATCTTCGATTTCCTTTCTGACTTGTTTGACACCAAGCCAATAAGTTTCATAACAATTTTGAGTCACACAAGTCACTAAGGAAACAGAGGATGCAACCCGGAGATGAGGTCAACCTTTTTGCAAGCATAAGCATAACCTACGAAAGTTTGCACAACATGCAGTTTAAGTGAATGGACTACAGGAGAGAAAGAAGTGTCATATTGATAACAAAAAGTGAAACTGAAATATGAATATACTGCCAAAAGCATTTTCAAATTTTTTTTCAAAATAAAATAAGCAGAAGAACAGTATGAAACATTAGGTAAATACATAAATACCAATTGTTACCTAGCATCTAATATTCTCTTCTCAGATTTTGTGGAAGAATTTGCAAGAGACTCGCACAACACTTTTAACTTATCAACCTGCACTTCAACACGGAAATAAAGATGCATGGTATCAAAATGAAGAATTTGCAAGAAACTATATTGTTCCTGAATATGATTTTGCGTGTAAACAATTTATTTTATTAAATTGAAATGAGATATTGATTTCAGTGAGCAACTGAACCCACTTTTGGCGCATGCAATAAATGCTGCCTAATTTCACAGGGGATAGGACCACACGTGCATTACCACTCAAAGAACATGGGTTAAGATTGATGATACAGTCAAATCAGTAGCACCAACACTTGAGTACAATATTTCAATACCAATGCCATCAAGTGGTTCCATCTAGGAGGAATGGGGGGGGGGGGGGGGGGGGGGTGGGGGTGGGGAGGGGCGCATACATTACCTTACCCTTGCAGATGATAATAAAGACTTTGTTTCCGATTGGCCCTAGATAGCCAACCAAATGGAATTCAATTATCTGGTAAAACTAAATTCATCTACCCAAAACCCCTTAGCAAGATCCTGGCAGGAGAGAAGAACACATGTTACTGGAAAGCAGAGACACCGTTTTCGGCTATTGTTTCCATGTGCAGCATCACATCACACCTGAGGCTCAGGTGGAAAGAATAAGGATAACTCCCGAAAAATCGATACCTTGTATGCCTTTCTATAAGTTTTTTCCCTACTGACCACACCCTCTGTCGTCTGTTCTTCAGTAATTTTCAAAAATAGGCTTTGACACATAATTATTATCGACAGTTTTAATCAGAAAAAATCATCATCGGGCGAATTAAAAGCAAGAGCATTATAAGGTTATGAGCACAATGCAAAAACAAGGCCGCATTGCATTGCATCGGGCGCGTTGTGAAGGTTTTATCTTGCATTGTAAAGGTGTAGAATAAGCATGTTTTGGCCATTTAAAGAAATATCTCATACTTTCAGGCGATAAATGGCGCCATCATAACCACGTCACAGAGCCATTAACGCGATCGAGGCTGTTGCCGCATTTTTGCACCATGGCTATGACTACAGAATGGTCAAGGGAAAGGCAAAGGGTTATGGAAAGGCCAAGGGGTGGACTGAAATGACAATGTACTTTGGTAAAATCAAAAAAACTACACTGATACAGAAAAATATCCCAGTGTTATGCTGTCAAAACCAAAAATACTGCATAATGGAGAGAAATGGGAGGAAGGGGCAAAGAAGTTAGCGTAGACCTTTCGAAATCAGCCTCAATGTTTTAAAATCGAATATTATTTCAAAAACAGTATTTGTCATATTCACAATTTTTAAGAATTCAAAAGAAAACATTCTATCAGTCTTTATTCCACAACAGCCACTGTTAAATACAAACATTCTGGGGAGGAACCACTGATTGAGAAACTAATGTGCAACAGTGCAAGAGTGCAACCTTTTCCACATTATAAGCGTTTCCTCCATTCCATAGAGTAGCGTCGAACTTTCAAGATCAGCCTCAATGTTTTAAAACTAATATCCCAAAAAATAATCAGTATGTCGTATTCACTATTTTAAGAACTCAAAAGAAAACATTGTATCAGTTTTTATTTCACAACAGTCAGTGTAAAAACAACCAATCTAAATGGGAACCATTGATTGAGAGACCCATGTGCCAAACATTTTCCACATTATAACTGTTTCCTCCGTTCCATCAACTCCCCGCTCTTTCTCTTGAGAGGGTCACAGCAGGTTATAAATTCAGAAAGAAAAAAATGAAACATGGTATCTTAAATGACATTTACAAAACAATTAAAAGACATTTAAATAAATAAAAATAAGAGAAAGCCTCCAACCACAAGATCAACCCGTGATTATATATGATATCTTATAACCGGAAAATGCAAAATGAGAGAATACTGTTTATGTTGGTTTAGTCATGTCACATGCAAAATTCACTAGAAAATGCACCTTGATTGAAAAGTTGAAACTTAAAAAAGCTTCGATAATTAGAGGCAAGTCCAAGATGATCTGGATGACGAGTGAAAAATTAGCATTTGAAAGAGCATATGACGATGCATAGGAATGAATGAAGGGGAATAAATGTAAATGATCATTGGAATTGAGTTTGTAGTCCTAGATAGTGTTGAGTAAATTATAATCTGAGTTGGAGACGATTTCCCTTGCCAATTTGTTTTGGTTCATGTAGCCGATCACATAGTGTTGTAATTAAGGCTTTGGCGTTGTTACTTTTAAATGACATTCAGTGTCACATTAAGATGGCAATCGAAAAAAGGTCTCATGACAACATATTAACATGTAAAGTAGAAACAACCTGAGATATACTATGTCAAGAAAGCAAGACAATAGTAGTAATGGTACAATGTAAGGGAACATAAAGCCATTAGTCAAACGAGAAAAATAATCACACCTTTTGAGCATGAATTTCAGGGGTGTCACCGGTGTGCAGCGACTGCTTCCTACGTAGCAAACCTTCCAAAGTAGAACAAAGACGAATTTGTGCAAGTGCCAGCTTTAAGCTCTAAAAGAGTTTATTACATGAAAAATATGATCAGTTATCAAATCGATGAATTAACATAGCCATAAAGTTTTTAAAGACGAATACAAATAAAATATCAGGGAAAAAGAACAGCCCAGATTATGAATGTGCAATGTGAAGTAGCTTAACCTGCAAAGAGAGGACAGGGACACCCACATTTGATATATTGGTTACTACAAACTCATTCATATTTTATGTCGATCATTTGTAAGCATAAGATATGTAATTTTGTCAGCAAGGAATTATTATTCAGCAACAAATTTAGCCAGCTTAATAAGATTTAACTACAGATAAGAAGTTAACAATGCACCAAAGGTCAAATAATTGAACCTAAAAGCATACATAAACTGTTCTATAGTTTAAAAAAGATTTAAATGTCCAAGGAGGCTATCAGCAAGCTGACATAACCGAGATAGTCACAATGAAATTGTAGAATTGCCACATCAAAACATACAGTATCGACCCTCACAAAAATTTTGAATGAGAGATGTATATTTATCAAGGTCATACACAACTATTAGCACATATATCTTTAGCATGATGTCTGTTCAATAGTAGAATAGCAAAATTCTGCAATCTAAATATATCCATACAGGTTGTCACGCTCAAAATTGCCACTAAGTAGAATCGACCATAGATTCCTACAAAATCGCAAAAAAAATTGTACATAATTTCACATACATTAGTATGATTCTAATAATTCTGCATTTTTCTCTTATATTACAAATATATACACATCCAACTATTCAATATAGACCCTTTGTAGTTTGTACTCCTCAACTAAGAGACCATTCAATATAGAGCAAGTATGATTCCCCTTGCCTTGCAACGTTTTCTCTCCCACCCAAAAACATGACATGCAAGCTCAAAAGAAACTAAATTTTTCGTGAAGCATATCCACAAAGCCAAAAATCAAACCATATAAAAAGCACATGAAGCGATCATCTTCACAATCATGAAATAAAACTGTGTATGTTACCTTACCCACAAATGTACACTATTTATAAAAATATAATAATATCCTAAGAAATTGTTGCAAGATTTGTAAATGACATGGTACCATTCCAACTAAATAACTTAGATCCCGTGGCAGGAGAGACAAAGAGCATGACTGAAGAAGAAACACAACATTAGACATTAAGGACCATAACATTGGCAGCTTGTCATCATAAGACACTTGATAATGTAGTACCTCTATTGTAGCACTAGTAGAGTCTGATGCAGACTGCTGCTCACCGCGAAGCTCAGGTGAGATTTTCATTTCATCAATTCTTTTTCTGAGATTTGAGGCCTGATTATCTACTCTGCAATCACATATCGTAAACAAAAAAACCAAGCAGTCTATAAAAGATTGTCTCAAAAACAAGTTTTTCTAACATATTCGTTACAATGAAGATAACAAGTAGAGGCTACAAAAGACTTTCTATAATCATAATTATGTAGGAACATAAACAGCTATAATGAAGCTAAAAAGTAACATTTTAAATATAAGCTTTTCCAACATTCAGTAAATAGTATTAATGAAAATAACAAGGTATAATATTCTTCTTTTCAGAGAGCAAAACATGCCCTGCATCATTGCGACTGTCACATAACAAGATAACCAAGTCTGGATGGCACTAAACAAGAACAGAATCATATCATCACCAAATCATAAAGGGACATGTATATGTTCACTATACCACTCGCACCCAAAAAAATATTTAGGAATCCAAAAACATAAGCATCATGACTCCAAATTCTACTACTTGATAACATACACCTCTCTTAAAATCTTTTATCAACGAAACTAATAAACTATAACGCTCATGAGTGTCGAGCAAAGAAGAATCATATCTCCAGCCCCTATACTTCTAAGTTCTAACCTCATAAACTAGGTGACTAATGCTTCACTAGATGCTACACATATTCTTAATATATTATCCTACTCCAGAGTCCAGACCCTCACATGAGCCTCCTCCAGTCCACTGACAAGTACGAGGAGCACTAATGCATGCAGCCCTATAAGTACAACAAATTTCAAAGAAGCTAATTGCAGTAAAATCTTAACTGGAACGACATGTACTAGCTTTGACTACGAACGCAACGAAACATTTGGATCCTTCCAAATTCCGTTATAATGTGACCTAATAAATCAATTCTCCGATAGGGATTAGCTCAAACTATCTTACGTATATGTTGAAGATGGCGATTCCGTCTCACAATAAGTAAACACGCAACCACTGACCAGGAAGGGAGAGACTATTTTAAAAAATAAAGTAAATTTTAAAAAAAAATGATGGCAGGATGTTGTCTTCTGCAAATCAGGAAAACAGTTGAAAATATCATGAGCAGGCATACAATGAGAAAAGAAAAGCCATTTGTGTTACCTGCCGAGCATACTTTTTAAACAATATAAACTACTCATGATAAATTAACAAGAAAGTGACAACAAGAATCCTAAAACTTTCTCCTCACCTGAACGGCAAAGGAAACAAGGCACCATCATCCAGGTTTTATCAGCTATTATCATGATCACCACCTCTCCCCTTTATGTTAGCAAGAACTTCCTCTCCATCTCTTCCTCCTCTCTCTCTCTCTCTCACTCACTCTCTCACTCTCTCTCTCTCAACCCATCTTTGCAAACAAACATCATCTTCTTCTTTTGTTACTCACCATCATCCATCATCTTAAAAATTATACCAGGGCAGAAAGCTTAAATGTTCAATGGTAAAGTTTAACCACCAAGGTACTAAGAACCTCTTTGCACAAAATCCACCAAGAAAGGGTCTAAACTCTAGAGTCTAGACTTTCGAGCAAAGCTCAATCTGCATAAAATTCTTAAGAATTTGATGCCAATCTTTTAACCTTCATTCTAAATTTTCTTTGAGTAGAGAATGTATGATTATGTTTCACTCTGGGAAAGCCAAAGATGATGGCACATTGAAGAGAGTTTTGAAAAAAGAGGAGAAAGAAAAGTAGGAAGTGCTACAAACAATGCGGGAAAACATCAATGACGCATGTGGTAACTGTTGATTATTGTTAAAAGATTGTGACTACATGAAAACACCTGTCAAAAATTTTTTTCAAAACAAAATCGACTCAAAGCCAAATTAGTCAGTCACAACTCGAAAATTTTTAGCCTAATATTTTTCCAGTTCTAAGTCGTTATGTTTTGTCAAGACTCACTATAATTTTGGTAAATTAGTATTTCCATATTGAGGCCTTAAAAGATATATATTGCTTTATTCTTGTAAGAAAAGAAAATTATAATAAATTAAAAAATTATTTTAAATATCTTTCATAAATTTCAATGAAAACCTTTGAACTGTTGAGACGACTCGAACCTAGTCAACTCAAAAAAGACCCGCTCCAAGGTCGACCCAACTCAAAAAATAAAACCAAAAGTTTTCACCCTGAAATCCACCCATTTAACCTGACTTTTCTACCTTTTCGACAAGTCTAATTGTGATGGTGCAACATGGACAAAAAGTGAGGACGATCGAGTAAAAGAAGGATAAAAACTTGGGGCTAAAATAATTTGTTTGTTAAGGACTTTCCTTGGGCTTTTTAACATAGGCGCATCCTCATAGATTTATCTTTGTTCACTTTTCTCCCTTTAACACAAACCAAAAATTGGGTACATGATTCCAAAAACTAAATCAATCAACAAAATTTCCTACCACACTCCCAATAGGTTCTAAATGCATATGTGCCACAAGCATTATACTACACAAGGACATATTTTTCTTCCTTGAGCAACACCGAAAGGAGATAAACATAGAAAAAATATTACCAAGCAAACAACCGACATAAGGGTTTGTCTAATGGTTGTACGATAAAACTTATCTTTTAGCTTTGCGGGAAATCCTAGTAGTCATTTTCCATTGTTTCTGCCCAGACTTAATTCTAAAAGGTGACATCTTGTTAGATGTCCTCACTAATCTGAGATATGCACCCAATGCATTTGAAGCATTCACTTGGAGTGATCCTTTCTCTTTTGGCTTTATAGTGTCTCTCCTTATCTCATGCTAAAACTACATTTTGTGTACTTCATCTTACTCAGACTGAATTTGAACCACTGTGACTCCTACTCTTGCCTCCATCATTTGAACTTAGCATTTACCTCATTCCCGGTATCATCTGCCAAAAAAATGTCGTTGGTGAACAACATACACCAATACACATCTTCTTGTATTGGTCGAGTTATCTCATCTAGGACCATTGCAAAAAGAAAAGGGTTGAGAGTTGAACCTTGATGAAGGTCAATTGTGATCAAAAAATCCTATGTTGCCCCTCCACATGTCCTAATACTAATCTTTACTTTCATACTATGCACTATATTAATGTATTCCTTAAGTACATCTCTATGTACCTTGTTGCATACTTTTTCCAACTCTATAAAAACCATGTGCAAATCTTTTTCTAGCTTTATAGTACTCTATCGTATGTCTCAAAATATGATTTAATTCAATCTTAGTTTTAAAAGCGCACCTCACTCTTTCCCATAACTTAAGAGTTTTATTCCTTCCTCGGTAGTTGGAGCAATCCTAAACACCTTCCTTGTTCTTGTAAATGGGGCATTAGAGTACTTCTCCCGTCATTGGGCATTTTGTTTTTCCTTCAGATCTTGTTGAATACATCAGTTAGCCAAGTTACTACAATCGCTCTTAGGCATCTACCTACCTCAATAAATATACCATCAAGCCCAAGATTTTCTTTAAATTCATTTTCTTCAAATGCTACCACCTTTGATTTTTGTATTCATCACATAATTTTCTATTTTCTACTAAAATAGTGATTGTGATTATTGTGTCTCCTACAACATTTCATTGTTCTCCATCATATAGCTCATCAAAATACTCCCTCCTTCGATGTTTGATGTTCTCATATTGAACAATGTTCTTATACTTATCCTAAATAAACTTTACTACATGTATGCCATTAGTTTTTGCTTGCATCCTCTTTGCCATCCTAGAGATATTTTTTCTCCTTTTTAGAAGTTAATTTGACAGACACCTCTTGAAAAGCTTTAATTTTGACTTGCAAACTGTTATTTTGTCTTGGTTTGAATTTCCGAAAAATTAACTAAGTTTTCTTTATTCCTATATTTTCCTAATGCAAGAAAACATTTTAATCTTTTCCTTGATCACTGCCTTGGCCTCCTCCTCATTCCAACACGGTGTATCCATCTTTCCCATGGTAGAACCCCTTGATTCTCCTAGAAGATTTAACATAGAACAATGGTCATTTTCAAGTAGCATCTCGTGATGGATTCCTAATCCGCCATATTGACTATAACTAACGACAATCTTTTGCAATGCATTGCAGATAACTAATTCAATCATAATGGATTACAATAATGAATGCATCAAAAGTTGAAACACAATGAAAGTTGCGTTTGTCCAGAACCTCAATAGCTCGGCATTTATTTTTAGCCCTGAAATGGCACCTTGGGCAAACTGTAGCAATTCCTCCCGCTTAACCTGCAAATTCGAGAACAAAAAATCAAAATTTTCACCACAATTTGATACGAGGACTAGAATATCAAGAATTATAAAAGCAGCTACTAGTTACTACAAGGCTCATCACGAATAACATAGGTTGTAAAAAAATAGCACGTAAACCAACAAATCTCAACAATCCACTAAAGAAAATCACCATAAACCTATAGCCATGGAGGATTAGAAGGTTAAAAGAATCGGTAAAATATAAATCGCAAAAGAAAGCATAGCATTTCAGTATTTCACCATCGTCCTTACCAATACTTCATCTTCATAGCTCGAGAAAACTTGTGCCAAATCTTGAATACTACTAACTATAGCATGATGCACTTCTTTTCCACCAGTGAGACAGAGCCTACATGTAAGTAATTTTTATTTAGATAATCTTCAATTAAAAATAAGAACACTTCACAAGAACAAATATAGCATAATGCATTATATAAACTAACAAGTCGAACTCATATACCAGATGACACTATGGCAGAAAAGACCATACATTGGAAGACAACAAAAATAAACCAACTACGATAAACAGAAATTCATTTAACTGCACTTGTCTCTAACGGATTGTGTCAAACAAAAAAAAATGTAGACGCTTTTATGGAGAATCCAGTATTGGTTCAAAACCTGAGGCCTAGAGAAGAAAGCCACAGAGCTTTCTCTACATAATCTGACGCATAAAGAGGACAGGCTCCATAAATGGGAACGAGTGTCGAAGGGGTAATTAGTGGTAACTACATGTTCAGTAACCCACATGCATATAAAAAAAGTTCCCCTAGTAATATTTTATAAACAGCATTATACAAGAGCTCATTTTTACCAAATTGTAGTTCGTAGACATTGAAATCAAAAATCGTGCCTTAACATTTTTCAATTCGTTCCATGATTTTGAAATGATTAGATGCGATAACTAAATGCAAATTCTTATAGTTACATAATATTTGGGCATAAAACCGAATCACGAGCATTTTGATTCAGGGTCTCTTAATCTAGATGCTTAAAGCCAAATAACAAACAAAAGCCCCAACAATTTATCATATTATTTTAGACTTTTCACTTGACTCCAGAGGTCTAGGTCTTAGGATTTCTCTTTTCTTCTATTCTTAAGAAGAGTATGACACATCAATGGACGGTGTAAATGCCATCCAGATCATAATTTGTAAGGGTGTCAAGGACTTAGATAAACTAGAACAGCTCGATCCCAAACCAAATGGAAGCACAATCCATTCTAGAACCAGCCTTACATATTTCCTTCAATGGAAAGAGTGCATAGAGCCATAGACATAAGAACGACTCAGTTACCAATGTGCTCCAAGGGTATGTATATCCCACAACTCAAACTACAACCTTACAGCAAAGCATCTTGAATATGTAGAGCTAACTGCTAAGGGTTCAAGAGGTGGCTCTTTGCTTGATCGTAGATGTCATCGCGATTGGGGTAACAGTCACATATGCGGCACCTTGCTAGTTTCATAGAAAACGCAATATGAATTATTAACTTGAAAATATCCAAATATTCATAGTAATTTATGTTTTCTAAGATATATATTCAAATTATAACTCCTACTAGACTTTTTAAAACCTAATACATATTAAAAAAAAATTATAATGGATAATACGCTAGAATAACAGATTACAATGATTGTTACCCCATGATTTTGAATCGGAAAAGATATACTAGGGTTTTGAGAAAAGATAAGCTCAAATTTCACTATGAAGCATCTAAAAATAAACACAACAATCTCTTTTTCATTCCATGACTACTTCACTTTGGTGTTTCACTTGGGATAGTACATACAAAAACATTAGAAGAAAAGTGCCCAAACAAAAATAGCTCTTAACGAATTATAAATAACTAAATATAGCTTCAACATGAATGCATGACTACTACAATCACTTAGTCCTAGGCCTCAGAATACTACAAATTCAGTAAGAACAGTGACAGGGTAAACTTAAAGCTTAAAAATTGGTCAGATTAATCAATTCAAAACCTCACCCAAACATCTCAAGAAGCAAAGAAACCTCTTCTTCACTAGGTGCCTCAAGTATCTGAAACACAAAAAAAGTTAATTTGCCATTAACTTCTTTCATTAACAAAGGAAATCTATTGGCTTACCCAAGGTATTAAAAGACCGTGTTCTTTTCACCTTCAATAACAATTCAGTTCATT
The DNA here is from genome assembly GCA_019776075.1 of Amaranthus palmeri. Lineage (NCBI taxonomy): Eukaryota > Viridiplantae > Streptophyta > Magnoliopsida > Caryophyllales > Amaranthaceae > Amaranthus > Amaranthus palmeri. The sequence continues at coordinate 183,843 of JAAKBH010000278.1, forward strand.
TGAGTAAAATAAGTTTAATGGAGCAAAATTAAGGTGTAGAGAACATGGCCAAGACCATGAGACATCTAATTGACATTGCGAAATTTGCTATTAACATACCATTGATAGGGTTATGCCCTCAAGAGCTTGACTGAGAAGGAAAACATCTCGGAAGTTCATAGGTTCACTCTGGTCATCAGAATCATAAAATAAAACCTACCCGTTCACAAAAAGTAACACTGTCAAAAAATGCTTATGATTCCATAAAAGAAGCCAAAGAATAACACAATTTTGACATAAACAGCAAGGATTGTCATATATAATTAACAATAAATATACAAATACAAAGAATCAATAAAGAGATACATAAGTGAGATATCAAAAGTTAATTTTATTTTTACAAGCTTAATAGCCAGCATGAAATGCCAATATGAACTCCAATGCTTTTGACGAACACATAGATAATATATTTACCAAAAAGATTATCTCACGCATAATAACACTCCTTAAACAATAAATATATTTGCCAAAAAGATGCAGAAGTGAGATATCATTGTAACCTTCTTAACGAACACAGATAAATATACTTACCAAAAAGATTTTCTCACACATAACAACATTCCTTAAACAACGTGCTCATTAAGAAGGTTGCAATGAAGAGGATTACTATATCTCCTAAACGTTTCTCATAATAAATCCACTCACACAAATAGCGTACTTTGTTGAAGATATAAATGCATTACAAGAGATCAAAATATTACATTTGAAGCAAAAAAGAAAAATACTAGAAGTGTGTATTATGTTTCAACCCTTGAGTTCTTAATACTTACTAGTATAGTAAATTGACAAAACAAAAAGACAATATGCAAATAAACAATGGAAGTAGAAGCATCAAACCTCCAAATAAAATAATGAACTTGAAGATTTTTTTTTTCTTTTTTTAAAAAAATTATTTTTTGAATAAGAAATTTTATATTAATGGAGCAAAAAAAGGTACAATATTAGAGATCTCAAAAAAAAAAAAAACAAACACTAGCTACTAAAAGACACTCCAATCACTTCTGCATAAATCACTAAAAAAATACTCAAAAAGGCCATTAGCCATAACCCATAAAATGGCTAGGAATTTCTCCTTGTTCCAGGAAATCAATTACAAAAAAGTATTTTTGTTTCTTACTAGCCAAATTGACCATAAGATCGCAAAATTTTAACTTATAAGGTCTCCCTTATAGAAAACCACGATTGAAGTTACTGTTGTTTTACAGAGTGTTCCATAATTCACCTCCAAAATTTAAAATGTCTGCCATAAGTCTTGCGCACAATTGCAGTTCAAGAAGAGGTAATCAATATCCTCCCTCCTCCACACACACACATAATATACCTATTTGGATTCAAAGTCTCATTTGGCCTTCTTTTTTGAAGATTCTCCATGGCATTCAATTTCCTATCGACTACCAACCAAATGAAAGCTTTGATTTTGGTAGAAACCTTAGCTTTTCAAATTAATCTTTCCACCGAAAAAGAGGGAAGAGCACTAGAGGAGGAGAACTTTATAAAGACTATTATGAGCAATAAACGAAACCATCAAAACGGCATCAAACCTAGATATGTTTTTTTAAAAGAATGTACAAAGTTTTCTTCTCTAGAATAAAATCAAATTCGGTATACAATTCTGGTAAGATGGTCCCAATTGTCAACAATTGCAATGGCCATTCAACGGATGAGAACTTTAAAATCGTGTGTTAACTACGTAGTCAAATCAACTGAAAAGGCGTTGAATGATAGATTAGAAACAAAACAGGTATACCTTTATTGTAGAATATTAAAGCTTGTAATAAGTGTGGTACAAGAATGTTGATTTCAGAAACCTACTAAATCTTTGTGAAAGCAAGTGGGTCGGCCATAATCATCTCCTGATGTAAAGATTGAACAGAGTCTTAACATTTTTCTAATTCTCTAATGGGACACAGGCTGATGAGATAGGTTGGTAATAGTGACAGCAATACTAAACAATGGTCGTAAGTTTCTACCAGTGATTAATGGGTCTGTAATTGAAGCAAATATTTGTGATACAAAAGAATGCATGGTGGTTTGGAATCATGTTTCGGTGGTTCCTTATGTGCTTACTACACTTATTAGCTTTCAAATGTTCAAAGAGTAAGATTCCTTATTGTAACAATAACATTTATAATATACTGCAATTCTCACCATTTCAATAAATCCCAGAAAAAAAAAAAAAGAAATTCATGTATAGCATGTTTAGAATTAAATACCTTAAATAAAAGAAATCAAATACCGTTCATATTTTGTTATCTTACTGATTCCTAAATCTGCACTTCTAAGTTTAATAATGGTCTAGTTAAATGTTTGATTAGATAACAAATTTGTGATGAACATTGGTAAGCAATAGCTAAACATAAGCCAATTCTAGTAAGTAATGCTAAACAGAAATAGTGAAACTGTTTGTGATGAATACGGCCTTTGTGATCACCATATAAACATATGGTTACCATTTTCTAGTAATTAGGCTTTTGAACTTTAAAAAGTAGCAAACAATAAAAAATTTCATAAAACATACAGGAGTTATTTAATCTTTTTATCAAAAAACGCTTTTGGAAACAAAATTCATATTAGCAATAATTTCAACAAAAAAGCAACTGTTGATAAATTTTCCAATTATATTCTTGTCTCAAGCAATGCCAATGTAAGTATGTAACTCAATTTATTGTAGTCATGAAGGACTGCCTAAAATCTCTCCAAGCATACCTTGTAATTGTAAGGCTGCAACTGACCAAAATCGCCTATTTCAAGTATACCCCTCACAACTGATCAACAGAAAGCTAGCATGGTCCAAAAATGTTTTGCGCTTGTTAAGCAATTAAATATTGGGATTAGGACAGCTTCACTTACTAAAGATGGTTTCCTTGTGTTATCGTTGGTCTCGTCAGCATCAAGATGTTGCTCAAGAGACATAACATTATCTTCAGTCAAATCTCCAGATAGCTTCGCAATTTCTTTAAGCAGATTCAACCATCTTCTTAGCAGCTGAACTCTTTCTGGCCCCCTACAGCTAATAGAAGCCTCCTCCAATCTCTTGACAGCATGTGTAAAGCTTTTATGGTTACGAGCTACCTGCAATTGTGTTTATGAGGAATTCAGGAAGCTTTCAATGCATAAGAATCAGTAAATTAAAGCGTCAGCTTCAAAATCAAACGCAAAAGATCCAGTAAAAAAGCTATTGCTAAACTACAATGACCCATCAATGTACAATACTTGATGAAAGAGAATGAATTCAAAGTTTATACTCCCTCCGTTCCTTAAAGAAGTTTCCATTTGCCATTTTCGGGTGTTTCATTTGTAGTTCCCATAGAGAATCTTTCCAATAATGTCACAAATTTTGGACAAAAATAACCTTATTCATACTCAGTTTAATGTTTTTATAATGCTTATGTACCCCACATATCCTCCACTAACTTCAATTTAACATTTTAATATTCCTTATGGTCCTCACATGTTTCCCACTAGCTATATTAAACTAATTATTTATTAGTTGTGGTCCCATATTTTTTTCCACTAACTTTCTTTTAATATTTTTTTAATGCTTGTGGTCACTACTTTTCTCCAATCAAATTTATTATATTAAATAATATATCTACTATCTAAATATTCTATTTTTCTTAATTCCCGTGAACATTCATTTTGGGAACTTCATTAGGGTTGGAGGGAGTATTATTTAACAGGTGACAATTCTCCACCACCACCATCCCCACCACTCCGCCCACCAAATTTCATTTCTAATATATTAAGCATATAAGGACAGTACACTGCTTATTTATCAACTAATAGAAGGCAAAGATCAAAAAACGCTTTAAGATGTTCTAGGGCGTTTGCCTTTAAGTGCTAAAAGGTGCTCGCCTTCAGGAATAGCCTCACTAAGCGCATCAAGGCGGCTAACCCATTACCTACCCAAGGTGCTTGCCTTAGGTGAGATTTTTTTAAACTAAACTTGCGGACATGTCAGAACCCACATTTCTAAAGAGATTCATTTTACTTGTCGAAATAAAAAAATTGTGGCATATTCATCAGTAAATAATGTCGGTGACTAAAATTTAAGGTTACAGTTCATAGAAATCAAAGAATAAAGTTGAAAATCACATAGAACATCTACGTAAAAACAGTGTAAAAACAAGATTGTCGTATCAGCCTCATATTGTAAAATTTTTAAATAAACCGTGCCGCATTGACCACTGAATTCGGCCTCATATTTAGACGTTTTTGCCTGCTGTCTTCAGCTTGTACAATGCAGCCCATTTGTCCCCCTTTGCTTATATATATGTGTATATGTTGTATGTAGTAAATAGAGTCAAACTAAAAAGCTTGAGCCCTCCATCTATACTTACCACTCTCTTTAATTCTCTGCTCAATATATAGCTCACACATACAAACTGCATTGAGGTAATTCCTTCAACAGTGTAATGAGCTTTCAAGCTCCTTTATCCTTTAAACGCATAATGATACACTAGCCTAGGATGGTGGATGTAGCTTAGATAATGGTGAACCACCTTAAGTCTTGTTGTTAATGTTTGTTTTACTTTTATTGCTAAAATCACCTTAATACTTATAGACATGGTTCATTGGTGGACCTTCAAGCCATGATCATTAACTTTTCGTGCCACCTTTAGGCCCACGCTCCCGCATTTGTTAGCTTACTCTAACACATTTGTTATACAAGGACTTGTGCTGTTTCCTTTCCCTAACTCTAGTAGGAATTTATTTCTGTTAGCATTATAAAAGAGAGTGTGCAGCTTTGCACGAAACAGCAGATGAATAGCCATTGAATGAAAAACTTTTACATGGTTAAACTTCCCCAATTTTGTCAGGGGTCACTCTATCTAGTTTTCAACATCCTCAAAAAGCTTCATTCAGTCCACATTGAACTTTGTTTAAAATGGTTTGGTTTCTCACCATCAATATCATTCAGCATCAACAACGAACTATAAAGCCAAAAAAGAAATTGTTTGACAGCAACAAAAACTAACACAATTCCAGATTGAGAGGGAAGTTGTGATGGTTATAGTGACATATATTAATGGTACTGATTCAGATTGTCATAATATATTATGTATCATGAACCAATGCTACCCTGAACCACTGGACTCGGATTGACAATGTAATCATGTTTTTGAAATACATTAACCTCCAACAGCAGAAATTTGTAAAATTAACCTCAAATAATGATAATAAACAGCGTGATTGGCTATTTAATATTAAACGAAATCAACAAAACATTTAAAAACCAAACAAAATTTGTAAATAAAAAAAAAAAAAGAGAGAAAGAAAGAGCTACTGACAATACGATCTTGAAGGAGTTTAGCACCCTCAGCAACGGCTTGTCCAGCTTGCTGAACAACAGAATCAGCATAATTTTTGACGGTGCGAGTGATGTTGTTCTTGTTTCCTACCTCCACAGCTTTGCTCACCGCATTCTTTAGCCACGACATTTTCCTCTAATTTCGTCCCCAAATAACCTTATTTATTGCAGAAATCGTTAATGGAGATCACCAAAAAATGGGAAATGTAAAAATTCACGGAGAAATAGGCAATTAATTAGGTTTAATTTGAGTTTTCCTTACTTGAAATGGTGAATGAAGGTCAAAATGGTGGATTTTAGAGGTGAGGAGATAGAGAGCGCATATACATAGACAGGAGAAAATTTGGGGAAATGTTGAACAAAACAAAATTCAGCGTTTGAGGAGAGAAAATGACAAATTGAAAATACGACAAGTCCGACCCGTCCAGACCCTATAGCCGGATTTATCCACCTGGTCTTACAAATCAAATCATGTGTGAATATTTAATTTAAAATAAACAGGTTTTTTAAAATAAATTAGAAATTTTGATTCTATAGAAAAATTAGTGCATCCATGTTTGAGCTTAAGGTCAAGGACTAACTAGTAACTACTAACAGCGAATAAGTGAAAAATATGCTAAAAATTAAAAAAAAAAATTATCACAATTTTGTTTGTTGTTAGTAACGGCGAATAAAATGAAAGAAAAAAACATAATTTTTAAAAGAAAAAATTAAATTAAGAAGTGAGGTAACTATCTTCTGGATTCATCATAAAATCCAATTGCATGTTTACCCTATTAGAAAATCTATGTGTGATGCCAACGACCGCATGCGTATAACCCCTTCCAACCCAACCCGCAATAATAAAAAAAACACGGAAAATTTTATATATTTCTTTAAAAAAAAATTTTTTTAAGTTGTCATTTTAAAGCCTAAAATAGTCTTGGAATTGACATTTCAAAACCAAGGAGTAGTTCTTTTAAGTGTTAGAGTAGGCAATTTGAACCTTTAATGAAGAAAGATTAAGAATTAGAGTAGGCAATTCTACCCCCTTTCCTCTCCTTTTCTTCCCTCCGATCCTCGTTTCTTCTACACATCAATCACTATTGAATGAACGACGATAAAAAGAAGATAAATTGCATTTGTGTTAACCAAAACACAAAACAATTCAAGCCATAGAAAATGCAATATCAGTGTTCAAAGCACATGAAAAACATTCATAGAATCCATTTCGATTTTGGTAGAAAACGCCACATTTCTATTGCTCTCAAAATAAAACCATGTTATTTCATTATTTTTCATCTCAATGTCATTGTTTAATGCATTCCGAATCTGACATAAGCACCAAAAGAAGGTTGAAATCGTTCCATTGTAATAACACTCATCTGGATGAAGACCAGCCAGAGCCATCGTTTTAATAGGTAGGAAGATCACTTGATGATATGCACCTAATATCTCTCAATTAATATGTTTCGAAAAAAAGGGATTACAAAGACCACAAGATCATATATTTTATCTGCAGAACACGGTATTCTACTAGTTCGATAGCGGGTACAAAAACACAGCGCATAATGCAAATAAAAACCAATAAAAGTGAGACTAAGAAGGCCTTCACATCTCATCATCCACAAAGTTTGCTGCCAAATCCCAGTAATGGCCAACACCTTTATCAATAAACACTTTGCGCGCAGCAACCTCAGTTCGACAATCATGGACTGAAAACCGGTGAAAAGAAGGTTTGGCTACACTCCCTTGCCACACCAATACACATTTGTTTGCTGGTTTCTCTTCTTCATCTTCATCTTCTTCCTCGTCCTCCTTTTCCATTTTAGCGGCCCAATTAATCCGTCGAAGCATAAGCTTTCCATATCTCTTGATGGATTTGACTCCACCCTCAACGACCACAACACTAAAGCCATCAGATATTACTGCACAACCAGTCAAACGATTCTCCTGTGCATTGATGTCAACTTTGAAGCGATTTTGTTTGTGTGAAAGGTCATTGATCTTGTAAACTGAAACAATAGTCTCCAAGGTATTTGGATCTTCAAACAACTTCCTCTCTTTCTTTTCACGTCGCTCAGCAGGTGTTAGCTTTCGAGCAATGTTCCTGTCCACATGGGCCTGCTCACGCTCAGCTGCTGCAGCTCGAATCTCCATTTCCAATTTTGTTGGGTCTTGAGTTGCTTCAGAGCCCAGAACTCTCATGAGGTTACTCATTTTTACTTTAGGTTTGGGGGGTTCAATCAACCCTTGTTTAATCATCTCCTGCCTATCCTTCTCCTTAGCCAAGCGTCTCTGTGTACGAAGTTTCTTCTGTTCCTTTTTCGTAAGTTTCAATGGCTGTGGTTTTGGTGGGGCAGGCTCTGCAGGAGGCTCAATTGGACGAGGATGTTCAACATAGATTGTGATCTTCTCCATTTTCACTTTCTCTTCAAATGTGCCACCACTAGCAATATCAGCATAGTCACCTGAACGCAGAAGAGGTACATCCCTGACACATACATCAGTATAATTAATTACAGCTCTAAGAACTTGCACAAAAACAGGTTAACCAGAAAATCGAATTCAACATCAAGTCCTACAGTGATAATCAGCACGTCAAATTTACCCTCATTTGGCAAAGGCTAAGGAAAGTAATTCATCTAACCAAAAATAACTTGACCGTAGAAAGATTCACTTGCATTCAACAGTGCTTCTCATTCCTTCTATCCCATTGTTTTTGCACCACTCATCAATTATTGTGAGTTTGCCCCACTAACTTATGTGGTAAAATCCCCTGGTTGCTCTTTAAGTCTCTCATCTTCTCTTGTTCCCATCATATTACCTTATCTCATTAAAATATAGCCAGGGTCACGTGGAGCCAAATCACTAGGACTGAGGAGTAGTGAACAGGCAAATCATAAGGGAACAAAAATAAACTCATGGAGGGGAAATCCCACCCTTACACCCTAGGGCCAAATAACTAATTCATTATTCCAGATAGTAAATGCAAGTGGAGAAATATAATAGCTGAACAAATCATACAAAAAAGGAATAAATTCACAGTACACAATGACATCTATATATCCCTTATCAACGAAGAAACACATATGAGGAAATTCCATGACCCATCAATCAAAGGGTATTCCAGAAAAAAGATTAAATTAGAGTGGAGAAGGGACACTGGCACACTGCAAATGAAAATGGCTCAGCAATCAGTTCCACTTAATAAAGCAGCATACGTTAATTTCCCTCACTAGACAAAAACAAAGGGAAGCAATTATTACCATATCCAGTAGCAAGCTAACCACAAAAATGATGGCATCAATCAAGTCTATGTTCAATAGCCGAATAACACAACAACGATATAGAAAATTGGAATCAAGTATAAAGTAAATTTCTGACCAAAACTGTGTTGAAAGAATGGGCCTTAATCTTGCACTTCTGAAAGTAATCTCCAAGCAAACAACCTTTAACAATGCAATCATTCTCTGCATCTTTCTATTCTTTGCACATTGACAGTGCAAACATTATCTTTAATCATAGGATACTATTATCCTCGGTTATTTCTAACGGTTAAACTTACCAACGTAAGAGCTTTTTTGAGATTAAGGGTAGCTATTGAAAAGAAACAAAGGCATATAATCGTATAAGTTTTGAAAAGTGACTTTTATAACAATTCAAAACATATTACTCCCAAAGCTTTGACAACACAACCCCCCCCCCCCCCCCCCTCTCAAAAAAAAAACAACTCAAAAAGGAGGAAAAATAACTCTTACTTTTGCATAGTTCAAACAATGAAACTTGACGCGTAGACAACATGAAAATAACCATATCCCAATTTCAAACCAACAGCTTGCAACAGCGTAAAGGTTAAAAAATAAGCAGCACCATAAACCACAGCAAAAATCTGGGGGGAAAGGAGGAACTAGCCTCCATGCAAAGAGGCAATGAGAAAAAATGAACGCCTGACCACCATGATAAAACTACAAATCCCAATTTCAACAAAAGCAACTGGGCTTTCAGTTGCTCCAAAACTAGAACATGTGAGTATGTGACATATCGCTTCATCCACCCACCCACACCCCCAAAAAACATGGCCTACCCATTTAAAGCATGAAGTGAGATGATAAGATTCATACGCAGGAAAACTGATCGGAGAATTCTACAATCTACTAGCGCAAACAAACACAATAAAGAGAAACAATACGAACAATAAAAAGTATTTCTACCATTGAGAGACACTACTATACCCTGAGTTCTACGAGAGCTGATTGAGCTAGTAGCTACTCATCAAGTACAATTGAAAGAAAAAATATAATTTAGGCGATAAAAGTGAGAAGTGATCCCCTATGAAATAAAACTAATAAGACAGTTACATAATCTGGCAACCCCAGGAGCGCAAAGGAGGGCAAACAGATGGTTACATTTTAAGCAATAACTTCGTACCAAGCATTAAGGTGAATTTTTTATGTTTTTAAAGATATACAAGGCTAACAAAGATTACATAGAACCAGCAAAGTTCACAATTAACACAGCAATCAAGCTCGGGTTCTTAAAAAAAAACAATCAACCAGTTCTGAAAATAATTGTACTACTTACCACCATTCAACTTCAGGAATGGGCTCCTTTGGCTTCTCTTTAGTGATAACTCTTTCTGACACCTCGATCAAATTTGGATTTATGTTTGGCTCGGCCTTTGCCTTAGCCAGTTGTGCCTGCTTAGCCTTGAGCTCCTTGGCTTGGGCTTCTCCAAATTGACTCTACACATGATAATTGTATTCATATAAAGGCTTACACAAAACTGAAAACCAATGGGCAACAAAAACATAATTGTTTTAAAAAGTAGATACCTTCAATTTGATACTTTCTGCGTCTCTTGACCATTTTCCTTCCTCAACGAACTGGAAAGTCATTCTCTTTGGCCTAAGAAGTTTGTTTTTGTCAATACCCATCCTTGGATCAAAATGAGGATTCTTCTCGGGATCAACTTCCAACTCTGGCTTTTGAATCTGGAATGCGTCTTTTTTCTGTTTGTTTATATTCACCTGCAATTTAACACAAGTTATATCCATTAGTAAATAGAACTACAAACAATACTAAAGAATGATAATCAACTAAACAAACCTTTAAGGTGCTTAGATTGCTTGGTTTGGACACATTGATAACATTTCCATGCTCATCAATTTCCCTACCAAGAGCATCCAAGCGAAGCACTGGGGCCTTAGCAGGCTTTTGAAGTGCTGCAACATCTGGCAGCATCTGACCAGGAAAAAGGTTAATCAAGGGAGCAAATTCTGCATCCTGGCGGAACCCCATTTTGGCAGCAAGTTCCTGTGCACGCTTCACGGCCTCATATTTTGCAGGATCTATTGCACCTATTGGATTACCAGAAGCAGTGGCTGCTGCAGGGAAGGTAGATGTACTTGCCATACCTCCAGCAGTTGTATATGGTGTCGGTAGAACCCCAGCAGCATTCGGTGCTTTATTTCCTTCTTTTGAGCCCAGTTGTGAGACAGTACTGTTTGAACCAGTTCCTTTGTTCAACTAGATACACACACACATCAATTCAATACATGTAGCAGAACCCTATTTGAAACTATACAAATGGAGCCTCTTTCAGAATTATGACAAGGAAAGCAGTTAAAACTTATATCATGAGCATATTGAACTACTAAAGGGGTAAAAAAAATTAACAGAATACAATGCCGCTTAGCATGAGCCTTAAAGACAAAAAGGACTTACCAAAGGAATCTTCTTCAACTTTTCAGCAAGTTCCTTCTGCATCTGTAAAGCTTTCTTTGCTTTTGCTAAAGCATCAAGAGATAGAGATCCACTCTTGCCAGCAATTGAATGTGTCCCATCTGTACTAGATTTGCCAGTAACCGCATGAGATCTGGTAATATTAACTCCCTTATTTTCATTGGTGGTAGAAATCGAAGATACCTTGGTGGAAGTATGGTTATTTCCATGATTGGTTTCAGAAGCAAGTGACGATGACACGTTGAGAGATTCCACATGCCCATCCTGGTGGAGAAAACAAATAGAAAGTCAGCAACAAATACACCATGGTGCCTCATAATTATGTCAATACATCAAACTATCCCACAACCACGGAACCACCCCAAAAAACAGCTGCAAGCACCTTCTCACACTAATATGTACATGGAATAAGACTACAGCACCTCCAGAGATCACAAGTAGCAAAGATATTCATCAGAAAACTAGCAATTAATAACAAGACCAAACAACACCCACATCAGCCCAATTTGTTATTAAACCACTCAACAAGTTATTATAATACAAATTAAAATACATACCAAAGGCTCAAAGAGCAAATCTAACATACTAGTGGCAGAATAGGGGAAACAGAAGAGCAAGCACCATATATAGCCCTTCAGACGATAGTGTATGCTGCCCCGAACACTCAAAAGAAAGACAGGCTAACACATTCATATATTCATACCATTAAACACACTCCAACATTTGGATTTCATGACAGCAAATTAAAGTGCTGAAAATTTAATCACATATAATTGTATAGTTATAAATAAATATAAAAAACCCACACACATCATTTTATATCAAAACAACAATGAAAAAATCCTTGATCTAAATTTGCATATCACCTAAATGAAACAAAACAAACCAATGAGCAAAATATTATTAAAGCTCCTGCATCAATTCATAACCAGACAGAAGATGTCTATAAATTGTTTATACAGCAATAGAGTGTCGTATCTTTGGAGCACAGAAGTTCCATATATCAACTGCATTCGCAACACGATAACGATAAAACATTACAAGCGCCATTGCCAATGGAAAACAGATTATCCTCAACATAAACCACACTTTATTCATACAAAAGTGTGAAACCATAAACCGATTACATAACGCAAGTCATCAGTATAATCAATCAAATAATGAAAACCAAAGAAAAATTTACTCACATTTGGAACGGAACCACTCTTTGTAGTCGAATTCTCAACAGTAGCACCGCCATCCTCAAACCTTCTCCTTTCTCTCTTCCTACTACCATTACTGGAATCAGCACTTTCTTTCTTCACCTTATCAACTGATTCATCCTTAACCCTAGACACACCATTTTCAGCATCTTTATCCTTACTCCTATACCTCCTGTCATCATCCTTATCATCATAAACCCTAACTCTTTTATCATCATTAATCATATCATCACTTTCTTCTTCCCTATCTTTCCTCTTCCTTCTATCCCTATCACGACTTCCTTCTCTCTCTCGATCTCGTTTGGAATCGCGATCATCTTCAGACGATTTCTCTCTCCTTGATCGGCGATAATCGTCATCATCGTCGTCGTATTCATGGTGGCGATGTTTGGAAGATCGGTGGTGGTGACGGTGTTCCTTTCGATGGCTCTTCTTATCCTCCATTGATTCCAATAAACTCTATCTCTCCTTCTGCTGGCTTTTGTTAGGGTTACGGAGGTTCCTAATTTTAGAGAAGTTTGGGATGCGGTACACTTAGCCCAGAGACAGCCAGCCGTTTATGAAAAACAATTTTGTTTGCAAATTCCACGAGAGGTAAATCGAGGAAAGTAATGGTGGATAATGGATATAGTATTAAATACTCTCTCGGAATCATTTTAGATGTTTCATTTAGGTTTTTACGTTTATTAAGGGTAGTGTGAGCCGTGGGATTCATTCAAAGGGTGATAGTTGGATATTTTAATTGATTAAATTAATTGTAAAGGTGGGTAATTGGGTAGTGGGAGTAGTAAAAGTGGGGGTATTTAGGTAAAAAAAAAGAAAATAGAACAATTGATATGAATATGCCAAATAAGAAAATAATACATTTAAAATGATTCAAAGGGAGTAATAAATTTAATAAAAAAAAATGGAAATCATAACTCATAAGTATTAAAAAAATTAAAAAGTTAAAGAAAAAAAATATAGGAATCATAATTATTAAAAAATTATTTAAACAAAATTAGTGTAAGATATGGAGACGATAAACAATAAAAAATTGTTAAAAAATAGGTTAATGAAAAATATATAGGACCATAAACATTAATAAAATATAAAAATAAGGATGAACAATGTTAATTATGTTCAAAAAATTTTATATAAATAAAAAGATTTTTTAGAAAATAACAAATGCTACATCCGAAAATAACAAAGGATTTTATTCAGTCTCAAACATGGGCCAGATAAAAATTACCATCCACGATTTGCTTCTTTCAATGTTGGAGTAGAGAAGTGCAGCAAAATGGGAAAACTCTCAAGTAGAGAAATTAATATTTTGTTAACTTAATATAGGTCTAAAACGATTATCCTAAAATGCCATCCTTTATTTATTTTTTTAACCAACCCTTATTGCAGGAAATTTCCTCGTAAAGTTTGTAATTTAGCTTTTAATTTTTTCAACCATTTTTGTTAAATTATTTAAAAATTTATATTTTTTACCAAATAGTTCATTTTCACAATTCTTGTTCATTTGCTTCCTTAAAACCCTAAAATTTTATATTTTTTTGCATGAGTAATATAAATGGGCCGGGTCGGGTTGGGCTTGACAGGCCGGACACGTCTAAAGTCCAATTCTTTTTGTAAGGCCCGACCCGTTTCTCCTAGAGCCCGGCCCGGCCCTTATCCGGCCCGTTGCACAGGCCTAGTTCCAATGCACATTCCATACCATACTTTAAGCTTCCAAATACCTAACTTACTGCGAGTCGATTTGTGATTTTTTTTCATGTTTTATCCTTTTCTCCATCCTTCGTAACATTTTCCATTTTAAGCAAGCCTTTTTTTCTTGCCCACTATTATCCTATTTTACCATCTTCATGCTCAAGCTTAATTTGGAATACCTTGACTTTGGTGTATTAAACATTTAGTGTCTAATAATTTTAAGTTAATAATCACTAAGTACTACTAAAGTAGTGGGACAATATGTGTGAATATACTAGGACCAAAAAGAGTTCAAAGGAAAGGACAAAACGGAAAAAGGGAAAACCAAGTCAGCCTAAAACGCCGACTCGACGTTTCCCTTTTTGGAGCTAAAGCCGACTCGACATTAACTTTTGGAAAGTTGGGTTTTGTCCAGAAGGAAAAGCCGAGACGGCGATTCCTGTTGTAATGACCGTTGGTCATTTTTTGATCTTTGAATTAAATTAAATGGCATTGGATTCCTATACTAATTCCACAATAATTCTGAGATTATTATGAATTATATTATAATGTTGAATAATGCTCATGAATGCCCTAGATTAATGGCATTGAATTACATGATCATCAATTTGATCATTAAAGTGGTTGTTGAGCCATGACCCTAGAGTATACTCTATTAGTATAAATAGGGGTCTTTGGTGATGAGTTGAATACACCCAATTTTTGAATTCTCATTTCTCTCATTTGATTGTGCTTTGTCAAGAGAGTAATTAACTCTTGTTTAAGTCTTCCATTTCTTATAATTCTAAACACATAGTTGTTAAGTGGTATACCCTAAGTACTAAGGGTATATTGTGTTGTTTGTATCTCGTTGTGAATTTCCATTTCATCAACTCAAATACCTTTGTGGGGGAAATATCACAAAAGAAAAATGATCACACGCCTACAATAAGTATCAAGCTTCCGGATAACAGTTGTCGTTACAAACTAATCTTCAAATTTATATTAGCATTATCGTTACATTTTATTATTAATAATAACCAAATGCTAATAGCATGTTATGGAGTCGTAGTCTCGTAGAGCATATTGTAATGTGCGCAAATTAGAATAATCAGTGTGATCACACTTTCTCCGGCTAAGGTCGTCGTCGACTCGTCGTTCCTTTCTCTATACTCACAGGTCGTAGAGCCAAGAACCATCAATTGTTGGCATCGGAGACTCGCAGATTGCCGCCAATTGAGGGAGAAATCGAAGGAATAACTTAACAATGCCTTGCAATACTCTTATTTATCTCTACAAAAAGTTCATATGCAGCAGAACAAACATAGATCGGTTCAGCGGTTAGTTCTTATCAATTTCGCTTATTTCTTGTTTCTGGAAAAATGAAGACATATCACATATATTTGCCCTATTTCTGCTGTTTTATTCTCATTTTTCATGTACTTAATCGCCTTTTAATAGCTTCCGCATCACGATTTAATTTTAATGAAATGCTTATCATTTTAAGTATCAAATGATTCTTATGTGTGTTTGAATTCTGGTGATATGAAATCACAATTTCCCGATTTGGTTCTCTTGTTTGTATTAATTTTGTTGTTGGCAATTTAGATTGCAAAATAGTACTCCTCAATTCATATTATTTGTTACATTTGACCCAAAAACTCTCAAATTTTGGTTAAAGTATAACAAATAATATGAAAGACACACTGACAAGTGTATATTACAACACAATTAGATTAGTGTTTCATATTGTATGTAGTGGTATGTGTGCATTTAGCTAAGGGTTAAATGCACTCTTGCCAAAGCCATTATATAGACTTTGTCAATTGCATATTAGTCTCGGGAAGCCACTTAATATGTTTGTAGTTACCACTTTGTTTGGATAACATTATAGGGAAATAAAGGATGGGAGAGAAGTGTAGGGTACGGGAGGGGAATGGAGGGCTTAATTGCTCTTGGAGGTGAAAAGAATGTGGAGGACAATGGAGGTATGGTTGGTGAAGGGATCCATTTTCTGTTGTTTGATTAAATTTTGAGTTGGCTTAGGAAAGAACAGGGAAGGTTTGTAACATATTTGTATCTTCCCTTATTCCATGAACAAAATCTTTTTGAAGTTGGGAATTCTTGGGAGGAAAATAAAGGTCTTTCTACCTTCTCACCAATTTTATATTTCTTGTCCTTGGTTGCTGCTGAAATTGTAAAGAGGCATTCGATTAGCTCATCTTATGTTCTAATTTACACTTTGTTTGGATTGAAGAAATCACAAGGAGAGGAAGGGGAAGAATTTGGAGGGATATTTCCTATTTGAATAACAAATTTTGAGGGAAAGGATTTAGAAAGAAGGGATTTAAAGGTATTAGTTCCCTTAATTTTGTTGATCACCAAATCTCTCAAAAAGTGGAAATATTTGTAAGAATTTTTTTTTTTTTCACTTTTTCCTTTCTCTCCTTTCCTTTCCCTCTTAAAAACACAAGGGAAACTTTTCTTGCCACTTTTCATTTCCTAATGAATGAGATTTTTAAATCATTTTTGAGGCATTTTATATTGGTTTTGTTCGATGACATTTTGATGTATAGCAAATCCCAAGAAAACATGAACAACACTTAGCTTTTGTCTTGGGCTCTTGGCCAACTTGGTGGAGCGCCAACTTTTTCGAATGAGAAAAAATGCGAGTTTAGTAGACCGGTAGACGTGAAATGGCTTAGTTGGGTCATGTAGTTTCAGGAGGCACTATCTCTTGGGCTGAAGATTTACCCTATAGACTGATCAGAAAAGTTTTGAAGTTCATTACAAAAACAGTAGGAGATGAATTCTGAATACCAATGGTGGGTAAGCGATTTGAACTTATTGCAATTGGGTTCATTGGTTTTTGAAAGTAATTTCTGGTGGGAAAATTTAAGAGGAGGTGCAAAAGGATCCATTGTTAAGTCGTATACTAACTGAGATTGAGCAGCAGGTTGTTTCACAGTTCACACTCGGGCTTTCATATGAAAATGGTGGTCTCTAGTACAAGGGTCGGCATGCTTTGTCTAAAATTTCAAACCATTTGAAGGAGCTGGTTTATGAGTGCCATAACTCTGCTGTTGGAGGGCATTCGAGCTTATTGTCAACTTACAATCACATTGCCATTGATAGGTATTGGTAAGGTATAAGGAAACAGATGACCTGGTTTGTATGTGATTATGTGGTTTGTCAACTGCAGAGTGCAGAAGGTGTCACATTTGTAAATAGTTGGCTTCTTACAGGCACAGCTACTTTAAATTCCTTTTCAAGTTTTGGAGGATGCGACTGTAACACCCCGGCCCCTCGGACCGCCGGTGACTACTCATGGAGACTGTAGACTAGCCCCACAGACCAACACAAGTCTTTTCAGCGCACTTTGGCCTCAATCGTGCGCACCCGGGAAACTTCCCAGGAGGTCACCCATCCTAAGATTGCTCTCCACCAAGCACGCTTAACTGTGGAGTTCTTAGCAAATGGGCTCCCTAGAAAAGAAGATGCACCTTGTTGATACGAGTAGTCTATCAATCTTTTTTCAAGCTAAATCTGGGGTATCACAGCGACAATGGACTACATCGAAGCTTTGCCCAAATTGGGAGGATTTGGCATGGTCTTAGTGGTGGTGGAGCGCCTTATGAAGTATGAACACGTCATTGGCTCAACACACCTATTAACGGCTGCATCAGTGGCAGCTATTCTTACTTAGGAAATAGTAAGGCTACAAGGATTTCTTATTTAATAATTTCTGACAGGGATAAAAGATTTTTGAGAATTTTTGGCGTGAACATTTAACTTGCAAGGCGCAATTCTGAGTAGAAGTATAGTGATGGTTAGTCACACTTAGGAGACCTATTTGAGGTGTTTTGTGAACTTGCAAGGCGCAATTCTGATTAGAAGTATAGTGACGGTTAGTCGCAATGGGCTGAATTATGCTACAATACAGACCCACATTTCGCCATTAAGATGAACCCTTTCCAGGCACAATATGACAGAATGTCTCCTTTCACAATCAACTTCGGTCATTAATCCACTTCTTTCGATAGTTTGGAAACACTGCTGCTGCAACGTGATGCTTTGGATGAACTGGAAGTCAATCTGATCTGTGCTCACACAACACTAAAAGAAGAGTGCCGCTGATTCTCACCGAAGAGAGGGAACTTGTGATGTTAGGGATCGAGTGTTTCAGAAAGCTAAACCCTATAGGCAGCAGTCTCTAGCCAAGAGGTTACGTGAGAAATTGGCAGCAAGGTTGTATGGCCCTTTCACGGTGTTGGCTAATGTGGGTGCAGTAGCGTACACACCAGAACTACGCCCATCTAGCAAGGTTCTTTGTCTCGTGTTTTATTTGTCTCATTAAATGTGCTCATGGCTCTCTTCTCACTCCAACTATCCTTCCACTACAATGAATTCTAAGCTTAAAATGATTACTATACCAGATGAGATGTTGGAAGCTTAAAATGATTACTATACCAGATGAGATGTTAGGTATATATATATAGTGTAGAATACGCAAACTTGATAGTGGCATTACCATCCTGCGCTAGAGGCTACTTGGGAATGCTTTGATACTGGCTGCTCATTTTCCATCTTTCCACCTTGAGGATTCGTTGAAAGTTTGGGCGCCAGTAATGTTGTGACACATTCAACAACTCCTCCCATTCATTACGCCTAGAGTTGAAGGAAGAAGCTGGGGGGCACATGACTTTTTTGGAGGGTTGTTATTCTAAACTTTGGTTGTTTTGCATTTTTTGAAAAAGTTTTTTATGCATATTCAGTTCTGCTTTAATTTAATTTGCTTACTGTGTATATAGAAAAGGAGAAATTTGTGATGAAATAGTTTTTTTACACTGGAGTATTGAGGCACTCGAAGTGCTCTAGGCGCTGGGTTTAATCCATACGAAATACAATACAAATAATCCTTTTTCTATTCTACTCTTCTCTGTATTCTTCTTCTGCACTCTTCTGATTCATTCTTCTGTAATCTTCTGCTTGCTTTTGTCTTGAGTTTCTTCTGTAAATCAATGCTCGTTAGAGACCTTTCACAGAATCGTATTTGTAGCCTCATGGACATACTCTTATGTGCTCGATGCTTTTAAGTCTACCTTAGAATGGGGCTGTCTTAACAATTATGAAGGCTAGGCTGTATAACTCTACGCTCTAACCTGCCCTCCTCAAAACCTCAGTAATATGTGAGCTTTTTGAGACAGTTAGGTGCATTGGTTTGGTATGATGATTTATTAAATGTATTCATATCAATGTGCTTAAACTGTTGAACTTGACAGATGGCCTGAGCATCCCTTAGGATTATGCTAACATTGAAAAATTTACTTGTCAAGTTATGATTGAGTTGAGTTAATACTCTCTCTGTCCCTCTGAGATAGCACTTTTTGACCAAAAAAATGTGAGAGCTTTTGAGTCAAACGGTGCTAATTTAGAGGGACAAAGGGAGTAGTTTTTAGGGATTAACTAAGGGAAACCGAAGAGGCCTCTCACTTGGGGGAGCGCGTGCTGCGCTCCAAGTTAGACACTCCTCTCACTAGGTTGTATACCAACTTAAAGGGTGTTTTTCTAGAAAATCCCTAACATGTTAAAAATCAAACTATAGGTGATTATAAGACAAAAAATTGGTAAATTATATTAAAAGTTGGTATTATTCTAAGAAAATACCCCTAAGTTGGTATTATTCATGGTTAATGAATAATTGGTATTATTGTAGGAAAATTAACAAAAGATTGTATTATTCACGGTAGTTTATCCTTATCCTTATTATTGTTTTTGTTTCATGAATGGATTGAGTCTTGGTGTTTCAATTTGACGTTCATGATGATAACGATGAAGAGGCCATTTCAATCTCATTATATATGTAAGTATTTTGCAGAGGCAAGTAGATTGGTCACGAGAAACAAGAGCGAAATGCAAGCCATGATTTCTGGAAAATATCAGTGTTCTTGTGTTAGATTTATTAGACATGTAAGGAAGACTCCATGTCACTTAAATGGCGAGTTATGAATTTTTATATAGTTTGATGGATAATCGTCCTACTACCATATAGTTTTGGTAAAAAAATGAACATCATCAAAAATATAAGCAAGTCAATACTTATTACCCGTGGATTTGTAGGCCTGAGCCCACAAATACCCCGTAAATTTGTCTACACGAGTGGGTCTATGGGTTATTATGTGACGAATTGTTTTGTTCTAACATCTTGGTTTGTGCATGTATTAAAAGGTGTAGTTTTCAGTTGGATTGTATGCTTTGGTGGAATAGGATGGATCATTTAACGTCTTGTTTCAAGAGGGAGGGCGAGATAGAGACTTATACAAAGGAGAAACATTAATAAGACAAATTGGAATTGCCTAGATATTTTTGCAATCATACATTTTTATGGTTGCAATTTTTAATAATTTTTTTTATTTTTTTAAATTAAATAAATAAGGAACTTTATGAGAAAATGAATGATATATTGATAAAATGGGTCCAAATCCTAAACAATAATTGTATAGCATTATCCTACTTCGTCCTGTAGCAAAAAGAGTTGTGATTCTTTTCAAGAAAATATAATATTTATTTAGTAATAAATAAAAGAGAACAAATTATACGTGTGAATTATGAATTAAATATAGTATGTATGATTAAAAGTAAATGATCAATCATTATGTAAAAAAAATAATATAAAATGAGTATGACATATTAAAATAACAAATGATGCTAATGAGCGTAGAATTATTTTATTGAATTGGAATAAAACATGATTAAATAGGTTTTAGATAAATAAAATAGTCTTTTAAAAGTGATTATGCAAAAACTATTGAATCATGCTCATACGACTTCATTGAGTTATATAATTAAGCTATTGGTTTATTAGTTTTTTTTTTCCATTAAGGTCCAAGTTTGCTAAAATATCGTGGTTTTCCTGCTGCATATAATTATAAATTATTTTTGAGAGTTCACAAATTTTTGAATAGACTTGATTTACACTATTTAAGTGTGCATCAATCTTAAAAGGTACAAAAATAATACTCCAGGTTTTTTCATTTGACAAATACAATCAAGTACAATAATTAGAAAATACTACTATATTATTTTTAGATTTGTCCGCACTAGAATTGCGTTGATCAAAGCCATACAAAACTTTTGCTCCAGTAAACATAAAAAGGAAAATGATATAATATACAAACCAAATAGTTGTATATAAGAAAAAATCTTGTATTTTTTATTTAAATTAATATTATGTTTGCTTTGTAAACATCATAATTTTTTGTTTTTAAATAAACCTGTAGTTAGCATAGATCGAGATCAACTAAGGTTTGAAAACCTTGGGGAAAAGGTCCCATACAAATTCTCTCGTCGGCTAAGCCCGTTAATTAGTTATACTTTATTAGTTTACGATATATTTTTTCTTGAAAAGTTAATAATTATATATATATATATATATGTATATATATATATATATATATATATATATATATATATATATATATATATATATATATATATATATATATATATATATATATATATATATATATATATATATATATATATATATATATATATATATATATATATATATATATTATGTATGATATCATTATTAGTTATACTTTATTATTTTACCATATATTTAAATTTTAATATTATTAATAATATAAAAAATTTATTAATTTTTATGTATAATTTTAATCATTACTCATATATGAAAACGATATCGTTTTCATATGTGGGCAAATAGCATATTCTTAAAATCAATGATGTGGTGATTTGACTAAGGACAAAATTCTTTTAAAATATCTTTTTAGAAGATGGAAGCAAAAATCCCACAAGTGTAGGATATCGTTTTGATCTCTATCTTGCCAACCATTTAAGGTTCATAACCAACAAGAAAGGACTAGGCAATAAAAGGAAAGAATCAACACAAATTCTCAAATCAGACCGTCTTATAATAAGATTATCTTTATTATAATAATTTAATATATATTTACCGTCTTATAATTACACCAATTTCTAATAAAGTTTGTCATTAATCACACTTGTTTCCGCCCTCTTTTCTTTGCTAACGGTCCCATTCTCCTTTTAATTTTTTTTTCCATCTAAATCTCTTCTTTAATCATCTATTTATTATATTGTTTTTCGATTTTATTTTCTTTTGCACTTATTTTAACCCAAAAAGCAGATAATGCTAATTGAGGCGATTAGGAGAATACCTTGATCTGCTAATATAAAAAGGACATGTGGATTAATTTTCTTAAAAAATAGTGTTAAATTTCTTCAAAATTAATTTTCCACATGACTATTTTTCACGGATTTTAAAATTATTTTCATAGCTAAGAGAACAACTTTTATTCTTGTTTATAGAAAATACCAACTATTATTGTGGTTTTACTAGTTTATATTTTTAACCTTTTAAGTAAAAATGCTAATAATACTAGTGGTTCTCAATGTAAATTAATATTTATAATTTTTTAAAATAATGCACAACTTTTAAATTATGTGTTTTACAATTTTTTTTTTATGAATTACATCCATCAAGTTGCGAATTTAAGCTAAACCTTCAAACTTCAAAAAAGTGACCTACTAATGACCATTAACCAGCCTTAATGACTTTTGACTTTCTAATTATTTGATTTTACTTAATAGAAAAGGCCTTCCTACCATCATTTACTCCACCCTATCCTCCCACCACCCTTTATGCGCCGCCATCACCCTTCCACCACCTCCCACTCTGCATATATACCACCATCAAAACCACCAAAAGCACAATCATCGCGAAGGGGGGTTCATGGGCGGTGAGTAGGTTGGCGGTTTGAAGGTGGGGGGGAGAATTCCTTTTTTTTAATTATCAAATCAAATGATTAGAAAGTAAAAGGTCAATAAGGTTGGTCAATGGTCATTAAGCTCATTTAGAATATAATTCTGTGACTTAATTCAAATTCACAAGTTGGTGGTTGTATTTCGTAGAAATATATTTTCAAAACTATAATTCACAAGTGCTCCTCGAAGACCGTAATTTACAAAATTATCTTCTTGTGTAACGTTTACATATTTTAAAATTAACGTACGATTTAAACCAAATTGAAATTCATCTATTCAAACAAACGATAAGTATTATACTTCTTCTGTTCCATAATACTTACTACTGATTATGACATTTCCTCACACAACATGTCATATTTAGTAGCAAATATTATAATACGTAACAACTATATAAAAAAATTGGGATATATGTGTTGGCATTGTCAACTCTTAAAATGGAGCATAAATGCCAGAATCAAATGGTTACAAATGGATTCTATGACCCACCTAAAAATAGGGACAAATGTTAGGACACAATTTTATTAGTGCTACTTCAAACGTTAGTCACTTCATCATAGCCCATTAACCCTACTCTTTCTTTTGAAATGAAGTCTTTTTTTTCTTTAGTTCATACAATTTTATTTCTCTACATTAATATTTGATTTTATTTTAGTTCGTTTCATTAATTTTACTCTTTTCTTTTTAAGCACATGTCCCATATTTTTATCACATAATGTACTCATTAACTTACTTTACATACCTAATACTCCATTCAATTACCATTATAAATCTAATACCTTCCTTATGTCTACCCTTCCTCACCTAAAATTATGTACTCCCTCATCTTTTTCTCGGTTTTAGATTTATCTAGGTTCCTTCATCACATTTTAGTGATTTTAATTTCGGTCTTGAGATATGTTTGTTTGTTGACTTTATTGTGAAATGTTCATTTTTCTTCTTACGTTTTCTGAGTTTGATTTTTGGTTTAAGATATGAGTTCTTATTAGAGTTTGATTAATATTTTGTTCAAATGAAAATTCAAAACTACTATGGGATAACCATGAATATTATTAATTGAGTCCTTAACTTATTCCAATTGTGAAATTAATTTAAATTTTAATTGATAAAAATTAACCTTATATTTATTATATTCTAAAATCTAAAATTAAAACCTGTTAATATTTTCTAGTATGAATTTTCCTCGTAATTGTATGTGTCCGTGGCTCGGGTTAAGGTGCAGCACAAAAGCCGACTTAGTTAATGTGCGGACTAACGGTTTTTTGTCTTTTAAGCCGAGCTTTTGTTATACTTATTAATTTAACCTAATTTCTTCATTTTAAAAGTTTACTATTTGAATTCCTCTTGTAATTAATTAGGGTTAGAGCATGCAAAATTTTTATAGCAAAAATTTGTTTTCTAAGATTCATCGTAATCTTCTGGTTTATAGCAAAATTTGTTTTCTAAATGTTTCGTGAATATAGCTATCATATTAATAGTGAACCTTGTAAATTTTTATCATGATTTTAGGATGAATGACAATAAAAATAAACTCTCAAATATACGAGATATGAGTATCTAAAAACAGCTAATTTTGTTTTCATAATGCTTGCTACATTTTGTTTTAAGGCACTATTTATCTTTTAAGATTATTTTAAGATTATTTTATATATATGTTTGATTTTGCCTAATCAATAGTTCAAGTCACACACTCCCATAATCCATTTTCATTTCGGAGAATTACCTTCAACTAGTGATGTTATGTTAAATAACTAAATACAAAATTATGGAGTTGAAGGAAAATGTCCAAATACATGGATTATTGAAAATAATAATCCATACATGTAGCAATGAAATACTGTTGTTCTTTCTACAAGTGATAAATGATTGATTACAAATAGCTATGATAGAACTTTGCTATTCTATAAGGGCCCAGAAATACCCTGTTTACGTATCATTAGAAAGTGCATTAACATAAATACAGCAGTAAGAAGAGGCAATACAAAAGTGTGTAAACTATAAAAACGAGTCAAAGTGGATTGTCCCACACTAGCACTCCCACGCAATAACTCTACCAAAGGCGATCCTATTACAGGAATAGCGTCCGGTACGCCGGTTACAATTTTTACTGCCCAATATCCAATTTGATCCCAAGGTAAGGAATAACCGGTTACACCAAAAGACGCGGTCAATACACCTAGAACCACACCTGTAACCCAAGTCAATTCTCGAGGTTTTTTAAACCCACCGGTGAGATACACACGAAATACATGCAGGATCATCATTAGAACCATCATACTCGCCGACCACCGATGAACTGATCGTATTAACCAACCAAAGTTAGCTTCAGTCATTATATATTGAACAGAAGCAAAAGCCTCAGTAACGGTTGTTTGAATCGTCTAATCGCATACTTTCATAATATAAAATTTCTATAATTTTTAAATATGTATAATTCGACATATAAATGAACAAAATAGTACATTGAATTGAGTAAAAAATTTAAATATAGCAAGTATTATGGAACGGAGGAAGTATAGTCCAATTAATAATAAGTATTATTTTTTTTTTAGTTTTTTTGTTTTGGTACTTATCATCAAATAATCTTATTTAAATTATGTACATGTATAGTTGTATACACCCCAATTATACTTTTTTTTTGAATATCCCAATTATAGTATCATCATACACTCTACTAAAAAGAGAGTGAAATTCCACGTGTCATCACAGGATTAATCCTGACACTTGGAAGAAAATGATTGGTCTGAGAAAATATTAAGCGTGATTATCTGATTTCAAATTGAATTAATATTCTGCACCATAAAATCAGCAATTTAAAATTTTGTTTCCCAAAATACACTCATTCACTTAAAATTAATCATTTTAATATACATTAACAGCCCAATGATTTCAGCATTTTAATATTCTTGATCTAATTTAAGCACTATTTCCTAATTGAATTAAATACTGACCGTGAATATATCATAATATTATTTTGAATGGTGCAAGATTTAAGGAAATAATTGTACTTAATTTCTCAGCATTTTAAATACTACCCCATGAAAACAACATTTATTTTATTCTGATTTCAAAAAAAAAAACAAATATTTACCCAAATTAGAACATATTATAAGGCAAATTTAAAATAAGATCTTACACTAATTTCTAATTTCCTTAAATGTTGGACAATATTAAGCGTGATTATTGGAAGAAAATGATTGGTCCGAGAAAATATTATGCGTGATTATCTGAGTTCAAATTGAATTAATATGCTGCACCATGAAATCAGCAATATAAAATTCTGTTTCCCAAAATACACTCATTAACTTTAAGTTATTCATTTTAATATACATAACCCCTATTAATTATGCGTGATTTATCTACTTTCCATATTAACAGCCCAATGATCTCAGTATTTTAATATTCTTGATCTAAATTAAGCACTATTTCCTAATTGAATTTAATACGACTGACCGTGAATTTAATATTTTTTGTGGAAAAAAATATTTATGGCCAAACCATTATATTTTTAGTTATTTTATATGTTGAGTTATTTTATATATATTATCTACATTTGTTTTCTTATAGTTTTTACATAAATTATATATGTATGATTTGCATAATTATTCACATCTAATTTCTGTTATGTGATTAAAATAATACAGTTATAATAATCACTTTTTTTTGTTTTTTTTTTGTTTTTAATTATAATAATAACTTAATTTGCACAGAAATATTCAAATGAGACAACGATTATATATGTAATTTGGTCATTAATATAAAAATATATTTATTATATTAATTTATACTAAAAAGCTCCGTGCTTGCACGGGTTTCTATACGTATAGTACTCAACCATTATCTTTTGGAGAAGCCAAGGGCTGTTAAGGTTTCGATAGTTCGTTGATTTAGTCGCACGTGACGCACAAGCTGACGATCCCTTATTATTAACTATATCTGCACCACTGCACGTGATCCAAGCGAATGCCCAAGTCGTTGCGCTTATTATAGGCGAGGATGGTTATCGGAATCTCGATCCTGATTAAGAATTAATTCTACAATCTAAAATTATGCGATCGATTCGGATCGTAGGTAGGATCTTAATATCGGTAGAATTGTACGATCATACATAGCTCCAGGATTTAAGTGGTAGGATCATAACACGATTATACGATTTTACAATCTTGCGATCCGATCCAATAAAGTTAGTTTCAATCGTAAAAAATTTTTATACAATAACAACTATATTAATTAATATGACTAAAACTCAAGTTTTTCTTGATACGCATCTTAAAAATGATTATTAAAGGTATTCTTTTACAAAATTTATTAATCGAAGTCAAATAAGTATAAGTTTAAACCTTAAAACTAAAAAAAAGAACAAATACAATTTAAAATCAGTTATTTAAAGCATATTAATGCATATTTGTAGGATTACACGATTCTATACCGATTTCGATCCTACCCCTTTAACGATCCTATGTAGAATCCTTATCCTGACAACCTTGCTATTTCAAGCTAAAAAGGAGTTTAATATCTCAAGTCTCGACTCAGCAATGATATTATGTAAAACGTAGAATATAATTTGTGATATTGTTGCTGAAATTTAACCTAAAAATTACAAATTAATGTGTTAATATCCCTATAATACAAAGAGTTGACATGTATTTTTAATTAGGCGTAAAATTGAAGTTCAGGCCGGCCTTACATTATCAGTTGGATCTAACTAAGCCAAAACTAACTGAGCCGTCTAATATAATAGAACCATAAACCATTAACAAATTTGACATTTACATGACATTTTGTTTATCTAATATAATTTGAAAATTAAACTTAATAAAATTTGCAATTCATAGTTAATTATTTTATGAATTGAAAAGTATATATTTACAACGATAAATAATAAATATAGGATACATCTCTATTACTTTGTCAAGTACCGATCAAAACAAAATAAATCTGATCCTTTATAAAAATAACTTTTTTTATTTTTTGAACCAATAAAATACTAGGCATTGCAAATGGCTGCTATTGCGTAATCCGTTACGTATAAAACTAATGTAACAATATTATTAATAAAGGGAAAATCATACTTAAATTAACTAAAAAATTCATTTCAAATAGAATATGATTAAAAATAAAATAAAATTGCAGAAGGCACGTAAAAAACAGAAAACGTTAGACAACTTCCAAGTTCCAACGACCAAGAAGATGTCATTACTCATTAGCATTGAATGATAATAATGTAATATAATACATCATTTTAGACCGTTAAAGAAAATATATATGCACATATGAAAATGTGTCATGTGTAAATATATTTAGATGAATAAATCTTTTTTTTTTTGCCAAATGATTTGTATATATATATATATACCAAAAGACGAGACAAACAGATGCACGGCTGGGACTTAACCCCAACGAGGGCCACCAAAAACGCTAACGCTCACAAAAAGACGAGCGCCAGCCCAAAAAACCCAAAAACTAACTACTTAGTTACAAGCATATCTAACATTCTACTGTTTGCCCTACCAACCATCCTAAAGACTATACAATCAAAAATTTTTTTGATTAGATGAATAAATCTAGAAATTATAAATTATATGTTTTGAGAGAAGCTTGCAGTTGTACTTATTATCTCTGTAAAAATGCATGTATATAAGTATATTGAGATGGTTTAGACTTATACGAAAAAGTAAAAAACATCATAATTGATGGTCATGGTAGCAATAGTCTTAAGAAATCTTAATGCGAGCGAAAATTAGAAATGCCCAAGCGAGTTGTACCTCACTACAGAACAGACTACACTAAGGAAAAACTAGTTATAGGGGAAAAAATATATCCTACATCTACACTTGTCTTGCATATGTCTTGTATATATGGTCCTGGCTTTAATTTTAATTGTTTTTATACTTCTCTGAACATGTTATTAGCCATAATCTTTATGTTGCATAGTCCTTGTCGTGCTTTTTATCATGTCTAGTCTTGACGTGTTTTTTAGGTCTCTTTCGAGCTGTAAGACTCTTTTTAATCAAATTCTTCTTTATGAGTATGGTTTTTTGTATTTCATTCCCCTCTTACCTTAGTGTTTTTTAGGTCTCTTTCAAGCCGAAAGTCTCTTTTTGTATTTATCAATTTAAAATTGATTTTATCCTTGTTAATAAACGCTGTATAAGTGTGAGTTAGCAAGATCTTTTGAAAAATAACATCATAACAAGTTTTCTAAAATAAAAATTTTGGCTTAACATATCCAAAACAAAAGTAACTCAAAATTTTAAAACAACTAAAAGCCAAAACAATTATTTTTTGTCAGAATGTCTTTCAATGAGACGGCCTTAAAATAGTTTATACACTCATACTTTATATTAGTTGGATTATTTAACTCATGTATAAAACAAGTCTTACATAAAGACTTAAAAACCATCCCTTAAATGATAAGCTACAGCTAGTCTCCTGAGAGACCGTCATTCTGAGAGACATCTCTCAGGCCCAATCCATTAAAGCTTATTGTCTATATTTACTCTACATTTTCCCTAATGGGTCAACCCAATTAGAAATGATCTTTCAAAAAGACCGTCTCTCAAAAGAATTTATGTAAGCTAAAAACCCTCATTCACACTTGTATTCATAGAAATTTACAAATTGATAAAATAAGAAAAAATTTAGTTTTTGGGGACAAGAGGAGACATATCCCAACTACTTTAAATGAATTACTTTACTTTTAGGGAAGAACATTAGATTTACAATTAGATTGGGCATCGAATAACACACAATTGTTGGCCACGTTATTTATGCATATAAAGTGAAGTTAACCTTGAAAGAAATCACTAGAAATGAATCATGGGATACTTCTTTGCTTCACCATACCAATTTCTCAATTCTTGGTGCCAATGGGACATTTTGTCATAATTAAATAATACAATTGCCATCATAATTTGAGAAAATTATAATTGTCATGGCACTTTTTTAAGATCTTAACCGTCGTGATGAAGGTATTGAATTGTCTTTTTTTTTCAGTTTTAAGTAAAATTTATGAATATGAGTTGTTGTTGTTCTTCTCCCCCAGACCCTGATTATAGTTTGCTATGACAGTACAACAAATTTAGTTTTTTGCGAATTGAATTTAGTGGTATTAAGAAAAGGCCTCTGATTCATATTTTTAGTGTAATAATTATTTGTTTTTATTTTAAGTTCCACCATAAAGTGATTTAGCGACACTTTATTTGGTCTTTAGTGGCATATATAATTGTCACTATAGTCTATAGTGGCATTTGTAAAAAATGTCACTAGATTCTATGTCGCTAAAAGCTTTAGTGTGACGTTTAATATGCTGCTAAAGACTCTAATAAATGTCACTAAATCCTCTATACGCTATAAGAAATATGAAATAGCGACATTTAAATTAAATGTCGCTAAATATATCCCTCTAAAAGCAAATCACTTTGTAGTATGAGTGGGATAAATTAGATATGATGATGGTGGTGATAATTGAATGAAATTTATTGAAATGAATTATTTCGTTCTGTTTCTCAATATTTGCTTTAAATAAATATATCGAGATATCAAGAAAATAAAATATAAATTAATTGTACTAATAACAATAAAAAATGGACAAAAACAAAAATAAAAATATAGCAAATTTGAAAAGATAAACCAAAAGTAAAAATAAAAAAATATAAGAAAATTTTAAGGAGGAAGGATGTGGTTTAGGATTTGGCAACGTAGCATGTTATGAGGAAATTAATATTTTATGTAAGGAAACTTTTAGTGGACTATGTTATGTTCCTATATTAAATTAAATTATAATTTATTCAGATCATTTAAGAATGTAATCTGTTGGACCAATTCACTAACTACACTGTGTTCCACACAACTTTCCAACGAACAACAACATCTTTCTTTATTCTTTTTATATATATATATTTTTTTGTTTTGTTCTGTATTTAACCTATTTATAAGTTGTATGTTCGTCTTTCTTGAAAGGCCTTTTTTGAGTCGGGGGACTCTCTGATCGCACTATCTTTTATGGGTATGAGTTGCCGGCGGTCCGACTTCTATCCCTCCCCAGACCATGAGCATAGTTCTCTATGAGCAGGATACACTGGGTATAATGATGATGATTTTGTTTATGGAATTTGGTAATAATGTTTTTCAATTTTTTGACAATGTAAGGAGTATTTGGTTTAAATTTTGAATGAAGGCTTTATTCTTTTTTAAGTCATGCTTGAATTAAAGGTAAATATTTATGGGAAAAAATTAAAAGTTAAACTTAAAACACATTGTTATTGCAGACTTGGAGTAGATAAATAAGAGAATACTTCCCTCCTTTTGAAATACTCTCTACATTTTCATTATGTGTATTATTCATCATTCAAGCTTATTTTATAAATTGGGATTAATATGTAAGTAAAAATATATAGTCAAGTGGAATCTTGTTTGAATCGTCTAATCGCATACTTTCATAACATTAACTTTTTATAATTTTCATATATGTATAATTCAACATATAAATAAACTAAATAACGTATTGGCATACCTAAAAAATAAAATATAAAAAGTACTAGTATAATGAAACGGAGGAACGAACTATTATTAATCTCAAAGTAAGAAATAGTTCTAAACTACTAACTAGTAATAAAGAAAAAAATAATAGAAGCATTAATTTCCTCATTTTAGGGTAAATTTAACCTTAAGGGATGAATGAAAAATATTTCTCTCTATTTCCCCCTAAAATAAGGTTCAATATATTTATTTACTTTCATTTTTTTATACCATTATATTTTTTTTATCTTTCACCCCTTTAAAATTCACCTCTATATACCTTTATTTGTATAGTTTAACTTTTATTTCTCTTATTAATATTTATCGTCAATATAAACATGTTACATAATCATCATTATACTCAATTTATCTCACTAATCAAAATTATGATAAAAATCTAAATGATGAAAACCACATATCATGCCTATATTAATTAAAGAAATAAAGAATTTGCATGTCACCGATATACTTATAATATCTAAGGTTTTGCTAGCACATCGTGAGCCATATAAAAATAATAAACAATTACAAGTGAAGTGTTTTTGTTTTTTTTTTTTTTTTTTTTTGAGATAGTTGACAATAATTTAAGTTATAAAAATTTATTGTCCATGCATTAAACTTCATATTATATACTCCTTTTGTTTTCATTTCTTCTTCTCATTTACTTTTTGACAAATTTTAATACAAATTTCAAAGTCAAATAGTTTTAATTGTGAGTTTAAAAATGCTAAAAAGTTAAAGTTTAGAAAATAAATATTGAGACGAATCTAGTAAGATTTCAAATAAATATTTTTTTATATAGATCGATAAGAAATTATAGACAAAATTTAACACTAAAATTGTAAATTTTATCAGATACATATCAAAACGATGGGAATCATTGATTTAACTTTTTTCCGGACCCAAAAAATTCTCTGCAAATTTTTTGTTAATATCTTACGCATCCTCTAATCTGTGCACAAAAAGTTTAGCTAGTATTTTTCATATTATTGATAAATTTTAAATTTTATATCTTTCATTATAAGATTTTTACGATGGGTTTATTGATCAGATGTGAGTCGAATATGAGTTAAATATTTACTACGTTGAATAGGCGATACAGATTCAACCAAGATTTACAAAATCACCAATACTTTAACCCAAACTAATAAATAAGGGTCAAATTCGAATCTAAAATCCATCATATTTAATTCATAAATTATTGTATGACACGACCTTATACAATGAGAGCTCTCATTATCCCAACGATAAAAAATTTTCTACTTTAGAAAATAACTTGATACAAAATGCATGTATTGTAACATTATATTACCTTCAAATATAGTAATAATGTAGTTCACAAACAAACCACTTAAAAGTATAGCCCAAAATCGAGCCTTAATAGCACTATAACACCATTTAATATTTGAGTCCCCTTAACTTATTTTTGCACGCCTTAAGTGGTTGGCTACCCATAATGACCTAAGAACCACCCCAACCCCATTTAATGCATAATATGAAAATATCTTACCGAAAGACGGTAAATTAAAAGGATATTTATAACTAAGTTAAAGACGTAAGACCCTTCTCTACTACCACTAAACCACATTATTATTAATAAGCTTAAATAATAAATATTGTCCATAATTAAAATATAACAAGTATTTCAGTATGAAAAAAGACATAAGTACATTATTATAAATACATAATACTCATAGAGCATTACTCCTATTTTTGTTGTAAAAGCCAGCAAATTGCGCACGTTCGATAATTTATAATGGACCCTTAAACTATATTTCAGCAATCACAGATGGGGCTCACTAAATCTTATCCTCCATTAAAAACAACAACCAATCACATGACGTGGCAACATCCCATTGGACGAATGTAATCTACGATGATTACGCTATGGCAACCCAGAATAAATTAGGAATAACCGGTAACCGTTGATAGCCGGTAAACATGTTGGAAATCAAAACCTAGGACCTAGAGATATGGGAGTCGGGAGGTGGTGATCAGAAGCCAACGTGATAAGAAAACTTGCAGATGTAAATTTCATTTCATATGAAATACTTCCTCCGTTCCATAATACTTGCTATTGATAGTGACATTTTCCCACATAATATGTCACACTCAGTAGCAAGTATTATGGAACGAAAGAAGTATTTAATTAACATTATGTATGAAAAGGACAAGTATTATTGTATTAAAATTTTTGATGAAATTTTGTTTAATTAGTTTTTAAAAATAAATTAAATTAATTTAATAAAAAGAAATGAAAGTGGAAGACATTTTTTGCCTTAAGAGGAAAAGTCCTATGTAGGAATTAGGATAGAGAGAGTTGAAAAGATTGTTTTGATGTAATAGGACACCAAATCATAGCTTTTGCCTTTTTCTATTGGCCTTCCTAGATTGGAAAAGGTTAAGAGGAAGTTGGACGCCCTTATTTAGTCAACTTTTTGGTTTACTCTTTTTATACTCCTTCATTGCCATAAATTTAACTACAACTATGTACTTTTACTTTTGTTTTGAAAATTTTACTTTTTCTGTCCTGATAGAATTGAAGCAAAGAGAAAGTGTGTGATTTTAAGAAAAAAGTGGATAAGTGTAATGCTTTTTCCGTTCCATAATACTTGCTACATTTTAATTTTTTACGCAATTCAATGCACAATTTTGATTGTTAATATCTTAAATTGCACTTATCTAAAAATTATAAAAATTTAATATTATGAAAGTATGCGATTAGACGATTCAAACAAGATCCCACTTGACTATATTTTTACTTACACATTAGTCGCAATATATAAAATAAACTTGAACGATAAATAGTGCACAAAATCGAAATGTAGCGAGTATTTCAGAACGGAGGAAGTATATAAAGAGAGAAAATAAATTGTGTAGATGAAATTAAGAGATAATTAGAATGAATTGATGAGATTAAAAAAGTGGTGGGTTATTGTCCAAATTCAGAAATGATGCAAATTAAGTGGAAGGGACTAAAACGGTAAATGATGCAAATTAAATGAGATGGAAAGAGTACATCAAATAGAAAAGGAACAATCCCCAACAACAGCCTTGTAATTTACTCGTTTTCATTTAAACAGCCTCCAACTTCGTTTATCCTCAACAACAGCCACCAAAGTACCAAAAGTGACATCGAAACAGCCACCTTGCCCCAGCTCCACTAAATGACCGGTTATAACCCATTTCTTACCGTTGACCTACCGTTGACCAAAAAAAAAAAAAAAAAAAAAACATTTTAACTTCCTTCATCCCTTACCTTTCACCATTCATTCTTCCTCCTCCATTTCTTTATCCTCTTCCACTCTCCATACCTTTCTTTAAATACCCTTCAAAAAAGTTTAGTTCTTTATCTTACTAATGATTATAAGTGGAACAAATAGAAAAATCAAAAAAAGAGTGAATAATTTTTATTTCTGGGTTTTGTATTATCAAAACTATTGCTGAATTTACAAAAAGAATATGACAGGTATTTCTCAAAATGTATGAACAATCAATATTCAATAGATGAAAATTGCTTGTTATTGTAAGAAATACCATTGGTGGAAACTTCCTTGACAATACCAGCCGGAGAAGATCTTAAAAGCTCACAAATTTCTTCCAATTTGTAAACAGGTGTGACCTTGTCTTCATCAGAAGTGGCTGCATCTATCATCCTAGACCTCCAGTATGACTCCACAGCTCTTCTGCTTGTATCCATCTTTTTCTCCTTTTAATCACACCAAGAAAAGTTCAAAACTTCTAACAACCCAACACAAATTTTGACTAAAACTTGTCAAAATCAAACAACCCAGAAGCTAAAATTGCTTGAAATGGGTAGAAATTATCTTAATTTTGTGAAAGATAGTAGTCAAAATAAGGGCAATTAAAAGACTTCTATGATTGACCCAAATTCAGAAAATGAGAGAATTGAAGGAAAAGGGGATGCGATTTGGGTGATTTCAAATGGAATTGAACAAAACGAAGATTGTTTCTTCCGCAATCGGTAACCTAGTATCGATTGAAAGGTGGGTTTTCTGGGAATTAAAAAGATTAAACGAAAAATTGGAGAGGAAGAAAGAGGAGAGGTGGTTGACGTTTTGGAGTTTTTCCCGCAGCTGAGTTCTTGCAAAATCACCCCACCAGCGATCGGCACTTTCTCTACTCTCTTCTACTTCTATGTTTTTATCAAAAATGTACTAAATATCCCAATATTATAAGTTTAGTAAGATAAAGAACTAAACTTTTTTGAAGGGTATTTGAAGAAAGGTATGGAGAGTGGAAGAGGATAAAGAAATGGAGGAGGAAGAATGAAGGGTGAAAGGTAAGGGATGAAGGAAGTTAAAATGTTTTTTTTTTTTTTTTTTGGTCAACGGTAGGTCAAAGGTAAGAAATGGGTTATAACCGGTCATTTAGTGGAGCTGGGGCAAGGTGGCTGTTTCGATGTCACTTTTGGTACTTTGGTGGCTGTTGTTGAGGATAAACGAAGTTGGAGGCTGTTTAAATGAAAACGAGTAAATTACAAGGCTGTTGTTGGGGATTGTTCCAATAGAAAATGAATAATGTTTTTTAAAAAAGGATATTGATAATAAATTGTGAGAGGTAATAAATTGTGTGGATGAAATAAATAAAGAGTTAAAATGTATTGATGCTATTAAATGAAAGTAATGTCATAGTTCAAAATCAGATATGATATAAAATGAGTGGAACAGACTAAAATGACAATCAATATAAAATGAGTAGGCCGGAAGAAGCACTTAAAAAGAACGGAGTTAGCACTTAACACCATTTAAAAAAGGGAGTATTATGAGCAACACCAACATTAGAAATATAGCATATAACATGAAATACTTGAATAGATTTAGCAATTTCAAAGGGAAAAAATGAGTACACTATGAACTTTGCCATAAGTCTAATTAGCATGTGTTTTTTTTAGAGTACTAGAATAAACACTTTCTTCATTTTAATATTATTTTTGCTTTTTTATTTAAGTTATTTCCTTTTAAGATTGTGATCTATGTAGGAAATATAGGCCTATTCAAGATTTTCTCAAAATCTTCTTATGGCTAATAAACACATATTAATAATAACAATAATATGCATAACATATGTATATGAGAGTTGTCTTTAGCGTGTGTCTGATATGAAAATATATGGTGTGACACGAACTTGTCTTTGCATTAAGAAAGTTATTTTGAGCTTTATTTTCTCTCTTCACTATCTAAAAAAAAAACTAATCTTTATTGTTGCTTTTGGGGCTCTCATCTACCTGTTGGTTGATGGTACACCTTTAAATTTTGTGTTGATTCTACCCATATACTTCCTCCGTTCTTTTTTACTTGCTACATTGTTGACTTCGGTACTATTTATTAAGCAAATTGACTTTTATATTGTCGGTAATCTAAAAGTTAAAACATAGTCATATGAGATCTTGTTTGAATCGTCTCGATTCAAAGTTTATTAATTTTGAGTTTTTATAATTTTTCGATATGTATAATTAGAGATATTAATGATGCAATTCGTACATTGGGGGGTGTGAAAAAGCAAATGGTGCAACTAATATGAAACGGAGGAAGTATTATTTGGTCTAATAGTTAATTTGTTCGTAAATATTAATTTACAGAAATATGTTGACCCATTGTCGACTAAAACCCGATCCAAAAACTTCAAATTAACTCCATCCATACATAACTCGATTTAAATTGATGAAATACAAGATTTCGCAAAGGGACCGTTTTATCAATTCTACCAATAATTAATCATTAATGTTGGGGAGCAGTACGTAAATGTCAACTACCATGATTAGACAAGTCTTATAGGAGTACTAGTTATACGAGAAAATATTAGTAAATAACGGTTATTTATGATGTTAATAAATCACTCTTATGTAGTAAAATGTGATAGACTGAGAGGTTATTTGTTGTTTAATTTAACGTTTTTGAGTTTGTTTATTTTAATATTATTATTTTTGTCTTTTTATGGTGATTTACAAATCACGATTATTGTATTAGGAATTTTTTGATACTTATACTAATCCGTCTCCTTATCTTTCTTTTGTGTGTTTTCTCTCCAACCTCAAAAACTGATAAAGTATATAGTTTTTTTAATTTAATTTTATTAGAATATAATATCTTTGAACAAAAATAATATCTTGTATATTTTGTAGTAAATCTTTTGTTATTATTTTGTAGTTATTTACTTTTCTTGTTAAGGAACCAATTCAATCAAATTAAAAGCTTAAGTTGATGGTTAAGACTCTATAATATGTTATATACTCTAATAAATTTATACCTCGTTATTTAAAAGGTTTTTATATATTTATGTTATACGGTGTAAAATTAAAAAAATATAGGTAGTATTTGCATCATGAACAAGTAGCCCATATTTAACCTATTGTTATATATCTAACATTATGCCGATAAGATTTTAATAAGAAAAAACGAGAAAAAAAATATATGAAAAGGAAATGAATAAGTAATTAAAATATATATTACCTAAAATAAAAAATATTGTAAAATAAAAAAGTCAAACTAAAAGAACAAGTATTATTACCTCCGTTCTTGAAAGATTATCCACTATGAGCTTTTCACATAAATTAAGAAAACTAAAATCTTTATATATAGTAAGTTGGTATTATCTGAAAAACATAGTAGTGTGGAGTAATAATTGTATTGGTATTATGAGAGAGGAAAAAAAATTTTAATTAAAGAAAAAAGAAAAATATCTTTGTCATTCATATAGTCATATAAAGAGATTATGAGGAAATTTTGGGAAAAAAGATTATGAGGGTATATTTGAGGAAAAAAATTTTACAAAAATGGAAAGTACATTAAAGTGGACAAATATTTAAAACTACCCGTATAGTAAAGTGGAA
The DNA here is from genome assembly GCA_019776075.1 of Amaranthus palmeri. Classification (NCBI taxonomy): domain Eukaryota; kingdom Viridiplantae; phylum Streptophyta; class Magnoliopsida; order Caryophyllales; family Amaranthaceae; genus Amaranthus; species Amaranthus palmeri. Next base: position 221,977 of record JAAKBH010000278.1, read on the forward strand.
AATCATAAAAGAAATGAGAGAGTACCACTTCCTCCGTTCTGATTTACTTGCTAACAAACATTAAGAAGTTACTGTGCAATGATGAGTAATAGGTGGAAAGTTGCTTTTTTGGAATTTTTTAATATTATTTGTTGAAAAATGAAAAAGAAAAATAGGAGTAATTAGATATAGAGTATGATAAAAATAGGAGTATGTATAACTTCAAATGATTGGTTTTTTACTAAAAAGGAAATGTAGTAAGTAATATGAAGTTTCCCAAAATGGAAAATGTAGCAAGTATTATGGAACAGATGAAGTATTTAATAATATCAGAGGTAGTACTTATACGAAAAATTCTTGTATCAACTTTGTCTATGCTATTTTAATATTGAACAACCTTAAAAAGTAAAAAACATATTTTTTTCACTTAATAAGTACAATTTACAATTAAAAAATATATTTATTATTTATAGCTATCCGAAATTCTAACTTCACCCGATACCGATTAACACTCGACCCGAACTTCAACCGGCACCGAACCGATGCTAACCCGATAGCTCGAATAACCGAACCGTGACTAACCGACCCGACCGGAATGTGACCCGTCATAACAAACAGCCGAAACATAATCGATCCGAAATACAACCGAACCGAATGACGCCCGTCCGAAACCGACCCGATCGCCCGAATGAACACCTCTACCCCTGACTAAGTCCGTAAAAGACTTTTTGTTGTTTGATGTGTGGGACCCTAATGATTATTGAAAAAAAAGGCTTAGCCGTTGGATGAAGAAGTGTAATCAAAGGTATGAATATCTCTATTATGTGGACCACCCATTAATTGGTAGAAATCGGAAAGTTGACAAGAAATCCGCCACTCATGAGCTGGTCCTCTTTTGGCTATTCCATACCCTATACTCAACATTTTGATGTTACTCTCTTTCCTTATAAATAGTGTCAATAACAATAAAATTATAAAATATTTTAGAATAGAAAAAGTATATTAATTATAAATGCTATATATATAAGAAAGAATGTTGGCCTGTAAAAAAGGTTTTCGAACAGATGATGAATGTAACAGAGATGCGAATGCTGAGATGGATGAATGAAAAGACTATGATGGACAGGATAAGAAATCAGGAGTTTAAGGAAAAGTTAAGGGTTTCACCTCTCTCTGCAAAGATGCGGAAGAATAGGTTGATGGTTTGGGCATGTGGAGAGAAGCACCCATGACGCCCAGTAAGAAGGATCGAGTGCATCATAGGAAGACCAAAGAGGACATGGGAGGAGCAGATTAATAATGACTTGCACGAACTCCACTTCTCTAAGGACCTGACCAGGGATAGGGCCAATTGGCGACGCCTTATCCACGTCCTAGATTTCTAGACTTGTTTGTTATTGTTCTTTGCCTTGAAATTTCGTCATCGCTCTTTACCACCTCTCTTACCATTACTTTTTTTTAGTTATCTGTACGTATTCCTTTTGTTGTATATGTCACTTACTTTACAGTTGGTTAGTTAATTTTTATGTTTGGCTAACATGGGTGTAAGATGTAAGATGCATGATCTCGGTATTTTTTGCAGGTTCATCTCTTTGGAGACCCTTCTTGAGCCGAGAGACTATTTTGACTGCCCTCTACTTATGGGTATGAGACGCCGTCTATCTTTCCTCCCCAGACCCTAAACATAAATTGTCTATAAACGGGATACACTAGGTATGATGATGATGATGAAAATGACATATAAGAAAGAATATTTTTGAATTTTTATTGCATAATTTTATAATGTATTAATTGTTTTGGAAAAATACAACATTGATAATTTTTTGCTTTGTAAAGTTACACAATTAATATCATTTGCTTTGAAAAGTTACACAAAGAGAGATAAATTGTTAATATTTTATTATTTTAAAGAACCTAATGACTAAATAAAGCAATAAATTTTAATAAAGATTTTAAATGATTATCTCCTATATGCAGCCCTTAATGTTGCATATATCATTATCCGAAGATTTTAGATTATTATCTCCTATATGAAGTCAGATAGTCAAAGGTGGTTAAAAATTGTTCAAAAGCCTATTTTGTATGATAAACAAATACTCCATCTGTTCTTTTTTGTTTGTCAATTTGAAATTTAACCACTTTTAGAGAGAGAAATTTAAATTAGATTTTTAAAGTATATATTGATGATAAAATATATTCATTTGAAGTATATATTGATGATAAAATATGTAATTTTCATAATTTTTTATAATGCGTACTTAGCGATATTAAGGCTTAAAATTTGCTAAAAAATGCGTACAAAAGGTAAAGTGGACAAATAAAAAGGAACGGAAGGAGTAACAATATTAGGTTAAGGTTCAATTATCCAAAATAGTAAAATAAACCAAATTTTGTAAGCACGTGATTCGCGTGACTTCTTTCTATTAATAGAAAATTGAGAGTCCAGCCCTAACAAAATCTTTGGAGATTTTGTGGAACCCTTGTTTCTATTGTATGTCTCCAAAATAATTTTAAATACAAAATATGAATAAGCTGAAAATATTTTAAAAATAAATAAAACTGATAACAAACACTTATTTATTGAGAAAACGAAAGAATATGTAAATGAATTAAATAAATAAATTAAATATATTGATAAAATTAAAAATAGTTTAATAAAATAATTTAACAATTTTAATGAAACGTAATGAAAAAGAAAAATAGGCCAATAAAACGGAGAAAATATTCTTTAGCTTGTCTTTGAGTCCTTCACTAAGGAATCAAGCTTGTAGCCTTCAATTATTAATGAATAATGGTCCACGTACTAGATTTTTTTTTCATTTTGATATCTTTATAAAAAATTTAATTTTGTTGTATCACCGTCCATTAAACTATTGATTGAATGTTTTCCTTAAAAACAAATTTGATTTTAATATTACATTTTCATAAAAGATAATTTTTATAGTATCATTTACATAAAATAGTACATATTAATTTACCGATGGATTTGTCATCTTTAATTTTGATAGTCAATCGGCTTGAAATGATATAAACTATGAATTTCTGTTTATACCTATTAATTTTTCTTCTAACTTGTTTTAAAGGAGATTGAAACTTCGTAGTATTTCTTTGGTGTATTCGAACGGTTTGGTTCTTTATTTATTTATATTGTACTATGTACTTTCCAATGAAATTGTCGTGTAATTTTTTTTATAGCAAATCATTAAGTTAGCGTTTTAATAACCTGTGATAGGAGTAACCGAGTCCTCCCCAATCTAAGCGGGTTCATATAATTTTGAATTAATTTTTTAAAACCATAAAAGGCCAGGTTGCTCAAAAAGAATTAAAATGAAAACTCATATAGTATTAATTAATTAAAATGGAAATCAATTATTTCGCATTTTGTGTCTTCGTTTCAAATTTTTAGATTTGTATCTTCGTTACATTTATTTACATTGATCAAAATTAATAAAAACGAAAATCTATATATTGCATTTACGTTAAATATAAGTGTTGAGTTTGTGAGATTTAAAAAGGTAACTGAGTTTAAATAAATTTTTGAAGAAGGAAGGGTAAAACTAGAAGATTCTGAAAACAAATATCAACCTAATAAAAAAGATAACAACAAATAAGAACGTGTTTATAGACATATTATTTTTACTTTCACCATAAAACCTCGTTATTGGGATGCAGAACAACAAAATCAAGGAATCCCATACTTTTTTTATTCATACATTTAGCGACTTACAAAATAGAGCCAAAGCCAAATTATAAGAAAATACTAATGGTAAAGTAATAGATTCCATAAATTAATTTAAGGAATAACCCACCATGATAAGTGAAGACTTTGCAATTTAATAATGATTACTAACAATAAATTACAATTAATAATAAACAAATTCACTAATGATACAAGTCAAAAGCAATATTAAAAAAATATGTTTTGTACTACCACTTACCCCTCAAAATAATCATAACCTACAAGAAGCCAAAAATGTAGAATAGGCAATATTGTACACAAGAGGTAAGACCTTAAAAAGGCAACTTACCCCCAAAAATGGCAAAACATATCAAGGGTTTTGCATATAATAAAAGTAAAAAATTAACCTAGTACTACTCATCAATTATAGTACTCTTATCTTACCTAACTTTTTTTTTTTTGAAAAAAACTTTTTTTTTTGAAATTTTTTATATATATCATTTATTGAATAATTTTAATGTGTAATTTAATTTTTTTTTCTATCTACAAGTATAAAATAGTTTAATCCATATTTTTTTATTTGTCTAAATGTAAAATTATGAATATTATTTTTTTAATTTTTTAAAAACTGTAAATTAATTATATAATACTAATTAAATTATATAGTATTTGGGGATAAGTATTTCATTTTAAATTATGAATTTTAGATGTAAAATTATAAAGGAAAAATTTGAGAATGACAAAGTTTGAGTAATCTTTCTCAAATTCTTAACTTTAATTACTTTTAAAACAACGGTAAAATTTGATTCAAATTCAAATTTCAAAAATTTTTAATTTATCAAACAATAAATTTGAGTCAATTCTAAACTTACAAATAAAATCATCATTTCCAAACAAAACATTATTTTTTTTAAATATACTTCCTCCGTTCCGAAATACTTGCTACATTTTATTTTTGGGCACTATTCATCGTTTAAGCTTATTTTATATATTGCAACTAATATGTAAGTATAATATAGTCAAGTGGGATCTTATTTGAATCGTCTAATCGCATACTTTCATGATATAAACTTTTTATAAATTCTAAATCAGGCCCGGCCCTAAGGGTGGGCAAGAGGGGCCGTCGCCAGGGCCCCATATCAAAAAAGTAAAATTAACGGTTGTAGAAGATCTATATAGGTTATAAGTTGCACAGGCAAAGGGCCCGAATATGCTATTTCGTCCAAGGCCTCAAAATATCTAGGGCCGGCTCTGTTCTAAATGTGTATAATTCGACATATAAATAAATAAAATAATACATTAAATTACCTAAAAAAGTCAAATGTAACGAATATTATGCAATCGGGAGGGAGTACATAACATTAATTAATTGCTAAGTACTTTTATTTCTATAAATAGAGTAAGTGTTTTCTTGAATAAAAAATGTCTCATCCTATCTTACACGTCTTATTCTGGCCGGTGTCCTTCTTTACCACTGTTTCTTCTTCTCCCTCTCTCTCTCTCTCATATATCTCCATCTCCATTGTTACAACTGTCCTTCACCAAACATAAAACATCCCATTTCTCTCTCTTCTTTCTCTCACAGCATCCCATGGCAAACGCCCTTTTCTTCTTCACTGTACTCTTCCTTTTAACTTCTAAATAACCCAGATTATTTATTCTTCATTTTAATCGGAATCAGAACTGGGTATTGATTTTTTTTTTTGTGGGTATTTTGTTTTTATAATCATTCCAATAAAACCCAGATTCTTCTGTTACTGACTATTTTTTGTGGGTATTTTTTGAAGTTTATAAAAAAACCCAGATAATTCTTCATTTTATTCAACATCAGAATCAAAAATTTTAAGCAATCTAAGTAATTCTGCTTCTGGGTATTGATTATTTTTTCTGGGTTTTTTTTTGTTTTTATAAATATTAATCAACAATAAAAATGTTTGATCTTAACATTGGTGTAGCAAATAACTTATTATCACCTGAGAATAATATTAATAAAGAGAGAGAAAAAGACTCCATGATTGTTGAAGAAGGTTCGGCAACTAACACTGAGTTATCAGGAACTTCATCAGCTTCTTCATTAGTCAACGCCGCCGATGAGTCACCGATCTCCTGTACCGGCGAGTTTGACTTCTTTTCAAAACCTCAAAACGACGACGTTTCAAGGATTGTAACTCGGCAGCTTTTTCCGATGAATGAGGACATAGATGATAACATCCATATCAATGGTGGTGATGGAAACAAAGAAATGGAGTTAATCAGGGTCGGATCTTCGTCTTCTACGACGACCCGAATATCAAGTAGTAGTACTAATCAGTGGTTGAACTTAGCAGTTTTAGGGTCGAGTTCAGGGTCGGGTCCGGGTCCAGGTTCGGGTACGGATCAACAGATTAATGTTAAGCAGCAGGTGAAGAGAAGCAGAAGAGGGCCCAGGTCAAGGAGTTCTCAATATAGAGGTGTCACGTTTTATCGGAGGACTAGTAGATGGGAATCCCATATTTGGTAATTTTAAATTTTGATTAATTCTTATTTTTTAATAAAAAATCCTTAAAAATAATTTCTTATTCATATAATCCGAATTTTTTTTAGTAAAATATAATTGTTTATTTAGATAAACAAGGATTCGGATTATTATGAAAATAATTTTTTGAGTGAATGGATTATAATTTTTAATAATTTTTCTAATTTTATTTGGTTTGTTTTTGAAGGGTAATCTGATTTTGTTTATTTTTTGTGGGTGTTTTTTTTTTCTTTGTATTAACAGGGATTGTGGGAAACAAGTGTATTTAGGTGAGTTGAATTGGAATTTAAATTATTACAATTCATTACAATACTCTTTAATGATTTATTTTTGAATTGGGATTGTTTTTATTAATTTTTTTAAATTTTCTGGATTTTTTTCAGGTGGATTTGATACTGCTCATGCAGCTGCTAGGTAAAAAAATAATTACAATTGCAATTTTTTAAAATTCTCGAGACGAGGGATTCTTTGACCGCACTCTTCTGTGTGTGTATGAGCTGCCGTTTTTGTTCCCTCCCAGACCCTTACCATAACTTTCTAAGAGCGGGATACACCAGATTTGATGATGATACATGAATATTATATATATAAATATAAATACCATATACTAGAGTTTTTATACAAATTATAAAGTTTAATTTTATGTTTTTCAAATTGAATTCAGAGCATATGATAGAGCAGCAATTAAATTCCGTGGTGTTGATGCTGATATTAATTTTTCTATTGCTGATTATGAAGAAGATATGAAGCAGGTAAACTTGCAAATTTAACATATAATGCAATCCTTTTTATTATGTTTTGGGATAATTTTACAACTTATGGTTATGGACTGATGCATTTACAGATGAAAAACTTATCCAAGGAAGAATTTGTACATATTCTTAGACGTCAAAGCAACGGCTTTTCTCGAGGGACTTCTAGATATCGAGGCGTAACGCTTCACAAATGTGGCCGGTGGGAGGCTAGAATGGGCCAATTTCTTGGCAAGAAGTAAGGACACACTCCCTACGTACCTTTTTATTACGAGCATATTGTATATATGATTTCTTGGGTTGTAACCAAACGCTAAAGTTGATAGTTAGACTTTGGAGCGCTTAGATATGTTATATACTCTTATTAGCTTAAGCTGATTGTTAAAGTTCCAAGATATGTTATGTACTCGATCAGCTTGTTATGAAACGAAGTAGGATGAATTATTAGTAGTAGAAGTATAGTAAAATGGTTATTAGTGGCCGCGGTTATGCTTGGTTGCAGGTATATGTATCTTGGCTTATTCGACAGCGAAGTAGAAGCCGCAAGGTCTCTTGTGATCACAAATTTTCGCTCTTTTAACTCTGGATTTTGATGGGTTTTTTCTGTACATTGATAAATGCATTATGTGGTGTGGTGGTGTGTAGGGCTTATGATAAGGCTGCCATTCAATTTAATGGGAGAGATGCAGTCACCAATTTTGAGCCTAGTTCTTATGAAGGCCAGATTCCTATTATGCACCCTAACAATGAGGGTATACTTCTTTTAAAACTGTACATATTCCTTTGATTTGGTCCAATATGTTCAATTTGTTCTTGATTCGAAAGGGATGTATCGCGTAGTTTTTGCTTTCTTGATTTGGGTGTTTGATTGTGTCGAATGTTTGGTTGTGGTAGGTGATGGGCAAAATCTGGACCTGAATCTTGGAATTTCGATCACTATAGACGGTCCTAGAGGAAACTATGATAAGGGTGTAGGAGAATCTCAAACTCATTCTCATCCACCACTTCACCATGCTAGTGGGAAGTGGCCTTTGGTAAGATACAGCAATCTAACTTTAGAACTGATAAGATTCTTTCAGATGAATTAAATATAATCTTTTTGCTTTAAAATATGGCCTAACTAGTGTCACATGATTTGCTAATCGCCTCGTGAATCACGAATCGAAAAAACGAATTATTGTCGGTTTTGATTGTTTTGAGCATCGTGAATTCAAAAGGCGAACTAGCTAGCGAATTATGTGTTGGTGTCACTAGGCCTAACCCATTGTGACAAAGTGATTAATGGGGTTATTTTTGTTACCTTAATAGAATGGGGGCTCGGCTTACTTTTCTCCGGGTGCACCTCCTCTCCACGGTCATCCATTGGCATCCAGACAATCTACGTCTACGTTTTCTGGTTTACTACCAGGTCGGTCTGCCATCTATGAGGTACAACTAGTTTGCTATAAAATTTTAGTAGTATTGTGGAAGGAGTTGATATTGGTGTGCAATGCCTAGTATATCTGTTGATCAGTCATTCCCATTCAACAATTATATTCAAAATCATCTTTAATGGTTCCCCATAATTGAATGTTGATCGTGGATTTTCTTGGAAATGTGTTTTACAATAATCTGATTGAGATTACAAAATGATCACTTATAATCTAAAGTGATCACTTATTGTCGTAAAATGACCAATGATCACTTAAAATCTTAAAGTGATTAATTAGAAAAATGAGCTGATTATATGGTCACGTCTCATGATGAGATGGTATCACACTCCTATACAAGACTTGTAATAATAATAAGAGAATTTATCAATGGTACCCCTTAAGTTTTTGCACTTTATTAATGGTACCCATAAGTTTTTTTGATTATTAATGATATTCTCGAGTTATTGAGCGTCTTACAACCGTAACGTTTTCTAATTTTTTCCGTTCAAAACCGTCAAAAACCGTTAGCTTTTTAAATTGAGCTCTTCATAAGTATCAAGCTGTAACTGATCTGCATTGAAATCACTTGAAGCAGGACAGAGTTGGAGATGAAAAGCTACAAGCACTTGCTCCCTCAGCAAGCTTACCAAACTGGGCATGCTACATGCCCAACCAAGCTCAAGTTCATGGTGGAAGTGGAGGTGGAGTAGGTGGTACTGCAACCCAAGTCCAACCGTTGTCAACTGCAGCATCATCAGGATTCTCATCGTTTTCTACCGCCACCGCTTCTTCCACCAGCTATCCTTTTACCAACCTACCCAACGACAACCTCCACAATAAGTGTCGCGGTACATGACACCCCTACCCTACAACACAGCCTTCGAAAAAGTTAGTTTTACGGTGCCTCTTCTCTTATCTTTCGTGCTCGCTTCAATTTAGTCGAAGAAACTGAACATAGTTTATACAAATACCATATAGCTATATTGTCGAGTATATATGTACGAGTTTGATTCTCACTGCCTTCCCTTTCCCTCTGCCTACCTCATACCCGGAAAATATATATTTTTCACAATGCATTTGTGCATATTAAAACTGATTTGTATGAACTCTTATGAAATACATATAACAGTTAACTAAAGAAAAGTTGATTCCCAGAAATGTATTATTCTTTGTAAAGTTGATGGTGAATGAGCAGATCAGAATTTGTATGATTCTTGTGTGACTTAATTTGTTTGTAATTGTATCATCAAATTTGACATGGTAATGTCAGGACTATGTTATGAGTACTGACTACTCACTAATAGTATTAGATTCTTTTGCCAATCCTATTCCTCAGTGTTTCAACTTTAAATTAGGGCATTATTAAACTTCGTCATCTTTTTTATTTTGTTGCCATCTTTCATATATTGAATTCTGAAATTGCCCATGATTACTTTTCAAACCTTCAATCTCGATCTACTTATTAAGTAGAAAAAGTCGTTATGGGTTTATGAATTCAAAAGGAATTCTATCTCACAAATATACAATCATACAATTTATTAATTTTGAATTTTTATAATAATAAGTGGCAAATTCAAAATGATTGTGTTATAAGTTATTTTGTTGGTTGGATTAAAAATGTTTACATTGCAATTTTTTGATTAAGAAAATTATTATTTTATATTTTAATAGAATATTTAAACATTTTAGTCATGTTCCTTTATAATACTGAAACTCAAAGTAAAAATAGAAATAGATATGTCATTCATAATATGTCAATTCCTTATACATATAACAATATTGAATTCCTTTTCCAGTTTTCCATTAACAATTTTGCATTTAAGGAAAAAAATTATAATTATTATTAATCTGTATTTAAGGATAAAAATTATATGTGTTATTACTGTAAATAAATTAAATGAGAATCTTGAAGAGTTTAATTGTTTCAAACAAAGTATTTTAAATGTTAATAATGAATTATTTTTAAAATATATATTAATTTAAATTATTAAATGATCTTTCAATTAGGTTAAAACTAAAACCAAATAAATTAATTCATTTTGACTATAAATATGTTTAATTCATTCATGAATAGTTAGTTTATTTTATTTAATAAAAGAGTGCATCAAAAATATATTTTAGTATAATTTTAGAATTAAATTAGATTAAACATTTTAGTAAGTTGAATTGTTATCTAAAGTAATTATTTTATTAAATTATATAGAATTTGTATACTTTTTTTAAACAAATAAACTAGTCTTACATAATTTTGAATCCTAAAATGGATGAAAATCTATTTTTGTGTGTTTCAGATTCCACATCACTTGATGAAAGGAATGCAAGCCTATTATCGTCTTAGTTGGATTTTCTCTCCATTTCGCTAGCCCTTCTTTTTTCAACCCTACATACCCTATACCAAAAATTAAAATATGATTTGTACATTAGAATTTAGAAAAGGTTAAATTTAAATTATTCCCTGATTAATTGAAATGTTTATGACCATACATCATATGATCAAATGCTTATACACTAATTGGCAACTAATTTGTTTATTCATACAAACAGGAAATAAATCATTGGATGTTCAAGGCAATTTTGGACAAAATTAAAACGAGGCTCACTTTGTCAATTTTAGATGATTTACATCCCATATTTTATATCGCTTGGTTAAAGAAAGGCGAGCCTACTACCATCTTATAAATACACTCCTAGGTAAGGGTCTTTAGGGGCAAGGTGGGTAAGGGGCTAAGGGGCTAAGGGCTTAAGAGCCCATACTCCATAAGGCAGGGTAGAGCTTTTAGGGTAGGATATGTTAGGATAAGGACTTTAATACCTATAGAGAAGGGTAGGGTAGGAGCCTTAGAACCTATAATGAAGAATTGGATAGGAGATGGTAGGGATATAGTAGGATAGGGTAGGGTAGGATAGGATAGAGGTTTTAGAGTTCACAGGGGAGAATAAAGGGCTTTAGAGCCCCTATAGGTTTCACGGTGCATGTACTGATTGTTAACTTAAATTTATATTTTATTTTTAGAATTATAATTAAATTTTTACATTATTTTCGCATTAATTTTACTCATCTTAATTTTTGAAACATTAAAACATTAATTTTATCAAAAAAGAAAATTAGAAAACTTATATGAACATAAATTATAAGCAAATCTAAATCAATATTTGGCCATATTCAAACACAATATGAACAACTAAACAACATATAATCAGTGGCGAATCAAGAATTCAGAGTCCCATGGGCACCAACAAAAACATAAACACATATTTATCGGTAGCAAAATGAATCCACGTCTCAAGAGTTCTACCATCCCCTAGAACTTTTTTTAAAGAAAACAAGACAACAATATACTAACATAATAATAATTTTAATAATGAAATTGACATAAATAATCCAACCTTTTACTCATCCGTTGTGAATAATCCAACCTTTTGATTATTTTCTAATAATCCAACGTTTGCCCTTAGTTCGCTGTAAATAATTCAACCTTTGTTTTAGGTTGCTAGCAGCATACCCTATTATTTACCTATATTAGTAATAAGGTATGTTGTGGGCAAATTTATTACAAAGGTTGGATTATTAGAAAATATTCCAAAGGTGAGATTATTCATAGCGGATGAGTGAAATATTGGATTATTAATGTCGATTTTTCCTTTTAATAATTTTGAAGAACAATGAAAAAAAAAGCAGCAGGACTTTCTCTATTGATTAATTCTCAAACTACACTCATGTGGCTAATAATTATTAATGTGATGGAGGAGGACTTCATAATTCATTACCAAATAGGCAAATACTGAAAAAAAATTAAAATTAATCATAAAAATCAAACACATATACCAAAAAATTAAATTACCAAACACATATAATCCAACAAAAATAAAGAAATCAATGATAAATATCAAAAAAAAGATAAACAAAAAAATTACTATTGAAATTTCTATTCAATCAACATTTTCCACTCAAAAATAAATCAAAAGATAATGAAATTAAAGATGAATAATCAATCTTACATGGTAATAAAAATACTAGAAAATAACAAATGTGTCAATCTTATAGAGCCTTGACAAATGAAATATATTAGTGTATAATTAATCACATGTAATATTTACCTAATTTAGATTTAAAATCAAATGTTTTTTAAGTTGGAGCTAAATACATGCTAATAAAAATACTGGAAAATGACAAGAAAAATTTATGTATTCGATAAACAAAATCTTTGTAAAGAAAAGTATTTTATTTTTACTTTAAAAAGTCACGTATTCGATAAATTTAATAACGATTATATATACTTGCATTATTCTTTAAAGTTATATTTTATATATTTCACTCATAAATTCGTGCATTGCACGGGTTTCTATACTAGTATCACGTAAAAGTGGATCATAAAATTCCAAACATAACATCATGATCATCATCATCCCATCCATAGAAAACTAAGGATAGGGTATATAGAGGGAAGAAAGACGACAACTCACCCACAGTGAAAAATGCAATAAAAGAGTCACCCGACTTGAGAAAGTTCTCCGAGCCAAACATAATAGAAGAAACTAATCTCAAGCCATAAGTCAATAACCCATAGATCTTCATAACCAACCCTACTACACAATATCACTAATAGAAAGTATCCTGAAAGACCGTCTATGCAAAAACGGTTCTCCCAACAGTCAAGCTCAATAATTTTAAATTTAAAAATAAGGCTGATGATAAAGCAGTTACTTATTTTGCAAAATGAGCTGATACATTTTTATCCGTCTATACTATAGACGGTCTGTAGCAAGAATTTGTGTATCACTAAATAATGTTTAATAGCTTATGATTGTTTATCTTGCTAGCTAAAGTGAAGCATTCCATAAAGTATTGGGTAGAGGCCCAAGCTACAAGTTTCTATAGTCCACATTCTTGTGTCATTTTTCTGTCTGCCCTTCCCTACTTGATTAAACAATCATTTAATGATTTCTTCATGTAATTCAACCTATAATTAAATTTCATAAATAAAAAGTATGAAAAAAAAATAGTACATCAAACGATGAAATGGTCAAGCAACTTACCAATTTTCTTAATTTGTTACTTAATATTCAAATTGTTACTTATATGAAGTGTAATTGGATATGAATCATGTGAAAACTAATCAAAACGGTAAAAATTAAAATAGATGTACATAAATGTTCAAATAATGTACTTCATATTTGGGTAATAATTCTATAATAATTTGACATTTGCTATACATTCGGGTGATATTTCAATAAGTAATACTTGTTTTGTTCCTTAAAAAAGTTTTCATTTGTCATTTTAGAGTGTATCATTTGGTGTTCCCATATTTTTTTATTTATATTATAAAATTAGGACAAAATTAATTTTTTGCAATATTATTTTAATATTTAAATAATACGTATGGTTCTCACATATTTCGACTAATTTCATTTTAACATTTTTATATTTTTTATGATCCCCACATGTTTCCTACTAACTTTGTAAAAATATTTTTTATTATTTGTGATCCCCATATATTTTCTACTAATTTTGTCTAATATTCATGTTTTTCCATTTTTCATTCATGAAATTTATTAGTCAATAAAATATACTGTATCTACTAGTAGTCTAGTTTTCAATTTTTATTATTTTAGTTGTTTTCATATGATCTCTCGAGTCTCAACTCATCCTCGTCTTCAGACACCATTTCCTTTTGCCCAAGCACACCCTTGCAATTGCATGTTGCATGTTGCAAGTTACGATTGTCTTTCCAACAAAGTTCCATGGTAGCTTTTACAGGTGTCCAAAATAGACCACAAGATTCGATATTTATGAGATCTTTTAATAGAATCCAACTTGATCGACTTCCAAATAAATTTAAAATTATATAAAAACTAATATAAACACAAGCCCAATTCTAAATCGACTCAAAGTCAAACCAAGTTATTCGCACTTAGTAACTGCGAACAGAAACAAACTTGTCAAAAAAAAATCAACCAAGTTGTTCCCACTTACTAAGTGCTAACAGGTCAAACATGGTCAACATGCTGTTCGCACTTTGGGGAAAATGGAGAAGAAGGAAGCAACATCATGATCAAAAAAATCTAGGAAAATTTGCCATGAATAATCCGAACTATCACCCGTTGGCCACAAATAATCCCAACTATTGATTATTTCTTAATAATCCCAACTATTGCTAATGTTTGCTGATAACAGTCCCTTGTGATTTGGAACCGGTTGCAGCAGGTAATTTGAAGTAAATTTTTTTTTTCCTTTTTTTTTTGTCTTTCCTTCATCATAAAATAGGTTAAAACAAAGTCAAAACACTAACCTATCCTTTCATCTTCAACATTGCTATATTTGGGATTAAGGTTTGAATACTTAGAAGAAGAAGAGGAATTCATTGAAGATTTAGGGTTTAGGATGAATTAAGAAGAAGAAGATGGAGAGGATGAAGGATATATGAAGAATTAGGGTTTATGATGAATGAAGATGGATGAATGAAGAATGAAGAACGAAGAAGAAGAAGAAGAAGATGGGTTTGAATGAAGAAAATTAAAAGAAAAAAGGAAAAAAAATTTACTTCCAATAACCTGTTATAGCCGGTTCCAAATCACAAGGGACTGTTTTCAGCAAACATTAACAATAGTTGGGATTATTAAAAAATAATCAATAGTTGGGATTATTTCTGACCAACGGGTAATAGTTGGAATTATTCATGATAAATTTTCCAAAAATCTAACATTACCTATTTGCAGTTACTAAATGCGAACAACTCTTTTGACCTCTTAAAAAAAAAAAAGTGCAAAGAACCCTACTCCTCATGTTTGAGAAT
This sequence comes from Amaranthus palmeri, assembly GCA_019776075.1. Lineage (NCBI taxonomy): Eukaryota > Viridiplantae > Streptophyta > Magnoliopsida > Caryophyllales > Amaranthaceae > Amaranthus > Amaranthus palmeri. The sequence goes on from JAAKBH010000278.1 coordinate 237,108, forward strand.
TAGACGTCACCAGTAGTGTGCCTCATCTCTCTCCTTCCTATTCCAATGGCCAAACTATGGCGACCTGCAACTCACTTCAAATCTATCCTTAACTCTTCCTTTCCTCGTACACTTACCACTTTCTCCATCTTCCTCTCTCCTCCTCATCTCTCTTCCCCAAAAACCCTAATTCTTCCTAAATTCCCCATTTCCCCCCTTTTTAATTCCCCTAATTTAACCCTAGTTTGCTGTGTGCCTCCTGTTTCACCCTTTGCTACCACTACGTTTGAGTGGAATGAGCCAATTGCATGCTCTGAGGTTGTCGAGTCTACTTCTTTCTCTGAGAATGATAATGATGATGATACTGATCCTCGCCCTTATATTCCTGTTCGCGCATTCTTCTTCTCTACTAGGTTTTTCCTTCTATTTCAATTTTGTAATTTATGCTTAGTTTCATTTTCAGGGGTGTTTGGTTTGGCGAAACGGTTTTCCCATTGCAAACCAAACACCCCTGTTCAATAATTTGGGTATTAATACTTACTAGTTACTAGTTCTTACGGAACAGGTAAACTGGTTCTGAATTGGGTAATTCATTATCAATTGAAAATCCTTGTGAAGTTGCTGAAATGCTTATTAGCCTAGATAAAAGTGCAGTAGATAAGCGTGATTTCTTTTGATAAAGTTTCATAGTGGCCAATGAGCTTAGTTAAATACAAAAGAAGTCAAATTTAGGCGAATAGAATACGCAATTTTGTTTTAAATGTTTTACGTAGATAAAACAGCTTTATATGTTATGTTATACTCTTTGATATTGGGTTTTGCAATGTTTGGTTGTTGCTTAATTTTCGGTGAAAATTTGGTGCTTCTTTTCTTGTAGTGTGGACTTGAAGAGCTTGGTGGATCAGAACAAGTCTAATTATATCCCGCCTACATCAAGGATGACAAATTATGTTGTTTTGAAGTTTGGGAACCTCAAGCCTGATCCAAATGTGAGTTGGTTATATGTACTTTATTCGTTTAAATCATTCAGTGTGACTACTCCCCCTTATTCTTCATAACGATAATGTCCTACTGTGTCTTTGGTATTGAAAATTTGTATAAATGTATCAAGCCCAATCTATGTCTATCTTTAATGGAGCCAGATTTTATGCTTATTTAGGAATTATAATGGACTATAGTCAAGTAACACATAAAACCACACACACTTCTTATTTATGGGAAATAGGAGATGATGTTTTCTAAAAATCCTCTTTGATATTGTACGAGGAAGGCTTTGTATAATTAGTGGGAGCCGCTTAATGATATTAGAGTAATGGAATGTTGTACTACCTAGTCCAATCAAGGTGTTTGATCTTTCTTGTTCTAGTGCTCTTCATTGGTTCATCCTATATGTAATGGGAAACTGAGCTTCATAAAGAAATGTTAATCATTTTTCACTCTGGGCAATTTCTTTTGCATGATAATTGTTTATGTTTGAGCTGTCCTACTGATTTTATCCAGCACCTTCTCAATACTCTCAAGTCTGATCTTCAATGTATATTAGGGAGAGATGATTGGGTACTAGAGTGATTAAAGAAGATTAAGGGACCAACTTCTAAATTGAATTTCAGTTGAGGACTACGAACTGTCTGCATAATAACACACCCATTTTGAACCATATATTTCGCGGAATATCTGAATGTTTTTATAAAACTTTGAGGGACTATCTATTATAATTATGACAAGTTAATCTAATCCCAGTTGGATTAAGATTCCAACTCAGAGGACTTATACATAATTAAATAACCTTAATTAAGATTAAATTCTAATCATTTGAACTATGTATCTTATATAACCCAGTCAAATAATCATCTAAAGGCATGGCAAAATTAGAGGTATGAACCTTGTTTTGTCTAGTTTTTGTGCCATCCATCTGTCTCTCATTAACAACAATGCTATATGAATGTTTGCTATGAACTGGAATTTAATCTTAGTAGTTCCCATCCATAGCCAATGGAGTGAGGTACATGAAGATTGGAGGAAAAAGTCATGTACTAATTGGTTATCTGTAAAGGTTGTAATAGTATTCCCACCTGTAAGGTGGTAACCATGGTCAAAACCAGTGACCTCTCGATTCATACCAGTAAGCTAAAATTCCTTTTCCTCGAACTCACTGTTGTCTTTTTCTCTTTCGGCCTATCTACTAACGAACATTAACCTCAAATGGTTGATTAATAGTCTGCATGGAATTTTGTTGAACTTTCTGTATTCTATCTTGGGCACAATGAAGTTAAGCAGACTAACTCATGTGCTTCTTAGGGTCTCGGCGCCACCTTAAGTGGAAGTGATTGTGGCTACATGGTGGTTTTTCAATACGGATCAATTGTTTTGTTCAATGTTCGTGATCACGAAGTTGATGGCTATTTGAAAATTGTGGAAAGGCACGCTTCCGGCTTGCTACCGGAGATGAGAAAAGATGGTCAGTATTATCGACATCGATTTGTTGGCTTTTTTGGAGTGTATTGTGACAATAATATATGGGTGTGCACTTTATTTATGTCGATAAGCTTTTTTATCTTGTTTGGTCCATTATTATAATTGTGCGTCACATTGTTAGACACAGTAAATCCTAACTTAGGGATATTCGGCACATATATGGAATTTTGTTATTATGAGTTCAATTCATTTAAATTTTTGATGAGTCTAATATTTTCTTCAATATTAAATTATGCTTTCATCTAGCCATAAAATGAGAAAAGAACGTGCACGTGAGAGAGGTTAGAGTTTAGACATTACATTAGAGAATTTTGAAAAAAATAATAAACAGAAAAAAAAAAAATAAACCCCCAAAGTTTAGAATATGGTTTAAGATCGAGTTAAGAAACAAGGAAAGAATAAGAATAGCACATTTATTGCTAGAGAAGATGAAAAATTAAATCCTTAACCATGGCCTTCTACTCACCTCTACATAAATAAAAGCCCCAACAAATATGGTGTACTGCCAATGATTCCCATCATTTAATAGATTTGGGAGTCTGATATGGTTTTGATAATTCTTATTTATGGATCAAAGAACTCGATTAGTGTTGATTGACTTAGATCAAAGTTCATATGGGGTGTATGTTTTTGGATACTCCGGTGTGGCCCTAGTTTTTATATGTTTCTTGGCATCTTGATGTTCTCTGTTGGTTTTTGTGTGTGATGTGTTTTATTTTGTTGCGTTTCTGTAATTATGCATAGTGATTTGTTTCAGTAATTTTGATTGATAAATTGAACCCTAACGTGTAAGAAAGAGTTAAAATCTCTATCAACTAATTTAATCAAGATTGATGATAGCTTTTTATTACTCCATTTAATCTTTCTGTTAAAGTCTGTACAATTGAATATAAATCAAAAATAAAATCTGCAAGTTAAAGTATTTACATCGAAAACAAAAATCTTCAAGTTAAAGTGTTTACAATTAATAATAAATAAATATTAAAAGTACAGGAGCTAAGATTTGATAGGCCTCGCCTAATACAACAAATTAATCTGTATCTCAAAAGGGATTGATTAGATTAGTTGGGTTATATGATTTATTTAAATTGATTTTGATGGGGTAGTAAGGATTGATATTGCATGTTAGTGAGAATGTTTTTTGTTCTAGGCTTTTTAGTATTGAATTAATCCTGCATAATTGTTGCTTTCGATTAGATTTTAATTTGTCTACTTTATATTACTTAAATACTTTATGAATAATCTAATTAGACGTGAAATGTAGATATTATTTTTAGAAATGCTATTAGGATCCACTATCCTGTGAGGTCGACCCTTTAACTGTGATTACACCATATACATGCTGTTAAGTAAATTTTCTATATAGATGTTGAAAAGAATCATAATAGTAGATAATAGATTAAATACACGTAAGGCCACAACCCAAAAAAATGATCATGTATAATTAATTATCAAGTGAGAATTACATCTATGAAAGACACTCTCGTGAAAGTAAATCGGACATTGAAAATACATAACATCAGTACCATAAAAGAAAATAGAAGGCATTAAAACTAATGACATTAAAACTCTAGAATGACAAAGAAAATGTTAAGACATTAAAATGGAAGTGGTAACAGGTTCAAACCACCTTACCTATCATTGGTGTGTTAATTCACCTGCACTAGCTTATTTGATATTTTTTACATGTAGTAAGCTTCTATTGCTTTTTTTTTTTTCATGGAGAGGAGGTGGGCATTTGCTTCCACCTGCCCTACTTTCCCACTGCAACTAAGTGGACTTTTTAACAAATTGTGGACAAGTTGTTGCCACTAGTTACTAGTGCTGATTTTTCTCTATGGATTTGCAATTTAATGTTGTCTTGGTCTTTATATTCTCTTTTCTTTACATCAAAGACATTTAAATTGTTTTTTTAAATATAGAGTTATAAGTTATTTGGTTCTGGATTACAATAAATTGTATTAAAATGACTCATTAAATCATGTGCACATGATGTTTGCTAGCAAAGGTTAATCAGGAGAAATCTTTGTTAGTATTATGACTAATAAAGGTCAAGCTGCTTAAGTCCGACCTCCTAAACTCTATCCTAAATGGGAGCCACTTAATGGTATTAGGGTTAGTAATATGTAGAGTATTAAGTTTTTGATGAAACAAGTGTCTGTTGTTTCTTGGGTTATTTATTTATGTTAGCAGGGTTGAATGTTGGCCTGCTAATTTTCTTTCATTTATTATGCAGAATTTGAAGTAAGAGAGAAGCCAAATTTAAGTACATGGATGCAAGCTGGCCTAGATCACATAATGCTGCAGTACTTAAATATCGATGGTATCCGTACCATAGGTAGTGTACTTGGTCAAAGTATTGCTCTTGATTACTATGTCCGTCAGGTGTGTGTCATCCTAGATCATTAATATTAACAAATTAGCTGTCTGATTTATGCAGCTTGTTCTTAAATGTCTCCTCTTCCTTTTAGGTTGATGGAATGGTTGCAGAGTTCACTGATATAAACCGCGCAATGGAAAAAACTGGGACTTTCACCATGGAAAGAAAGAAGCTCTTCCAGTTAGTTGGGAAGGCAAATTCTAACCTAGCTGATGTGATTCTTAAGCTTGGCCTTTTCGAAAGGTGATATTCATTAATCAAATTTATAAATTTCGTGCTTTATATTTAATAAGACTTCCTTCAAATTTGATTCACTATTGGAATGTTTGTTATTGATATGACATCCTATATGGCTTCTGGATTACTTATGAGTGTGCAAAATTAGAATCTAGAGTTGGTGGTACGTTATGACGTCTGTTTCAGAGCAATGATTCTGTCAGATCTCAAATTGCCTCCGTGAACGTAGGGGGTGTTTGGAAATTGAGAATGGGAATTCGGAGGCTAGAGGGTGGGATCGGGGATGGGACTTGATGAGTGGAAAATACATTAAGTATTGTTTTTGGCATTTTAGTGAAATAAGTTGGGAAATATTTAGTAGAAAAGATAAAGTATTCTACAATTAGTTATTTACCTTCTAATCTTTCTTCTTGTATGCTTAGGTGTGACTAACCATAACATAAAAGTTCAAACAAAGAACGAGGATGCAAATGTGTTTTAGAATGTGTTTAGGCTTGGTTTTGGATGATGTTAAGATATTGTGATGAGATTTCAATGTGATGTTAGTGGGAACAAGGGAGACAAGAAATCGAAATTATAAAATAAAATAAAATAAAATAAGGAGAGAAAAGAAAGAAAGCAGAAAGAGAGTGAAGCAATTAAATTTAGGAAAAAAAGAAGAATAGAAAGGAAATATAACAAAGAAGAAAAGGGAAGAAGAAGAATTCCTGTTCAAGAACGGCGGCATACATGTGAAAGAGAAGAATAATGTTCAAACTGCTATCTTATCTACTTTGGCTAGTGCTAGATAAAGGCTTTTTTCTCTTCTAAATTCAAATAAACCACTTTTTCTTTAAGGGTAATCCAGTAAATCAAGCAAAGGTAGCACAAAATATTGATGTGGAACTGAAAGCAAAATGATTATGTGGAACCAAAAACAGGTCAAATTGGTTGGGTGCGGGTTTTGGTCGGCTTTAACCATATTTTTCAGGTGTATTCAGGTTGGGTTATTTTCGTGTTATGCGTCAAAATATTTGGGTTACGCACTAATTTACGGTCGATTTTGGGTCAGTTTCGGGTCGTGTCAAAATTTGGAGAGCAATTGTGACCGATTGCTGACGAACCTTATCGCCCCTTCCCTCTGCCCCTTCTTCCTTTGCAACCCCAAGCTTCCACGTCCTTAACCCTTCCCTATGCTCATCTTTCTTTTACCCCTTCCCTATGCTCATCTTTCTTTTACCCCTTCCCCATGCTCATCTTTCTTTTACCCCTTCCCATTATCTTTTCTAAAGGAGCATACCCTTATTATGAAGTTAGCCGTTGAGGTTTCCGTACCATGTTTTTGATTTATGAACACATCCAAATATACATAAACCTCAAGTTCAATCCCAAACATATGTCGGTTTCATGAAGAGTTCTTTTCCGTGGTGAAGGCTTGTGGCTTTGTGCCGACCTTCCATCATGTGCCATTTTCTTATTATGCATTCCATTATCCATTTTTCTTCAATTCATCCCAAAACTATTTTTCTTCCTCTACTCGCTGTTGTAATTTGTTGAAAATTAGCAAGTTCTTTTAATCGGAAAAAATGAATATAGAGAGGAGAAAAAAGGAGATGGAAAAAATGGCTGGAGAGTATAAACAACTTGAAAGAAACGATTTTGATGGTGGAAGAGTTGCTAGAGGACATGACAAAGAAGATGAAAAATAAGGGACTATATAGGAGGTGGTGGGGCTGTGTGGAAGGGGACTAGGGGACGATGGGAGGAGGGCTGAGCAGGGGGATCGGGTGGTTACAGGGGATTGTCACAAGGGATGGGTAGGAAAGGGAGGAGGGAATGAGGAGAAAGGGAGATTTTTTTTATTTAATTTTATTAGTTAAATTTTATTCCATTAGTGACTTTTGAGTTCTAAGATATTTTAACATGAAGTTCGGGTTTCAGGTAAAAATGTAATTTTCTACGTTCAGCCTGAAAAGGGCGAGTAAAGTTGATCCCATTTTGAACATTTTCCTTATATTTATACCTTTGACCCTAACAACCCGAGACACATTCTATCTAGTGATCGTCTCATCGATCCACCTATGATCGTCACTTGGCCTCTCAAGCTTTGAAAAGAGACTCATTCCTTGAAACATAAAAAAAAAACTTTAATGGCCGTTTATATTTCTGATAGAGCTGTTAGCTGCTGGCATATAACTCTACTGTATTGAGTTTCAGCTATATGTTTCTGTTGCGTTCGTATTCCTGTGTCTGTGAACTCGTAAGTAATATACATCTCTTCTCCTTGCAGATCTGATATTGCATGGAAGGACGCCAAGTACGCTCAGATCTGGGAATATCTTCGTGATGAATTTGAATTGACACAAAGATTTGCCAGTCTAGATTTCAAATTAAAGTTTGTAGAGGTATGAATTTCAAATGAACAAACGTGAAATTAAACTTACAACTACTGTTATTATTTCTTTTACTGATAATTGGATTCCTTGGACAGCATAACATTCGGTTTCTGCAAGAAATCTTACAGAATAGGAAGTCCGATTTCCTTGAATGGCTTATCATCATTTTGATTGGTGCTGAAATTCTCATATCTGTATATGACATTGCTCATAAGTCAGCAATAACCTCACTTTAGTCCTTGTTCAGTAACTATACGACTTTAAAAGCGCTCCAAGCTTCTTCAGTGGCGGGTCTTAAACTCTACCATTCTCGGTTTTCAACTGTACATCTGATGCTATGTTCTAGTCTCGATAATTTTACGTGATATATCATTTGTATATGGGTAATTTATAACATCCATTTCTTTACATATCCTTCTTTTTATAGTTATATTTATAATCTATCAGGTCTATATAATTTTGCTTTGCCCATCTGCCTAGTTTTTGTTATGGTTTTCACTCTGGAATAACTATGGTCATTGATCCTCAAAAAAAAACTATGGTCATTGAAACTGTCTTTGTGTACTACTATACAATAGCCTTCTGTTCACTCTAATTTTTTTAATTATAGGGTAGACTGAAGGAAGGAGAGGTCTAGGTAATCTTCTATCTCAGAACCTTGCCTGAAAAGGCAGTATTTATTCCAATTAAGACAAGATTTAATTCTCTTTACGGCCTGTTTGGTAGGTGGTAATAAACCATGGTAATGGGAATGAAAAATTAGTGTAATTTGAGTTGAAATATCTATTGGCTACCTTGATTGCCATGTTTGACAACCTCCAATCATCTCATTTTGTTCATAAAATTCTTTTCTATATTAGATGGTATTAGATGGTAATGGAAATTTGTGAACAAAAATTTTTTTTTGTAATCAAAGTTTCATTACCATAGGAATGACATGAAAGTTTTGATGGAATTTTACAATATAAATCATTTCCATTAGCACTATTTAGTACCACTAACCAAACGGGTTGCTGATGTCGTCACTTTAATGCCAATAAATAGACTCTAATTATATCGTCTAGTCTCTTACCAATAGTTTTAGGATGGAACCTCGATAGATTAGTGCAGTCAACTCTCTTCTTGTGTGGAGAACTATGTGGACAATAGTGTTAAGAATAGAGTTTTGAGCCTTAAGGTTGTGAGTGGGCTAAAACTATTTGATTCAAATCAGTGGGGTTCGACTTGAGTTTTCTTTCTAGGTGGTATGACTTTTTGTCATGTGTCACTCTTCCACATATATTATATGACATCAAAATATTTCGAATAGAAATTAATTGTAAATTTTTTTTTATCATATTTAATTGTAATTGAAAATGTTACTCTATAATTAGTTTCCCATAAAATATTTTATATTTATTTTTTTTTATTTTTATAAAACATAGAAATCATAGAAAGAGATTAAATTAACCCAATCTCATGGAAAACACTAATCAATAAATATGTTAATTGATTCTTTTATTTAAACCTTAAAAACTCACACCAAACACCCATTGATAGTGTTAGCTAGCTTACTATGAAAATGACTTAATTAAGAGTAATAATTTACAACCTAACAAATATGGAATAGTTGACTTGGAAGATGTATTATTGGAAGCTACTTGGATTTATAAACATTAAATAATATGATTTAATTTGTGATATAAGTCACAAAATCTCCTTGAGTAGCTCATCAAAAATGGAGGACTCAACAAGTTTGGAGTTGGAGGAGAAAGAAGGCACCCAATTGAAGATTAATCTACACAATAATCATGGCAAAGGGGGATTCCTTAGCTCCTTCTTAATCCTAGGTTTCTATCTCACTCACTCTTTTTTTTTACTCGTCTCTCTCTGCTGCTTTGAGTTTGCTACATAGCGTTAGAGTATATAATATATGTTGGAACATCAACTATCAGGTTAAGTTTTTAGTTAAATTGATTTGTTAACATGATATTAAAAGCCAACGTGATAAAAAGTCATGGGTTTGAATCTTAATCAACCAGCACTCTCAAAATCAAAAGGGATTATGAGTACTTTCTAATTTTTTTTATGTTCACGTATTTTATTATAGCAATTTTATGTGGGTCTTGTATGAAGGAAAAATATGCTCATAATATTAGTTTCTTTGTTAAAACTTAGAGAGATAAGGAGGAAGTAAAATGAGTAAAAGTTAGAAGACAGAAAGAATTTTACTCATTGATGTGATTTCTACATTGGTAAACTTTTATATTCATAGACAAGTTCTACCTACTATTGCATTGAATGCATTCATATTAGTGTGAATCTATTAATTATCTATCACATTATATTTCGACATAATTTATATTTATATATGAACCATTTTAATAGTATTTTTACATCTTGTGATAATTTTACTTTAAAATTTGTTAATGTTTTTTTTTAAAAAATATATATAACTTGCTATTATTTGTTTGATATTTCGGATTATATATTTTATAATATTTAAACTTTTATGTAATTTAATAGGTAAATGATTAAAATAGTGTAATGACTAGTATGAGAATAAAAAATAGTACAAGTAATATTATAGGAAATTAATACTAGTAAACATGTTAAGGTACATTTTGCACAAGTTACGACACGTAGTTGTAACTGCATAAGAAAAGAAAAGTTGCTTCCGACAAGCTTATGATATTTACTTTTAATACTTGGGGTGTTTGGAAAATGTTTTTTTTTTTTTTTATTTATTTATTTTTTTTTAATTTTTAACTTTTTATTTTTGATTTTTAGTTTATTAAATAGCTAAAAAAATTATTTGATAAATGAGTTCTTAACAAAAATAAAGTGAAAAATAGGTTGAAATCAATCTATCAATGTCCAATCATTGCTTTTTACTCTATTAGTTATTAGTTGTATATTTAGCATATGTATCATGTTTTCTATTATAATTTAAGAAATAAGCCTCAACAAGACAACAACTCAAACAAACACCATATAAGAGATTCTATCACTTAAATTAACTATTAGGGGAAGTTTTGAGCATGTTTAACATATTTGCCGCACAGAACTCCGGAAATTAAAGGCCTCAATATTAAATTATGTAGTATATATTAAGTATTTAGAAAGAAAAAATTATTGGAAAAATATCATAATTTTTGAAATTGCGCACGACCTTTATAGAATTTCAGTTTTTACCAACCAGTAATAATATAGTTACAATTCAAGTGTATAAAGGGGAATAACTATCTTCTCTTATTCCCATACAGAAAACTCACATATGAATTATGATTAACAATCAACTATTCAGAAAGTTCCTCAAGAACTTAGAGTTTAAATTGAGTTCACTAAATTAAATAAGACTTAGCATATATGTCATGTAAATATGTAATATGCTATATGTTGTGGGTGTAGGAACATGTTTGGGACTAAATATAGCATCAGGAGCATGGTACTCAAACTTAATAGTGTTCCTTATCAGTGTATTCAATGTTAAGAACATCCCAGCCACTCAAATCAACAACATTTTTAGTGGTTTCATAAATTTCTTCCCAATAATCGCGGCCATCCTTGCTGATTCTTCGTGTGGTGCCTTTGCGGTTACTTTAGTTTCCTCCATCGTTTCTCTACTCGTATGTGATTCCAATTGATGTATTAATCGAGTTTCTAATGAGCTATTTGTACTAATAGTAACTAACTAAATTTCGTAATTTTTAGGGAGTTTTGATGTTCACATTGATGGTTACCATTGGAAGCTTGAGACCACCTAAATGTGATTCAAACTCATCCATATCATGTATACCTCCAACAACCTTGCAATACTCGATTCTCTATATTTCTCTAACATTAGCATCACTCGGTCTTGGAGGTACGCGTTTTATACTAGGAACTATGGGAGCAGATCAATTCGATAAGCCTAAACAACAAGCAAGTTTCTTCAATTGGTTCGTGTTCGTCTTATATATTGGTTGGATAATAGGATACACCCTTTTGATTTATATCCAAACTAGTGTAAGTTGGGCACTCTCCTTTGCCATTGCTTTAGCTGCAAATACCATAGCTGTTGTTCTCTTCTTACTTGGATCGCGAATTTATCGAAAATTTCCTCCTCGAGGAAGCCCTAATACTAGCATTGCAAGGGTGTTTGTTGCATCCCTCAAGAATATGAAAAGGGTTTTGCTTGAAAATAGACAAGATCGTTATCTCTATGAAAGTGAGGAGTCAAAACTAACCTATGGAGAGCCTAGTGCAAGTCTAAGGTATGCAAATGTTTACTTATTATATATGTATGTACTTCCAAAATGGTAGTCGTTTCTTCCATGTTAGAGTATAAATATATCTTGGGGTCTTAACTATCAGTTTAAGCTTTTAGTTGAGTTGGTTCCTTGATATGGTATCAGAGCAGCTTTTGGTTGAGGCACCATAATATGTTTTATACTCTAGTCTCTAACATTTGAACCTCGATTTGACCTTATCAATGCAAAACGATCAGATTCTTAAACAAAGCAGCAATAATCAAAGAAGGTGCAAACTCCGAAACAAAATCATGGAGCCAATGCACAGTCGAAGAAGTAGAAGACCTTAAGAAGCTATTAAAACTAATGCCATTATGGTCAAGTAGCATCTTACTAAGTGGTGTGATTGGAGTTATAATCAGCTTCACCGTCTTAATGGCATTAGTCATGGATCGAAACGTTGGATCTCATTTCAAAATCCCAGCCGGAACATTCATAGTAGTCACACTCATATTCACAGCCCTCACATCATCTATTCTCGATCGATTCATATACCCAACATACAAGTTTCTAACTGGTCGGAATTTAACATACTTGCAATGCATTGGACTAGGCCATGTTAGCAACATCCTAGCTGCAATCGCCTTCGCTCTAATCGAAAGAAAACGACTAACATTAGTCGAATTACATGGTGTGGCGGTGGCGCCACTTTCGGCATTATGGCTAGTACTTCCATTAGCAATAATGGGTATTGGAGAAGGGTTCTATTTTGCACCAGAAGTAGCCTTATATTATGAAGAGTATCCCAAATCATTAAGGAGTACATCAACGGCTATGATATCATTACATATAGCTTGTGGTTATTACATGAGTTCAGCATTTATAAAGATTGTTGGGGAAACAAGTAGTTGGTTACCAAATGATATAAACCATGGTAGGATTGATAAAGCTTGTTGGGTACTTGCAATTGTAGCTGCAATTAACTTTGGTTACTTTCTTGTTTGTGCCATTTTATACAAGTATAATGATAGTGATCTTGAATTGGGTCATGATGATGTTAATACTTAACCTAATTAAGATATGTGAGTAGTGACCCATTGCTATAGGCAATAGAATGTTGTGCATATCTAATAATACTTTGTGTATTCAATCATCATATTGGCTTAAATTGTGTTGTATTTATTTTTCACGTGGCAGGAACATATTTTAATCTTTCTTGAGTCGGGAGACTCCTCTCCTTTATGGGTATGAGTTGCCGCCATCCTTTCCTACCCAGATCTTGTCCATAGTTTTCTATGGGCGGAATACACTAGGTAGGATGGTAATGGTAATGATATTGGCTCACATTGTGTGTTTAAAGTTAAGAGTGAGTCTTTTTTGAACTAAGTTCCACTTATAGAAGTTATGAGAATAATTAATTTTTTGAAAATTATTATGTTTAATATAAATTTTTGTTAATTTCCTTATAATAATACTGATTTTTGATTAACTATAAATAACACCAATTTTGGGGCTTTTTTTTTTCCTAAAATAATACTAATTTTAGTTTATTAGCTAATTAATTTACCAATTTTCTATCAAATAACCTGCTATAGTTTGTAGGGATTTTCTAGAGAAACACCTCATAAGTTGGTATTATTCATGGTGTAACATCCGAGTTTCCATCCCCTTAAACGAAACTAAAATCGTGAAGGACGGAAGGAAATTCGAATGTTACACATGGTAAATTAAAAGTTCATATTATGTAGGGAAATAATAAGCAAAAAGTTGTATTATCCATGCTAATTTGCCTTAACTTTTTGGTGTCAAAAACAAACTTGTCAACATCAACCAATAAGATTTTTTTATATGGCGACTTTATATGAGAATAATATTTGGAACTTTTAGTGTTTTATTAATTAAATTGTATGTTTTTGTTGTCATTTAATTATACATTTCTAAAACTTTGATGTTGTTGAGAAGATATATAGAGTTCATTATGTGACATATTGATGCAATCACTTGGATGACAATATATATAGTCATTGCTAAGAAGATATTTATATTTTTTAAGTTTGTACCAACAAAACCATCATTGGTATGAATGGTCTTACAAACTCATCATTTCTCAATCCATTAACATTAAAGTGCAACTTTAGCATTATTCGTTTTTGGGACTAGAGAGAAGGTCTTAGTAAATAACGATAATTTATTTGGTTAATAAATTACTTTTATGTGCTAAGATTGATAGGGCAAAAGTTTTGTTATTTTGATTTATCTTTTTGAATTTTGTTTATATTATTATTATTATTATTATTATTATTATTATTATTATTATTATTATTATTATTATTATTATTATTATTTTGTCTTTTAATGATGATTTACAAATCACGGTTATTGATTAGAATTTTTTGCTATTTAGGTACTCTACTCTCTTCTCCCCAATATACTTTATTATTTTATTGTGCTTACTGCTTAGTCTTGACGGTGACATTTTTCTTTGAATACTATATTAGCACAAAAATTCGTAATTAATAACTGTTGTAAATCACCATAAAAAGACAAAAAGCATAATATTTAAAAAGTAAAAAAGATAAATTAAAATAACAAAATTCTTACCCTATCACATCCTACCACATAAGGGTGATTTATTTACTTCACAAATAATGGTTATTTACTAAAACCTTTTCTATATCACTATTAATAACAAATATTTCAGAATATGGGTAATATTTTTTAATATTTTTTTATTTTAGTACGTTCTATAAATATTGTTATTCATAATCTATATAATTTTATTTTATTTTTTTATTTCAATAAAATATCTACAAGAGTTACCACACATTTTCTTACCGCACCCAATACTCATCGATATAGGCTTTCAGATAGTTGCAGGTACTTTTCTCTTTGAAGACCCATTTCAGCCGAGAGGACATACACTACTAGTTTGATTGCACTCTCCTATATGAGTATGAATTGCCGTCTATATTCCCTCCCCAAACCCTGACCACAGTTTGTCTATAAGCGAAATAAATTGGATATCGCATCAAATAATTGATGATTACGCGTGATGAAGTAGGCTCTAGTTGTTTTTTAGTGTCAACAATAGTTTGCTATGAAAATGACTTAGAGTGATAATTAACAACCAATATTATCCATACCAAAATGGATTATTTTATTGACTAGGAACAGATATTATTATTATGGAAGATATTACATAACTTTATTTGATTAGTATATAAATATACAACAATATGTAATTAGTTCCCAATAATTTTATAAGTTGCTAAAAAAATGAAGGCATCTACTTCTACAAGTTTGGAATTGCAGGAGAAAGAAAACACCCAATTCAAGCGCAAGGGAGGCTTTTTTAGCTCCTTTTTAATCCTAGGTTTCTTTCTCTCAATCACTTTTTTACTTCCACATTATTTTTATGTTTTTAAATATTATAATAAATAATCAATCTGTCGCTTTAATTTTGCTATATTAATATTACTTTATTAATTTGTGTTATTGTATGAAGAGAATCAGAAAAAGTTACTCCCTCCGTTCTTAAAAGTTTGTCTTATTTGGGTTTTTCACATATATTAAGAAAAGTGGAATATTTGTAGTAAGTGTATTATTTAAATTGAATAATAGTGTGAAGTAATGATTGTATTGGTATTATGAGAGAGAAAATGTTTAGGTTAAAGATAAAATAAAGAAAAAAAAAAGAAAATTATCATTGTCACTAAATGTAGAGATCGTATATTTGGGGAGAATAGGAATGATTATGAGGGTATATTTGGGAAAAAAGATTTTCAAAAATGAAAAGTATTCTAAAGTGGACAAATATTTGAAACTACTCGTTATAATAAGATGGACAAACATAAAAGAACGGAGGGAGTAAGTGATTAGAAATTAAAAATAAGTGTATTCAATGTCAATAACATCTCAGCTGCTCTAATTAATAGTGTTATGGGTTGTAGGAACAAGTTTGGGACTAAATATAGCCTCAGGAGCATGGTATTCAAATTTAATAGTGTTTCTTATCAGTGTATTCAATATCAATAACATCTCAGCTGCTCAAATTAGCAACATCTTCAGTGGTTTCATAAACATCTTCCCATTAATCGCGGCCATCCTAGCCGATTCTTGTTTTGGTGCCTTCTCCGTTACTCTCATTTCCTCCATCGTTTCCCTACTCGGAGTACTAATGTTCACCTTGATCGTTACAATCAAATCCTTACGACCACCTACATGTGATTTAAAATCATCGACATCATGTACACCTCCATCAACGTTCCAATACTCATTCCTCTACATCGCGCTAACACTAGCATCACTCGGTCTTGGAGGTACGCGTTTTATTTTAGCAACCATGGGAGCAAATCAATTTGATAAGCCTAAACAACAAGCAAGTTTCTTCAATTGGTTTGTGTTTATCTTGTATACTAGTTGGATTATAGGGTATACCCTTATAATATATGTCCAAACTAGTGTAAGTTGGGCACTTTCCTTTGTTATTGCTCTTGGTGCAAATGCTATAGCTATTGTTCTTTTTTTGCTTGGATCACAAATCTATAGAAAATTTCCACCTCAAGGAAGTCCTTTTACTAGCATTGCAAGGGTTTTTGTTGCATCACTCAAGAATATGAAAAGGGTTATTCCCAAAAATGGACAACAACAATATCTTCATGAAAGTGAAGACTCAAAATTGATATATGGAGAGCCTAGTGCAAGTCTCAGGTACGAGTTGAGTTTTAGATTGTCTATGAGCGGGATATACTGGATGTGATGATGATAATATATATTCTTAACAATTGAGTTTTAGTTATAAGGTAAATTTTGTTTGGCATGAAATTATGGGTGTTCAATGGGTCGGATAAGAGTCGGGCCGGGCTTAAGTAAATATGAGGTGGGTTGGATAAGGACCCTTCAAATATAATATGGGCTTTAAAAAGGCCGGGCTTTGAACCCACTTTTATTACTAAAAATTATTTTAATCCACAATTGTCAATTTATAACAATTAAATTTATGATAATAAAATTGAAAAAATATTAATAATTTCCATTGACATTTTCATTTATAATGTTTAAATTATACATTAATTATGTTATTTACAAAGGCCCGTTTTCGACCATTTTTGAGCCTTTTTATAGCCCCTTCACTTTAATTATAGTAGAGCCCATTTTCGGCACGACCCTTACAAAACCCTTCTAAAAATGGACGGGATAAGGGCTCAAAATCGGGGCCCGTCCTATTAAACATTCTACATGAAATCAACCAACCAAAAGCTTAAGCTGATAGCTGAGACTCCAATCTATGTTATATAGTTTAATAAGCCCCCTCATATGAATGTCCTTTGGAAGTATGGACCTAATATAAGCCTATAATCCACTTGAATTTGAGGAGTGATTGAGATTAAAGTATATCATATATTAATGTCTCAACTATCAGTTTAAGTTTTTGGTTGAGATATCCCTTTACATGGTATCAGAGCTAGCGTGACAAGAGGTTACATGTTTGAATCTCAACCACCCCTCATTTAAAGTGGAATATTCAATCTATGTTGTATCCAAACTTCTAGCCCAAAGTTGGTTTTTTGACAACGATGTTCTGTATTTGAATCTTATATGACATTGTTGGTAAACACAAATTGATCAGGTTCTTAAACAAAGCAGCATTAATCAAAGAAGGTGCAAACTCAAAAACAAAATCATGGAGCCAATGCACAGTTGAAGAAGTAGAAGACCTAAAAAAGCTATTAAAACTAATGCCATTATGGTCAAGTAGCATCTTACTAAGTGGTGTAATCGGAGTTATAATCAGCTTCACCGTCTTAATGGCATTAGTCATGGATCGACATCTCGGTTCTCATTACAAAATCCCACCCGGAACATTCGTTGTAGTCACACTCATATTCACCGCCCTCACATCATCTATTCTCGATCGATTCATACACCCAACATACAAGTTTCTAACTGGTCGGCATTTGACATACTTGCAATGCATTGGAATCGGTCATGTTAGCAACATTCTAGCTGCAGTTGCCTTCGCTCTAATAGAAAGAAAACGACTAAAATTAGTCGAATTACATGGTGTCGAAGTGGCACCATTTTCGGCATTATGGCTAGTAATTCCATTAGTAGTAATGGGTATTGGAGAAGGGTTTTATTTTGCACCAGAAGTAGCCTTATATTATGAAGAGTATCCCAAATCATTAAGGAGTACATCAACGGCTATGATTTCATTACATAGTGCTGCTGGTTATTATATGAGTTCAGCATTTATTAAGATTGTGGGTGAAACAAGTTCTTGGTTACCAAATGATATTAATCATGGAAGAGTAGATAAAGCTTGTTGGGTGCTTGGAATTGTTGCTACGCTAAACTTTGCTTATTTTCTTGTGTGGGCCATGCTTTATAAGTATAATGATCATGGACTAGACTTGGGTGAGGATAAATTTGATTCTAATTGAGTATCAACAACTTTTTATGCTTGTATAACGGTCGTTTTTTTCCTTCTAAGACCCTGATTATAGTTTTTTATGAGCGGGATATATTGGGTATGATGATGATGATAAATAGTTGTATTGATCTGCTGTATTTATATGAGAAATAAGACGGATATATTCAAATTTATATGTGAATTTAATAGGATGTTTGGTTGCTTGTTAACTTTGTTCGAGATTTGAATATCTAGCTAGAGATATTTTTGAGTACCTATTTGGTGGATATATTTTCGACAATAGTGAAAATTGTTATATATTGCATTTATGGATATTGTTTTTTGAATTATAGTTGAAAATTGTCCATAAATTTAATGTAGTGAAACGGATGGAGTAAGATTTATTATGCGAAGCTTTTGCTACTTTTTTTTGCTACTTAAGTATAAGTACAACAAGAAGGTAACTTACAGCTGGTCTTGTTGAGACGGTTTTATTGATCATTTTAAAATTATAAGTGATCACTTTTATACAATAAATATACATGGATCAGTACAATGGAGATGGTCTTACCATAAAACTATTTCATTTAAGAATTTGTATTTAACTTGTGCTATCTTTTTAGTGAGTTGTTTAATGAATATCAACAAATTTATGATAGATATTAAGTTTGCCGACTTTGAAAACTTCTCTTATAAGCTTAATTTAAAATTGTCTTTTTAGCTAGTAAGAGAACTTTTCATAATTAATAAGTACATTTTCCCATTATTAAAATACAAATTCTTTCGTTAATTTTTTTAATATTTTCTTATTAGCTACTTTTTAACCATTATAAATTATAAATAAATATATAATTAATGCATATACATCATTTTATAAGTAGGACTTTGGGTTGTGTCATCACTACTCACTAGTCATTCCTAGTTAGGGCTCGTCAAATAGATTAGATTGGGTCATATTGCGGTCTGTCGGCGCGTTTTACGCGTCCATACCGTGTTCCGGTATCGTGTTTTACGCGATTAGATGTACTAAAAATCACTGCAAACTTTGAACGGTCGTCATTTCTTGCAGAGTTGTCGAAATCAGACATATAATATGTCGTTAGAAAGTTCTTGAAGTCTAGTTTCTAACGCCGCAAACATTGCATTAATATGATTTTTATATAAAAAGTTATTCCCAAAAGGTTGAACATATATCAAATTTCAGCACTAGCAAACTTTAAACGATCGTCATTTCTCGCTTGGTTATCAGAATTGAGCATATAATATATCATTGAAAAGATCTCAAAGTCTAGGTTTGAATGCCGCAAACATTGCATTAATATAATTTTCCTATCAAAAGTTTTAGCCAAAAGAGTGACATATATCAAATTTCAGCATAAAACGTATGACGAGGTATATTTCCGATTTTAAAATATTGTTTTCTTTTTTAAAATTATATATATATTTTAATTATTATTACTAAATGTAGTTTAATAATAACGATGGTTAATTTTATAATTAAAAGTTAATTTAAGAGTATTAAAATAGTTACATTACAAAAAGGTGACTACACAGTGAAAAGGGATTAACTGCGGACTGAAACAAATTGCAGAACTGTCTCTGGAAGCTTCTCCGTGTTCGCTAATGGTTCACTCAATATCCAGGTTTTTGTTATTGCATTTGGGTTCAATTTTAAGTTTCAGTGATTTGATTTATCGTTATGTGAAATCGAATTCGTTTGTCAACTTTATGTGAATTTTTTGCTGTCGTTTTTGGGCGTGGTAATCGTACTTTATAATTTATGCTGTTTTTTTCCGTTTGAATTCTGTATTAATTGTGGCTACTAGATAGCATGAAATGATTGATTTCTAATTCAATTTGAGATAAACGTCTTGGTTGATTGTGAATTATTGTTAGTAGGGTTATCTGAAGAGTAAAAAGAGAGTTTATCTTACTGATGAAATTGCATACATTCGTGATAGTGTTAAGGAACCAACTCAACCAAAATCTTAAGCTGATGGTTGAGGCCCCAGTGAGGGGTGGTTGAGATTCGAACCTGTAACCTTTGTTACATTGGCTTCTAATACCATGTTAAGGAACCAACTCAACCAAAAGCTTAAGTTTAAGCTTTTGGTTGAGTTGGTTCCTTGACAGATAGTACTTGTTGGATAATCTTGCCTTCATAGTTTCTTTACTTGGGGGGCTGCTTTCTACTTCCTAGCCAAAATGTTAAGTGAACACCTCTATAATAACGATGACTCATGAGTCATGACTGCTAATTGCCCTTGTGAGATCCAAAATTTTGGGATATAGAACCAATTAGACGAGCAAAATTTATAGGAATAGAGAACTAAATGAAGTAAAGACTACAAGGAGGAAGTGTTGTGAAAAATAGAAATGAAATCAAAGAAAAATGCTTAAAGAAGGGCAATGGTATCGTTAAGTGAAACACAAAGTTTTATGAGGTTCAACAATGGTAAAACAAGATGAGAATGACAAAGAAAAACAGTAGGAGTATGGACACAATGTTTTATGAGGTAAACAATAGGAGAATGGACACATTGTTTCACATTGTTTTATGAGGTATTTTGGATACCTTCCCCATCAAGAATAGTTTATTTATAGATTATAATGATTCAGTTATACAATATAAGTAACCTTTCCTATTTTGAGAACAAGCTCTCAAGATCACAAATACTAGTCACAAAGTAAGAAAACTCTTTTGGTAAACACCCTAGCTTTCACTTGAAATTGGCCCTCTTAGTCTCAACAATATTGTGTTGTTTGTGGTGATTTTTTTATGAGTTATGTATCCTTTCATTGAGATGGAATACATAATTCTAGAGCCCCTCATAATTCACCACTTAATGCACAATTAAGATCAATAATAAACATAGCAATGAATATGACATTAAACAAAGAACATAATGCCCCTTCAATACACAAAAACGTAGCTCTAAAGACTAGAAACAACATCCTATGCAGAGTGCTCGAACAAGAGCTCACAGTTCGTTAGGCTCATTGTTGCTCAAACGAGCATTCCTGTCTTTCTGTATTTGTTTCTTTGTTGCCTTGTTCGAGCAACCTCTTTCCCATGCCTTGCCTCGTTCAAGGCATGTTTCCTCACCCTTGAGTGAAGCCCCCAACGCCCCACATTGATCACCTTCTTGATTTTTCCAAATACCAAAACACTACCATTCGACACATCTTCAAAGTCTTCTAAAGTACAAGCTAAGGCATGTTCAATTAAGTGATCAAATTCATTGTCATTGTTAAGAGTTTTGGCACTTGTACTAACATTAAGCATTAGTATTAGAATTGTTCAAATCAGACACGATTGTTCCATATTTATCCGACCTTTAACTAAATACAACTTTAAAAAAGGTTTATAATTATGTAAAAATCATGTGGACTCAAACAACGATTTTGATTCGACCTGATGCAAATGAACCTTTCTTGTTCATCTTCTTCTATTGTTATTGTTATTGTTATTGTTATTTGGTTTAGAGGGGTAAAAATAGAACATGGTGAGTTTCTTTTAGGTTACATCATGTGATTCTTTCATATCCTTGAATATTATCTTGCGCGAGCTTGATTTATAGTGTGAAATGCAGTAATGGGTGTGATCGTGGTAATGAGAGTGATGAGGTTTTCGTAACGTTTAAATATCTGTTTTTTGATACTACCTATGTTTTTTTACGTTGCAATATTTCTCCCAAAAAGCTCTAACTTAGGGAGAATGTCGAGTTAGCATGGAACTAACCTTTAACTTCGCGTTTAAATCTTTACATTAAAACATAATTAGATCTACATATTTCAATTATTTGGTGATTTCATAATCAATTTGGTTGCAATGGGTTCGGCATGTCACTATTTAGGAATGTGCATTGTTGGGATCATATAATAGAGGTTGGGGAATTATTGATTCTTGTGGCCAATTAGACTGATATGATTAAGGATATGTCTTTGTTGCGAGTACGAAATAATTTTGTTTAGTATTCTTATAGAATGGTATATTTGATTTTGACTATGAGAAAGCAAATTCCTCACATAATTTGTTCACTAAAGTTTGCAAATTAGGCTACCATGGTATAGACAATGGAGGTGTCGAAGTTTGCAAATTGGTTATGGTTTGTTTGAATTCAGTTTGTCATATTTGGGTGATGTAATTTATTTGGTGTGTCCGACCTTAAGCCCTAGTTATGTCTACTGTCATCTACACTATGCTTGGAAGGGAAGGGAAGGGAAGGGGTAAGGAGGGAGAGTGCACGTCATTCCTTTAGAAGGAAAGGCAAGGGAAAAGAAAGGAAAATGAGTGTTTTCCCTCCAAATCTTTCCTCTTTAGGAGTTTATTCTTGATAAAATTTGTATATGTTTTCCCTCCAAATCCCTCTCCAGTCCCCTCCCTTTTTGTTATCCTACAAGGGACCTCCTTCCTTCCAAATTCTTCGCCTTCCTTTCCCTGCATTTCTTCCGTGTTAGTCTTTCATAGCGTAAAAATCAATTGTAGTCATTTCTATTTTGGAGGTCAGTTTAAATACTCAAAATCAGGCCATCCTGTTTCTAAGGCGGTTACGGATTAATTCAGGTCAGTAGTGCTTTGCGTAATTGTAGCATCCTTGGGAAAATATATTTGGTTTATGGATTTGTTATATGTAAAGTGGGACTCATTTTAATGTTACTAATCTGACCTTGTAAAAGATATTTGTTCATTTAGTCATTGAACTTTATGGTTATACTTTGAGAGAAGTGGAGGAAATAGAGTTGTGTAGAAGTCATGTTTTTATATACTCTTATGTTTGTAGGGATGGAGGTAAATCCACTTATACAACTCTCAAGTTAGTTTATCTCGATTGGACCGATATGCAACCGAATGCACCCTCTTTGATTACATGGTGAATGACTGTACTAGTCTCGTCCCTCATATGGTTGGGTGATGCATTGTGACAAATGGTGCTAGGGAGGATCAAACGGTTATTAAATACACTCTTCTTCCACCAATACATCACCATTCCAGGCTCTATTTTGAAGAACTCCTCCTTCACTCATCCACAGTGAGCAAGGACACACAACCATCTATGATTTAGAAAAGATGTTATAAGAGAGGGATGCCATTTTGAACGAACTTTGTATGAATCTAATGAGGGCTCAACAACGCATGAAGTCTTATGCGGATAGAAATAGAAGGGAAGTGACCTATGAAGTTGGGGATTGGGTCTATCTAAGGCTTCAATCTCAACAAGTGAATGAGTTCTTAATCAAGTGGCAGGGCTTACGGAATGAGGCAACGTGGGAGGACTACCAAAACATTTATACTCGATTTTCATCTTTCCACCTTGAGGACAAGGTGGTGCTTTGGGAGGGAGGTAAACTGACAAATTGTGCTAGGGAGGATCGACCGGTTATCTAATACACGTAAGTCATCGAGGAAGAGAAGATATGGGTAATCACAGCTGGAATAAAAGGAAGGATATTTAGTTAGATAGTGGTTATTTTTGTACTGTTGGTGGGCGGTTATTTTGGGGGTTGGGTCAGTTAGTCATTGAAATCTTGTTTTGTTGTATTTTTATAATCGCCGAGTCCTATATATATGGGCTGGGCGGGTGATTATTTTCCTTAGCTTGGAATTAGTTTGGGAACTTGGCAAAAGCTTAGCTTGGTATCAATTCTTTGAAACAGAAAATAGTAAGAGGAATTTCAAATTAATTGGTGTTTTCTATTGTTGTGTCTGAATTGGGTGAAGAAATCAGGTTCTTGACATGCATCTTGATCTAGATATATACTTCTAAAATAGAACTTTATTGCAATTGGATAGGGACAAGCATCTGGTAATTATTTATCTTGTTCTTCGAGGAAAATTGGTCTGTGCTTAATTTTGTGTGCAAGTGAGTTGAACAACATGATACTATGTTACCCATATTTTAACAGTCCAAATTCTGGCGTCTCATTCTGTTTTTAGTCATGCATTTTCTGAAGCACTATTCTTTAATTGGTTTCCTAGCTTGTTAACCCCATTTGGCCATGTTCAAGTAAAATAGCGTACCATCAAATGGACTGTAAGCCTTCCATTTTCAGTTTTGATGAACACATCTTCTGTTCTACACTCAGGTCAAACAGTTGTAATTGCATATTTGCAAGCCTTGAAAACTTGAGACTTCTGTAACTGGTAAATTTGATCTGGGTTCCCAGCACTGTACTACACTACTAGATAGCTCATCTAAACTGCACTGTTAGTGTTCCTAACATGAATTTTCCGTGTTACTTTTCTAATTCTTTTTCGAGTTGGATTATCATTTCTTAGTGTCCTTGCATTCTGTAAACATCAATTCGTGATTATCTCCTCATAGGAGTTATTGATACTGACTTGGTTGTCATTTTTAAGCTCCAGGATGAGGTCTTACTCATGAAATGTCTTGGCCGAAGGATTTGTAGTCCCTAGTAAGCATGGTGGAAACTACAATGAAAGTCTGCAGAATACACGACTCCCCTTCTTCCATTCCCTGATGATTTAGAAGTTGTGAGGTAGCGGCTTCAGACTCCATAGGTACAACGAATTGACATTTCTTATTGTCCATGTTCCCTGACACTCTTTCCATTCCTGCACCCCAAGTGAATTGCACCCCCTGATGATTGGGAGGTATTTGGACAGGTCCTTTCGTAATGCGGAGATTTTTCAAGAATTTATAATATATATTTTATTTGTGGACTCGACTTGTTGAGTGTATTGTGAGCTCTTCCTGTGTAATTTAGCTAATCCTGGCCAAAGTTGTTGTAGTCGCTGACTCGATCAGCCTGCTGCAGCTTGAATTTTTAAACAGCTTTCTGTACCATTATGTTGTGTAGATTAGTGACAATTTTCTCAAAGTGTATAAATTAGTAATAACCTGGAAACCAATTTGTGTAAGTGTTAAATCTGGTGAACATGTATCGTTGCTTTTCAAAGACGAAAACTTGTCTATCTATGAGACCACTGTTGCAATATGATCGTCTTGTTTACATTCTATTCGATTGTTCACCATGTCGTGCTCGCCTGTCTGAAGCAATCCAGGCTTTCAATATATGGTTTTGGTTTATTATGCCCTCTCCTTTAGTTTTCTCAATGATTTGTTATGTCTCTTAGTTTTTTGTGGCCAAACTCTCCATAGGCAATGAAATTTGGTAGTTTAATTTAATCTACTTGGGCAGTTGGGCCGAGTTCACAGGCTAATATGTTGGAAGTTTGTTACCATTAGGGGTGTTCAATGGGTCAGGCCCCCATTTTGAGTCCTTATCCGGCCCGTTTTTAAAAGGGCTTTGTAAGGGACGGGTTGAAAATGGGCCGGGCCGAAAACGGGCTTTACTTTATGTAAAATGAAGAGGGCTATAAAAGGGCTCAATAGGGGCCGAAAACGGGCCTTTGTAAATAACATAATTAATGTATAATTTAAATATTATAAATGACAATGTCAATGAAATTATTATTTTATTAATTTTTTTATTATAAATGATAATTTAATTGTTATAAATTGAAAAATGGAGATTAAAAATATTTTTAGAAGTAAAATGGGCCGGATTGGGCCGGATCGGGCTTTCAAAGCCCGATGCATTTAAAGCCCATATTAATTTTAAAGGGTCCTTATCCGGCCCGGCCCATATTTACTTAAGCCTGGCACGGCCCGTATTTACTTAAGCCCGGCCCGGCCCTTATCTGGCCCATTGAACACCCCTAATTACCCATCTCTAGTTTTGGTTCGAAAACTTCCAGAAATACGTCTCATTATGAGATAGCTTTAAATTTGGCTATACAGTTTCAAAAATTCTTACTTGAGACCGTCTTTTTTAAAGACGGCTCTCAAAAGCCCAGTCCAATTCTAAATAGATATTGTTATAACTCTAAATATAGATTTGGGTTGGCTTTTGAGAGTCGTCTTTATAAAAGATGGTCTCTCAAGAGAGCACATGATAAGATTTGCTCAACAACTTATAAATATATACTTCCTCTCTTCTTTTTGTTGTTCTCTTTTTTGTAGATTATAATGTAACTTTAAAAATTAAATAATTTATTTTGAGTTTTAGTTTAGGTTGTTTAATATTTAAATTCTGCTTTAGTTTTTATTATCATGAAATAAATTTGAGCATTTTAATTTTATTTTATCAGTTTTTAATTATGAAGAAAGTCTCTTGAATTTAATTTTCGTATTATAGCTTACTTTGTTATGAACTTTGCTCACATATTTGCTTAGTAGTTTTCTTGTTCTATGTATCTTCAAATAAATTTAAGCATTTTAGTTCTATGAGATGTACGGCAAAAAAATTTATTGGATAATTTTAGCTTATTTAGATACAAATAGAAGATTATTTAGTTAAAACAACAATTTAATGATGAAGATTATGATTTTGTAGAGAATTAATAATCTGTAATTTAGCTGATTGAAATAATATATTGTAATAAATCAATTTATTTACGATAAGCTAATCCTCCTTACAATGTGTTTAATATCAACATATTAAATCAATTGATAAATTAGCTACTTCAATCAATAAGCAATTTAAGTCATTGAGTGAGTATGACACTTTCAATGCTATACAAAGTCTACCAATCAAGGTTCTTAGATTGATTATTAATGTTAGTAGCATCTCAAATTCTAGTCATTGAGTGAGTATGACATGGTGGCCTTTGGGGACTACACAATACAAAAGGTGAACACTAGAATACTTTTAAAGTTTTTCTCACATCTTCTATGAATTTTTTTTTATAAATAAATTCTTCACTTCCTTTTATATATATATATATATATATATATATATATATATATATATATATATATATATATATATATATATATATATATATATATATATATATATATATATATATATATATATATATATATATATATATATATATATATATATATATATATATATGCCAAGTCATGACTTTTTAGTTTGTACCCAATATTACAAATTTGAAATAAAAACAATAAAAAATGGGGGTGAGTTGATGAACTTTGGAAGCATTTCTCCATGTAGATGTAGACAAGCATTGTTGTCCTTGGGTGCTCATTCAAATTCCACACTAGCTAGTAGCTAGGTGTCGACACTCCCACTTGCGTTTGAAAGAGCCAAGTTTCTAGATGTGTGTACAATAAATTCTTAGTTGTCTTTATATAATCATAAAAATTGATTTCAATCTAATTTTATGATCCAAAAATATGCTTAAAAGTTAAAAGTACGTCTAACGTCTGATAGTTGATAGTCAGCATGTGAATCTAAAACTGATACTTAGGAAAAGCTTATTTGAAAATACTTGATTTATAACAATAAGTTATTTTAACTAGCTAATTTATTAAACACTACCACTAGATAGTTTGACCATTTAATTATCTATTGGTGTCAAAATAAGTTAATCTGATCAATAAACTATTTTACAAACACCCTAATTTTTTTCTTATATTACATTGAAAAAGCTACTCAAGTCAATTCATTCCCCCTACACATTCCATATCATATCATAACCTAGAAATAACGATTTTCAACTTCAATTTAAAAAGAAAAATTGATCAAAAAAAAAGTCATGTGAGATTTTGTTAAATTCATCTAAATATTTAGATTTATAAAATCAAACTTTTATTAGTTCTTACTTATGCATATTAAAAATTTTAAAAGTATATTGACATACGTGTTTTGAAAAAAGTTACAAATAAAGAAAACAGAGGAAGTACTATCTATGAATCACTAAACTTTCCTTTAAAACTACAACATAATAATGCTATATATGTATAAATTATGAACTATGAAAATGAGATTATATCTCAGTTGAAGCATGTACCACTTTTCTTAAGTAAGGTTCTGAGTTCGTTCCTCAATACCCTCCTGCCCTATCCCTTAGCCTACCCTGTACTAAAAAAAATGTTGCTCATGAATCATTTTCTATGATCAATTAGTAACAAGACAAAACCAATTAAGACATTATAAGAACCAATAATTATCAATCTCATATAGAAGTATATGATCCATAACATGCAATATGATGTGTTCCAAAAGGGTGCACTTTTATCTTACATGTAAAGGAAAAAGAGCAAATTAAGGAGAAGAATAGTCCCAAAAGTGAAAAAAGGGAGAAAAAGTGTGCACTTTTGGTTCCATGGTGTAAAGACTAAAGAGCATAACTTTGGTGAAGGAATAGTCACAAAAGTGCAATCAAATATGAGGTTATTACAAAAAATACAACCATAACCACATAAAAAGTATATGATTCAAAGCTCAAATATCTATTTTCCTTCATTTTTTCATTTGTAAAATATTTCCATCCTTTGGGTTTGGCTAAACTTTATTTTGCTATACATTTCTTTATGTACTTTAGAATCTTTCTTTCTCTTTTCATATAATTCAACCAACAAGGGAAGTAAGGAAATTTTCTCTTGCTCATCACTTTCCTTTCACTTCCTAGCTGGTATATACTATACTATATACCTAGCTAGCTAATATGCACATACATGCACATATATGCACAAATGCATGCCAATGTACAACATTCTACAACGCGCTAGAACGTTGTTTACAGGAGAATCTGTGTTTGGACTTGTGTGGAATGTGTCATTTGATTAAAAATTGTATTAAATGTCATATTTAGCTACTTTTGTGAAAGATCATCTCTCAGTGAGACGACTTTAATATAAGAAGCCTTGAGTCTTATAATTTGTATTAGTTTGACTATTAACTATTTATGAGGCGTATCTTATAATAAGACTACCTCTTGTAACACTTTGTGATGTATGGAGCATGTCTTATTTAAAATATTGAATTTCACTTAATTATGTTGTATACATTAGTAAACATTGAATGTTAAAATTTGTTTGAAAATTGTGGAAAATTCAAAATGGTGTAAAGGTGTCACAAATTACTTTTATATAAATTTTGAAAAATGACAAGCTGAAGTTTGGAAATCTATGGGGCTCAATTGAATTTTAATTGCAAATATTTAATATTATTTAACATCTAAATTCGCTAGCATCATCAATATACACTTAAATTCTATTATAAACACTAGTTCGAGTCCATGAAATAAGGATAATTGGGTTAGCACTTAGCAAGTAACATATATATAATTATATATATATATATATATATATATATATATATATATATATATATATATATATATATATATATATATATATATATATATATATATATATATATATATATATATATATATATATATATATATATATATATATATATATATATATATATATATATATATAATGATTATATGAAAAGAAAATAAGTGTTGGGGGCAAATTCATACGTAGAAGACAAATAGAAATGGACAATTTAATATTTATAAGAGTCCAGAGGGGCGGTTTCAGAGTCCGAATCTTAGACCAGGACCCGCCAATTATTTTTAGATCCTAATCCGATGGGTCTTAAAAAATAAGACCCAAAACCTTTTTAAAAAAAAAGGTGAGTTCAGGGCGGGTCCAACAGAGTCCTAAACCCGGGACCATCCTTATGTTTGAATTTTTGAATCTCAAAGTGTATTTGAAGCATTGTGCAACCTAGTACTAAAGTAAGTAAAAACAATTTAGAAATATGTATACACACCTATATTCTTCATCGATTTTTTGAAAGACTTTACCATCCACCATAAATTCCTATATTGTCATGTTACACTCTAGATACAATTTCTTTGAAAGATAATCTCTAAATGGGTCAATCTATTACTCAATATATTTTTGAAAATATTATAAGTAGACATTAAGAATGATGTAAGTAGACATATAAGATATCAAAAATAGGCATTAAAAATACGGTAACTAAGTATTAAAGATATTGTAATTTGTAAGTAGGCATTAAAAATATACTAAGTTGATATAAATCTTTAATAGAATGGGCTTAAAATACGACTCGAATGAAATAAGATCACTCTTAATAATTGAGAATAAAATACAAACAGCACTTAATAATTAGTGCAAAAAAACAAATGAAAAATTTATTAGAATAGGGAAAAGTAATACACAAAATCTCACAAGAGACAGTCTATAGGATAGACCGCAAAATTGGGCCAGCCCATTTCCTTTAATTGATTTTTTTTATTATAATATCAATTATATTATATTATAATCCTAAATGTAAGGTATTATAACCTCGAATATACTATTCTATAACCTCAAATATAAGTTATTATAACCCCAAATATACTATGTTATATTTTGGGCTGGGCTTCACGGATTCCGTCTATAGAATAGACCGTCTCCCATGAGACTTACTGGAAGTAATATCAATTGTAATTATAACTAACAGCACTTAATAATTAATGGAATTTCAATTTGAATTTATAAAAGGCATTTGGAAATCTTTTAACCCAAAAAAATGGTCATATAATATTTTTTGGGACATAATGGGCAAAACTTAGTTGAAACTCCTTTTTCTCAAGTTTGATTAGGGCAAAAAGGTAAATTTTTCTCAAATATTTCATTTATAGCTACAAAGAATGGAGCCTAATAGTTGGTCACACTCTTGGTATTCTATGTTTTTATATGAAACTCCTTTTTCCAAGGCAAAATGTCTCCTAGCTATAGTTTTCGTTTATTTTTGGCCCCAGAGCAAAAGATAGAAAAGGGCCCCTAAAGACTTAAGGTGTAACGCATAATATCCACCTTTTGTTTATTATTGTTAATATTTAAACTGCTTTATAAAAGAAGCACTAAATTCTCGTAATACTCAGCAAAAAATATAAGTTATATATAAATTTAATTCATATTAATATCACTTATATACATAAAAATAAGTTTTTTGGACCTTCAAAAATATGGGGCACCGGCTTTACCCTTGCTAATCGGCGGCCCTGAAAGAGACATGTGTTCTCTTTGAATAGTCATGACTACATTCTTAAAAGAAACATCATGTAAACTGATCAATGCAAGGATAGCGTCATTATTGTATTAATAAACAAGCATATAAGTCATATTTTGAGTTTTGTTTTTCAAAGATAATACATGTCAAACCTTAATGTCTTTAAGAAAAATAGTTATCAATCACAAAGTTGCAATTTTATGCTGCATTTTTATAGTTACAACAACTAGTTGGAAGAGTTCGAAAGTACACAAATATATAATAAATTATAAGGAGATTTTTTAAACCTTTTAACTTAAAATTTTACATTCCATAGTGGATTTGAAACATTTTACATAAATGTGTTTGTTTAGTAACCTATGATAAACAATCATGTGTTGATTTTTTTATGTACGTGACTATTAGTGTAATATATATAAAAGGAAAATTTATCTTTCTTTGAACCTTTTTGTGTTTTTTCACTCCACGAGGCAGATGCGGATCTTTATCTTTATCATCTTGGAGTTGGGGGACTCTTTTTGGCCGTGCTCTCCTTCACGGGTATGAGTTGCCGCCGTTCTTCACTCCCCAGACCCTGCTCATAGTTTTCTATGAGCGGGATATACTGGGTAGGATGATGATGATGATGATATAAAAGGAAAATTTAATATCTATTTCTAAAAAAAAATTAATATTAATAAACCCTACTATTCTCCATCCACTCAACATACTTTCAACTAGAGCTGTTCATGGGCGGGCCCGCCCAATCCGGCTCAAAAAATGGGCGGGCATGGACTACGTTTATCAAAAAAATTTAAAGTTTGGACGGGTAATACCCGCCCGCCAAGATAAACGGGCGGGTAGCGACACCAAAAAAAAACCCGCGGGTATACCCGCCCGCCCGCTTAGTTTAATATATTATTTATTAAATAATTAATTTTATTAAATATTAAACTATACTACTACATGACCCATACCCAACTTTAGTTTATTACTTTTTTACTAGCCTTAAGGTTTACTTCTTTTAGACTTTAATATTTTTAACCCTCAAAGCACTTAAGCAATCGACTATCAAAGAAATGTTTACTTCCTTGGCAATTTGCATGACCTTGGCAATTTACACCATTTCAAAAAAAAAATTATACTAGTACATGACCCATATCCAACTTTAATTTATTATTTTTCTACTAGCCTTAAGGTTTATTTCTTTTAGACTTTAATATTTTTAACCCTCAAAGCACTCACGCAATCGACTATCAAAGTTCAAACAAGTAGCCGACTCCACCGTCTATATATATTCAATATTATTGTAATTTGACTATTTTGAGACTTTATATATATTTAGAGTATTTTAGATAATGTATTATATTTTTTTTTGTTCTTATAAAAACTTAACTTTATAATATGATTTATGTTTTAAATTTTTATATAAAAATACCCGCCTACCCGCGGGTCCCGCCCGCTTTAAAAATGGGCGGGTAGCGACAAATAAATATGCCCGCAAATGCGGCCGGGTAGACTTTTGAATATTTGAGCCCGCGGGTAGAATTTTTAGGTGCTACCCGGTCCGTTACCCGCCCAAGCCCGCCCATGAACAGCTCTACTTTCAACTATCAATTAAGTCAAAAATAGCAGTAAGTTTCATGGGAGACGGTCTATTCTATAGACGGAATCCATGAAGCCCAGCCCAAAATATAACATATTATATTTGGGGTTATAATAAATTATTTGGGGTTATAATAACTTATATTTGGGGTTATAGAATAGTATATTCGAGGTTATAATGCTTTACATTTAGGATTATAACATAATATAATTGATATTATAATAAAAAAACCAATTAAGGGAAATGGGTTGGCTCAATTTGTGGTCTATCCTATAGACCGTCTCTTGTGAGATTTTGTGAAAAAATATATATTAGAGCTGTTCATGGGCGGGCTTGGGCGGGTAGCGGACCGGGTAGCACCTAAAAATTCTACCCGCGGGCTCAAATACTCAAAAGCCCGCCCGCATTCGCGGGCATATTTTTTTGTCGCTACCCGCCCATTTTTAAAGCGGGCGGGACCCGCGGATAGGCGGGTATTTTTATTTAAAAATTTAAAACATAAATCATATTATAAAGTTAAGTTTTTATAAGAACAAAAAAAATATAATACATTATCTAAAATACGATCTAAATATATATAAAGTCTCAAAATAGTCAAATTACAATAATATTGAATATAGACGGTGGAGTCGGCTACTTGTTCGAACTTTAATAGTCGATTGCGTGAGTGCTTTGAAGGTTAAAAATATTAAAGTCTAAAAGAAATAAACCTTAAGGCTAGTAGAAAAATAATAAATTAAAGTTGGGTATGGGTCATATGTACTAGTATAATTGTTTTTTTGAAATGATGTAGTAGTATAGTTTAATATTTACTACCTCCAATTCACTTGAGTTGTCCCATTTATTTTTGGGCACTATTCACGTATCACTCTTAATTTGTATTTTACTCTTAATCTATAAGTTAAAATATAGTCATGTGAGATCTTGTTTGATTCGTCTCAATACAAGGATTATTAATATCAACTTTTTATAATTTTTGATTAAGAATAATTAGAGATATTAAGGGTTAAAATGTTGTCTCGGCAAATGTGAAAAGGTAAATGGGACAACTCAAGTGAATTGGAGGGATTATTTAATAAAATTAATTATTTAATAAATAATATATTATACTAAGCAGGCGGGCGGGTATACCCGCGGGTAATTTTTTGGTGTCGCTACCCGCCCGTTTATCTTGGCGGGCGGGTATTACCCGTCCAAACTTTAAATTTTTTTTGAAAAACGTTGTCCATGCCCGCCCGTTTTTCGAGCCGGATTGAGCGGGCCTAACGGGTAGCCCGCCCATGAACAACTCTAATATATATCCACTCAAAATACATCCTTACTATATTTGTTAAAGATAAATGTGATTTAATGTCCCCAATAATTGGGAGTATTTTGAATTAATTGATATTTTGGTGTATTTTTAGCCAATACTGATTAGTTGTGTTTTCTAATATCAAATTTCTGAATAAAAATATTCTGAAACTAAGTTTCAACATCTACATTCAATCCAATTTGTATTAATCAATAATTTTCACACTGTTCAAACATCGCTAAAAATTCATTTTTTATATATCTTTATAATAACAAATTCAGAAATTCTAATTTTAGAGAAAAATGTTTTTTAGTTTTTTTTTTTTGAAATTAAAATGTCTTTTAATTAGGCCTTATGAATTAATATTTCTACTTAATGAAAACATTTCTTAAAAAAAAATAAAAAATAAAAAATTAAAAAATCGACAAGGTCATGCAAATTGCCAAGGAACATCAAAGAAGGTTTGGGTGCTGATGTGGAAGGTGGGGCCCATAAAAGGGTTAAAATGGTCATTAGAAATACAAGAACGCATCTCATTTGTGCACTTTTTCAAGAACAAACCTTTAACTCTTTCAAGAAGATGCCACGTGGCGAATATCTGATTTACCTAAATCAATTTAGATCCTCCTCACTCTATTCTCAGTAGAGCTTTAGATCTCAATTTCCACATCAGCAAAATCACCTTACGTATCATCCTACATGGCATTTCTTTTTGCCTCTCACTCCTCCACATCAGCATTTTTCTTATTTTTTTATTATTTTTTTAATTACACTTTTTAGGATATATATAATATATCTTCTGTTCTGTTCTTTCATCTACAATTACCAAATTCATTCTTACATTTTACTTACACTTCTCATTTTTTATCAGAAGAACAAATTCCCCAAAAAAAAGAGCTGAATTTGAGCTTAAAGATTAAATCTTTAAACTTTGGAAAGTTCTTGAACTACAACATACTTCATAAAACCAGTAAAAATTCCATCTTTATTTGTTTTTGTTTTGTTAGAACCCTAAATTGGTTTGAGAATTTTCAACAAATTTTCAACAATTTGAAGTTTTAATTGTTGGTTTGATTTGGGGATTTTTTATTTTTGTTGTTGTTTTGATGATTTTTTCACTGATGAAGGTACAAAATTCATGCTGAGTTTTTCATCAACAATTTTTAGATGGTAAGTAGACCTATCTCTATGTTATTACTTTGATTTCCTTTCATGTTCTTGTTCTAGGTTGTGCTTATATGAAGTAATTATGATATGGGTAGTTTTTATTTTTCAAGTTTTGATCTTTTTATGATCTGAATCTTGTTAAATGGCATGTAATTTTAGAGGCAATTTTTAGGTGAGATTTTATGTTTATATGGTTTGTTGTTTTTTTGTGTTTTTCCTGTTTTGTCAACTATTTATTCCTATGTTAGTTGGTTATTGGGTCAATTACTTGATTTGGGTTTTGTTTTGATTGGGTTTTAAGATTTGGGTTTGGATTTTAACAGATTTTGTGAACTTGGAGAAAACTAATTAGTTTCAGTTGGTTCGAGGCCGCAACCTCCTTGGATAAGGGTATGGTCTGCCGTCTTCCAACCCTCTCAGAACCGATCGTAGCTTTTATGAGCAGGATATACTTCTGGGTTTTATGATCATGAGTGATGATGATGATGTAATTTTAGTTGGTTTTTGTTAAGTGTGTGTATGATGTTCATGGATGATACTAACTTATCCTTTTTCCAACCTAAAACAGGGATAATCGAAGGGTTTCCTGTATGAGGTTTGTTCAGAAAAATGGAAATGGACCCAGTGGTGTCAAGGGGACAGCAGAGGTTAATCAACATATAGATGGTGAGAAAAGAGGAGGCAGGGGTGGGGCTGCCGGTGAAGGTCAGGATCTTTCCGAGGAGGATGAATTGAGAATTGTAGACGATGGCGAGGATGCAAACAGTAGGCGTTCCCTGAGTTCCGTTCAGCTTCCTGTGGAGACTGTCCGGCCTCATGGACAAGTACAAACCCAGTCACAAGTTTGTTGGGATAGGTTTCTTCCTGTCGGATCTCCGAAGGTTTTGCTTGTCGAAAGTGATGACTCAACACGCCATATTGTTACTGCTTTGCTACGGAATTGTAGCTACGAAGGTGAGCTCCTTTGCTCCAAAAGTACTTAATTTATTTCAACACATATACTCGTGAGAGACAGTCTCTTTGTGAGACGCTTTTTATATATGGGTTAAATAGCCCAACTTATACAATTATTAGCATATAGAATCTTTGTTTTGAGGCTGTCTCACTATGTGACGGTCTCTCACAAGATTTGCTCTTATTTCCTATGACTTAGATGTTATAACTTGATTTACTTACATGATTCATGAAGTATTTTTCAAGTTTCAGGCATGTATCTACTTGTTTAATTGTTTATTTATTTATATTTGTATTTATTTATAATATATATGTGTGTGTATATATATATGATAAACAACAGACTATAACCTATGGAGCGGAGATGTGGCAGTGAGATAACCTTAAGAATACAATTTTCATTGGTGATTTTAATATCTTTGCCTAGGTTTCTTCCAATGCCTTTTTTCGGTTTATCCTTAAGAATCATTACCAAAAGTTTAGGTAGAGGAGAAAAAGGGTAGAAATTGGTGTTAACTAGACTTAGGTACTTTTGTTGAACATATGTAATTGTGCAAGTTTCTACATGGGTTTGGTTCCAAATAAGTGACACATAAACTATTCCAAACAAGTTAAACAAGAATTTGAGGTGAAAATGAAAAATTTTGAACGGTGAATGAGAACTAAATCATTTGCAGAGTAAGGGGATCACTAGAACTAAAGGGTATTTTTAATAAAAAAAAAAGATTCATAATTTAATTATTGAATTGAAATAAAAATGCTTAATTTGATTATTATGCTTATATCAAATGGTACGAACAACCATTATGGATAACTTCTCGGTAATATTTAATCTCATGCTTTGTGATTGTGACTGCTGCTTGTGAAATTTCCATGAATTTAGATTCTGTTTCAGCTTGGAATTATCAGTTATCACCTTATAAATTCCTAATTACTTCTATTTGATACATAACATAGTACACTCGAGTCTTAATAAGACTCGTCCATAGGTGAAGGGTGAGGTGTTCAAAACATATATGTCCAAATTGATATGATTATGCCAAAACCGGCCGTTACTCGTTAGAAATCTAATTTATTTTCCTTTTGTCCATTCTTTTATGCGATAGTGTTTTGATCCGGGAGTGAAGTGATTTTGTTATTTCTAGTGGTTCAATGTATATTGGTGTTTTTTTGGCTTCAAATGGTGGATAAGGTGGGAACTATAGGTAGGAACTAGGCATTGTGCACTTTTTGATATGAAAGTGGAAAAGGATAATTCCTATCCCAAGAGTGAGGCAAGTGGGGAGTACTTTTTTGTTTTCTTTACATCCTTCTTTTTCCTAATATTTTTGTTAATTTATTTCCGTACTGAACTAAGTCTCCTTGTTTTGTTTGATATCCAATTGCTTGATTTCACCCTAAAATCTATTGCGTGTTTTCCGTTGATGAAGGGGTATGTAAAGTCAAATTGTTGTCGATCCCATTTTTTTGGGATGAAGGCTTTTGCATCGTTTGTTGTTGATAAGATGTGATATTTATCACATAATATTCCATCCTTTGCTTTACAGCAAGTCTTTTCATCTTTGAGAATCACGGGTTAGTCTAGTGGTTGAGGGTTTTCTTTCACCCTTGTGATAGAGATTCGATTCCCACCACCTACAGGTTTCCTTCTCCCCCTTGCATGTAGAGATTCTCAAGCCTATCCCCGAATAAAAAAAAAATTCTTTTTTATTTACAAGTTTAATTATTGAATATACAAGCAGCATCTTTATTAGATTCCATCTTGTTTTTACCTTTCATCGCGTTTTCACGGAAATCATAATCTTTCCATGCCTTAATTTCCTCTGATTTTGGAATTATGCATGTAATACACTAAATTAACCGTGTGTTGACCATATGGAGAATCTCAATGAGGATTAATGTTGACCAAGACCATGTCAATGAGGGCTTTACTTTTGTTGTATATAAAAAATAAAGGGCAGAAGTGCCTTTCTCAATGAAAGCTATTTTTATCAAATGTTGCACTTTTTGATCTTTAAGATCTTCACAATTGTTCCATATCGGCTTTATTAGATGGGTTCTACATACACAAATCAAAGAAAGTGCTTTCTTTTTATATGTCTTCAGTTTACAAGGTTTACAGTCTTGGTCAGTGTAGAAAATTACTGGTCTGTTTATTTCTCGGTCTTAGTTTAGAAAGTAAAGTTGGCCGAGGGTCTCTAGGCCATAATTTCGGGTATGGTCTACCGTCACATATCCCTCCTTAAACTTGATCATAGCTTCTATGAGCAAGATACACAGGGTATGATGACGGTGATGACCTTAGGAAGTCAAGTTGAAGGTGGTTCTGTAGCAGATACATCCGGCTCAATTTGCTTCCCGTTAGTTGGTTTTGTTCAGTCTTCTGGGCAATAAAGCTTTTGGCAGCTAAATCTTGTTGCATTCTTATATATTATTGAGCTCATGGTTAGTTTCACACAGTACGGAATGGTCAAATTTTACTATAAAGCAGAATCTATTGCAGATTATAGTTACTTACTTTTGCCCAATTATGGTTCTTAGTGTTGATTTTTCCTTTTTAAGTCGACAATTTTGTGTTAATACATCTTTGTGGGTCAGAGGGTTTCTTTCTTGGTGAAATTATTGTTTTAAGTGACTCATCAAATTTAGCATGATCAGTGTAACATGATCCGTCCGTTAATTCCTCGTTGGATTCCCAATTCGCTCAAAAATGACTCTAAAATAACCCAAAATCGACCAAAATTTGCTTTTTGATTTGTGATTTGCAAGGAGATTATTGAATCATGTGACACTGAGCATGATATTTCATCATTCGGTCATTGTTCTTGATTCTTAGCTTCAACCTTCAGTTACAACTTGCGATTTGTTTTTCCCTTGCCCCAAATGATAATAACCTACTTGTCTGATATGCTTACTTTCTAATCCAAGAATTAGCATGTCACTTGTAAATGATCAAAGTTCTTCGGATCATCGATGATAAAAAGTTCTCCCCGTCAATAGTTTTATTACTTTCTCGCAACACCCACAAAGACAAGTATAAAGTTCATTGTTTTGATTTACAAAAATTAAGTAAAAACTTGTACTTCTGTTTTTCCGTTATTTTCAGCAATCGATAAACTCATGGTTTTATCATTTGCAGTTGTGGCGGTTTCAAATGGTATTGAAGCGTGGAAAATCTTAGAGGACTTGAACAATCAGATTGACCTAGTATTGACAGAGGTAGTCATGCCCGGACTATCTGGTATCGGTCTTCTGTCCAAGATAATGAGTCACAAAAGCTGCCAGAATATTCCTGTGATTAGTGAGTTCTCATTCTGTTACGTGATTATTACGCGTTCTGTTTGTAATTTGTGTTATTCCATGTATTCTTCCGTATGTATTTCCCTTTAATTATTTAGATTTTGGGTGCAGTGATGTCGGCTCATGATTCAATGGGTATCGTCTTGAAATGCTTGTCCAAAGGCGCTGCGGATTTTCTACTAAAGCCTATAAGAAAAAACGAACTTAAATTTCTTTGGCAGCATGTTTGGAGGAGGTGTCACAGTGTAAGTTCCGAGCTTTGTTCAAACTTATGTTCTTTGTGTTTTAACTGTCATGCCGCTCATACATTGTTTTTCCCGGTTCTTGTTTTTAGTCTAGTGGTAGTGGGAGCGAGAGCTGCGTAAGGAATGAAAAACCTACTGGAGCCAAGTGTGCTGAAGTGTCGGACAATAACACCGACAGCAATGATGACAACATAAGTACCGGTTTACAAGCTAGAGATGGAAGTGACAATGGAAGTGGCACCCAGGTAACACTAATGACTAAACTGTCTTGTTTTAGTAAATAAATTGACATTATTAGACTGGGTTTGAATAATGTGATAATAATCATTAATAAGGGTTGTTGCATATCAAGGGCCAATCATAAAAGGGCTATTTGTTATTTACAAGTGTTATGCTAGCGACATCGTACATTTGACCTACCTTAACTGGCGTAGGTAGGAGTCAGTTTAAGGGATTTAGGGCAATTCCTTTTTGTTGTTGTATTTACTAAACAAGAGTTGTTCAAAACACACCCGACAACCCGATATTCACTCATATGCAACCAAACTTGATTAGAACAGACATAAAAATGGATTTACAATTATGTAAAAATCAACGTGAACACAAAACGCGATTTTGAAACACATGACCCGAAATCACCCCATGACCCAAATGAACACCTCTAGTCAACCTTGAACAAGATCGTTTTCTCTGTTGATCAAGTAGTGAATAATATTCAAGTATTTAATGTGAATTATTTTCTTATAGGTAAGAATCTAGTTTGACCAACATATATTGGGTTTAAGAGTATGTGTATGCGTTCATCAATAGAAAATAGATATTTAGGTGATTCATGAGTGTGGGTAATTAAGGAGGTTATCGAGTAAGTCCTTTACTTGGTTTTCTGAAGGGATTGACATATTTGTTCAACCTCCAATCCTATTAATAACTT
Source organism: Amaranthus palmeri (assembly GCA_019776075.1). Lineage (NCBI taxonomy): Eukaryota > Viridiplantae > Streptophyta > Magnoliopsida > Caryophyllales > Amaranthaceae > Amaranthus > Amaranthus palmeri. Next base: position 277,472 of record JAAKBH010000278.1, read on the forward strand.
TAAGGATGGCATTTGTGCTCTCAATTCAGGACAATAAGTTGGTGAGTTACGACTGAAGTGTGTAATAAATTTATGAAGCATATATTTCTCTTGGTTGCATTGTTAGCCGACCTTATTCTTTTGGGATTAAGGGTTTGGCATTGTTGTTGCCATGTAGTTCCATTCTAAGCCAATTGAAACTACTGATACCTCCAATCCTGAAAGCACTTGTAAGGAAATAATTTGTGACACTGGTTTGGTGTGCGGGAGTCGAGACTCATACAAATTAATCATTGTCGATGAACACGAAGTTGAACCATTTTGTTTCATTTTTCACGACTGCAAGCTTTGCATTCATGCATATACAGCCTACCATACAAAGTTAGACCATTCTTCTCATTTCATATATAAAAACATTCAATAGGTAGTGAACACCCCTGCCTTTTATGGACCACAGAAAGCCCATCCCAGCTCCTCGTCTTTTAAGTCTACTTTTCATCACCAAAAAGCGTAAAATTCTGGAATAATTATCGATGAAATAAACAAAAAGGAACTATAAACCCACTTAAAAGAAATTAGAATCGCTAAATCCAAAAGAAGATGTAAAGAAAAACGTACGAGAAAAACATGTTTGTTTCTTCTGGGGGAAGAGTATACCAAATGAGGAAGGCTCATGAGCTGAACAAGTCCATGGTACAAAAATCCAATAAATGTTTCAAACATTTTTTCTATAGGTCTAGAGGCTCGTGAACTGTAGCCAAACTAGGATTTTCCGACAAACTGGCTACCTGTGTCTTATGAATTATTTTTGTTTGATGTTCAAAATTATCATTCCAGGGAATCAAGTCTCCTAACTTGAATTCTCAGTACTTTTAGCTGGATCCTATTCTTTGTCCAGCTTTCATCAAGCAACTATTACTGGGGCATGTCATTTACGACCCGTTTGGTTGTCACAATTACATTGTAGGAAAGTTGACGAAAAGTTCATATAATTTTGGTACAAAAATCTTTTGACAAGTTAAATGATCATGCTTGTTCTACTTCAATCATCTCAATATTAATTTCAATGCATTACCATTTGTAGAAGTGGTAATCAAAGATTATGAACAAAAAAACATTTTTATGATCATTGTTTCATCACCATGGGCTAGTTACTTCTAGTAAACTGATCAAGTGACGAGGTACGGAACATGATTATTATTTGTGTATCGTTTCTTGTCGGGGATTCAATCGATTTAGGCTACACTTACCGACTTCTGTGTATCAAAATAGGATTCTTTTGGAGTCTCCGACAATAATATGTAAGCTTCCTCTCACATGTTATATCTCACTGGTCACCCTCAGGTAAGTATATCAGTTTAAAATTTTGGTATGGTAAATGATAAATTTGTTAACGGACTTGTACACAACAAGACCTGCATAGGTGGAGAGTTGACTGCACATAAACCTGGTGAGGCTCCATCCTAAAACCGATTGGTAGTAGGAGTAGCCCATTAAGTATATATGTTTGTCAACATCTCTCTAATTTTTCGATGTTGGATCACATGTCGGTATTTTCCAACAGTAAATTTATAAGAGAGTTGGTATTGATTTTTCTAGAACTGTATAGCACATTGAATTGCATGGGAACCATTAACCTTTATTCTTAATATTGCTTTAAACTTTTTTTTAACATTCAGAATTCATGGACGAAAAGAGCAGCAGAAGTCGAGAACCCCCAACGACCATCTGCTTGGGACCCAACAACTAATCCTCCTAACAGCACTAGTGCTCAAGCCGTTTATCAAATGCCCGAGGCATTTGCCAGCAGCTGGATGCCTGGAGCCACTCAGGATGATCAACCTGGTATGTGCTACTATAGTCGGTAAAAGGTCCAAGTTTTTATAGAATTTTAACTATCGAATGACTTAGTGACCACAATTTTTGTAGACAATGTCCCGATGGGAAAAGACCTGGAGATCGGAGCACCTAAAAATGGACCGAACAGAAAGGTGAACGTAGCAACTACCGCTGAGAAAAAAAAAGTGTCACAGATAGACCTAAACCTGAAAAATGATGGTCAAAATTTTGAAGACGAGGATCAGGAAATGAGAAACGATGAACCTAAAGGTGAATGGATCAAACAGGATATAAACTTACCTGTAGAAGCTGTCTGCAATGATGAATATCGTCGAGGAAACATAGTATCTGATGCACCACCAATTCATTCTGAAATTTCTAATAAAGATAAATTAAAGCAACAAGTCGACGACTTACCTTCCCTTGAGCTCAGTTTGAAGAGGCTAGGTGATATTCCAGACACAAATACCGATCTATTAGAGCAAAATATCCTCAAGCAGTCACAGCTTTCAGCCTTCACCAGGTATGCTACGGAGTTCAGTACTTGAAATTTGTACAGTTCGGACTATGTTACTTGGACTCTTCATTTTGCTTCACATACCCGTGTCTGATCCTTGATGCTCGGACATTGGTATGACACTTAGACACTGAATATAGGCGTAAAATTGAATATTTAGTCGTATTTGACAATTGGACACGTAATAGTATCCGGCATCAGTACACGAGTCCAAGAAACAGGACAATGTTTGAATTTTATATCATTGTAGAATGTCCGCAATCTTTTAGGTGTTAAGGCTCTGACATTATTGTTTTGGAGTTGTTTCAGGTATAATACGGGCTCATCTGGTCACCAGGGTCAAACTGGTAATGTCGGCAGTTGCTCTCCGCCAAATAATAGTTCAGACGCCGCAAAGCAATCCAATTCCGGCCCTCCGAATCAAAATTCCAATAGTAGCAGCAACAACAATAACATGGGCTCTACTACTAATCGGTCTATCACAAAGCCTCCTGTGGCCAACGATAAGGCTCAAAATAATAGTTCATCTGTGTTTCAGCCTGTGCAGAGCGGTCATTTGTCTAACGATAAGGTCATCACAACTTGTAAGACTAGTACCGGACAAGTTAATGCTAACCTTCTGCAAGAGAATGATACGAGCACCCAGCAGCACACAATGCAACATCACCATCTCTATCATCAGCATAATGGACAGAAACAACAGATGGTTCCTGCTCAAGATGATATGTCGAAAAGCAAGGATGGAACGGCACCTCCACAATGTGGGTCCTCGAACACTTGTAGAGCACCAGCTGAAGTGAATGTCGCCAATTGCAGTTTAAATGGCAGTGCCAGCGGAAGTAATCATGGGAGCAATATCATTAACGGAAGTAGTGCTGTTGTAAATGCTGACACAACTAACATGGTCACTGATAGTGGGGTAGCACCGAAAGATGGTGTTGATAATGGCGGCAGTGGAAGTGGTAGCGGTAGCGGTGTTGGTGTCGACCAAAGTAGATTGACGCAGCGCGAAGCTGCCTTGAATAAATTCCGTCTCAAACGCAAGGAAAGAAATTTCGACAAAAAGGTAAACTATGTTTGTCGTTGTCAAGGAACCAACTCAACCAAAAGCTTAAGCTGATGGTTGAGGCCCTAAGATATGTTATATACATTAACACACGTGCAACACAAGCCCTCCTCATAACTAGCGCTAAATATTCCACTTTAAATGAGGGGTGGTTGAGATTCAAACCCGCGACCTCTTATCACGCAGGCTTCTGATGCCATATCAAGGAACCGACTCAAACTAAAGCTTAAGCTGATGGTTGAGGCCCCAACATATGTTATATACTCTTACAACTGTCCATCATATTACGAGTTATTGGTTATCTTGAACATGTAATGACATGGGAATTATTGGCGTATCGTGTCAATAGGTGCGATATCAGAGCAGAAAGAAGTTAGCTGATCAAAGACCGCGTGTGCGTGGGCAATTTGTGCGTCAAGTACGAGAAAACAAAGGGAAGAATGCCGATAGCTAACACAACTCTTTCGACTAGCTGTTGCGCAGATTATTTATGCCCATTCTTCCCAGAAGTTAGATTTCCTCATATGTAAAAGATTTCCATTTGCTAAAATATGAATGTATGCATGAGGTGCTAAATACTGTCAAACCTCATCTTTATTCTGTTTGGTTTAGACTCTAGAAAGACATGTTGTCTCTTTTTTTTCCTTTCTTGGTTCTGATTTTGAACTCTTTCAACGACTTTTTATCTTGGTAGCCTTTGGTTACCTATGGAAATAAGCTTCCTCCCTAAAGGTATGTTTGGTGTCGACTATTCGATCAGTTTTTCGGGCTTTCACGAGTATTTTTTCGAGAACTCGAGAAATTATCACAAATTGTTGTATGAGCCGGTTTTATCGAGTGACGAGCCTCGTACATGGGATAAATAGCCCATCTCATAGATATCGTCTCACCAAGAGATGATCTCTCACAAAGTAGCTCGGAAATTATTATTGTTTTATTTGTTCTGTTTTGTTTTGATGGATCTCATGGGTATAGACTTGGTGCAAACAGGGTCTATTTGGAGATGTAAAAGAACTAACTCAAGTCAAAGCTTATGCCCATGATTAAGTTCTTAATATCAAAATTTGTTGGCTATTTTTTTAAATAGTTGGTATATAGTTTTTTATATCTTTAATAATACACAAATTCTTGTGAGAGACGGTCTCTTTGAGAGATGATCTTTGATTGGTCGGCCCACAAAAGGAAAATATGAAGTGAGAGTAGAAATTAAACTCTAATGGATTAGGCCTGAGAAGTGTCTCTCAAAGAACGGTCTGTGAGAAGACTAGCCATTAATAATACTACCTCCGTTTATTTTTATGTGCAACTTTTGCCATTTATGTCCGCTAAAAATTATGTGCAACTCACTCTTTTCTTTCCTATTTTAGTAAAAAATAACCTATCTAAATATATATCCTATCATTTTCTCTCTCCTTTAATTACCTATCACATCATTTTCTCTCTCCTTTTTTTTCCCTTAATTATCTATCCTTACTTCCTCTCTCCTTCTTTCTCTTACTTACCTATCTCTACTTGACTACTTCCATCATTTTCTCTCTCCTTTTTTCCCTTAATTACCTATACCTACTTTCTCTAATTTTCCCCTACAAACTTTTGCATTGGCAACCGTGCAAAGGCCAAAAGTTGCACATAAAAATAAAGGGAGGTAGTATTAGTTGTGGGCACTCATTTATTACTATAGTTGATAGATGTATCCCATGACTAAACAGTCATTGTAGTCCAACTCATAATCATCAAAGATACAAATTCCTTTCTTGGTGATTGAATGTACGTGACTCAATGGCCATGTCTTCGTTTCATAATCATAATCCATTGAAATATTGTCTAAAACAAATAATAATAATAATAATAATAATAATAATAATAATAATAATAATAATAATAATAATAATAATAAAATAAATAAATAAATAAATAAATGTCTTTTTGAGATTGCTCGTTAGGGGATGATTTAAAGATTAAGAAAAGTACATTTATGGATATTTTATGGTGAATTGTTTGGTGGCGTCATATCGTTTAGTAGAATAATTATAGATTTTAATATACGGTAAAAGACAAATGAACTGTATTTCTAATAAGTATAATAAAGGAAAATTTGCTCAAAATAATCCAAACTATCACCCGTTGGCCAAAAATAATCCCAACTATCAATTATTTTTTAACAATCCCAACTATTCTCATAATTTGTTGAAAACATACCCACCCCCTTTTTACCGGCCAAAACATGTAACTTTTCCACTTAATTCCTTTAAAATTTCACTTTATGTTCAAAATTAACCCTTCCCCTACATCTATTAATCAAAATAGAAAGAAAAAAGTGGAAAAATTACTTGTTGCATATGGTTAAAAGTGAGGCTGGTACGTTTTCAACAAATTATAACAATAGTTGGGATTATTAAAAAATAATTGATAGTTGGGATTATTTTTGGCCAACGGGTGATAGTTGGGATTATTTTGAGCAAATTTTCCTATAATAAATTGGGTCATCTCTAAAAATACTAGTGGGGTAAAGTTCGTAGGACAAATTAACCGTTATTGATTAGGATTTGTAAATAACAGTTATTTGTAAGGTTAACAAATCACCAATATGTGATAGGATTTGATAAGGTGAGAACTTTGTTATTTTAGTTTATTTTTTTATAATTTTGTCTATTTTGTTATTATTATTTCTGTAATTCTGTCATTTATTATGATTTATGAATTACGATGATTGATTAGAAATTTCTGCTTTCAAAACCCTCTCCATTCAAAGTGCTAATCATTACACTTGTTAAGTTCATACCAAAATACATCAAATAAGTTGGTTAGGGCCATGGGTAGAGTACAAGGTTTACTTTTCAAAGAGTACTTTCAAAGAGAGATCAAAAAACTTTTTTTTTTTTGGGTATCCAAACACCAATACCATACTTTATTTGCCAAGTACCCCCTTATAACATTCCCACATCCCCAAATTTATTAACTTGGAAGCTACCAACCAAACATTGCCTAACTTAGCAAAAACTTCAACCATAACAATTTCCCTACATAATTTTTTTTTTTTTTTTTTTTTTTTTTTTTTTTTTTTTTTTAAAGTATCCCTACATAACCCTTTATTTGTTGTTCAATCTAGAATAGTCCATACCTTAACTTCCATTGTATAGCATGCTTCAAAACACCCTCAATGGAAGGCAAAGATGGGCATGTTTACCTAGGATTAGTCTTCTTAATCATAGGCCTTTGGCATCTCTTTAACCATATCAAAAACAACATAACCCTAAAATCTACACAATCCTTAACATGGTTTCCTACCCCATTCTCAAAATACTTAGAACATTACTTCATCCAAATTGGATGTTCTATATTCATATTTAGTGAAATGATCCATCATTCGACATTCGATAACAATGGATCGATCCTAGCCACTCGACTTCACAACCTTGAACATGTTTCCATCTCATTGGCATTCTTGTTCCATTCTCTATTTGCAATCCTTCTAGACAAATCTAGAAGTAATAAGAAAAGATCATTAGTTAACATAAATATAAGCCATTTTATTGTATCTATTGCTTTTGCTAATCAACTTCTTTTATTTCACTTTCATTCAACGGATCATATAGGGTTAGAAAGTCAATACCATTTACTCCTACAACAAATTGTTATAGTATGTTTATTTGCTACACTTTTAAGCATATGGGTGCCTAAGAGTTTTATGGTTTGTTACATAAGGTCACTTGGTATATTTTTTCAAGGGGTTTGGCTTATTATCATGGGATATATGTTATGGACACCTAAATTTGCCCCTAAAGGGTGTTCAATGAAAAGGGATGATTATGGTCGTAAAGTTATAATGTGTAGCGATGATGATGGATCGTTAAATCGTGGTAAAGCTTTGGTGAATATATTGTTTAGTTTGGTTTTGATTTGTGTGATGGTTTTTGGTGTGGGGTTTTATTTGCTTGTGGGTAAAGTTTATGGTGTTGATGATGTTATGGATGATGATGATGATGATGGGGAGGAGATGATATGTCGAAATATGGAGGATTGTCAGAGATTTCTGTACCACAAAAGTGCAGATTTGGAAGGGTAAAGGATTATGTTATGGTACGACAGATGTTAATTTGGTTAGTTTGTAATTTATGTAAATACTAGAGGGTAGGCTCGGGATTGGCAAGGTCAATGATAATCGAACTCGAGCCTCGTTTATGGAGTTTTCGATATGAAACTTGTTACTACTGAAACAATACCTGACTCTTAATAGTAAATAATACGATTTCTTGTATTATTACAAATGAAATTAATTTCCTGTATTCATAAATTCTTTTCTTAACAAAGTTAACTATTGTAATAAATTTAATAAATAATTAAATTATAAAATTTTAATATCAAGTTTGAAATTATTGGCTTATCACCTCACTTTTTAGTTTTTACCTTGTCTGCTTTGCTAAACTAAAACCAGATTTAGGCGGAGCCTTCTAACAGAGGACCAAGTGGATGGTACGGTGGGGGACTTAAAGTTGCACTCCCTCTATAATAGAAGTACTAATAAGATTTATTTATGGTGATAATGTTAATTTTCGGGGAAAAGAAAACTCCCACCCGACCTTACCTTGTACGGGATATTGAAAATGTCCTCTATAATATTAATTTTCATTGATTAAATCATAATAATATAATAGTTTTTGATTAAATTAATGGTCAAGGAACACTCTTAAGTTGGTGATCATGTTTAATAAAAGTTAGTGAAATTATAGACTTACCAAAAGTTTGTATTGTTTATTGTTTATAGTAATTCTCTTTATTTTTGACTATTTATCAAGTATCTTAATTTTATCCAATTTTGAATCTATAGGTAAATTTCATGAATGTTTGAATTTTTTGCGTTACAATATCAGAAGTAAATCAACCCATAAATGTACAGTAAGTTACTCGGTGGTCATTAAGGATATTACAAGTAGACATTTAAGATATAGTAAGAACTCCATGCTTACTCGGTGGGCATTAAAAATATTGCAAGTAGATATTAAGAATACGGTAAAAAGGCATTTAGGATTATGTAAGTGAAAAGCACACAAAGTAGAAATGTTGCAACTTGCAAGCTTCCAAAATTGGAGAAATTAAAAAATTTTATTCTCATATAGAACCTTCAAAAACAAGCAAGCAAAGTAGACAACTGGGAATTAGTACCAAGACTAACACAAATCTATCATAGTTCTCATACCACAAGTCACATTATAAACAAAAGTACCATTCACTGTCACACAAAAAAAGCACCAAAACAGAAGATAAATTGAGAGGTTCTACTATAAGCCGAAGTGTGAATCTTAACATCAGAAACCGTCTTACTAGCTGCTAATCTCCATCGTATAAAAGAGATATGGGTCGAAACCGAATAAATTTACAGCTTCTTGTACCTCTTTTCAACTTCCTCCAGGTTTTGAATATCCTTGTAGTATTTACACACGCGATATATGCACCTATAATACATCAAATGTTAACAGTCAAGCCGCAGTTAAGTTATTTAGAAACAGACGGCAAAGAACTCGATTCGGTAGCTGCAAACATACCAGTACAACATACAGGCAGTAGCACAAAGAATCACATTCCTCTGAGCTTTGTAGATCTGTCATAAGATAAATATGTCACGGAATTAAGTTATAGGAAAACAAATCTCACGGGTGAAAACAAAAATTTCCAAACCTAAAAGGCATTATACACAAACATATACATAGGATCAACTATTATCATGATACATTGTCGCAAAGCATCATTATAATGCTACTACAGTTTTACTATACTACATGTACTTAGTACTCTATACCTTGATATCCTACTATGGTTTATAATTTACAAAATAAAAAAGCATCATCAGGACTGGAACAATTCACCAATTTAAGAGGCACTTTCATTAGCTAATGATTACTTGCATTCATTCGGAGCTTGTTGCTTCAATCATAGATGCCAGCAGTCTCCAGATATTAAACTATTAGTACATATTTAATCGAAGCTCTTGAGATCTTCCTCTTTCCCAATTTATTCATTCAACTTTAGGGATAGATGGAAAGCTCAAAGTAAACGTTCACTCAAAATTACTCCATTCTTGGAGGCATGGTATGCATTTTTAGTTCATCACTATTGGAAATATTTGGGACATACAAAAAAAAAAAAAGCGTGACAAATAAAATCGGAGTAAAATAGTACTATTTCTGGATTTGTCAGTTTTCTAATCTTTGAAGTTAATATCTATACAAAGAACAAAAACTTTATAAGACGAATAAACCAAGTAGAAATGAAAGAAAAATTAAAGAGACTGAAACAAAAGAAAGCAGTGGATCCAAAAGATATTACTAAAGAGGTATAATTGAATTGTTATAACATCTTAAGCAAGACATGAAGAACAAATAAGACGCCAAAAGAATAGTAGGCATTATATTACCTAAATATAAAAATCAAGGGGATGGGCAAGATTCTCTACACAGAAAATTCAGTTTATGAATCATACCATGAAGTAATGAGAGAAGGTGATAAAACACCACCTAAGCATATCATCAATTTTCAAAAACAAATTTGGTTTTATGCTAAGATGATTTACAATGGAAGTTATACATCCATACTGCAAAACATGGGCCACATCAGTAGTTTTACGGCCAATTCAATAATAAGATGCGATATACACTAAACTATATGCGTGCGGAAGTGGTTTCAATTGAAGTGGCAACAACATCCAAGATTTTGCACTATATATCCAAACGATGTGCTGACAAAGTATTACATGGTAAAGACAAAAGGATTTTCACGTAAAGAGAAAGTGCACGACAAAAAACCAAGGGAACTAATTTAGTGGGTTATGGTAAAATAAAAGTATGCCACGTAAGTAAATCAAATATCAATAGACCAAGATATGTATACAGAAGTAAAAACCAATGCTCAAACATGCAAAGGAGTGACTAAAGATTTTTGATTAATCTATATCAAGGCTTTCCCTTTACTTTTTGCAGCGATCTCAACAAGATCTATCCAAAAAGAAATTTCATGGCTCATATTGTTAACTAATGACATAATACTAATGGAGAGATGGAGGCATGGAGCTAATGGTAAGCGAAAGATATGAAGACTGCATTGGACTAAAGGTTTAAACTAAGTTGAAGTAAGATGCAATATATGGAAATTATTTTGACAAGGAGGATCATAAACGAGTGTGTTAGTCCGATAAGAAAGTTGATTCCAAGAGAGTGTTGCAAATACCTAGGCACACTTACTTAAAAGGAAATATTTAACACAGATCTAAGGCCATAGACTTTAGTGTTGATGGGACAAATGAAATGTTGTGAATGAGTTGTGCCATTAAGGTTAACGAAAAGCTCCTATTAAAAAGCAATTAATATAGATCATAATGTTGGGCTTTTGAAAGAGATTATTATATGAAGATTGGAATAGTTGAGTTGTGTATGTTATGATGAATGAGTGGATATAGACTAGAGGATAAAAATTGAAAAGAAGACATTACAAGTGGCCTTGAAATTGTATATTAGTCTAGATTCTAGACATGTGAAGAAAGATTAAAAAGATGCACTATGTTCAAACTTTGAGATTCTAAAAAGAGAATATATAACAAGCGCGAAGAATGACAAAAAGCATAGAGAATTACAAGCATAAGATAACGGATAGTAAAGAATAAAGTTTTAGAATATATGTAGATGATCAATTCAATTGAATTTCTTTAGCGGTAAATTGGACAAAATATAGTGAAACCTTTATTTATGACGATTTCTCATGTTGATGTTGATTCTATCTTGTTCATGTAGCCTACGGCCTACCCCATATCGTTAGATTAAGAGTTAGATTTTGATTTTGTAGTTTGATAAAAAATGATCTATTTTTTCAAGTATATTGTAATCTAATCTCCTTTTCTAACAATCAATTCTTTGAAATTCTTTCCCACAAAGTTTTAACTTCATAAGTGATATTATCAATCTAAGAAAATTATTTCGCACTTAGTTTCGACACCACAAAAAATATTATCAATCTAAGGTCTTAGTTCTAACGCCCCTATGTTACTTTCATTCCTCAATCTACGAGATAAAGAGAAAATTAATAATACACAATCTATAAAGAATATTTGTATCATCTCTAAGAATAAAAAGTTGCGAAAACAATTCATCTATACATCATGATGGAAAGCAGGGTATTTATGACTTAATCATATCCAATTATAAGATTTACAAACTTTTAATAATTATGACATAGGCCCGGTTTAGTTCAACTGATTGAAACTTGATTAACTCTCATTGAACTTGATTTCTACCGACTCATATTGATTGAGACTGATTATCACTGATTGTATGATTGTATCTAATTTTTAGTTATAAGTTATAACTATGTTTTCATGATTAAAAGTGATTTTTACTAATTGCAACTAATTGAAATGATTTTTATTTATTAAAAATTAATTTTGATCGATTAACATTTATTTTTACTAATTATTAATTTTTTATTTTTGAGCAGATTACTACCTTTTTTAAGGTGAACTAAACATCGCCTTAATCATATCCAATTACAAGATTAAGGAACTTCAATAATTATCTAGTAAAGGCAAAAACCTTAAAGTAAAAGAAATTAGAACCAACATGTAATTAGTTTTGTTTGTTCTGAACTCTCAAAAACATTCTCAGCTCACTTTGTAATTACTAGTTGAGGGTGTCAATAGCATAATAGTATCCACATTGGCAATTTGGCAAAGCATTAATAAAATAACGAAAAGCAATCAAACATCAAGGTTGTAAAGGCTCTTTGAAGGATTTGGAATTAACACTTGAATTGCAAATATTTAAAAAAATTTCATTATTAGGATGGTCATGGCTACAAAACCTTGCCTAAATACACAAAGCCTGAAAAACCCTAAAGTGCAATTAACGAGACTAGCATGCAAAGACCATTAAAGATAAATCAAGTCCCCTAAAAAAAACAGGGATGAAGCAACCAATATTATGCTTGTAGATAATAATGGCATTGCACCAATATCAAGTTATCAACAATAACAACTATACTAGAGCCTTGATCCCAAGTAAATGCAGTCGGCAACATGAACAAAGATTTTAACTCATGTGATCATTTCTCAAATTGTTGAGATTAAAGCTTATCATTATTATTGTCGTTGTTCCATTCATTTCTATTGACAGACATATGTTCTTGCAAATCCAAGTCGTTCATAACCCTTTTCACTCCCTTCATCTAAGTCATCCTTCATCTCCCTATTTTAAAAATCCTAAAGTTTCAAGTTTCAACCTTGGACTACCTTAGCAGGCGCATCTTACTAATCAAATGTATAGAGCAAATGATCTATACATGATCAAGAAGGATATACATAATAAGTTTCACAACATTGGACCGCACCAGGAATACCATTTACAAATCAAATTACATAATTCAAGACAAAGAAACCCTAGAGACTAACAACAAAAGAAAACCCCAAAAAACTAAAATTACCGATTTCTCATAGCGATCCCTTTCAGAAGCAGTACAGATCTCAGAAGTACATGTCAATCGGTGCTCATTCTTCCAGTAAATATCTAAATATACAAACAATTAACAAATTAAAAATTCAAATCCATGAACGTAAAAGAGAAACAAAAGAGCAGCGAATACCTAGAAGCTGGAAAGCGGCAAAAGGAACGATGAACATTAAAGGCTGAAGGAGAAGAGAAATGAGGGAAACGAAACGAGATTTGAGAAGCTTGGGTGAAGGAAGAGATAAGAGAAGAAAAATGGCGGACTCTGCTGCTACGATGTAGGTTAGAATCACCCATTGCAAAGCCATCTCTTAGCTTTGATTTCGATTTCAATTGATTTTGATTTTGATTTTGATTTTGATTTTGGGGGTGATAACTGATAAGAGAAACTGGGATGAATGCCGTGATTGTTAAGAATATACAAGATGCCACAATGCAGGGCAATCGACCACGAGGAAATAGAATCTAAGTCAAACTTTGAAAATTGTCCGTTTGGTTAATGATACTAAAATTTATAAAAAGTTTTGTAAGAAAACTTATATTAATAATTAGATTAGTAGATAATGTCCATACGACTCACGGTTTATTATATTTTTTTGATATATTTATTTAAATAAAAAATTAAAAATTAAGGGCTTTTTGTTTTAGCCATCTCAATATATCCTATATTCATTTTATAAATAATATTTTAAAGATTTTATAAATAATTGAAAGGAAATAAAATAAAATATATGATTTTCTCATATATTTAATGATATGACCTAAAAGTAAAAAAATCAATTAATAATGATAATATTAGTCATAATTAGAAAATAAAAAGTCAAAGCTATAAACATTAGTAATAAATACAATGACATTCTCATTTTGTTTTGGAGGAAAAATTTTTATTGAGAAAGTGACACCTAAGCAATTTTAAAAAATAATGACATTAGCAGTGTTTTGTTTTAGTAATAGTTAGACTTCGACTTCTTCACGTTAGAGTCAGTTACGGCTTCCATGCTTTCTTGTATGCTCTAGTCCCTTGTGTGTCTTGTTTACTATCTCTGTTTTTTTTCCAGTTTTATATTGTTTTACATGCGTATTAGATCTATTATGCGTTTTTCCACCTCATGTAGCAGGTACGTATCTCTTTTTTCTGGAGCCGGGGGACTCCTTTATTGGTCGTGCTCTCCTTTAAGGGTATGAGTTGCTGCCGTCCTTCCCTCCCTAGATTCTACCCATAGTTTTCTATGAGCGGGATATATTGGGTAGGATGATGATGATGAATCGAATAACGAATATTTTAGCGAAAATATTATTATTGGTGTGACCAATACACTTAGAAAGAGTTAGTTATAGTAGTGTAATTGAGACACTAACTAAAAATCATAAGCAGATGGTTAACATTAACAAAAAAAAATATAGTTAAATGATTAATACACTAACAAAATAGTTGTATAAATATACAATATAAAGTACAACGTTGCATTTTCAATTTGAAATATTTTATAATTTGAAGATGGTATAGTTGGAAGGTTATGTCAATGAGTGTTGTGTGTTTGGAAGATAAAAATTTATATCTAAAGTTCTATTTTTACTACTTTGATCGTTGAACTTTACTTGATTTTGTGGAATTTAATCAGTTTGTATACTATATTTTATACATGAGCTACTCTTATGAGACCGTCTTCGTGGTGAGACGATCTCAAAACAAGAAGTTTATATGGTATTAATTGTATTAGTTGGGCTATTCAACCCTTGTATGAAAAATGTCTCACCGTGTAATCGTCTCTTACAAGAATTTGTTATTATACATTACTAAGGGAGGACAGGATAAAATACAATAGGCCGTGCGTTTAGATCTGGGGATTAGGCCTCTCCAGCAACCCATGTAGCTTTGCCTATAACAAATGTTTGTTCTACTTCAATCATCTCGATTTCTTTTCAAAATTTATGCTAATGATTAACATTTAGAGATGATTTCGATCCTAGATTTTGAAGGCTTAATACCCCTTGTTGATATTAAGCAGCTATGGACTATGTTAGATTGTGAAACTAACAAATTTCATGCTGAAAGAACACATTAAATTTTCCTCCTAAATAAGATACAAAACTCATAATTTTGTATTTGATTCACAAGTGTGCCCAATTCTAATTTGATTGATATCAGATTAATTTTGAATCAGTTATATTTACATATGAGTCAAGAGTTATGTATCTCATTCCTGTCTTTATCATTATAAATGTCTAAATAATATCATGTGAATATGTTGGTTAAAACTTATAATTTAATCATTTATATATGATAACAATTTAAATGTTTTTCTTAATTATAGAATATATTGATCAAAATCTATCAAAAAAAAGGTTCAATGTTATTTCTTTGTCAAAAATTACTTACTAAAATATAATTTGTTTATTAAAAAAATATTAGTTGATAGTTTTTGACAAACAAATCAGAATCAAAAACTCATAATTTAGTGTTTGTAATATGAAAAAACACCTACTAAAATACTTGTGTCAAAAATTACCTATATTAAATTTGATTTGTTCATAAAAAACTACATGCTTTATTTGTTAAAATCTGTTGGCTAGTAGCTATTTATTATGTCCTTACATGGCAAAATATTAAACCCTATGTCCAACCGTTGTGTTCCCGTTTTTATATTTTGTCCTTATAGATTATTTTCATGTTCGGTTTTTCAAATTGAGGAATTCTTTTAGTCGCGCTCTCCTTTATAAGTATGAATTGCATTCATCCCCCCAAACTCTGACCATAATTTTCTATGAGCAGAATACACTTTGTATGATGATGACGATCATTAATAGTATAAGATTAATGACTTTCATTGGGTCATTTGCCACTTCAAATTTGACATTTAATTAGATGAACAATTCATAGCAAATTATTTAACAGGTTGGGAGGATGTCGAACAAAATACTTTCATGTGTCTGCCTATCTAAGCCTAACCATGAAATATTCAAACCAAACAGCTGAAAGATTGTTGCCCTTTTGCATCATTCTCAAAAGATTTCTACTCCAGAAACCCTCGAAAAAACTTGCCCAGATGACGGACTCAGGAAAAAAGTCGATGAAACCACAAATTACTATCAATACACAACAAAATTATCATAAATATAGATTAAAAAAATAAAAAATTTTAACCTAGCTGGCATACGCCAAAGGGCACTTGAGTCTGCCCTTGCTCGGTCATACATCATCTGCATACAATAGACTTGGGATAATATCAATTCATTCGATTTGCGCTCAAAGACGCAAAGATACTGTTTCATGGTAAAAACCATTGATGGGTTGCAGAAAAACAATAGTACAACCAATAATACAAAGGTAATATCCAGTCCAGCTTCATCAGTATGAAGGAAATAAATTAAGAATACAAATGGAATCCCTACGCCTAAATCCCTGGGGTACTCGCAGAACCACAAAACGAATTCTCAGCCTCATAATTCACATAAACTCGAATAAGAGTTTATTTCGCCCTAAAATGTAAAAGGGACCTTATTCTATACCAGAAATAATAAATAAAGACATAAACATTGCAAGACTACATCAAGACAAGGACGGGAAGGGAAAAAATATCGAGTTTTTCTTGTACAAGGGGGAAAAGCAACTCAAACCTATAGGAAGAACCCTGTTGCTCGTACGAAACTTGAACATCAGCTTCAAGCTTCTTATCGAGTTTCATCCTCGAGATTGCGGAAAGCAGCAGTCAAATCCTCGTTTAGCTTCTTGAATTTGGCTATTAAAGCATCCTCTCCTTCAGCAGGATCCTCGAATTTCTGTGACCTGTATGTCAAATAGAATTAACACCTTGGAATCAATGCATCCAAAAGAGGTTTTTGTTGGTTGTTACTAGGGGTGTTTACCGGGCCGGGCCCCATTTTGAGCACTTATCCGGCCTGTTTTTAGAAGGGTTTGTAAGGGCCCGGGTTGAAAATGGGTGGCCAAGCGGGGCTTTCAAAGCCCATTCACGTAAAGCCCATTTTAAAATTAAAAGCCCCTTATCCCTGCCCATATTTGCTTAAGCCCGGCCCGTATCCGGCCCATTGAACACCCCTAGTTCAACTATGCTAGTTGTTACACAAAAAAGATGACCAATAGTTTACACTTACACTAAGCGGTAAAATAAATCTCCTAGACGAAGCTTGATCAAGCTGTAGGTAATCTTTTGACCATCTGATCCGGCACCACGCTCCACAGCCTGAAATCATACATACAGATTACAGACCACAACACCATGAGCAAAATTTTGAAAACAAAAATAAGTTCTTTCCATACCAGTTGTACAATAAATCATGCCTCTGTTTAGTAAAAGAAATTTAGAATAGAGTAAACTATTCTGTAACAAAGCCACTTAAATCATGGCCTGATGATGAAAAATAAGGCAATTCCAGAATATTTGTAAACGTTATTGTATACTACTCCTATGAAATAAACTGATTCAACTTTCAAGTAGTATTGTATAGAAAGAAACAATCTTTTAATTCTCATTTTTTATACGAGGTCAGACAATGTGTTCTTAAAAAAGTTCAATCTTTTCTTGCTAGCCTCCACTATTTATCTTAGTGCCAGAACCTTATAACTGAGTTCCATATGCAGCATACTTGTTACGGAACCTTTAGTCCACTGAGGATATTGTCAACCAGGACAGAATGCAACAGAGTAAAAAATACCTGATTGGCCAAGTCGTAGAAATGGATAATATTGCGCATCATCCAGACTGACTTGTAAAATGGGCAAAACTTGTCATATCTGTCATCACGACGAAAAAAATATTACATAATGATTACTTCCAATGAAATAGGATCTCACACAAATCAGAAGAAGCTTACGGTGTAAAAGCATTTTGTGCCAGGTAGTCTTCCCTCAATAGCTTTGCAGTATCCAAAGTGATTTTATCCGTTTCAGCCAAAGCATCTTTTCCGACAAGCTACAATCATTGAAAATTAGTCGTTGATTTGAACTATTGTGAGATAAACCAGTATTCAAACATGAGAGCACTACCACAGCTAAAAGCCTAAAAAATGCTATTTTCCTATAGTAATACCTTGTAGACTTAAACATATTCAACAATCGGGAGTAAGAAAAACTTGGGACTCCAAATACAGTTAAAGGATGAAGTGAGCATAAAAGACATTGGATACCTGGACAATTTCATTGAGATCATCTTCTCTCTGCAGCACCTCACGGGCTTTGGTCCTAATATCAATGAACTCAGAGTCGAACTTTTCATAAAATGATTCCAAAGCCTGCAATGATATACAACTACTGGTTAGAAGTTAAGGCACAATAATCCACCTGAGCTTAAGGTTAATGTATCAAGAGTGTTATGACTAGAGGTGTTCAATGGGCCGGGCCCCCATTTTAAGCCCTTATCCGGCCCGTTTTTAGGAGGGCTTTATAAGGGCCGGGCCGAAAATGGGCCGGGCTGAAAACGGGCTCTATTATTATTAAAATGGACCGGGTTGTAAGAGGGCTTAAAATGGATTGAAAATGGGCCTTTATAAATTTAAAATGGGCTTTGAATTTTACATAAAACACTCTTTTGTTTACTGATTTTTTTTTGAAGTGGGCTTAGAATGGATTAAAATCTTCCTTTGTAAGAAAATTGAAATTCATCAAATTTAGTATTTTGGTTACATGTTACATGCTGCTTACATGTTACAGGAAGAAAATTCATATTCTTAGTATTTTGGTTAATATGGGTATATGATACATGCTGCTTACATGTTACAGGAAGAAAATTGATATTCTATTTTTTTTTTTTTTCTAGATTTTTTATAATTTTATTTTGATTCTGAATATTATGATTATCAAAGTGAATTATAAAATGGGCCGGGCCGGATTGGGCCGGGTTTTAAAGCCCGGCCCATTTCGGCCCATTTTTTATTTTTGAAAGGCCCGGTCCGGTCCGGCCCGTTTTTGTTTGAGCCCGGCCCGGCCCTTATCCGGCCCATTGAACACCTCTAGTTATGACACATATGTCTGGTTTAATTACACACCGTTGAATACTTTGAGTAAGAAATGAGCCAGTTGACAGAAGGGAAATGTTTCCTCTGAGCCAGTTTCTTATCCAACCCCCAGAAAACCTGAAAAGCAGGAAAAACACCTTCAAAGATGTTATCAAAAAACAATATCTGATGAATCTGTGTTACTTAGAATCCTTAACTCATTTAACACACGTGTTGGAAACAAGAGTAAGAGATCCTAACCTAACACTTCATGCCACCAACATGCGTAGATTTCGTAAAACAAGAAGCATGTCTTAGGAACTAAATTTGATTGATGGAAGGAGCAAGATGTGGAGGAATGGGTACAAGTTACCAAGAACCTCTATCGGATACAATTCAATAAGTATCCCAAAGGAGCTCCAGTGAGCTAATTAAAAACCAATAAAGACCCAGCCTTCATTTATGATCCTCTTGTATACATGACAGTTATGGAGAAAATATAGTACTGCAACAAGAGACTTTTTTCCAGAAAAAAAAAAAAAAAAAAAAAAAAAACACCTTAAACTCACACCCTTCATTTCTGTCATTATAGTAATAGATCAATGAAATTAACGATTTTACTGATTCCATCCTCCCCGTGCTTTTTCTTTTTTAGAACGAATGAGTTTATCAAGTAAAACTAACTTTACTATATAGAACTGGCTAATTACTAAATTTCGTTAATTGTAGTTGAGAAGAACATGGCCTAAGAATTTTCTTCACAATAATAAAACGAGAACTTGTATCTTAGGTCACTCTCCAGCAATAACAAAAAATGAAGTTTCATGGCAGAATGTATAAACATATCCTACCTGGACAATACTCAGAGTAGCAGATGTGACAGGATCAGAGAAATCTCCTCCAGGAGGAGAAACTGCACCAACAATTGTTACACTACCAGTACGCTCAGGACCACCAAGACATTTAACTTTACCAGCACGTTCGTAAAATGAAGCTAAACGAGCAGCCAAATAAGCAGGATATCCACTATCAGCAGGCATTTCCGCCTGTACAAAATAATAAAGAAAACAAATATGACAATCTGACAGAAGCTATTAACAGGCAAATAATATAAACAGGGCAAAGAAGTTCAGAAATGCAGTGAAGTAAGGTACATGACATAAAAAGGTAACTTTCATTTTTTTTTTTCCCGATTTTTCCCAAAAGAGTGTTAATAAGCTTTTGGAAGATACTTGAACAATTACACGAGTAGCTTTAGAATGTGTGCATTACAAATAGACACCCAGAATGAAGATCCATAAACCCATTATATATTGAAATCAGCATTACATACACAAAGCATTGCTCAGATACCCCATTAATAAATGGTCAATCCATAACAAATATCATCAACTATCTGAGAAAAATGTTTCCACTTTACATCATACAACAACAACATGCAATCATCCAAAAAATGCACAGGTCTTGACCAGATTTATTGATCCTTTGCCCATCAGTTTCATCATTGCTTAAGTTTAACAAGCATTGAGATTCTAGAATGTGAGTTATGTTTGTAAAACGATAGACAGCGCAAGAAGTAACACAAGCGAAGTGATCTACAACACACCAACGTCGGAGCCTTAATCTCAAAAGATTAAAAACACAACACCAATGCCAAAGCCTTAATGCGAAGAGATCTAAAACTTTCATAATTAAATCACATATTGTACACCAATTCACAACCATAGCAGGATGAAACCAAGTATAATATCCATATGTAAAGTTAAGCAAGGTAATCACCAGTCGTCCTGAAATTTCACGCAGAGCTTCGGCCCATCGAGACGTTGAGTCTGCCATCATACTAACATTGTACCCCATATCTCTAAAATATTCGGCTATAGTAATACCTGAATATCAAAGATGATAAAATCAGTTACTGTGACAGCAATAAGAGAACATCTAGTTGATTACACAATCTCCCAACATAATCAGGCAACAATAATCATCAAAGACACCAAAATAACAGAAACTGAACACAAAACTTTTGGAACTGAGGTGTCAAAGGACACGAAGTACAGAAGCCACAGAAAACATTTTAAACTGTACCCGTGTAAATGGATGCTTCACGTGCAGCCACAGGCATGTTGGATGTATTCGCAACAAGTGTAGTTCTTTTCATCACGGATTCCTCACGTCCATCAGGCAATGTCATCGTAAGTTGAGGGAAATCCATGAGAACCTGAAATGAAGAATTTGAATACACATTTGCAGCAAAAATAATGAAACACTTTTGCAAATACTATCACCTCAAAGGCATACCTCAGCCATCTCATTTCCTCTCTCTCCACATCCAACATAAACCACGGCATCAGAGTTAGAGTACTGCAAGCAACATTAGGTATTTTGATGAATCTCATGCTTACATGGTAACTGGTAAGTATGTATTTATTTGATAATGCCAGAAGTGGAAAAGCATACCTTTGAAAGTGCTTGACTAATGACAGTTTTTCCACAGCCAAAAGCCCCAGGAATGGCACAAGTTCCACCAAGAACAGAGGGGAAAAGAGCATCAAGAACACGCTGTAAAAAATATTTTAATCAGCAACCAAAGAAGGAGACGAATAATCTCAAATAGGATACAAAAAATGATCTTATTACGCAATTCCACAATATGAACCTGTCCGGTTAGTAGAGGGGTGTCAGCAGCAAGTTTTGATGAAACAGGTCTTGGTGTACGGACAGGCCAAGTCTGCAATAGAAATTAAGATTATTTCAAAATTTTGATGGTAACCAGGAATCAACAAGTCCATACAGCATTTTATAAGAGATGAATTCGAAGTACTATACAATAGACTGATTGGAGGCACCAGAACTACTAAATCCTAAACAGAATCAGAATTTCCCACAAGTACCTGAAGCATGCTAAATTTCTTCACCACACCTTGAAACTCAAGTTCCAGGACAGTGTCCTGCATACATAAGAAAAGAAAATAGTATGTTAAAAAGAAGTATAAAAACATGACTAGATATGTAAGCCTTAAAAAAAGTTTGAATTAAGAAAAATGAGAAAGGTGATGAAGACATATCAACCAACCTGTAGAGAGTACTGCCCCGGAGGAGCAATGTACGTAATTTTCCCCATTGCATCAGGTGGGAGAGCCACGTGATGCTTCATCAAACTGTTCTCATCCACAATCTGCAACCCAACAACAATTCAAGATATAGAATCAGGTAAACTCGAACCTTAAAACTATCAAATGGTTGCTAGCCAAAGTAGCATACAACTTACAGCATATAAATCTCCACCAGTCAAAAGATCCCCTTCACCTGCAACACAAAAAAAATATCTCATAAGGACTTATTATGAAACCAAGACAGATGGATATGATAGTATTCAAAATATAATTACCTAATTTCTTAGGCTGGAAGTCCCACAGAATGTCTTTATCGAGAGGTGGCACAGCTACACCACGAGGTATGTAGACATCACCAGACTTTATGGCAATAGTTTTCAATGGTCTCTGCATACAAATTAGAGATATTTCATACCCTCAGGCAAACCAGCAACAAGCTAAAGTGTAAAGCAGTACGATTTCACAAGAATCAATTGTTAGTAGCACAAGACTTCATACCTGAATACCATCAAATATGTTCCCCAAAATTCCAGGTCCAAGTTCAACTGATAATGGCTGAAATGAAAGAATGCAATAAGTCAGAATCTCAGATGTGCATAACATAACATTATGGAAGTCATAACAAAGCTTTAAAACACCAATTCAAACCATTACCTTGTGAGTTCGAAGAACAGGATCATTGACCATCAAACCACCAGTTTCTTCGTAAACTGAAATTCAGCCAACCAAATATAAATGTAAAGTACCCTTTATACATTTAGAAGTGTAGCACAAAAAGAATTATACGGCCATCTTATTTTCAACAAATATAATTAAACTTGACTTATGTTTGCTAATAAAACCTCATTATTACAAAATGAACTTTTGTTTAACTCGACCTTTTCAATCAAAACCAACTTTTCTTGAAATTATTTATTTTTCATGTTGAAAACAGTACTTGTAGTGAGAAAAGAAAGTGCTTCAAACCAAGAAAAATTACCAACTATAAAAGGTTTTTAAAATATATATAATATATATACCTTGAATGGTGGCAGAATCTCCTTCTAATCGGATAATTTCTCCAATAAGATTGTCATGCCCAACACGAACCAATTCATACATAGCAGCACCAGCCATTCCATCAGCAACGACGACAGGTCCTGATACCTGGAGTGATTGAAATAAGGTGTAAGAAAACAAGACAGGTCAACACTAATAAACAAAAAAATTACAACTACTGGAGTTCATCCTTTCAGAACCAAAAAAATGACTTCACAAACCAGATTATGGGAATCCGTCATCCGAAATCCGGGTCATAGATTAACATATCAATACCATTCCTTACGTTGACACAGAAGATATCAAGATTGCAAGATGGTAAAAAGGCCAAACAGTTCACCATGATCATCATACTGATACCCAATGTGTAGAAAAAATTGGCGTCTTAGTTAACAATGATTAGTTCTTTACAGTCTGGTTTGTGATCTTTCACAAAACCCACATTCTAACATTTATCCTTATAAAAACAACGTTTTTTTTTTCCATAAGTTTAATTTCCCAAAAGAAAAATGAGAATCTGCATATTCAGTAACAATGTGCTAGAGATTCATGAATCATACAGATAAAGTCAAATATAAGATGAGTAATGTAAGATCGAAATATTCGAAACAAATGAGTATCCCATCAATTTCTGAACTTTTGAACAAAATCATGAACTCATAAACTATCGGAACATCATCGGATCGAAAAATTGCGAACTAAGATCGACACCCAAAAGCAAAATTTGATTAACAATCCAATAAAATGATTACAACAAATCCAATTAGAAGCAATGATTGAAAGGTGATCTAAAACAGCAGGAATTTAGCAAAAAGAGTATGATGAAAGCAGATCAATTTTAAAAGAAAGCGAAATCAAAACAGAAAAAGGCAAATCAAAGAATACCTTACGAACGTAGCCATACTCGCTCTCCTTCTCAGAATCCTCGAAGGTGGTCATACGAGTTCCATAGGTGGACGACATCTTACAAAGAGAGGGGATTGAAATTGAGAGATCTGATTGATTAGGGTTCTTCAATTGAGATCGAAGAACAGACAAAAATTGGGAAGGTGTTTGTCTGTCTGTTATTGTATTGAGATTTGAGAGTGATGAATGATGTTATGAAAGACGAAGAAGGAAAGAGAGGGTCTACACGAGAGAGAAGACAAAAAGATGTGGAGCAACATCACATTTATCATATTAAATTTAATAATTTCCATGTTTAAAAATTTTAATTAATTAGACCGTCTTCTATAAAGACGGCTCTCAAAAGCCCAATCTAATTCTAAATATATATTGCTACAACTCTAAATATAGAGTTGAGCTAGTCATTTGAGAATCGTCTTTACAAGAGACGATCTCTCAAGAGAGCACCTGAATTTTTTATTCACGAATTCTAGTGAGAGACGGTCTCTTTGAGAGACCATCTCTAATTGGGTCGACCCATTAAGAAAATGTAGAGTAAAAATAGTCATTAAACTACAATGGACTGAGCTTGAGAGGCGTCTCTTAAAAAGACGGTCTCTCATGAGAATAGCTCTTTTTTATTTTATACATCAACATTTGTCCTTAGTTTGTTATTAGCATACCTTAATAGTATGTTGACAGCAAACGAAGCCAAATGCTGACTTATTAAAAAATAATATAAAATTGAGATTATTCATAGCTGAGAATAGAGGTGTACGTTTAGATTATTCGTCGTAGTGTGAGTAGATTTGTATATTTAGATGTTTTGGCGGGTCTTAAATATGATATCGGATTGAATTAATTTCAATTTTTATGTGTATGTTGATTGTTTTGGGGTGAGTTAGATCATACTTGATTTTGAATAATCAAATTAAATTTAGATAACTCTAGTTGTGGCTTAAATATTTTGAGTCATTTACAATTAACGTTATGGTGCTCAATGCATTTCATCCGTAGACGCCCAATTGGTCCAACAATTAAAGGCTAGATCTAGGGGGTTAGAGACGCCGAAGGAATTTTTTGACCGTCCTCTCCTTACGGATATGAGACGCCGTCGATCTTCCTTCTCCAGGCCCTAACCATAGATTTATCTATGTACGAGAAACACTGGGTATGATGATGATGATCTAGGGAGTTAGAGAATGTGGTGTTACGCATAATTAAAGATATAAATGGTCAAAATTAGACATTAAATTGTGTATAAAGTAAAATATAGCAAGTATATACAACAAAAATAGTATTAATTACAGTCGTCAAGTTCCAACTAACAGAAACGTACAACCCAAATCTAATTGCAGAACTAGTTAATAGAAAGAAATGCCCCCTAGACAGATCAATAACTTGACATAAAGCCTTCATCAACACGTAAATCAGTGATCTAAGCCAGCAGGCTGCAACCAAAAAGAATGCTTTGGTACGGTTCTAGGGGAACAAATTATGAAGAACGACCATATTATAAAGATACAGCTTTCTCCACTTTGATGAGATGAATGAGTAAGCAACACTACGACTGTCTTTCATGAACGAGTAGGGCGCTCATCACGAGTAACACGAGGAGAGGAACTACTGTATTCTCCCTGAATCAAGGTGTTCCATGCACTTGAAGCTTGATAAACGAGTAAGCACCTCTGTGACTGTCTCTCATGGACTCGTTATGATCAATGAAATTTGATGGTTGTGATCAGATACTGTCTCTGGAAGGCTTAGCCTTGTTCTCCTGCAAGCAGATTTAAGCATCACCTAATACTTCATTGACAGAGATACAAAAACGAGAATCATCATCCATGTCTTCACTAGCACCATCGGCATCTCACATCTGGATGGCATAGGTACTGACTCATTGAACTGGGTGATGAATCTGTTCTATGTATTCATTCCCAGTCACGACATTGTTTGGTCTTAATTGATCATGCTTACTTATATGATCCACTCGGCATGGCTTTGAATTTGCAACAAGACAGTTTGTCGTTCATTTTCAGGGAACAAAATATTTGATGTGCAGATGAAGTAGAAAGAAAGATTAGAGTGAAATTTGTAGATAAAATGTAAAGTCATTCTTCTAAATAAGCAAAAAATATTCAATGGGACGGATTAGAGTGAAATTTGTAGCAAATTGAAAAGATGGAAGCAGTTTTTCTAGCTAGAAAAAATTGAATTGCCCATCAATCCGGTAAGGAGATTGATTTGGTAATCTAGGTAAATGAAACATTCCTAAGTTGAAGATTTATCGTTTGTTTATCCTTAGTGAGTAAGGAGAATGGAGATTTGATCGACATAGATCTTCCACAGCCTCATCATCATCATCAACCTAATATCCCGCTTGAAAACATGGTTTGGGTGAGGAAAGCGACGGACAATCCATATTCGTACTCCCCTCAAAGAAAGGACTAAAGGAATTTGGTCAATTTAGCCCAAAAGAATTTAGAGCCCTGCATAAAGAGTTAACAAAGGGGAGGAAAGATGCGAGAATAAGGAGAATTGACAGTTCCCTGAACATACTTCTTGGGGTTATTAGGATCAGGAGCCCAACTGATTTCACTCATATTGGGAATTTCAACGTAATTCAATGTAAATTCTCCTTCCTTCTCAATCTTCCCTTTTCTTCCTGCTCTTAGCACATAATTGTTACGTTGGTAAGAAAATATACCATTCGAAAGGAGGATGATATCGCCTGGTTGGTAAATATCACATTCCGATCCCCAAAGCTGAAAATGCACTGCAGCAGTTTCATCAGCTACGAGTGCCAAACAAGTTTTGTTTTGGCCTTCCATAAAAATCCTGCCTTTGTCCAAAAGTATGAATCTAGCATCTATGTTGTTTGATGCAGCTGGTACAATGTCCTTTAAAGTGATCATGACCACAATATTTTTCCTACCTGGAAGCAATGACAAAATATTTAATTTTTGGCATCTTGGTCAAGTAGTCATTCGCACAAGTATATTTCCAAAATTATTATTAATTGATATTCTAATCCTTAAGAAAAAATCATTTAAAGTCTCTCCCTATGTCTACCTTGCCTTTTATCACTTTTTCCTCTACCATCATGGTTCAAAAGTACCACCTATGATCTCATCCTCCCTTATCCACATTCCACACCCTCAACCTTGCCCCATAAATTAGCCACACTTGCTATTTTCATCTATTCCATCAACTTTGCAACATTTCCTCTAATGAAAATGTTCCTATCACTTTATTCAAATCTCATCCACAGATTTTCTCTCATTCTTTATACCACCAACAGAATTTCAATGTGCTCACCACTTTTTAAACATTTTTATCATTTATAAGTGTGGCAAATCCATGGGGACCGAGGGAGTACATCATTATATCTCATTTGAAAAACCAAAAAATTTCAGCACTTGAGCAACTGGAAAATGAATTAAAGATAGCTTGATGCATATAAACTAGATATGAAGAGAGATAAGAGAATTTTAACTTATATATGCTCATTTGGTGAATGTCAAGGAAAACGGAAGTTCCATATGACCAAGGAATCTCAAAAAGAAAGTCATCTCAGATACCTTTGAATCAAATAGATCAATATCAAGCACAATGAATGACAGGATCAAAACAAGGATCACAATTGAGAAATGTAATAAAAGCTGCTCCCTTTGTGGCTGTATCCCTCTCATTTAGTGGAAACTTCTTACATGTAGTGTGTATTTTAAATATTGTAAGAAACATATGTAATTTTATATCTTTAGTCTTTGTAATCATATAAGTCAAGGCTTCTTGACTTAAAACACCAAAACATGACAAAAAAATAGCAAATTAATGATGACGATCACTGTATTAAACAACACATAAATTGGAAGATAATGGTAAGTTCTTTATCTTGTAAAAATGAGCAATATCAAGCTCATAAACAATTAGTTGAATTAGTGTTTAATGTACCTGGTTTCTTTTGGTAATGACTGAGAGAGGAAGAGGGATTGTGACTTTCTGGGCAGTGTTGCAGTAGTAGAGACTAGCGAGTGAGTTGTAGGGATGGGCACTGGATAGTTAATGAGGTTGACTTACTGTTTTAAGTGTTGTAGTTATTGAGGTCAACTTACTGTTCTATGTGTTATATTAGACATTAGTCACACTTAATAAGCAATAAGTACCTAATGAAGAAATCCATGAAGATTCTGACATAGATGCACATTGTGCAAGATGATCTTACGAAGCAGCCAAGGACTCCAACATGAAAGCAGAATACAGAGCAACACAAGAGCAGCTGCACAACTACAAACCAGTGAAACCAGTACCAATCCGAAGCAGCACCACAAGAAGTAGTAGGACAAAGACAATGGAGTATCAACAACCTCTATGACCTAAAACTCACTACCCAACTCCCTCAAGCAACCTTATTCCCTCTCCTCACATCGCTACTTGCTCACCCAGTAACATAATTAGCAACAACAGAAGTCAAAGCATATAAAAACAATGGAACACCGGCAGTGCAAATTACTAGGTTATTCACAAAAATAAATCACAGCAGTGCAATTATAATTCAAATGAATAAACAAGACATCAACTGAATAAAATCAAAACAATAGAAATATTTGCGAAATATACAACACTTCTCTAAAATTCTAAAAGCCCAATTGGTTAAAAAAAAAGGGAGTATAATACTATTACTTTATCATAATTGTAAGGAAAATTCCCGTTACTAAGAATAAATTAGGGATTTTACCTTGAACAAACTGAGATTGAGTGAAAAAAAACCTTGATAAAGATCCTTCGAGGTTTTCGTATTTCTAAGTCGAGCGTGAAACGGGGGGCGCAGAATGTTGTTTCTGTAACGCGACTATGAGAGGGAGTGAAGGTCTAGTGTACACCACTGCTATTGTTGGTGGCGGACCACCTTTGTGGTGGTGTACGGTGAGATTGAAAGTGATGGAGGAGGAAGAGGATTCAAGAGTAGAGTAGGGTTGAAGAAGTTAAAAAGCGAAGTTGGGTTTAGGGTGAGGACCTAGAGTTGTTCAAAACTATATCCGATAGACACCCGATTTTTATAATCGAATTTAATTTGACCCGACTTAAAAATGATCTACAATTATATAAAAATCAACACCAAAACTTGGGCGAGACGGCCTCAAGGTGAGACGGCCCAATATTGCGGCCCAGATTGACGCGCGTGGCCTGCACGCGCCCGGTCCCTCCAACTTTTTTTTTTTTGTTTTATTTTTAGCATCTTTTTAACTTCCAAAATTGAAAACTAATTTTCAGTTTTCATCTTAAGATAGTCAATTGTCCTCTTAAAGTATTCAGTTGTCATCTTAAGATATTCATTTTTCATCTTAAAGTAATCTATTTTTCATCTCTTGATAGTCAATTCATTTTCATATTAAGATACTTAATTTATATATTAAAGTACTCAGTTGTCATCTTAAGATAGTCAGTTTATATATCAAAGTAATCATTTCGCTTCTTAAAGTATACACTTCACTTACTAAATTGCTATTTTAAAATACTCAATTGTGCTCTTAACATACTCAATTGTCCTCTTAAAAAAATTTGATGTACAATATCTATCAAACCAGACGCTGTTAAGAATCAAATTGAGGCTATTATCAATGAAACTGATACACTTTATTGGACAATTGATCCATTTAGTCTTAAAACTGATTGATATAAATGGACAATTGTCATTTAAAGTTTTCTTGAATGTAGTATACTATTATAATTCATGATATAATTTGACAATTGATTCATTCATAACTGATCATATTAGAAGCATAATTGATCATATTAGAAGCATAATTGAACATACTAGAAGCATAATTTGTAGAAACAGAACATCATATTAGAAGCATAACTGAAACATACTAGAAGCATAACTGATCATATTGGAAACTGAACACTTTAACCATGAAAATGAATGTGTTAAGATAGAAACTGATCATATTGCAGTTTACTCTCCCCTATAGGCGCGGCTTGGGCTGGACCGTCTCACCTTGAGACGGTCTCGGCCAAGACCGGCTGAAAAATCAATGTGAACACAAAATCGGATCATAATCCGACTCAAAACACCTGATCAGAAATCAACCTGATGACCCGAATGAACACCTCTGACTACAACCCGATTGTAACATGTATTATGTGGTACCCTAATTTTTTTCGCCTCTCAGGCCCAGTCCAGAAGAGTTTAATGTCTATTCTTACCCTATATTTTCCTTTATGGACTGACCCAATTAGAGTTGGTCTCTCAAAGATACCATCTCTTACAAAATTTTGTGTTTTTTTAAGTTGTCTTATCGTGAGTTAACTTCAATTGAATCAGTCCAAAGTCCAAACTATTGAAAAAAAAAAGAGAAATTTCACCTTGTACGACCTTGTAGCATCTAATTTTAATGAAATGCTAGTGGTAGCATTTTTAAAGAAAATTCCACATGGTAGCATCCAATTTATGTATACTATCTAATTACCGTAGCGTTTTCCGTTAAGTTCTTGTTAAATTCCGTTTAATTCATTATTTTATATGTTTTTCCCACCTGATAGCATTCAGTTTTTTTTAATTCACCATTTTAACGTTTAATTCAATATTTTAATGTTTGATTCACCGTTTGATTCATTAACGTCCATATAAATGTTTGATAATTTTATGGAAAAATTATATGAAAATACCTAATTTATAGGTCCATTTGCAAAATAAATATCTCATGTATTTCACAAATTCTTGCTATAGACCGTCTATAGCATAGACGGGTAAATATGGGCTAACCCATTTTGCAAAATAAGTAACTAATTAATCATCACTCATCAGCCTTATTTTTTAATTTAAAATCATTAGATTAGGCTGTTGGGAGGGTCATCTTTGCTAGATTAAAAAAAAAGGTAACCACCACAAAACCATACACATATATATAAGATTAGTGTTTGCATAATACACTTTTTTTACAAAGGAAAACAACAAAAATTCTCAATGAGGTACAAGAAAAGTAAGAATTTAGAAGTAAAATAATTCAAAATTTGATGGTTAGTGTGTATTATCAGTTACATCATTTCCAATTAATTGGATATTAGATTTTGGCAAAATGTGATCATTGCTTTTATTACATATATCTTCATCCTTGCTCTTTCCCCAAATTACTAGATATAATCCTGTAACTATCACCAATGCTCCACTAATCCTACAACAAATTAATTCATTCATAAATTAAAAAAAATATATTATTTTTAAAAAAGTGCCTACCAACAAAAAACATCTATTTGACTTTTAAAATTTGGTTGACCATCATTTAATTAAAAATCATTATTTATATTATTTTATAATATGAAAACAAAAAAGTCAATGAAACATGTTCGTTTTCAACCATAAGCCAACTAGTTCTTAGTATATTTCGGGTAGCAGACTGCCTAAGACGGTAAGACCCCAATAATAATGGGTCTTAAATATTAAAGGTGCTAGTCAAAACCGATTCTGAGTAATACTTTGTTTATAAATTTTTTTAAAATTAGTTGTGATTGTGTTTGGCAAGTAAGCATATCATTTTAAATTGTAGAGTTCAATTATAAAATCATAATCAAGAATTTGAGAATGATAAGGTTTGGGATGCCATTCTCAAATTCTCATTTTAATCACTTTTATAATAATGATGGATTTAACTCAAATTTAAATTTGAATTTTTTTTATTTGGCAAACACTAGATTTAAGTTAAATCTATATTTCCAAATGAAATCATCATTTCCAACATAGCATGAAGTAATTTTAGAATATAATGTTACAGCATATTTTGTCTTTTCATAAAGTAGAAATTTTTTTTGATATGATGAAAGTCCTCAATTCAAAATACAAAAATAAATAGGATCTTCAAAATATTTACTAAGCACGGATCTCACTTTTATGTGATTCCGACCTTTATCTGACCAGATGGATTTGAATTTTAGGAAAAAAAGTTTGATTGCGAATTTAATTATATTGTCCAATACGTAGTTAATTAATAAAAAAATTTGACAATTCAACTCGAATATAATAATTAAATGCTAACCTTAAATAAAAAAATTCGACAATTCAACTCGACTACAATAATTAAATGGTAACCTGCCAACGGTGAGTTGCTCAGCAAGGACGAAGGAGCCAAGAAAAGCAACAATAACCATGCTTAACGGATTAAAAGCAGTCACAAAAACAGGCCCTTTTTCTTTCATTATCTTTCCTTGCAAATAAAATGCAATTGCTGAACAAATTATTCCCTACATTAAAATTTAACTTAATTAATTTAATTTTAAAATTATTATATTTAACACCTAAAATTTAGAAATAATAAAATAAAGTAAAATAAAATGATGTTATTAATTAAATATAGAAAGCAAATAAGATCTTACACTATAAATATAAGCTAATAATTTAGTATCCAAGTGGAGTGACCAAATAGATGTGTTTGGTTCCAAAACAAGAGCTACTATGAGTCCTTCCACGGCACCCGCCAAGCACATCATGGCTGTTAGAGACATTTCTGCTGGGTATGATTTTAATGTTATAGCCTAGTCACACCAATCAAATAATAATATCTTTAGTTCTACTTTTAAATCTGTTAGAATTTAGAAAATAGACCTGCATAACTCTAAACATGAAAAAGAAGAGGTAACCTCACATACAAATTAAACATAAAAAAGTTTATGTATTCCTCCCGTCTTTTACGGTTTTGGTTTCGTACAAGGGGTCGGAAATCCTTAATTTCCGACCCCTTGTACGAAACCAAAACCGTAAAGGACGGGAGGAAATTCGGGTGTTACAGTTTACTACTAAAAGTCTAAAACGAATTGATAGTAGTAAGAATTATTCATCAAGTTTATAAAACGACATATCTTATGCTCTTTCTTTGATGTGCGACAACTCAAAGAAAATAATAAACACTTAACATTTTCTTTTAAGTGCTTGGTTATAAGTAGTATACTTAGCTTTGTTCTACTAAACATATCTTAAAGGTATATAGCAAGCTAAGTAAACTATTAAAGGACTAAAATTGAATTTTGTGGGGTAGTATGAAAAATGTGTAAAATGAAAAGATAAGTAAAATGATTTTTTTTTTGGAAAAATTAACTAAGATAATCCAAATTTTTACTGATTTTCCTATAATAAATCTAAATTTAGATTAATCATGAATGATTCCAACTATAAGAAATATTTGCTAAGAATGCACTAAGTTAACTTCTTACCTATAAAATAAGTCATTTTGCATAAAAAATAAAAAGTTATACAAAACTAAATTATAAGAAAAGTGTAAAGTTTAAAAGAGAAATCGAGTAATAAGTTTATTTTTTGATTGTAATTTTTAATTTTTAATATTTTTGATTTTTTATTTTATTTTCTTTTTTTTTTTTGTGTGTGTGGCAATTAATGGAAAAAATCGGTCACCGTCTGAGGAACAACGTTTTCGGGTAAGTGATGCTAAAATTCGGATAATTCCTGGTTAATCGAAGTTAAGATTAGCGTAAGAAAATAAATAAAAAATTGAATTATTCTAAGTTAATTTTTTAATTTTTTATAAATTAAGTTTATATTTTTCAAATTGTTCATCAGGTATGTTTTATCTGTATTTTTTTTATAGAAGCCCTTAAAGATAGAATGACGTACTATATATAAATACAGTTATTTTGCATACATTTATAAAAAGCAATTATGTTTTTTTTATTTAATTTTAATTGGAATTTTATTTATGATCATCAATTCATCATTACAAGATCACCTCGTTCATTTTTAGACTCGGTCTCAATACAAAAGATAAAAGTGAAATTTGCATATTTTATTCAAGTTAATAAAATAATATAAAACTTTTAATAAGCTAAGTCATACTAGCTCGCTTGTGCATGAAAATATATTTTATTCAAGTCATATTAAATGCATATAGCAAAAAATGTATATCATATCTAAATTTTATTCAAGTTGATTTATGCAACATTGTGCATAAAAATATATTTTTTAGGCCCTAAAATATTTAGGGCCTAAACGATGGCCTGCTTTACCCTTACTAATTGTAGTAAGTCTCATGGGAGACGGTCTATTCTATAGACGGAATCCATGAAGCCCAGCCCAAAATATAACATAGTATATTTGGGGTTATAATAACTTATATTTGGGGTTATAGAATAGTATATTCGAGGTTATAATACCTTACATTTAGGATTATAACATAATATAATTGATATGATAATAAAAAAAAATCAGTTAAGGGAAATGGGCTGGCCCAATTTTGTGGTCTATCCTATAGACCGTCTCTTGTGAGATTTTGCGTACTAATTGACGGGCATATAGAGTTAAAATGTGTAATGATAGAATACTTACTTGTAGAATAACAAAGGCAGCCCAACCCAAACAACCAGTAATAATCATAAGAGCACCTTTGATAGGATCTTGATGAGAAATATTATTGGAATTATTAGTGTAATTAGTGTTAGTCCATGGTAAATTCAGGCTTGGACCTTTCACTAGAGTCATTATTGTTGCTCCTCCAAGTGTCACCATTGTTCCACCCACCTTTGCCAAACTTCCAACTTTCTTTATACTCACCTTTTCAAGCCTAATTCAAATCATGCATCTATTACTATTACTATTTTCAATAAATAATAGTTCAATATATGTAACGCTGCTCTGTATCTTTGAATTTGCTGATGAAAGTGATAAATTGTGAGAAAAATATCACTGCTGTTAGTAGATTACTTAAAGGACATAGGGAATGAGAATAACTTGTTAGAGTATATAACATCTCTTTGGGGCTCAACCATCAGTTTAGATATGTTATATACTCTAACATGTCAAGGAAACCAACTCAACCAAAAGTTTAAGCTGATGGTTGAGGCCTTATCATATGTTATATACTGTAACACGCCCCCTCAGACGAGAGAAGAAGTGTGGATGTAGCACATGCTCTCTTCATACATGATGCCAAATATTCTAGTTGAGATTCGAACCTATGACTTCTTGTCGCAATGGCTTCTGATACCATGTCAAGGAATCAACTCAACTAAAAGCTTAAGCTAATAGTTGAAGCCTCAAGATATATTATATACTGTAACATAACGAACAATGAAACATACATTCTAATTAATTATTATCCATATAAAATCACATATTCTTAAATGGCTCATACTGAGACCATTTCTGTTGCACTGGCCCATGTGTGCATTTAGTATGTCAAAATGATTAATTATGATAGATTAATTATGGATCTGTCTTATGGTAAGGTGATCTCATACAAGATGAACTGATATAAAAATAGTTATATACTCCTACTTTTTAAAACTGGAGTAAGAATTAAACCCTTCTCATAAGATTGTTCGCAATAATAGTGTACGTTAGTACATATATACTCCCATTATTCCTCTAGAATAGCACCATTTAACTCAAATATATAAGAACTTTTTGAGCTAATTAGCGAAGTGACTGGTGTTATTTTAAAGGGACAAATGAGCTAGGTAGTAACATTAAATATGTTTGTAAGAAGAAAAAATACCTAAAAATACAAGCCATAATGAATGTAAGAGCTGGAACAGTATTGCTTAATGCAGTAACAAACGTAGCTGGTGTGTACTGCATGCCCGCATAATACAAGTTTTGGTCCATTACTGGTCTGCACCATAATGCACATTTAAGCAAAATATAATAATACTAATTTTTAAATGAGACGGTCTCACGGTGAGATCATTTTTATTGGGCTGGCTCAATATACACTTTTTGTCTTAAAACGATTACTTATAATACTAAAGTGATCATTTATAATTTTTATATCCATAGTCTTAGAGTGATTACTTATAACCTTAAAACGATTACTTATGATCTTTAAGTAATCAATTGAAGAAATGGGCTATTATATGGACTCGTCTCATGATGAGATGGTCTCATACAAGACGAGCTGATATAATAAATACTACCTGCTATTCAGCCTAAATGTCATATTTAGTTTTTTGGCACTATTCAAACATAGTCATGTGAGACCTTATTGTTTGATTCGTCTCAATACAAGTATTATTAATATCAAATTTTTATAATTTTTAATTAAGAACTATTTGAGATATTAAGAGTTAAAATGTTGCCTCGACAAGTGTGAAAAAAAACTGAATGGGACATTTAAGCTGAATAGGAGGAAGTATATATATATTTCTTCCCTTGTTTTTTACTTGCATCATTACAAAAATAATCACTAATTATTAGGTAATTTCACTTTTTATATTGCTCTTTATATGTGAGTATATGGCTATTTTTATTGTTGTTTATTAATTTTTTAATATACTAAGAAATAATATAAAAAAAAAAACATAATACTCACTCTAACAAACCAAGAGCTAGTATCTTGATGAAAATAGAGAGGTTCATTTTGGGCCTTACTTTCCTACAAAACAATAATCATATCATACATTGGAACCATAACATATAGAAAAAAAAAAATATCATAAATTATTTACATGATAAAGTATATAACATATCTGATGTGCCAAGCTTCAATTAAAACCTTAAACAAATGATAGATATATACTCCATTAAACGGTCAGCTATATATCACCAATTCACCATGAAAATGACATTCAAGCTAATTTTATTGTATAAAATATATATCATATATAATGTTAGTGTTGGAAGCTCAGATATATTATATATTTTATTATCACCATGAAAATGACATGATATTCTCGCAATAAAACGAGGACATACTTTTCAAGTAGGAAGGCGAACGGAGAGATAAGAATGGCAGCCACAGCTTGCCTATAAACCACAAAAGAGTAATGGCTCATTCCATGATTAGTAGCTGATTTAGCTATAATTGCTAATCCAGCAATCCCAAATTGCATAAAGATTACGGCTAAATATGCCTTAATCTGTATTTTCATTTTAATTAAGTACGTACTAATTGGTTAATTAATTAATATTTTGAGGTTTAGATACGCTAATAATGTGTACCTATTTATACTTTACATAGGGATAGGGATAGGGGATACTTGTTGGCAAATTATTACCTAACTCTAATTTCGAACTTTTGTCCGTATCTTTCAAGAAAAAGAAAAAGCTTTCACTTAGACACTGCCTTGTGCGGGATATCGAAAAAGTCTTTACCTTTACCTTTCTAATTTTCTACTTTTGTTTTTTCTTAGGAGTAAGCTGTAAACTTATGATAACTTAGTGGAGTTATGAGGTAGATTATAACAAAGTTAATCTTATTTATAAAGCAATAAGAGATGAAAATTTTCTTAAAGGGTATGGTATCATTATTAACCCAATATTCCGCACTAAAATAGGGTTTGGATGAGGATAGGTAACAGAAAATCTATATCTGTCTAATATTCCGCTCAAAAATAGGGTGTGGATGAGGATAGGTAACAGAGAATTTATATTAAGGAGTGTTCACCGGTCCAAATCTGGACTGGACTGAATTGAAATCTCGAATATGCTAAGATCGGAGATCAGACCGGTTCCATCCAGTCCCCATCTAACCCAGATTCTTTTCGGTGCGTTTGAGTTTGGACCGGTTCGACCGGAAATAATTTTTGATAATGAAAATAAATTAAAAAATGGAAGATTTTAAAATAATTTAGCAAATTAATTATTATAAAATTAAAATATTTAAATTAAAAAATTATTTTGTGTCGGAAATAAAATATTTAAAGCCCTTTAAGTAAGTATATACATGATAATCGTAAATATTATTCCCCTTCAAAATCACTTTTTTGCACATCCGGATTTTTTCGGGTTTGGACCGGACCGGAACCCGGAATGGTGAATAAGTAAGACCCAGAGACCGAACCGCCGGTACGATCTTATTTTGCACACCCCTATCTATACTCGTACCTTCTTCAGAGAGATGGTTAGAAAAATACGGTCAATTTAATTCCAAAAAGCGAGAACCTGCAAAACTAGATACTAGGTTATGGTATATATAAGGTAATTGGTTTTTCGTATTAAATAAATGATGGTAAATATAATAAATGGGTTTTAATTTTTATAACTATTTATAAAAAGTTTTACCCTATTGTTTCTTTGAGTTTGTCCACGAGACGAGATAAATAAAAATTTAGAAGAGGAAATTTTTGAGTTATAGTGGGTATTTTTAATCAAAGAATGTTTTAAAATGAGTTATTATCGTGATAGACCGTTATCTTAAAATTAAGCAGCTCATTTATTAACAATTTTTATTAATTAAATTTAACTCATATAAAACACGTCTCACTGTAGCATTGTCTCATTTAAGAAGTTACAATAATAATTTGTATTAGGTAAAAGAAAGTTGCCATAATTTTTTTCCTAATGAAGATAAAAAAGGAGGACCTTCTCGGTATCTCGCATAAGGCAGCCCCAAGAAAGGAGTAAAAAGAGATGCGCGCGGTCAAGAAACCCCCAATTGATACCTGCGCCTTGTAGGGGTCGAACCCCAAACATTCTGCTCCACATGCAGATATTTTAGTAAAAAGTTTTATTCAAAATTGAAAATGATTTATTATGGACAAAATATTAAATTATTCGTTCAAAATTTCAAATATGGAAAGAGTATGTCATTTTCATGCTAGTGATGTTCTCGTCCTCAAATATGCATATTTTTTCTTGCATAAATTTTTCATTACCAATTAATAACACATTTTTAAATAATAACAAATAAAAATAAATTTTATAAAGACAATAATTGAAGTAGCACAAGCATGATCACCGAGTTCATTAGTTCGTGAAGTAGTGTTTTTGAGCTAAATTACCTTAGACTTTTAATATCATAATTATGAACATTAATTACCAATGGGTTAAATATATGTTTATTTTTTAGCTATTCCACAAAAATAGGGTTAAATATGTTTATTAATTAGACTCAAATATAATACTTATACTTCTATTAAATATAGAATGTATTACCAAACCGCGTGTTGATTGATATAATTATTAATGTTTCATATAAATTTTTAGAAATTTATATATTCGTTTTTGCTAACGGTCAGTTTCATTAGTGGTATTAAATGGGATAATGAGAATGTTTTATAGTGTAAAATTTCATAAAAAGCTTCATATCATTCCCATGGTAATAAAACTTTGATCACAAAAAAGTTATTTTGTTTACAAATTTCCATTGCTACCTAATACCATATTTCCCAATAGTAATGCATTGAAATGAATTTTATGAAGAAAATGAGATGACTGAAGTTGGACAAGCATGTCCATTAAAGTAGCCAAAAGATTTTTCAACCAAAATTACATTAATTTTTCATTCTCATTACCACCGTTTATTACCATCTACCGAACGGGCTGGTTATTATATCATTTTTCAATTTATAGAAATGATGAAGGTAATAATAAGAAGTTGTTTTGAGGGGCTTGAGTCAGCCCACTAATAACTAATTCTTGTGCTAACCCACAAGTAACATTTAAATGGCTTATAATAAGTAGGAAGCTTATTTTCTTTATATCAATACTTTTCTTTTTTTAGTAAATCATAACCAACACAATTACTTCAACATAATTAATGTGATTATCAAGTCAATTATCAAAATTTGTTAATGGCACGAATGATTTACTTCTTTATTTTTTAATTGTTTTCCCATTGAAAATATTTCATTTTGAAAATAGAAATATTTGATGAGAGAAATATCGTAGAATCGTATTATGATCATATTATTCATATTCTTGATATTGTTAGATTCTACTTAAGATCTAAATTGCTTGTCTAGTTTTGGATCGTAGAGTCGCAGAATCGTAGATTAGAATTGAGATTTTAATAACTATGATTAATATATTATTAATCGTATTAGTATTATATAGTGGGTCGTTATTCTTGCCTAAAGGCTAAAGTCCATCAATAAAAAAAAGGGTTATTGTTGATATTGTTGTTTATGTTTACAACATTTCATAGTAGAGAAAAATATTTGAAATATGATTTTTTATTGATATAAAATAGTTAAAATATTAAGTGAGATTTGTTTAAATTAATTCGTTCTGATGTATAGAAATTTGATAAATATGTTTTATAGTTTTTCATAAAGCGTATCAAAATTCGAATTTTAGAGCCATAAACATAAAAATATTGTAAAAATAACGTTCATAAATAATACTTTTGTTAGAATTATAAACATCAAAAAAAGTGTAAATTACTAAGTTTAATTGCGTCCAACAAATATGATATAAATAGTTTTTGGTTTGCTTGCAGTTTTCTTTCTAGATGGAATTGTGTTTGTATGTTTTGTTTTTTTTTTTTTTTTTTTGTTTTCTTTTGCAGGTTTTTCCTCTGCAGAAACTTTGTACGCCAAGCAATACTCAAGCTGAGAGGGACCCTTCGATCGCGACCTTTTCGTGAAGAGGGTATTAATATACCTTCTTTTCTACCCTCCTCAAACCCTTCTTTGGGCGAGACTCATTGGGATGAAGATAATGTTATTTTTTTATAATAGATCAAAAACCCTTTTATTGGACAACAAATTGCTGAATCAGCATCAACCAAGCATATTGAATAATCTTTAAAAAAATTTGTTAATTATTAATAAAAGAGATGGAAAATAGAAGCTTAATTATTAGTAGTAATTAATAAACTTTATTTGTGTTATATTATAATGTTCTTGCTCCTACTTTATCTATAACAAGGAAAATACAAATTTGGTTTGGAAACAAAAAGATCGTTCTCAAATTGATTATAGAGAAAAGGATTGCAATTTATGAGCATGTGATAATTTGGCCTACAAATATGTAATTCATGTCTCTTTACAGCTTGGACATTTACATGATCCCTTGTCAAAAGGGGATTACTCTTATATTAACATGCTTTTAAATCTGTTTTCTTTAAGGACAGACTGAGAGAAGGGGAGGAGAAACTGAATTTGACTGTTTCAGGATAAATAAATCAAGATTCAGATACCTATTGCAAAATCAGGATTAGGGTTGAAAATCAAGGAAGGACTATTAAAAAAATGATAATAAGGACGATACGTCAATTGCAAAGCTGAGTAAATAGTACAACTATAGTATATAGGTATGCATTAATTGCAAAGATGAGCAAATTGTACAACTACGATATATAGGTCACTCTAGTGGTTAAGGCTAGAGGACGACAAAAACCACTCGTCAGCCCCTAA
The DNA here is from genome assembly GCA_019776075.1 of Amaranthus palmeri. NCBI lineage: Eukaryota > Viridiplantae > Streptophyta > Magnoliopsida > Caryophyllales > Amaranthaceae > Amaranthus > Amaranthus palmeri. Next base: position 318,428 of record JAAKBH010000278.1, read on the forward strand.
AGAGGGAAGATTGTTTCTTGTATTTAATGCACCGCTGAGAGACCAATGAGAAGATGTCACATCATGGTTTGTAGTTGAGTTCTACAAGGACGGTGCCTAGGAATTGATAATAATGCACTCAGAAGGATATTTGAGATATTTTTATGATTATCAAATGATGAGATATAAATACCCAAGATCACGCCATTTTCTAGGTAACTAACATCTGATATCCTAAACCCACATTCAATATTGCAACAATTACTCTCAAACATTCACTGATCTTCAAGCAACTTTATAGAGAGCGAGTTGCATTTATAATCTTCAATAATAGATGAGCACATTTATTCTATATGACAAAAGGAATTTGTTTACATTACTTAGCCCTCACGCCACAAAGAAGCTCTAATATAACTATCCAAGCTAAGAGCCATACAACGGGCAAAGGTTTATTAGGCAAACATTTGAAACTCTAGCTCTCTGACTTGGGCATCGAAAAAGGTCCCCGAAAAACCATTTTGAGCCCTCCTTACTCTTATTTACTCTATTTCTTAAGACAACAAGGACGAACCCCCAATCCTGAATAATATTTCTTAAGACAAACTTTACTTGAACAAGTAGTACATACTCAAATACTCTATTTCTCAACATACTTTGTCAACTTAAAACCCTCTTATCTCTTAAACATTTATTTCTTATTTGTGCTTTGTTAGACTTTTTAAAGCGATGGTTAATTCTAGGCTGGTTAAATAAGTTGAGTCAGATTCGTGTTCGGAGCATATATAAATGGATTTGAAATCCGTCGAAAGTCACAAGACATAATATGAATATCATGTCAATTTGATTTCGACCTACTTTAATCGTTTAGAGTTTTTTTATTTTCTTTTAATTTTAGGATTTTTAGTATTGACAACATCTTATTATTTGGGTTTGCCTCAACTATTGATGCTTTTGACAACATCTTATTAGTTGACAACATCAAGCCAAATGACAAAATTTCGATCACTAAAATGAACGAAATCCTGTAATTTAGCCTGAACGGTGTAGGTATTGATCCTTTTGTGCGTCTGTAATTCGCAAAACAAATCATAACGTTGTTATATGCAAAAGACCTAAATTTAAAGATTATAGTAATTCAGAATAATTCTTTTAAATATCATCTTGACATTTCAATTTTTATTTTAGTCTAAATTACTTTTTAATATTTCTACCCATGCAAAATATCTTTGATATATCAAACTAGGGGCATAAAACCTCTTGATATATAATTAAGACTCTTGGCACATTAGTTTAGCAAAATTGGTTGAATAATCCTTATATGACCATTCAATTAACATCAATAAGATACTTTAATTTTTAAAATTATATGTTACACAAATAAATTCCATTCCATCATGATATAATCACATATATTAGTAATAAAGTACATGATCAACAACAAAATAGACTCAAAAACAAGCAAACCCAAGATTATGAGAGGAACATAAACATTTTACATATAGACATCAAATTTGACAAAATTGCAATATAAGCTTGCAATTGCATTATTCATTATTAATCTAGATTATAACCAAACCGTCCATTCGTACGTACGTACGGGCAAGAGGATCGAGTAGAGAGGTAGATTAATCTACATGAGCCACTAAAAAAGCCACTACAAGAGTAGCCAGGGCAACAAGGATCCAAAGCACCACAAGTATCACCAGGTCCTGGGCACCATGTGCAAGCCGTCATTGTAGTTGGCCAGTATAGCACGCAAGTATTGCCCGGACAACACTGCGAATCATGATCGCACGACTCGCCTGGAGGAATACAACTAACCACATGTTTATTCGCTTCAGCGATTATATTTGCTAGAGGGTGAAACTGGTTTAGGTCATTGCCCGATATGCTCATTATTGTAGCAAACAACACAATTAGCATCACTAAAACTTTTCCATCCCAAATCTTAGTAGAGATCAAGTATGCCATGAATATGATTTACTATTTTTAGAGTAATTATAGTTATACTTTTGATTTTCTCCTTAGATTGATCATTTGGAGGAATAGGGAGACTTCTATTTATAAGCTTAAACCTAGCATTAACAATCAATTAAAAGGATTGTTAATTAAAGCTAGTGATAAGGTTAGTATTGGGTTACAACTATGTATTTCAATTTTCAATATATGTTTCATTATCATTATCATATTCAGCGTATCCCGCTCATAAAACTATGATAAGCCTTTAGAGAGTAATAAAAAACTGCAATTCATATCCATATAGAAGATGTGACCAAAGAGTTCCTCGACTTCAGCAAAACGCTCCAATAAATTTAAAATAATTTTTTTATTAGCGAACATATTACATACTCTTTCTTATGAAGTTTCTAAAATCACGTTTATCTTGCCTCCATGTCTTTTCCTTAGATAGTGCCTAGTAGTAGTACCTACTTGCTTTTTTATCAAGCTCTACGCCATTGTTCTTTCACAAAATCTCACAAGAGACGGTTTATAGGATAGACCACAAAATTGGGTCAGCCCATTTTCCTTAACTGATTTTTTTTATTATAATATCAATTATATTATGGCCTAGTAGACCGTCTATAGAATAGACCGTCTCCCATGAGACTTACTGTTGTTCTTTTAGTTAAATCTCAATTTCTATCTCTACTTTGGTAGTGGCATCGTTATGGCCTAGTTGATTAAGTGGTGGTTAGTTTTCGTATCTCGTCTTTCTTGGAGTAAGTATTACATTTTTCACGCAGAGTTTTGAGTTTGATTATTATCTAGCTTTCTTCAGCCCTTTCATGAAGATTTTAGATTTAGAGCTAGTAAGTCGGGTTGTATTCTCTGTACTATAAATATAATGGTACAAAACAAATACTAACATTGTACTACTACGTCCTCTTTAAATTGCATCAAAGAGAAATGGAGTTGTTTTTAAGAAAGTAGTAATAAATGAAGAGAAATAGTGGATTGTGAGAATGAAATTAAAAAAGAGTTAAAATGTATGGATGAGATTTAAAAAAAGTGATGGATCATTGTCCAAATATAGAAATGATGCAAATTAAGTGGGACGGACCAAAAGAAAAAGTGATGCAAATTCGATGGGAGGGAGGGGAGTATTTGAAAAACAATTTTGTAGAAAAAACAAAGACAATGAAGAGGAAGGGAGGAGAGCGAAAAAAAGAAAAGAAAAATGAAAAAGAGCTAATTCTTGTTTGTTTAATAGGAAAAGAAAGGGATTTTCGAGAAAAGGGATTTTCTATCTCAAAAAAAAAAAAAAAAAGGATTTTCACCCTTCCAAATCCCTTCTTTCCCCTTCCATGTTATTTAAACAGGAGACTCTCCTTCCGTCCAAGTCTCTCCCTGCTTTTCTCTTTTAAAGTATAATATAAAGTTGTAAGATGCTCAATTAAACCTAATATTCAAATTGCACTAAAACTTAGGTTCGTTATATTGCTCGCTATTCATGTACTTTTAAATGATAGTATCATTCGCACTCGTGTAGCCCAATATAACCCAATGAACGTAAAGTTAAGAATGGAAACCCAACAATAAAAACACCGTCTTCTAGCAAATCCTTGTTCCTTCTCTAGTTTCGATTAGGTGAGGATTGAAACCATGATATATTTAGAAAAGTGGTATTTGCTCTCCAAATAAAACAAGATGTTATTCTCTATTGACATCTTACTATATTTACCGATCTAATCAAATTTATTATCCTATCACTCCCACAAAATGTTTCCAACATATTAGTAAATCTTATGCAACAAAACATTATAGATAAGTTAAGAACACAATGTTATCCTTACTGAATGAGATGTTTCTCAAAAATTGTATACCAGATCTTTCCAAATATACAAGATCTTTGAGCGGTTAGAGGCTATACCTATTTAATAACGTAGTCTTTTGAATTTGCATCATATAAACTCAACACAAAAACTTACGTAAGACCGTCCTATTCTAAGACCAAAATTGGGCCTACTCATTGCAAGCGCGTGTTTCCTACATGCGCCCTACAGAATCCAATTTTTTTGTTTTTTTTTTCGTTATCTGGGTATTTTTCAATTTGAACCTTAAAGGTATTAATTTCAATATAAAGTAGTACTTTTTTATTTTAAAGTTCAATGTAAAGTAGTACTTAAAATATCAATTAAAGTAAATTTCAATTTGAACCTATGAATGTTCAAATGTGGCGTTAAACTGATTAATTTCTACCTAAATTAAAATTGATACCTTTAAGGTCAAAATTAATACCTTTAAGTAGTAAAATTAAAAAAAAATATCCAATAAAAAAGAAAGTGGATTGAGCTGGAATATTAGGCCGTCTTATTCTAAAATGGTCTCTTCCAAAACCGTCTCTAAACTCAAATATGCGAGAATGTTTTACTCAGAGACAAAGGAACTAAAACAATCTCGTCTTATTTGATAAAGTTACAACAAAATTACAACACTTTTAGACACTAAAATTACAACAAAAACTCCCTCTTCCAAGCTCCACAATAACCTTTCGTTGAACCATTTGTCGTTGAACAATACCCAACAATGTTTTTTAGAACCACACTTACTGAATACAGATAAATGATTGACGAAAAGCAATCACAACTCACAAATTGGATTCAGAAATGTAGCAAAAATTGACAAATCTCTTTAAAGACTCCCAATTGTGATCAAACATGTTAAATATGCTCAAAACCTTCCTATTTAGATTAGCTAGCAATCTAGTCTTATGGGTATGAGACGCCATCTATCTTCCCTCGCCAAACCCTGACCATATATATAGTCTATGAGCGGGATATATTGGGCAAGATGATGATGATAAGCAATCTAGTCCTAAGCTAGCATATAACGAAATATATAATTCAAATATCTATTACCATTTACGGATTGCTCTTATTATAGTGATCATGTAAATGTGATTTATCATTTTTCAAGATAAAATTTGTGTTATGGCCACAAGACTTCAATACAGCTTTACATTATTGATCAAGATCAACTTCAACTCGTTTGATTTATGGCCATAAGACTTATATTTAACATGTAAAATGTAATTTATGGCCATAAGACTTCAATACAACTTTGATCTATTGTTTTGAATGCCATAAGCCATATCAAACAAGTAATGATCAAGATCAACTTCATCAGTCTATTTCTAGGGTTTGGTTGGTTTCAACTGGATTTTCGCTGGTTCATCAGCTTCCCCATAGAAATAACTTGATAAGAATGTAATGAGATTAACATATCATATACTCCTATTTCACCGTTTCTCCCTAGAATCTCCGATATCAAAAGAAATTGTACCAATACAACACCCTGACAGGGCGGACAGGCAAATGAGAATATAATGTGTCTCAGGCGATAAGAGAAAAATCGTAAAGTAAGAAAACAGCAAGGGAAGAACTTCAAATCCAACCACAAAAAGAACATGTGACAGCAAAATTGAGACTAGTTCCTACCTTAACAAGGGCCCTTAAATTGAATCCAAACCAGGGCCTTGATTTCTTTTGTTCCACAATACACAAAGAAATAACTCACAATTTTGATCTAAAACTTAAAACATCGTCGAATACTCAAGAAATGACCTCCTAATAGAAGAACCCAAGTACTTTGCCTCCGACATTCTTTCTCCGTGCCTCCTCGTGGTCCATGATACCCGCAGATGTAGTCAACACAATGTATCCAAACTGAAACCAACCAAGCGACATTACTAACGGTTAGACAACTAAAGTTCAATATGGCATAGGTGTACATTCAAGTGTTTAGGTTGAATCAAATTTAAGGGTCACTTGTCATGAATATATACCCAATCTGATTTGAGTTTTATGTAAGGGTTATTTGGGGTAGACTCGAGTCATATACCATTTTAGTAACTAAGGTGAGGTCTATTGATGGCTAAATCCACGGATTAGAACTACGGAAACTGTAATAGAATACAAATTATGAAGACATCACAAAATAAAAGCCACCACTCTGAAAGTATAAAGAAGCAATCATATAGGTCACTTTAACTAACCTGTCTAGAAGGAAGAAGTCTAGCAGTCCAAGACTCAATCTCCTTGACACCAACATCAAAACGAGGACTGATGACCCCACATTTGTTCAGCCTTCCATTCAATTCAACTACAATTTTTCCAGACCTGTGGTCATCAACATACTCGAACTCACCAATGTAGCCTGAAATATAAACAGAAAAGTATTTAGCAGAATAATAATTGCCATGAGCTTGTCCATTTAAGCAGGCACTCAGGAGTAGATCGAACAAGTTTGGCAAAGACCCATACCATGCTTTTGCATGACGAGTAGAAACTTGATGATGACTTTGGATGAGGGCCTGATCAGAACTTGGCGCTTCCCTCGCTTCTCAGCATTGTACATTGTCTTGAGAGCATCATTCAGCACACTTATTCTCACCATTGTTACTCACTTCGGCTGCGTACCATAAGACAAAATTTTAGCAATGTATTAGGAATGTCCATTGAAATTATATGGCTAGCGTAAAAAAAGGACTTTAGGTGAGAAGAACACTGAAAATTTTCAAATTAACATTACAAATAATAATTTAGTTGAGGGTTAGGAAATTGTAATTTCAGCAATTCTTTAACATCGACTGTGACACACGCAAGTCGTATGATTTAAAAGTAGAGTCCATAAAATTTGTTATAAATAATCATATATACAACAGTTACTCGATTTTTTGGGGGGTTGTTTGTAGCCAGCCTTCACCCACTAATAGCTATGCCCCTAAGTGGAACATTCACAACTAGCATTCCCAAAATCATTGTAATTCAACCAACAAGTGCAAGACAGTACTAAACGCAAGGCCAACTTAAGTATTAATCAAATCATTCCCAGACAGCGGTTTATATCTTGGACGGAAAAATCAAAAATAATCCTTCAACTAACAAATGTTATAGATGCATACAAGTAATCTTTACAATTACATTGAGAGATAAAATCTAACCCAAAGAGATGAAAGTATCATGAGTCATGACTATGATTAAATGCTACGGATGTTTTTCCCAACAAAAACGAAAACTTTCAACAAAAATCAAACCCTAATCTACAAATATTGAATTTTTCTAACTGAAAAAGTTTATAAACTGCAACCACATAATGAAAGATTAAATGAGAAAACTGAATTTCTGAGTACATATCAATTTCAAGGTTAACTAGATAAATCTCCATAAACATCGAGTAAAATTCAGCACAACATTGTTACAAACCATACAAATGAATCAATTAAATTTCAAACTCGCAATATATTATCCAACAACAAAAAAATCAAACCAACAAAACCTCGCCACAATTAATTGTTATGTTTTATAATTTAATATTAGTATACTGTTTTTGAGCAATCAATCAAATGATTTTAAATCGTAGATCAAACAGAACCGGATCTCGGTTAATCATAAATTTATGAGGCGGGTATTAAATTATTTAATTACATATTTATCCAATCTAGTTGAATTATTGGAAAAAATCTTGTAAAAAAACAAAATTGAATAAAAAAAATATAAGTATGCGTTTAAAGCAAAATCATACTGAATTCATTTGAAAAAAAAAATGATAATGAATTAAATGGTATTTAATTTAATTTAATTTAATAGAAATAAGAATAAAAAAAAGGAAATGAAAAATGAAATGAAATACCAGGAAGTTGCCAAGGATCAAACTTATAAAGATCAATATCAGCAATAATAGGAACAGAGATAGGTTGAGAATCAGACTTGCGACATAAATAATGAACCACTAATTCTTAATCGGTTGGATGGAATCTAAATCCTGCTGGTAATATCAGCAATTACATCAACAATCACGTAAAAAAGAAAGAACAAATCAGGTAAACGAATTTGTTGAAAGTTGAAAGCAAATTGATAAGCACAATGAGAAACAAGGAAGAAGAACCGAACCGTGACGAGATGATAGAGATGGTCTGGAGCGCCTCCGAGTACAAAAATGCAGGAGAGAGAAACTTTGTTAAAAGGGAAGTGTAAATAGGGTTTTATTAGGGCACTGAAAAGAGAAAACCCTAATGTAAATGGGTCTTGTTTATCCTTTTCAGAAGCCCATTACAATTCTAGGCCCATTCAGCTACAATATGCGAAAAATTGAAAAGGATAAGCAAAAAAAAATTAAAAAAAAAATCAATAAATAAAACGTTTTTGAAACTTTATCCCAAAATAAGCACTTTCGGACCGGTTCGCTGTTACTAACAGCGAGCAAAGGGCTTTTTTTTAAATACAGTGTCAGTGTGTTCGCTGTTACTAACAGCGAACAAAATAAAATTGGTAAAAGTCAATCTCAATTAATAAAGAAAAAATTATAAAAAAAAAAATTGGGAGTTCGCTGTTATTAACAGCAAACTAAAGCTTACACTCTGATCCAAATCAACTCCAACTTTCATCAATGGGGGCAGCCAACAGTCGCGAAGGTTTAGACTTTTCAGATTCTGATGATTACAACGAACGCCATTCCGACCAAGAACAAGATTATGATACTTCCGAAGAACAACTTGATCAAGATCCCACGGATTTACAATTGAAGATGTTTCCAGAACAATTACGGATTGATTTTGTTTGTAATGGTGTTTGGGCGTAGAAGTTTTTTGAGAAGAATAATTATTATGATTTGTTTGTGGCTGAATTTAATGATTATTTGTTTTTGAAAATCGAAGGTTCAATAAAATGGAGAAACAATATGATCAATGATGATGGTGATGAAAATGAAGATGAATCCCTAAAGCTTTAGTTCGCTGTTAATAACAGCGAACTCCCATTTTTTTTAAAAAAAAAATTTTCTTTATTAATTGAGATTGACTTTTATTTGACCAATTTTATTTTGTTCGCTGTTAGTAACAGCGAACACACTGACACTGTGTTTTAAAAAAAAGCCCTTTGTTCGCTGTTAGTAACAGCGAACCGGTCCGAACCTGAGCTTAGGAGAAAAAGTGCTTATTTTGGGATAAAGTTTCAAAAACGTTTTATTTATTGATTTTTTTTATTTTTTTGCTTATCCTTTTCAATTTTTCACAATATGCTTGCATGGGCCCTGGTCGTATGCAATCACAAATTGTTGTATAAGACGGTTTTATCGAGAGACGTGTTTTTCTATATGGGTCGAATAGACCATCTTATAAATATCATGATAATATAGACTATTTGTTTACGGTTATCTTACTGAGAGATGGTCTTTCACAAGAGTATTGCTTATAAACTATCAGCTAGTCTCCTGAGAGACCGTCTTTCTGATAGACGTCTCTTAGGCCTAATCCATTAAAACTTATTACCTACATTTCATCTACATTTTTCCTAATGGGCCAACCCAATTAGAAATGGTCTCTCAAATAGACCATCTCACACAAAAATTTGTGTTAAATTATACAGTACCATGTTAAATACTTACATAAATGCTATTTTTGGTTGCCTCTTTACCATTGTAGGTTAAGACATATGGGTATAAGTCAAAGGCTTGTATGGTTGGGGTCATTATAGCCCTTAACCTAGGTACAGACTGGGGTAGGCTAGGGACTTCAAGGGTAGGTTAGGGGTTAATAGGGTAAGGATTTGTCATTTAATAGGGCTTTTAAAATATGGTAGGGGCTGGCGAAGTAGTGAGCTAGTAGGGCTCTAAGGTTAGGATAAAGCTTGTAGGGTAAGGAGTCAATTGGGCTATAAGAGTAAGATAGGAATTTTTAGAGTAGGCAGTCAATAAGGCTATAAGGGAAGGGTAGGAGTTTATTTGTGTAGGAAGTTAACAGGACTCTAAGAGTAGGGTAGGAAGCTAATAGGACTCTAAGGGCTGAGATAAGGAGCTATTAGAACTCTAAAGATAGGATAGAGAGTCAATAGGGCTCCAAGTGTAGGATAGGATATCGATAGTACTTTAAGGGTAGGGTAAGAACTAAGAAGCCAAAAGGCTCTAGTAGGATAAGGAGTCAATAGAGCTTTATAGATAAAGTAGAGGTACATAGAGTGTTGAATTATGTATTGATTATATAGAAAATTTTTTACTTTCTAAATTTGCTCTACAATTTCTAAATTTTGACCACATTTTTTAAAATTTTGATTTCTTTAAATTTTAACATTTAAGTATAAAATTGTCAACTAGAAAACATATACAATTTTTTTTTGAACAAAATATTGTCACAGGGATGACTAAGGGAGCTGATGAATCTGGTGAGTGGTAGTCATAGCCTCGAAGGCCCTGTTTTCACGGCCTGTGTTGAAGTCTAATTTTAGCGTCATACACAAATGCAATGTGCGTATAAATACTTTTATCTTTAACGGATATACTTTTATCTTTAATGTAGTTAGCAGCATAATAAATACTTTTATCTTTAATATTTATTTATAAATTTGTTATTTTTTACGAAAAATTATTTTCAAAAAAGCGGAATAATATATAACCGTATGTAGAAAAAGGGTTAATATTTTGTTTATCCTTTAAATTTTTGATTTTATTTTTACCTTTTTTTAGCAATGTGTGTAAAAAGGGTTAATAGTTACTTAAAAGTAACTGGTTATCCTAGTCATTTAAACAAAGGAAAAAAATTAATATCTTTAATTTAACACAAAATCTCACAAGAGACGGTCTATAGGATAGACCACAAAATTGGGCCAACCCATTTCCCTTAACTGATTTTTTTTATTATAATATCAATTATATTATGTTATAATCCTAAATGTAAGGTATTATAACCTCGAATATACTATTCTATAATCCCAAATATAAGTTATTATAACCCAAATAATTTATTATAACCCCAAATATACTACTTCCTCCGTTCTTATTTACTTGCTACATTTGCATGGGCACAAATATTAAGGAGTTACTGTGCAATGATGAGTAGTAGGTGGAAAGTTGCTTTTTTGGAATTTTTTAATATTATTTGTTGAAAAATGAAAAAGAAAAATAGGATTAATTAGATATAGAGTAGGATAAAAGTAGAAGTAGGTATAACTTTAAATGATTGGTTTTTTACTAAAAAGGAAATGTAGCAAGTAATATGAAATTTCCCAAAATGGAAAATGTAGCAAGTATTATGGAACGGAGGAAGTATGTTATATTTTGGGCTAGACTTAATGGATTCCGTCTATAGAATAGACCGTCTCCCATGAGACTTACTGTTAATTTAATAAATTCTTCACTCTCCCTCTGTTTTTTTTTCCATTCAACCTTGTCTCTAATCATTCATTCTCTTTTCATTTTGACTCATTTGTCCAAGTTCATTGAAGTTGCAAATGAATGGGGTGTAGTTCATCTCGTGGACATAGCGCAAACTCAGATAGTATTCAATGTTTTCATAATGCCAAATTAAGACCTCGTAGGAGACCAAATTTATTCATCAAAGTACATGGTTTAAGGGAATCGTAGAAGTAAGAAGTATGTGGTTTTTGCATTTTTGTTTGGATGGACATTGTTTGCCACATGTTATGTAGAACTGACAGCATGCACACAATGTTACTTATTGCACTATTGACTTAGATTGCAACAACTTTGCTTGCCATGCTTTTAAGTTTTAATGCAATAGGATACAACAGTTGTACATGTTCAGAGGGGTCTTTGAGGGTGTGCGAGGTGATCGATCGCACAGGGCCCCTCTTTCTCCAATATATCAAAAACGTTAATAAAAAAAGAAATATGTTAAATTTATTAATAAATTAAAAATATTTATTATAATTTAGACGCAAAATATACATTTTGCACAGGGCCCCAAATTGTTTAAGACGGCTCTGTACACGTTTACAATGAGAGGATTGGACTTTTCTATTTAATAAATTAGTCAATTTATTATACACTTAACATAAGTATAGATTAATATATGCTTCATATGTAACATAAAGTTTGTGTTGTATTTTGATTAATAACTAGATAATCCCCGTGCGATACACGGTTTTTCCAATTTATTATTTTTGATTATTTAAAAAAAGAAAATTAATTGTAAGTTATTGATTATTGATTTTCAATAAATTAATAATTGCATATAATAACTAATATTTAATTTATTTTTAATTTCAAAAATACTATTTTATATATTATGTATGATGTTAAACAATGATATTATTTTTTTACTAACTAATCATAACAAACAATGTTAAAAATAAATTCTAATGTTAAATAAATTATTTTGAACAAAGATAATAAATTAACTGAACCATTTTAAATGATAAAACATTTATGTATAGAAAATAATTTGAATAATTATACAAATATAGAATTAAAAGTGTAAGGTTGATTGCATTGACTAATTCCAATAGTGCATTTACATATTTTGATTAAATAAACCAATTAAACGCATTTAAGCATTGTTGAGAAAATTAACCAATTTCAATGTATTGATTATGATAATAGGATGACATCATCATCCTATATTGGAGGAAAAACTTTTCTCTACAAGGTGACACCTCATCAGTTTGGAGGTATGATGATGTTAGCGTGTTTTGTTTTAGTTATACGTATAGATAATAATCAAAATGTTTAAAGGGTCAAGACAATCTAATTATTATAAAGAAAATAAAACTTATACTTATTGAATTAAGTTTATTTTTAAGGAATAATTATAATTATTAAATATAAGGAGAGTTTGACTATAATAATATATTTCCTCCGTTCCGAAATATTTGCTATATTTCGATTTTACGCACTATTCATCGTTCAAGCTTATTTTACATTTTGCGACTAATGTGTAAGGAAAAAATTTAGTCAAGTGAGAACTTGTTTGAATTGTCTAATCGCATACTTTCATAATATTAAACTTTTATAATTTTTAGATTTTTGTAGTTTAAGATATTAATGATCAAAAGTGTGCATTGAATTACGTAAAAAAGTGAAATGTAACAAGTATTATGGAACGGACGAAGTAAATAGCGGGAGAACTTCCAGCATTAGCATATCTTACAGTAAGAAAACAGTAAGGGAAGAACTTCAAATCCAACCACAAAAAGAACATGTGACAGCAAAATTGAGACTAGTTCCTACATTAACAAGGGCCCTTAAATTGAATCCAAACCAGGGCCTTGATTTCTTTTGTTGCACAATACATTACGAAATAACTCACGATTTTGATCTATAGCTTAAAACAAATCAGAATACTCAAGAAATGACCTCCTAATAGAAGAACCCAAGTACTTTGCCTCCGACATTCTTTCGCCTTGCCTCCTCGTGGTCCATGATACCAGCAGATGTAGTCAACACAATGTATCCAAACTGAAACCAAACAAGCCACGTTACTGATGGTTAGACAACTCAAGTTCAATATGGCAAAGGCGTACAATCAAGTGATATATACCCAATCTGATTTGAGTTTTATATAAGGGTTATTTGGAGTAGACTCGAGTCGTATACTACTTTAGTTAATCGACTGAGGTCTAGTTATGGCCAAATCCATGGATTAGAACTACAAAAACCGTAATAGAATACAAATGATGAAGACCTCATAAAATAAAAGCCATAACAATCATATAATTCACTTTAGCTAACCTGTCTAGATGGAAGAAGTCTGGCAGTCCAAGACTCAATCTCCTTAACACCAACGTCAAAACGAGGACTGATGACACCACATTTGTTCAGCCTTCCATTCAATTCAACCACAATCTTTCCAGACCTGTGGTCATCAACATACTCGAACTCACCAATGTAACCTGATAAACAGAAAAGTAGTTAGCAACATGATAATCACCATGAGCCTGCCCATTTAAACACGCACTGAAGGGTATCTCGAACAAAAATTTGGCAAAGATCCATACCGTGCTTTTGCATGACGAGTAGAAACTTTATGATGACTTTGGATGAGGGCCTGATCAGAACTTGGCGCTTCCCTCGCTTCTCAGCATTGTACATTGTCTTGAGAGCATCATTCAGCACACTAATTCTCACCATTGTTACTCACTTGGGCTGCATACCATGAGACAAAATTTAGCAATACAATAGGAATGTTCATTGGATCTAACATTACAAGGACTTTAGGTGAGAAGAACACCAGATATTTTCACATCAACATTACAAATAAAAATTTAGCTGAGGGCTAGAAAAATGTTATTTGAGCAATTCCGTAAGGTTGACTATGAAACCCACAAGTACTGTGATTTAAAAGTAGAGTTCATATAATTTGTTGATCACATAATCATATATACTACATTTTCACTATGTTTAAGGGGGGCTTGTAGCCAGCCTTAACCCACTAATAGCTATGCCCCTCAATGAACATTCACATGCATTCTCAAAACCATTGTAATTCAACCAACAAACCCAAGAGATGAAAGTCATTCCCAGACGGTTGTATACATCCTTTAACTAATCAAAAATTAATCCAAGTACACATGATCTATAAGATGCATACAAGTATGTATGCTCAACAAAAAATTGTTATAGATGCATACAAGTAATCTTTACAATTACACTATAAGATAAAAGCTAAACCAAAGAGATGAAAGTATCATGAGTCACGACTGTGATTAAACGCTACAGATAAATTCTCCCAACAAAAACCAAAACTATGAACAAAAATCAAAACCTAATTTACAAATATTGAATTTTTAAACTGAAAAATTATAAAATGCATCCAAATAATGAAGAATAAATAAGAAAACTGAATTTCTGAGTACATATCAATTTCAAGGTTAACTAGATAGATATCCATAAACATCGAGTAAAATTCAGCACTACATTATTACAAATCACAAAATGAATCAATTAAATTTCATACTCGCAAAATATTATCCAACAACAAAAAATCAAACCAATAAAAAGAACAATCAAATTACATCAACAATCACGTAAAAAGAAAGAACAAATCAGGTAAACGAATCTGTTGAAAGTTGAAAGCAAATTGATAAGCAAAATGAAAAACAATGAAGAAGAACCGAACCGTGACGAGAAGATAAAGATCGTCGGGAGCGCCTCCGAATACAAAAATGCAGGAGAGAGAAATTTTGTTGAAAGGGAAGTCAAAATAGGGTTTTGTAAAGGTACTGAAACGACAAAGCCCTAATGTAAATGGGTCTTGTTTACCCTTTTAAGAAGCCCATTACATATCTAGGCCGATTTGAGCCGTGGTTATATGTAATTAGGCCTGTGCATTGGGCCGGATAAGGGCCGGGTCGGGCCAGGCCGGACCTTACAAAAAGAATCTGGGCCTTATATTACTTATGCAAAAAATAGACGTATTTTGATCATTACTTGTGTGAACAGACAATTGATATAAATATTGATATAAATTTTCCCAATAAAGAAATGAGACAATTGAAAATAATCGAAGGGAGTATTCATTTACTCTTAAGTCTTCATTGCTAATTTTTAGCTTTGATTAAATTATTAGTATAAAACATCCTTACATTTCCCTCATATTCATTAGTTATTTTCATCATTCAAATATATAAGATTTTAACTCTTCATTAAATTTACATATAATTCATGTGCGACTAATTTTGAATTATCTAATTTGATCAAGTATGTAATTTTTTAATATTATTATTAAAAGCCTTTTTTATATCTAAATAATTAATAATTATGCTAAGAATAATAATCAAAATAATTAAATAATTATATATACATGAAAATTTAAACAATCTCGTGCATTGCACGGGCATTACACTAGTTATTGAGTAAATGAGGGTAGTATGGTTCACTCCATGAGCTGTGGGATTTCGTGGATCTAATTGCAGTACTAATGATTCATTATTCAGCCCATTTTTACTAAAACCCTTATCCGGCCCACATTTTTTAATTTTAATAAAACCATTATTCAGCCCAACCCTTATTCAGCCCAACCCTTATTTAGCCCAACCCTTTTAAAACCCTTATAATTAAGGGTTGAATAAGGGTCCCCAACGGGCCCCCAGCCCGATGCACAGGTCTATATGTAATCAGTAATCACAAACACAAAATCTCACAAGAGACGGTCTATAGGATAGACCACAAAATTGGGCCGGCCCATTTCCCTAAACTGATTTTTTTTATTATAATATCAATTATATGAAGTTATAATCCTATAAGGTATTATAACCTCGAATATACTATTCTATAATCCCAAATATAAGTTATTATAACCCCAAATAATTTATTATAACTCCAAATATACTATGTTATATTTTGGGCTGGGCTTCATGGATTCCGTCTATAGAATAGACCGTCTCCCATGAGACTTACTGAATCACAAATTGTTCAATAAAAACGGATTTATGGAGAGATGCGTTTTATACATGGGTAATAAATATCGAGAGATGATCTCTCACAAGAGTAAAGGTAAAGTTAAAGGACGTTTTCGGTATCCCGTACAACGCAGGGCAGGGAACGAGTGGAGTGTTTTTTTTCTCTTGAAAGATATGGAACAAATCTTATCCATACCTCAAATGAGGGAGTAAAGAGAGATGCGCGCAGTCAAGAAATACCCCTAATTGATACCTGCGCTCAGTAGAGGTCGATCCCTAAACCTTTTACTCCGCATGCAGATGATCTATCACAAGAGTACTGCTTATATAGTACCATGTTAAATACTTACACAATTGCTATTGTTGGTTGCCTCTTTACTATTGTAGGTTAAGACATATGGGCATAAGTCAAAGACTTGTATGGTAGGGGTCATTAGATCCCTTAACATAGATACAAAGTAGGGTAGGGGCTTCTAAGGTAGGTTAGGGTTTAGTAGGGTAGAGATTTAATAGGGCTTTTCATGGCCTGTGTTGAAGTCTAATTTTGGTGTCATACCCAAATGCAATGTGCATATAAATACTTTTATCTTTGTTGGATATAAATTTTTATTTATAATTTTATGTTATTTTTTTATGAAAAATTATTTTCAAAAAAGCAGAATAATATATTAACCGTATGTAGAAAAAGGGTTAATATTTCATTTATCCTTTAAAATTTAATAGTTACTTAAAGTAACTGGTTATCCTAATCATTAAACAAAGGTAAAGAAATTAATATTTTTATTTTAATAAACTCTTCACTCCCCCTCTGTTTTTTTTTTCTTTCAACCTTGTCTCTATTCATTCATTCTCTTTTCAATTTCACTCATTTATCCAAGTTTGTTGAAGTTGTAAATGAATGGGGTGTAGTTCATCTCGTGGACATAGTGCAAACTCGGATAGTATTCAATATTTTCATGAGGCCAAATTGAAACCTGTTTGTAGGAGACCAAATTTATTCATCAATGTACATGATTTAAGGGAATTGTAGAAGTAAGAAGTATGTGGTTTTTGCATTTTTTTGTTTAGATGGACATTGTTTGCCACATGTTATGACATTATGTAAAACTGATAATATGTACGCAATGTTACTTATTGCACTATTGATTTAGATTGCAACAACTTTGCTTGCCATGTAGTCATTGCGCTCTTGATGCAATAGGATATAACAGTTGTACATGTTTACAATGTAAGGATTGAACTTTTCTATATAATAAATTAGTCAATTAATTATACATTTAACATAACTATAGATTAATATATACTTCATAGTTCATATGTAACATAAAGTTTTAAGTATAGATTAATATATA
Organism: Amaranthus palmeri; assembly: GCA_019776075.1. Lineage (NCBI taxonomy): Eukaryota > Viridiplantae > Streptophyta > Magnoliopsida > Caryophyllales > Amaranthaceae > Amaranthus > Amaranthus palmeri. The sequence goes on from JAAKBH010000278.1 coordinate 335,889, forward strand.
CTTCATATTTAAAGGGTCAAGACAATCTAATTATTATATGGTAAATGTTACTTATATTTATTGAATTAAGTTTATTTTTTAGTAATAATTATAATTAATTAAATATAAGGAGAGTTTGATTATAATAATATAAGTACTAAGCGGGAGAACTTCTAGTATATTAAATGCATATCTTACAAATAAAATTAATAAATCGAATTTATAAATTTTTTACTTATACAACAATAAAATCTCATTTATCTAGTTGTAATATATTGTATTATTGTGTAGGTAAGGTATAATTTATTTGTGCATTGTACAAAATATAAGCAAAAGTCTCTTGCTTTTGTTATTCTATCATAAAAGAAAGATATATATTTTTTATTCCAGTAGTGTTTTAACTTTTTAATATTTTTTTTTTTGCGACAAATAATATTGTCGATTGAATTATATATCATCACGCAAAAAATACACTAAAATCCCATTTATAAAAACAAAAGAGACAATTATTAAAGAAATTATGCTTTCCCCTAAAATAATATATTTCTATATAACTTAATTTATTTTATTGCTGTCATTCCAAAAAACTTTTAAAAAAAAAACTTTATTTACTTTATTTTTCATGTGTACCAAATATTTGAAGAATTGGCTTTCTTATTGTAGGATATGGACTGAGAAGATACTTTTCTTGAAATAGCTTAGGCTATAGTTTTGCTTGCTAAAAAGGAAAGATACACACCTAAAAGCTTGACCTTTTTCTATTTCTTAATTGGCACAAAAATACATATAGACTATTTTAATTTGTATTTTAACCAGAGCCCAAAGGTGTCCATTTGCGTGTTTGAGCGAATTTCAGAAATAATATTTCAAATCAGATTAATTTCAGATTTTGAATATAAATAAATATATTGACAACCAGATTTGATTAATATAAATATGTTATTTTTGATTCGGATCGATTTATTCTCGATTTTGGTTCATCGATTTATTTTTGAATAAATCTAATTTTGGCATTTATTTCCTTTGATCACAATTGTTAATTAAGAGGTTTGAAATAGATCACCTTATTTTGGCATATACAATTATAGAATATATTTTTTTTTGAATATAATTATAGAATATATTATTATTATACTTTAGCATGATTCATCATTATGCTGATACATCTCTATTCTCTACTTTGGCTGGTAGCCAATTAAAATCCTTTTTTTTTTTTGAAAAAAATAAATTCCAACTAAACCCTCAATTTATATACTTTATTATTCAATCAAATTAGCCCCTAAAAATATCAGCATTTGGTGAGAAAACTAAAAAATTTTTACAAAAATACTTAATTATTGTGGACTTGTGGTGTAGTAGGAGAAATGCGTGAATGTAATAAAAAAGTAACATATGTGTTATGTGTAGATGAAAAATGAAACTTCAAGAACAAATGTAGATCATGGTTAAAAGTAACAATAAAGCAGTTTTATTATAAATGACTAAAAAGAAAAGTAAGACATATATTTTAGTGGACAAACTAGTATCTAAAATAAACCAACAAAATTATTAGTTATGAAAACGACATACACATTATAAGAGTATATTGAAATAAAAATAAGTTAATTCTATATATATATATATATATATATATATATATATATATATATATATATATATATATATATATATATATATATATATATATATATATATATATATATATATATATATATTCAAATAAAAATAAATTATGAGATATATGAAAATTAAATTACAATTTTTTTTTTACATTTTTATTGCTGATTGGAGTTTCAAGATATAATAGTCATTGATTTTTAAAGTTTAATTGCGTACAACACATATTTTTTTATATGAACTATTGAATATTCATCTCTTTATTTTTATTTGTTCTTTTCATTTTCACCAAGTGGAAATTTCACAATATTTTTATTATTATGACTTTTTCATTTTGAGATAACTTTTGAGACAAATGTTTATTCAGCACATTTTACTAAAATTTACTTGATTCTTTCAAGATTTATGATACCCTCTCCTCATTATAACTAATTTGATCTTTTTGCTTCACTCTTTTACTTTTTAATGATTTCAACAAATAATAATTATTATTTATTTTAGTCAATAATAATTTTTAATGAAATCTTGTCACTCATTATTAAGTTTCATATTAATTCTCATATTTCACATGGAAGAATAAAAGAGACCTGAGGAACGTCCACTTAATGAGGTTATATCGAGCTTCGAACACATTATCTCCTTTATTTATCACATCAATCAGTTCTCAAATGTAAAAATCCAAATGACACATACTAAGATAAAATTTTATAAGTTCACAAAATTGCGAGCAAAAGATACTCCCTCTGTTTCTTTATGTTCATCCACCTTACTATAATGGATAGTTTCAAAAGTTCTTTTATTTTAGAATACTTTCTATTTTTGGAGAGTTTTTATCTCACTTTTACCCCTTAAAATCCCACTTTTTTTTACTTTATACTACTATTTGATTATTTTCTCTCCCATACTTCATATACAATCATTACTTCACACTACTATTTAATTATTTTTTCTCTCATAATTCCAATACAATCAGTACTTCTCACTACTATATAATTAAAATAATACACATTACCACCAAAGATTCCTTCTTTCTTAAAATTTGTGAAAAACCCAAAATGGAAGATTAAAAAGGAATTGAGGGAGTATTAAATAAAATTTTACAAGTACACAAGATTTTATAAGTATGTTTTATAATGAATTTTAACTATAGTTTAAGTGGTAAAATTATGTAAATTCATAATACCTAATAGTTAACTTTATCTTCCGTATTATTGTAACCGAGTTTTTGCATAAGCTAAAATCATATCGTAAAAGTTTTATACCCTAGTATAGCTAATATTTCAGTCTAATTGATAACTGATCAATATTTTATAGGGAAATTCTACGTGGTATAAAACTGATCAATATTTCAGTTTTATACCCTAGTATAGCTAATATTTCAGTCTAATTGATAACTAATATTTCAGTTTTTAAAACTTTTAAAAAATCCACGTGGTAACCCTGAGGTTTACGTAAATGCTCCATCATGACCTTTTTGCACATAAAAACGTTAGCAAACGTTAATTTTGAAGCTTTATGGCTGTTGTATGCATATTTATGCGACTCACCATTCGAAAAGTCATCAATTTGAACCTTTTCCCCCAAAATATAACCCTCAAGTCAACCATTTTTCATCCAAATCATATTTTTTTCCCCGAATCCAAAGATGGTAGAGTTTGGGTTTATATTTTGGGGAAAATGGTTGAGACTAATAGCATTTAAAATGGTGAGTCGCATATATACGCGTACAACAGCTTTAAACCTTCGAAATTAATGTTTCTTAACGTTTTGCTAACATTTTATGTGCAAAAAGGTCATGATGGAATAATTTAGTAAACCTCAGGGTTACCATGTGGATTTTTTAAAAGTTTTGGTTACCACGTGGAAAACCCAAAACCTCAGGGTTACCACGTGGAATATCCCTATTTTATATGATTTTTTACTCAAATTACATTCAACATTTTGCTACACGTAAACTGTACATTTACAAGAGAAAGAAAACCCTCACTTGGACCCTGCCTTGTGCAAGATACCGAAAAGGTCTTTTACCTTTACCTTTTTTATACTGTACATTTACAGTTAAATAAAAATTTAACATTAATTTGCAAACAATCCAATATTTTCACATTGAAATCATGTGAAAAAGTCAAAATAGTGTAAGACCAAATAAAAGCAGCCTATAATTAGCTAAGAAAGTCACCAAGTAGTCTGTAATTAGTAATTAAAGTACTTAATCAAGTAATTCAGACGTTTCAAGTTGTTTTCACGCATTAATTAATCTAAGACTATACAACTCTCCCTATTAGGAAACTAGATGTTGTATTACTCTAAGTTACCCTTTCATCCATAAGAGTCTATATATCTTTTTTTTATTGGATTATTTATCAAATATAGCATCTAAGTTTACTCAATATCAAATAAACAGCTGTAAACTTTGTTAACTACCAACTACAGCCTCCAATTTAACAAACATGACATCGATGCAGCCCATTTTAACCCCATTTTTACCCTTTTTTTTGGCTGTTTTGGTTGTCTCGATCTTGTTTGGTAAGTTGGAGCTGTAGTTGGTAACAATCAAAGTTTGCGGTTGTTTATTTGAAATTGAGTAAACTCAAAGGCTGTAATTGGTAAATAATTCTTGTTTATTTTTATAAACCAGATTACAGGATAAACCAAAACAAGAGAAAGTTATTTGAGATTCAATTTAAGAACCTTGTCTAGAAAAGATGACATTTGTTCAAACCGGAACAAGATCGCATGAATAGTCGTATAACAGCCTTAAAGTTTCGAAAATTAACATTTGCTAACGTTTTTATGTGCAAAAAGGTTACGGTGGAACAATTATATAGACATCAGGGTTACCGTGTGGATTTTTTAAAAGTTTTGGTTATCAATTGGAAAACCCAAAACCTCAGAATTACCATGTGAAATTTTCCAAAATATAAATTATATCTAAGGTTAATTCAAGTGAACATCAACTTTATACATAAAACAAATTTTTTTTTGGACTCTAAAAAACCTTGGATTATAGACGGTAGCTCGTTTTGCCATTGCTAAACGACAGCTATGGGCTAGATATGAGATTTGATCTCATAACTTTGCTTGAAAAAGACGGTATTTACTCCAACTGAGATAATACTCAAATCAACCATATTAGTCTATTTTATCCTTCCTTATAATATATACTTGTATTTTTCGATCTCATATAATTAGACTTCACATAAACTTGGCATTATTATCTTTTCATTATTCATATTTCATAATTCATGCACATTTAATTTCAGCTCATTTATCAACTGTAAGTCGCATAATTATTAATTATAGACCTCCATTTTTTAATTAATTATAATTATGTTACTTATTCAATTAATATATACCGCATTCTAATTAACATTAACAGTATATCACAAATCTTGCTATAGACCGTCTATATAGCATAGACGGGTAAATATAGGTCAACCCATTTTGCAAAATAAGTAACTTATTAGTCATAAACCTTATTTTAAATTTAAAATCATTGGGCTGAGTTGTTAGAAGAGTCGCCTTTGCCATAGACAATCTCTCTGGAAACCTTCTAACAATATATATATATATATATGTTCATTCTTCCATTTTTCAGATAGGTTACCCAATTGTGTAACGCCATGAAGAGCTCCAACTTCATGTCATTATCTTATTTGCAAAACCAAAATTTTGGTACTACTTTATTCTACATTAACACTTTTATGTATTATTTTTTTTTCTCCAAAATCGATTTTTTTTTTCGATAAAGCATTCATCTTTTTTTCATGAGAAATTTGGATTCAATTCTCGTTTCACTCCGCCCTAGCCCCTACATTAACACTTTCAAGTATTAGTATTCTGTTTTTTTGGCTGAAAATCAAGTCTTATTTCAGCCGGAGCATACAACTTTTTTCCATGAGAAATCTGGGTTCAATTCTCATTTTTCTCCTCTCTTGCCTACATTAACGCTTTCATGTATTAGTTTTTTTGGCTAAAAATCGAGTCTTATTTCAGTTGTAATATACACCTTTTTCCGTGAGAAATCTGGGTTCAATTCTCATTGTTGTTCTCACTAGCATACTTCTCTCCTCTCAACTTACCAAAAAGATTTTTTTTTGATTGAAAATGTTTGACTATTTAGAGGATTAGATGAACAAATTATTGAAATATAATGTGTTATTTCAGGTGGACTTAATGGATTTCAATCTACTAACTCTGAGTTATCTACAATAATGGGCAATAACTTGTAAGTTGAATCAATTAAAATACTCATAATTTAATTATTACTAATCAGAAGGTCTCTGAGAGACCGTCTATGGCAAAGAGGGCTCTCTAAAACAGCCCAACCCAATATTTAAATGCAGTTTTTATTTTTTTATTTAAAATACTGAAAATTAGAAACTGATTTTATAATTGTGCTGATCCAAAATGAGTGGTCTATGGCAAAGACCGTCTACTGTAAGAATTTGTGATTACTAAATTTATAACATAATGCAATTGATTAATTAAGAGATAATTGTGTACTAATGCAGTGATAATGGCTATTTGGGTGGTGGGATTGAGAATGATTATAGTTGTATGCACCAATTTGGTTATGGAAGCCCAGATGTTTCTTCTCAATTTTCCTACATGTCACCAGGTTTGTAATACACAATTTATTCATATATTTATGCATCAAGTTTATAACTTTTGATTATAGGTTTCTCATGAAGATCAGGTGAGATTCAAACCTAAAATTTTATTCGGTCAATGTGGATGAAAGTAAAATCAACTAAAAACTTAAGCTGTTCATAAAGGTCCTATGATATGTTATATACTCTAATATGCCCGAGCAGACAAGAGCCCTTGGGTTCGAAGTGTGGATGTAGCAGAGGCACTCCTCATAATACATGACGTTGAATATTATGAGGTGTAGCTGCTGAGTTTCGAACTTGGGACCTCTCTTCATATTGGCTCTGATACCATATTTATTAAAAAACCTACTAAACCAAAAACTTTGTTATATACTCTAACAAATCATCATACATTGAATAATTCAGAACCTACCTTGACACGTGGCGACTATAGAATTAGAGTTGAGGAATTCCTATGATTCGCCACGTGTTACTTTGCTTAATTATTCCTCAATTAAATAGTGTTTTCTTATTTCTCAATTATTATTCTTTAATCAAATATTGTTTGCTTATTTTCTCAATTATTATGAGTATATATAATGCATATTAATAATCAATTAATAAATATTGCTTAATAGTAAGTGTTAACATAAAAATTTTGAACGAAAATCGTGCAAAGCACGGGTATAATCCTAGTATATATAATTAATTAAACTCAACATCATTTGATATGATCGGAGATTAATTCTATAGCAATGTAGGTAGATTAATTTAATCCATATATTGATTATATGATCGAGTTAAGCTTTATCCTAAATTTTATTAATTTTCTAATTTGAACATTTTATATTAATTTTTTATTAAGCTCTGATACCATATTAAGAAATCTACTCAATCAATAACTAGAAATGATCTGGTGAAAACAGTGTCATACTCGTGTTTAATGCCAACAGCAATGGAAAATGTGAGCTTAGCATCGCCTCCTCAATTAATGGATTACCGTTGGAGCTTTCCCTGTGATGATTCTATCAAAACTGACATTCTTTTAGCTCAACCTTACAAACCGGTAATTTTATTTCGTATAATTTTATAGTGGTTGACTTTAACTTTTTAACAAGTTTAGCTAAATAAAAGTTTATAAATTTGACAAGTTGTTTTATATGTTTAAATATTTTATTTGCATTTTAGTTACTTTTGAATTAATAAGAAAAACAAATGACACAGATTTTATAATACATAAATTGATAATTGAGATTACAAAAGTATTTGATAAATGACTTTTAGTTGTTCAAAAAGCCAAAAAAGTGGTTAGATGAAAAGTCGGCTTAAAAAATAACTTAGCTTTCTTTATCGCCTTGTTGGCTTATTGATCAACCTTTTGTTTAATAAACAACTAACAATCAGTGCATAACTACACTATATATATCCTTAAACATCTTACATAATCATCTAGTTTAAAAGTCAATTAAAAAGCCAATACTTTCAGCTGGTTAAACAAGTCAACAACCAACGTTCAACAATCATTTGCCGAACATTCCTACTTGATTGTGATAATTGAATATAGCCAACCACAACAAAGTTACTTTCAAAATTAATTTCAACTTCAATGACACCTAATTCGCTAATCTCATTCTCAATTTTAAACTAATGCGAGCTAAGCGAATTATAAATAATTTTGTTTTGATTTTTTTTGGTATATGAAGAACTCAAATGCAAATTAATGAACATTATCTAAAATTATTGACATAAATAAATTAATTAATTAATTAATTTGAATTTTGATTTAAGACCATTAAAGATGTAAGGAAATGTGTAAATGGAGCTAGACTTGCACAAAGACATAATAATGTGTTGAGTAACGTATCAAGTATTGATGCATCAAAGAGTAGCAATAAAAGGAAGGTGATCGAACAAATCGTGGATAATGCTCGAAAGTTTAAGGTAATTTTTTTATTTTTATATTTATTTAGTTAATTTGTGCTTTTATTTTTATTAGTCAAATTAATTTTATTATAAAATTATAAACCACAAATTCTTACTTGAGACCGTCTTTTGTAAAGATGGCTCTCAAAAGCCTTGTCCAATTCTGAATCACAAAATCTCACAAGAGACGATCTATAGGATAGACCACAAAATTGGGCCAGCCCATTTCCCTTAACTGATTTTTTTTATTATAATATCAATTATATTATGTTATAATCTTAAATGTAAGGTATTATAACCTCGAATATACTATTCTATAACCCCAAATATAAGTTATTATAACCTCAAATAATTTATTATAACCCCAAATATACTATGTTATATTTTGGGCTGGGCTTCATGGATTCTGAATATATATTGTTACAACTCTAAATATAGATTTGGATTGGACTTTTGAGAGTTATCTTTACAAAAGACGGTATCTCAAGAGTGCAACTATTTATAAAATTATTTTATTTTTCATGATAAAGACAATGGATGCACCACTGAAGAGGAGCCAAAAGTTAAGCGACAAAATTTCTGCTCTTCAAGAACTTGTATCCCCTTATGGAAAGGTTACTCACTTTTAATTTTTTTTATTTTTTTAGTCAAAAAACTTTATTAAGAAAAATCATCTTATTGATAATCTTTCCCGGTAAAATTTTGTGTTCTATGAACTCGTTTAAGATGATAAGCTTCACCCTTGGCGATAAGATGCAAACCTGCGGAATCAGTTTCAACCTCACTTGATCCTAGCCGTTGCAGAAACTACTCTTATTCTTTCTCGAATCGAGGGAATATTTGGTCGCGCTCTCCTCTATGGGTATGAGCTGCCGCCCTTCTTCTCTACCCAGACCCCGATCACAATTTTCTATGGGCGGGATACACTGGCACCTAGTCTTTCCTATTGAATCGCCCATTTGTTACCGGTATGTGAGTTGTCACACATCAAAGAAAGAAAAGAATATACATCACTTTATAAATTTGAAAATTTTATAAATTTGAAAATTAACTCATATTATTATCAATTGGTTTTAATAGTGAACCTAAATTGAGTTTGTATTTGGGTTATCTCTTCCTTCTTATTAGGGTTATTCAAACCCATTTTCTAAATTTGTTGTCGGGCCTTATGACTAGGCATTTAATCTTATCACTAATTAAAGGACTTTAAAATTCTGAATTCGAGTCTCACCTAATCCTTACCTTCCTTCAGGTTCTAATAATTAAATAAATAAATAAAATTATCCTACTAAATTAATAGTTATTGATAATTTTGAGGGAGTAAATTTAGATTTATCACATACTCATATAATTTACAAAAACTAAAAAATAATTTTAATTCTACAGACAGACACTGCTTCAGTTCTTCAAGAGGCTTGTATCTACATCAAAATAATTCATCAAGAAATTCGGGTATTTATTATTTTAATTTAAAATATAATCTATTTATTTATTTAAAATATATTAATATGTTGGATATTTTTCAGAGGCTAAGCATATCATACTTGGAGGTTAGAACACTTCAATCACGGCTGCAGGTACACCTTATGTTATGGCAAAACATTTTGAATTGAAATCATTTCTTGATTTATTAGTTTAGTGACGGATTTAGAAATTATATTTAGAATTAAAATGCCATTTAGCCGTTTTTCTAAGAGACCGTCTTTCTGAGAGATGTTTTTCAGGCCCAATTCATTAAAGCTTACTTAAAACAAAAAAATGATAATGGGTTCACCAGAATAAGAATGATTTCTCAAAAAGACCGTCTCTTACAATAATTTTATAATATCATTATAAAGAATTAGTGGGTCAAATGGTTGAATTTATAAGAAAAAAAATACATATTTCTAAAGTTTTGGGTAACTTTCAAAATTTTGAGTTTAAAGTGGAGTTAAATGATTCCAAAATAATAAGGTAGCTTTGATGTTAACTTATTAGTTCGTTTGATTTTTGGTATTAACTATTGGAAATTACAGTAATGAATATTTAATAAAGTATAATTTAGCTTAAAATTTTTATTTGATAGGATTTATCATATATTTATCTTAGCTTACTAAAAAAATTTTCCCCATATTTTTTTCTCTTCAATTACATTAAGGAAAATCATTATCATCATCATCAATTCATCATATCCAATATCCCGCTCAAAAGGCAGAGTTTGGGTGAGGTAAGATGACAAATAATTCAAGCCCGTACTCAGGGGAAAGTGATCCATTTTTACCCCCAAGAGAAGAGCCCTGCATTAGACATTATGGAAAATAATATCAGACAATAATTAATAAAAACTTGCGAAAAAAACACATTAAAAAAGAACGTTTTATTACTTTAAGACGTAAATTGACATAAAATACTTCTTAGTTAACGCACATCTATTCAGATCACAACAACACAAAAATACATTTCATCAAAATTAACGCTAAGACTTATTCGGATCACAATGACAGGGTGACATAGAGAGGCAAATTGACTTACAAAGTAGAGGATTATGCTTGGTTCCGGTATCAATCATGAAGAGCATAACAAGAGAAAATTGGGTTGATCATCACCCTATGTCAAGGACCAACACAAGATCTTCAATTATTTAATGATATATAATTCCTCAAGATAAATATACATTATAATTCATGATTAAAGTATATTGAGTATATATAAATAAATATATATAGGTTATACATTTACCCCTCCCTTTTTTTCTTATTCTTGGGCCTACTATATAATATATATACACATATTGTTAAGTGATTAATTAGTGATTATAAATAGATACATATTAGATAAACAATTAGAAAAATGATTAGTAGAATGATTAATGTTTTGTTAATGAAGATTAAGAAGCAATTTAAGTTTGAAAAACATTTGATTATAGTGCCCAAAATTGGTCTTTTTAAGTTTTTAGTTTTTTGGAAAGAGGTGTCTTTTTGAAGTTGATTGCACACTAAAATGGTTCTAGGGCTAAGATATGTTGTATTTAATTGTATTTTACTTTTTTTATTCTCTAATTATGCTCCTTGAAAAATTAGACTTATATAGAAAGGTTATTTCATTTGAAAGTATGTGTTTTGTTATCCAAATTGATCATGGTTTTTATGGTAGTGAAACTAAGAGATGTCGAAAACAGACTTGATGATCTAAAAATTACCCGATCTTGTAATCGAACTCGATTGACTCAACTTCTAAAATGATTTATAATTATGTAAAACAACATAGGCACGAAACCCGATTTCAGCCAAATCGAAACACGTAATCCAAATTCGACCCAATGATCTGAATGAACGCTTCATTGAAAACTTAATAGAACTAAGAGAGTATTGTGCTACAAAAAATATAGAAAGACTATGATTCTATTACAATTATTAATGAATGGATCTCGAATATGGAGCATTTTGTGGCATGGAATAAGTAGGCTTGTTCAAAAACACCTAACACACTTGAACTGATCTGTTCACGGTTCACCCGCATCTTAAATGGGCATCTATAGTAACAAGACTAAGGAGGCTTGAAATGTGGATATATTGCAATTCATCAACATTGCAATTCAAGCAAATGTTTGTTTACATCATAGTATTTTAAAAATCTTTTGAGTGTTTGATTAATTAACTAGTTGGAGGATTTTTAGTTGGTTGAATTTATTAGTTGATTTATTAAGCCAAACAAACTAAAATAGTGTTTGGAAAAAAGAGCTGGTTGGGAGAGTTGGTAGACAATTGACATTAAAAAGCTGAATTTCAACTCGTTGTTCAATGCTCCAACAAGTGGTTGTAATCTTTCAAGTACATGGACTATTTTACCCCATTAGTAAGCCCCATATACATTTTTGCTTCATCAATAAGATATAAAAAGAAAGGGTGTTGGGTTAATGGAATTTTATGTGCTTGCCTTTGTAAAGTAGCAAGGGGTAATGGCACTAATGAAGATGGGTTTAGTTGATCATTCTAGACCACAACACTTAACAACTAGAGAAATATAAAACCAGAAAAAAAAAAGGAAGGAATTATTATGGATTTAAATAGAGAAAACTAAAGAAAACCATATAATATATAAGCAACAGCCAACAAAATCAAATGATTTTCGATTCAGGGATTAGTGATACAGAAAGCGGTCCTCTATCTCAAATAAGAGAAGATGGGGCCTAGAAAAGGAATACACAAAACAGATAGCCAAGCATACACATCCAATCCAGCAAGGCATCATAGAATTCCCACAGTCAACATATCAATGTAATTTCTGAAGCAAAAAGGAAAATAAGACATCAGTTTTACACTTCAACAACCAACCAATATCGTATGTAATCAAAAGTTCTATTACCCCATCAAAGGTATTAACATTTAAACATAGCTATAGTGGACTCACTGTACGAATAACGTTCGACAAGGCATCGGAAACATGCTAGCATATCAATTAGCGCGGCTTTTAATGACATCCATATCCATCTCTGAAGGATCGGTTGCTTGGAGTTCAACTTGAATACCATCCAGCTCTCTCTTGAATCTGTCCTTTGAGCTCGCATAGATCATCTTGCTTCTGACCTTTGCTGTGTCGGGAGACCTTGCAAATCAAGGCATCAGAAAAGGGGTTAGTAACTTAGAACCTACAGAGAAAACTACAGGAAGTATTTGTAACCAAGATTACCATGCAATGAAAAAGATCCTGCTCTTTTGGCAGTTCTCTGCAGTCACAAAGTCGAAATCATAAACAGCATATCTGCATTCATCGGCAGGAAGGCTTGAAGTGAAATCTTCATAGCTCTGAGAAGGCTCACCAACCTTTTCGACTATTACCTGTTTTTGCTTTTCTTCGATTTTAAAAATTATGAAGCGGTGAGTCCTCTTGGACTTCAGCTCTAAAAATTTGAGCTTGCAAGCATCATCAACTGCCATTCCTGACGCAGCATTGGCCTACAAAAGAATGCCAATGTACATCACAACTACATCAAAAACAAAATATTCGAAGAAACATGTAACCACATCCATTTCCTTGGTGCTCCACCTGCGACATGACAAATAGTTGTACACTAACCTCACATATATAATTGGCATGAAATGAATATTGCTCACACATCGAGAGAAAATAAATCGAAAATGAAAACATCACGTGCAGTCTAAGAAGCTCGGAAGGGGATCAATACAGACATTAGAAAAAATATTGTTGCACTGCAGTAATTCAGAATAATTAGTCTTTTCTTTCAAGTCGGATTTCAGCAAAAAGATTTTGGCTTCTTTTGCATGAAACAAACATCCATGGCATATAAATGCTCTTCTGCTTAATCAGAATCAGTGAAAAAAGAAAGTGATTTCTAACTCAAATATCCATAGCCATGGACATGCATTATACAAGCTACTTTATCCCTAGACATGTCTCTACTCTTTAGTCTACAGCTCACTGGATCATCAGTACAACAATAACAACATTCCATTACCTAATAAAGGCTCCTGAAGGAAAGGGCGTCACATGTAAACAACCTTACCTTTGTTAGTCATAACACTAACAAAATGGTTATTTCCAATTAAACAATGTAGCAAACATCATGTGATGCCTTACAAAAATAAGTGCGCATAATATAATAATCGACTTTCTAAGTTTGAGAACCATAATTCCATTTAAAATCTACAATTGGCTTAAAATTAGTGTTTACCAAATCAAAAAAAATTAATTTGAATTTGGGCCAGATTACTTTTATTTTTTTAATTAGTTAAAGTTGAAAATTTGAAAATAACTACCCAAACATTGTCATCCTCAAATTTTGAAACCAAAAAATTAGTAAATCATCTCCTCTTTTTACAAGATAAACTTCATAGAATTTATTTTAACCCAAACTATCTTTTATTCTTAAGCATTCATAAAATCACAGACATTGAATTTGAAAATGAAATTCTCTATTTATGATTTATAAATTGAAATCTAGGATTTTAAATAGTTCCCTAACATAATGACAAGGAATTTATGAACATTAAACAGCTTCTCTACTCATATACAAAAACTAAACATGTATGAATAACCACAAAGTTGTTTTAACCGCAAGAGAAGTTTTAGAGTATCATCAACTCTAGTCTGCTAGCGGATAATAAAAACAACCTTATGGAGTCATTTCTTATTTACTTTAGGCTTCATAAACAAAGTGTCAGCGGAAAGGCACGGAGCAAGTATAAGGTAATATCCAAACAAACATGGGCGTTTGTACGCCAAATCCATTTATCATTGGAAACACTTGTGTAATTCCAGAATAATGGACCAAAACAAATCAACAGCTCCAACAACCAGTTAAACTTGTCCTAGACACCAAGTATTTTTCACAAACTAAAGTATCTAACCACCACTTAACTCTTTGAAATAACCAAATTAAATCACAATAGCGGTAAATGAGCATAAGCAAACTATCAGCAACAAAATCTCATGAAACTCTTCAACTTCAGAAGTATTTCTTACTGAAAAATTACATTTGACCTTAAATCCGAAATCTTCTAATCTATTACCGGGAAACTCTCAAAGGTTATATCAATAAACACTTTTATCCTCTAAATTGAATAAATCAATTACTTTCCTTTAACTGAAGCACACCTCTGCTGAATTAGGCTCCTCTCAATTTCTCTCCATTACTTCAACTATGATTTTAACACCTATATTTGTATGAAAAACAAATTCTAAGATCTCCTTTACCTTTCTCCAGCTACCAATCTAAACCTTAGATTAGGTAATGGAGCATCCATTGCATTCGAAGTAATGGAGAGGATCCTATCAATGCCTCTTACTATAGATGCTAGCCATTTTCATCCGACAATAGCAACTGAACTATAGCAGATCAACAGTGTAGTAATCACTTCAAATCATCTTTCTATTTTCCATTAACAAAAATACAAAAAATAATTTAGATAAAATCAATAGTCTAATACTTAATCGTCACTATTTCAGATCAGAGAGCACAAAAAAATTGGTCAGAAAAAATTTTCAAATACTTCAACAACCGAAAAATCAAACAATTTCAAAACAAGCATGGATACTGTTGACAGAGATTCCAGATCGAAAATTAAAAAGTAATCAAAGCATGATTCCGAAAATATGATCAAAATAGAAAAAACAAAACCTAGATTCATGCCATCTACCAAAAAAAACAGGAAAATAACTCGGAAAACAAAATAGAAAGAGAGAATTTTTACCATTTTGTGCTGAGTGATGGATGTAGCAACACCTGATAGAGAAAATCTAGGGCTTTGATAGAGAGAGAAATGCAATTTCGAGAATGTATAAAATGGAGATTTATTTTTAATTTTTCACTCCTTTTTGTTTCGTCCTTTTACGCAACTTTCAAATTTTATTTTCTTTTGATTATTAATTTGTGGGGTATAATTAGGGGTGTTCAATGGGCCGGGCCCCCATTTTGAGCCCTTATCCGGCCCGTTTTTTGAAGGGCTTTGTAAGGGTCGGGCCGAAAATGGGCCGGGCCGGAAACGGGCTTTACTTTATGTAAAATGAAGCGGGCTATAAAAGGGCTCATTAAGGGCCGAAAACGGGCCTTTGTAAATAACATTTAATGTATAATTTAAATATTATAAATGACATTGTCAATGAAATTATTAATATTTTATTAATTTTTTTATTATAAATGATAATTCAATTGTTATAAATTGAAAAATGGGGATTAAAAATATTTTTAGTAGTAAAAATGGGCCGGATTGGGCCGGACCGGGCTTTCAAAGCCCGGCCCATTTAAAGCCCATATTAATTTTAAAGGGCCCTTATCCGGCCCGGCCCGTATTTTCTTAAGCCCGGCCCGGCCCTTATCCGGCCCATTGAACACCCCTAGGTATAATTGTCTAATCAAGAATCAAGGATAACACGTTAGGTGTTGTACACCGTTATATATTCCTCCGTTTAATAATACTTGCTACTAAGTTTGACATGTCGTGTAGGAAAATGTCACTTTCAGTAACAAGTATTATGGAACGGAGGAAGTAAGACATAACCATTTCACTCTAACACCACCGTTGGATCTGTTGTATGGTGCTAAGGGAGTTCAATGGGCCGGATACGGACCTAATCGGACTTCCTATGTGTCGGGCTTGAACAAATTTAGTCTCATTTGCTTAGATGCTTAAGAGGTAAGTTTTATGGGGCACATGTTTTTAGTAACTTTTGTATGTTGATGTGAAGTTATTTTCATTTCAGATGCGAAAGATACAAATTGAGCTTACATTCAAACAAATAAATACCTTTTGAGCTGAATTGGATTGTTTCATATCTTTGCAATACAAGAAAATATAAAAATTAGTAGCTTCATCAAGATTAAGGATCTGTGAAAACTGAAACGATCCAGTTTCTGCCCTTATTAAACCTTTTTATAGCCCACTTCATTTTTATTGTAATCGAACTCATTTTCAGCCAAACTCATTTTCAACCTGGCCCTTACAGTCTTCACAGTGCATAGTGATAATCAACAAGCTGAGCTAGGCGGTTAAAGCCATGTATTTCATTTGCTACTTTATACATGTATTTCAGCCATTAATCTGGATAACCCAGGAGTTTAAAACAACCCTCTTTTGTGTGGCTTGTTCCTCTTTTGTATGGCTTGTAAAGGCTGGTTTGAAAATAGATCGGGTCGAAAACAAGCTCCTACAGGCTACAACTATCAAAGGGTCTGACCTTTCAAAAATAGAAAAAACAAGTTGACCTACTACAAATGTTATAAATGACACGCCAATGGGGCCGGGATTATTAACATTTCTACAATTTAATTATTATAATTGATCAATGGGGGATTAATAACAAATTTCATTTATGAAAATTGCCCCGATCGGGCTTTAATTTTTCAAGCCCGGCCCAAATAAAGCACATTAAAATTTTTAAAGGCCTTAATCCGGTCCGGTCCGGTCTATATTTACTTAGGCCCGACTAGGCCTATATCCAATCCATGGAGCACTCTTAGCCATGGTTATCAGAATCGCGATCCTGATCAACGATTCTACGATCCTACGATCCAAAATTAGGCGACCGATCCGTATCGTAGGTAGGATCTTAATGTCGGTAGAATCGAACGATCCTACATAGCTCCAAGATTTAAGTAGTAGGATCATAACACGATTCTACAATCCTACGATCTTGCGATCCGATCCTATAAGGATAGTTTCAATCATAAAAAAAATATAATCCAGATTTTACTTATGTATATATATGTATATTTCTAAACAATTATATTAATTAATATAACTAAAATTCAAGTTTTTCTTGATTCGCATCTTAAAAATGATTATTAAAGGTATTCTTTTACAAAACCTATTAATTGAAGTCAAATAAGTATAAATATAAACCTTAAAACTAAAAAAACGAACAATACAATTGAAAATCCGTTATCTAAAGCATATTAATGCATATTTGTAGGATCACACGATCCTACGATCCGATTCTACCGATTTCGTCCTACCCCCTCAACGATCCTACGTAGAATCTCGATCCTGACAACCTTGCTCTTAGCTCTATCTAATAGGACATTCAACCCACACCCAAAATCATACAAGAACAAAAAATATGCAAGAAATTTATGTTTTTATAACATACTAAAGCTATTCATGTTCTAGGAAAAGCACATACAATGTAAAACATTAGTAGGTGAGGTTATGCTTTTTCGCTGTGTAGTAGAGCAAGGCATGATGTAGATCATGCTATACTAGTATATTTTTTATATTCGGAAATAATTTAGAACATCCTTACAAGCAAGGGGTAGAGCGAATTAATCTTTCTATCAGTGATAGGAATCGAACTCTGGTCACATGAAGAGTGAAAGAAAAACTTTTTACCACTATCGCAATACTATATATATCAACTTTACTAGGTGTTATAGGAAGTAAAGTGTGTCGTCATCATCATCATCGTACCCAGTATATCCCGCCTATAGAAAACTATGGTCGGGATTTGGGGAGAGAAAGACGGCGGCAACTCATATCCATGAGGAGAGCATGGCCAAAGAGTCTCCCGACTTGAGAAAAAATAAGATAAAATTCTGAATCTGTAACTGATGAGACCGACTGCGGCTGCAGTGAACTCCACACATCAGGATTAAATAGTAAGTAGCAAGACAACTTGATCATAAGACAAACAAGACAAAGATGGTTAATAAAGCTGGCCCTATGTGATCTAAAGCATGTATGCATCCAACAAATAATAAAAACTATGAAAACAAAAGCGTTACAACTAATTAAAACGTACATCATCATCTAACAACACAAGAAAATTTAGGAAGCATGCATTTGTCATTTAGATATCATAATTTGTCAATTATTGAACTTCTATCAAATTGTCTCAGTATGAATCGAGTCTATATAATTAGTCTATTTTTCTAATTACTTTAAGATTGGATGTAATGATTTTAAAATTATAAGTGTTCACTCTAAGACTATAAAAATGATCACTTAATAACTGTAAATAATCACTTAAGGTTTTAAGCAAAGGTAAAGGTAAAGGACACTCTCAGTATCCCGTACAAAGCAGGGTCCAGGTGGGGGGTTTTTTATGTTTCCTGAAAGATGAGGACAAATCATACCCGTTCCAGATGCACGCAGTCAAGAAAAACCCCAATTGATACCTGCGTCTAGTAGGGGTTGAACCCCAAACCTTCTGCTCCAGATGCAGATGCTCTATCCATTGAGCCACAAATGCTTTTGGTCACTTAAAGATTTTAAGTGATCACTTTAAAACAATAAATATATATTGGGTCAGCTCAATAGAGATAATCTCATCATTGTGATTATTAAATAAGTGTTAGTTATTTGCTTGGTGGGCCTTAGTGTTGGAGTGAAGCAACCAATGACCAAAGTATAAGAAAAGCCAAATATTTTCCTAATTTAAGGCTAAGCTACTTTATGAAAATGAAAATACATTCTTCAAGAAACCAAATGTTAGAAAATCATATATATTTTCCTAAGGAAATGCATTAAAGCATAACTAAAACAAAACAAAGGATATTATGGAGACATCAAAATCACATAGTATGTACACAAAAGCAAAGCCTTACATAGGAGTTATACTTCTACAATGTGGGTTAGCAGGAATGGATATTCTCTCAAAGGTTGCACTTAACCAAGGAATGAGCAATTATGTTCTTGTTGTCTACCGCCATGCGGTCGCTACCATCGTTGTCGCGCCATTTGCTATTTTTCTCGATAGGTCTTTCTCATCGCGTATTTCAAATTTTCAAATTAGTTGTCATTAGGAGTGTTCAATGGGCACGATAAGGATCGGGTCGAGCTTAAGTAAATATGAGCCAGGTTTAATATGGGCTTTAAATGGGCCGGACTTTCAAAGCCTGGTCCGACCCGATTCGGCCCATTTTTACTACTAAAAATTATTTTAATCCTCATTTATCAATTTATAACAATTAACTTATCACTTATAATAATTAGATTGAAAAAATATCAATAATTTTATTGAATTGTCATTTTTAATATTTAATTATACTATTTACAAAGGCCCATTTTAGCCCTTATTGAACCCTTTTACAGCCCGCGTCATTTAATTAAAGTATAGCCCGTATTTGCTCCGGCCCATTTTCTGCCCGACCCTTGCAAAGCCCTTCTAGAAATGGGCCGGATAAGGGCTCAAAATGGGAGCCTGACCCATTAAACATGCTTAGTCGCCATGTAGAATTTATGTTACCTTTTTATTTTAGAAATGCATAAAAAGTATTAATGTTGAATGGTTAATGCACTAACATATGAATAATTAACTATCACAAAAAATGCTAAATAGTCAGAATTTAGTCGATAACTAGATATACCAACTAATTTCTGGCTGTTTTTGTTATTCAAAATAAGTGGTGTAAATACGTTAGATTGTACTTTAATTTTACTATAAAAGAAAATATTGCAACTAACTTGAAAAATACATATAAAATAATTTTAGAATAGGCCTAAGATGATTTTATCCTTTATTGTTTTGGGATTGAAGCAAAGATTTTGTGCAGGAAGAAGAGGACTAAGATGACTAAATCAATTTTTATGAAGCTATTGCTGCTCAGTTTGCTTGAGTAATGATTAATTCATAACTTTTTTTTTGAATATCTAAAAATTAATTTATATGAGGGTTATACTTTTTTTTTTGAGGTAATATGAGGGTTATACTTAATTATTCCATAAATGTTTTTAGGCCTGTTATTGACCAAAACTTGTATTATTTGGGAATGAAGTACACGTCAGCAACATTTGTAGCTGCAATGGTGAATGTTCTCCCAGCAATTACTTTCGTAATGGCATGGCTACTCAGGTACTGCAATAACTTTATTGTATGATCCGGTAATTACTTGTAATAACGGCCCGTTTGGTTAGTGGTACTAAATGGTGGTAATGAGAATGGTTTACAGTGTAAAATTTCATCAAAACTTTTATATCATTCCCATGATACTGAAATTTTAATCACAAAAAAATTTTTTTGTTCACAAATTTCCATTACCACCTAATACCATCTCTCCCATTGGTAATGCATTGGAATAAATTTTATGAATAAAATGAGATGATTGAAGGTTGTCAAGCATGATCATTAAAGTAGCCAAGAGATTTTTCAACTAAAATTACACTAGTTTTTCATTCCTATTACCACAATTTATTACCACCTACCAAATGGGGCGTTAAAGTAATTATTTATAGTTTTTAAATAATTTTTTTTATGATTTTAAAAGTGACCGTGATCATTTATAGTTTTAAATTAAAGTGATTATTTTTTGTATTCTTAAAGTGATTACTTTTGATATTCTAATATATTTTTGAAGTGATTACTTTTGATATTCTTAAAGTGATCACTTAGACTTATAACGATCACTTTGATATTCTTAAAGCAATCACTTATTTACGATTTTAGATTTATTTCTTATAAATTTAAAATGATCAAAATTACAATTCTATAGTGGTCATTTACAATCTAAATACGACCATTTACTTACAATTTCAAAGTGATTAATTTTCATTATCGTTTCAAATTAATTGTATTAGTCAATAAAAGTGATCCATTTGAAAAATTGACTGTATGGACCCATTTCATGTTATAAGGAATAACTATCCCTGTAAGAGATCATCTCTCAAAGATCAGATCACGACCTCAAAACAAGAAGCTTACATTTTTATTTTCTCTTTAGTTTGTATTAGTTAGACTATTTAGCCTATATATCTAATACGTCTCTCATACAGACTTGAAATGGTGAATTGGAAGAGTATACATAGTCAAGCAAAAATAATAGGAACAATAGCAACCGTAGGTGGAGCTATGATGATGACGCTGGTTAAAGGCCCTCTTGCTTTTCAACCGTTTTGGTTAAAACATGGCGGCGTAACTTATGAGCATGGTGTCACACACAATGATATTAGTCTTCATGCTGCCATTAAAGCCTCCATTCTAGTCACCATTGGCTGTTTTAGTTGGTCTGCTTTTCTCATTCTTCAGGTGTGTTTTGCAATTGGTTGTTATCTGTTGAACGTTGGCGTCTTATTGACTTGTTTGACCAACTGGAAATCTTGGTTGTTTTTATTGAAAAGTTAGCCGTAAAACGGTAAAAGCCAACTGTTTGTGAAGATGTTTGGTAAATTTGAGAAGTGGCTGTTAACTGTTTATTAGAGAAAAGTGGGTCAACAAGCCAAAAGCCAATCAAAAAAGCTACCTAGAGCAGCTTTTCATTTTGGTTAAAAGCCAACTTTTTAGCTGCGTTAAAAGCTATTTAGCAAACACTTTTTTGGCTGTTTTGACCAATCAACAAACCAAAAATTAAAAGCCAAAAGTCAACCTGAAAGCTAATTAAGCCAAAAGTCATTTACCAAACACCCTAATATATTGCGAATTACAACCTTAAAGTTTGACGCTTTTGCTTATTATAGTCTTAATGCATATTTTTTGTGAATAACACTTACCAAAGTATTAAAGTCTACAGAGTTCACACCAAATCAAGAACTCTAACCATTTTACTAGTCGGAATTTCAGGTTAAGTGGTTGAAATTCTTGAATTTGGTCTAAAAACCCGCATAATTTGATATTTTCTGGTGACTTTAATTCAAAAAAACAAACATTAAAGTTGTAATTCGCAAAAGTCCTAAACTTTAAAGCTTTAATTCGCAAATTTTTTAAAATTAACAAAGACTCGTGAAATAAAAATATTATTAGAAAGTGATAATATAATTATTTAAAAAATGAAAGAGTAGATATATGATTTTGAATTTTTGAGTTTTGATATAGGTAATGACTTTGAAGTCATATCCAAGTGAACTATCTATGACTGCATGGATATGTGTAATGGGAACACTTGAGAATGCTGTTGTTGCCCTTATCATGGAAAAGGGAAGATCTTCTGTTTGGGCAATTGGATGGGATGCCAATTTGTTGGCTGCGGTATACAGCGTAAGTCCTCCGATATTTTTAAATTATAGCCGTAAAGTTTGTTGTATAAATGTATTTTAATTTATAAATAAACAATAAATTAAAATACAAGTTGTGATAGAAAAACCAAATTACATATGACGATCAAGCCTTGTTTATATTCTAGGCGAGATGCTCTTTCCTAAAACGTTATTTCCTCCCCACCACGTTGTTTGGGAATCAACCGGAAATACGTTGTGAGACACAAAGAATTACACCAATTTCCAAGCACAAGGATATTGAAATGACATAAAAGTAACTTAAATGGTAAGAAATATGGAAATACGCAATCAATGACAAAAAATTGGATCTCATGATTGCAACTTGAAACGGAGCAAAAATGAGAACCAGAGAGAAATGGCTAGGGTTTAGCGGCTAAATTGATGGTTGAAATCTCAAGATATATTGTATACTCTTACACATACTTCCTCCGTTCCATTTTACTTGCAACATTTACCGTTTTTAGAAGTTTCATATTACTTGCAAAATTACTATTTTTGGCAAAAATAAAGTACTTATTTTATCTCACTTTATTCCTACCCCACATATCACCATTAATCATAATCATCCAATTAATTAATTAATATATCCACAAGTCTCAACCACTATCTATTTATGATAATTTTTTTATTTCTACCCCACATATCACCATCAATTATACATCATCCATACTTTTACCATACTAATTTAACAGTCCTTAAAAAATGTGTCAAACCCAATGGTGCAACTAAAACAGAACAGCGGAAGTATATCATAAGATGTGGATCAAATAATTAAGCATTCTTATAGCAATATGCCAATACATATGTTAAACGGAAAGACTTGAGTAATAAGGTACATGTTGATGATTTTTGTATATTTAGAGACCGTCTTTTGAGAGACGACTCTTAAAAGTCCAGCCCAAATCTATATTTGAAATTGTAATATTATATATTTAGAATTAGATTGGGCTTTTTGAGAGTGTCTTTACAAAAGACGGTCTCAAGTAAGAATTTGTGTTATTGTATAGGGCATATTTTGTTCGGGACTATTATATTACGTTCAAGGCGTTATAATGAAACAAAAAGGCCCAGTCTTCGTCACAGCTTTCAATCCTTTGTGCATGGTCATTGTTGCTGTTTTTAGTACCATCCTTATGCCCGAAAATATGTATCTTGGAAGGTAACTCAAGGCTCTACATATTATATATTTATTCTTATGAGTTACGACTAGAGTGTTTAATGGGTCGGATAAGGGTTGTGCCGGCTTATGTAAATATGGACCGGGCTGGATAAGGGATATTTAAAATTAATATGGGCTTTGAATGGGTCGGGCTTTCAAACCCTGGTCCGGCCCAACCCGACTCATTTTAACTACTAAAATTATTTTAATCCCATATATCAATCAGGCCCTCTCTTAAGAGACCGTCTATAGTATAGACGCTTCTTAAGAGCTCAACCCATATCTCTCTTTTAACTTACAAAACCACCAACCAGTTTTTTTTAAAATTTATAAATTGGGCTAGGCCAAAACTTGAGACGTCTATTGTATAGACGGTCTCAAGTAAGAATTTGGGTTTATTAATTTATAAAAATTAAATTATCATTTATAATAATTATATTGAAAAAATATTAATAATTTCATTGACATTGTCATTTATATTATTTAAATTATACATCAATTATACTATTTACCAAGGCCCGTTTTCGGCCCTTATTAAGACCTTTTACAGCCCTCTTCAATTTAATTATAGTATAACTCATTTTCGAGCTGGCCCTTACAAAGCCCTTCTTAAAACGGGCCGAATAAGGGCTTTGTTGTGGGTATTAAACGGTAGTGTTCCTGTTGGAAATTGTACCATATTATTTCGATGGTAAAATTTCACTCCCATTTTAATAACAACTCATTGAACACCCCTAGTTACGACTCATTTTGTTGTGAGTATAAGTTGTTTGAATATGACGTTGAGGACCATATTTTGAAAATATTTGCAGATTAATAGGCGCAATAATTATCATAGCAGGCTTGTATATGGTGTTATGGGGAAAAGGCAAGGACTATGATGCAAGTATAGACGAACAAATTCAACCAAAAGATTCAGAAAATGATTCAAATAATACTATTTCTCAGTCTTTATAAATTGATCATACCCTATAATTTTACAGTATTTTGGATAATTTAACGGTAGTTAACTTTTAAAGTCAATCCCAACAAATAAGAAATCACAAGTTTTGATTATTCTATTAAAAAAATTTGAGTTATTGGTTTTTTTTTTTTTGTTAATTAAATAAATACAAACCCATAAATCAGAAGTAATTTTATGTTTAACATTCATTTTCATAAAAAATTTCATTTGATATGCACGAAATAGTAAAAAAAAAAAAAATATTGCTTTCTTATTATATAAATTTTTAAGAGTTATTAATAATAATGGCATTTGTTTTATTGGTACAACCGTATTTTATTGATATCAAAGAAATAAAAAATAAAATTCACACAATTTAAATTAGTTTTAAAATTTCTTATTTATATGAAAATACATCATTTGTATAAAGTAGCAAATGAAATACATTGCTTTAATCGCCTAGCTCGACTGACAGGTTGAAAATGAGTCTGGCTGAAAACGTGCTCTATTACAGTTAAAAAGAAGTGGGCTATAAAAGGGCTTAATAAGTACAAACTGGGTCGTTTCAATTTTTCATAGAAATCGTTAATCTTGATGAAGCTACTAATTTTTCTTGTATTGCAAAGTTATGAAGCAATCCAATTCAGCTCAAAAGGTGTTCATTTGTTTGAATGTAAAGCTCAATTTGTATCTTCCGCATCTGAAATGAAAATAACTTAACATCAACATACAAAAGTTACTAAAAATTGGTGCCCCATAAAACTTTCCTCTTAGGCATCTAAGCAAACGAAGTCAAATTTGTTCAAGTCAGTAAGAAACCCAACAGATCATGCTGGTTCCAAAATTTCCTCACAAAATGAACTAGTCGGGCTTTCAAGCCAAGGCCGTAGCAAGGGCAGGGCAGATAGGGAGACCAACCTGGACCCCTAAACCAAAAACCCATCTTCAGATATAATAAAGGCCCCAAATTCCCAGAATAATTATTTATGAAAAAAATAACAAAACATAAAAGAAAAAAAAAATGAAGAAGCGTATTAAGCAACTAGCAAAAGGAGTTTCAAAAGAATTTCAAACACCACTATTCAACCTTCTTCCTCCATTATTTTTCTCCCAAAATATTCACTTTCTTTGTGAATTTTGATTAACTCAAAAACAATTGTCATCAATTCATATCCCCTTTTGAAGGTGATTTTGTTCTTCAAAATGTATCTCAATTTAATTTTCAGGCAGATTAATTTCTTCTCTTTCTGATCATGATAAATGGTAATTTTATCCTTTAATTATCAATGAGAATTCATCTAATTATATATAACCCTCTTGTATATTTTACTTTATTCATCATAATCTATTATTTCTATTAAGTTTTGGGAGAAATGCTAGATTGCTAAGGTTAAATGGTCTAGCTACTTTATGTATTGAGAAAAATATATTAGAACATATTAATGTAGAAACTATTATTAGTGATTTTGCATCTAGAAACGCTCGTAGAATAATTTTCATAAGAACGCTTAAGCTTTGATTTCAAAGTTTAATCTATATGAAATTTTATGTTTTTAAAGATTATTATGCGTAATTAAATATGTATTTTTTTGCCTACCTAATTTTTATTTTCTTTAAAAATATTATATACGAATTACGGCCCCAATTTATGTCTTCATCTCGGGCCACCGAAATTTCTGAAACGGCCCTGTTTCAAGCCCAACACATAGGAAGTCCAATTAGGCCCGTATCCGGCCCATTGAACTCCCTTAGCATCGTAGAATGGATCAAACACCCGGCGAACGATGGTGTTGGAGTGAAATGGTTAAGTCTTACTCTCTCCGTTCTATAAAAATTACTGCTGAATGTGACATGTTATGTATTAAAATGTCATTATTATTAGTAGTAAGTATTATGGTAAGAAAGAAATGAAGTATACTATACATAACGGTGTACCACACCTAACGTGCTATCCTTAATTCTTGATTAGACAATTATACCCCACAAATTAATAATCAAAAGAAAATAAAATTTGAATATCGAAAAAAAGAAAATAAAATTTGAAAATTGCGTAAAGCGACGAAACAAAAAGGAGAGAAAAATAAAAAAATAAATCTCCATTTTATACATTCTCGAAATTGCATTTCTCTCTCTATCAAAGCCCTAGATTTTCTCTCTATCAGGTGTTGCTACATCCATCACTCAGCACAAAATGGTAAAAATTGTCTCTTTCTTTTTTGTTTTCCGAGTTATTTCCTGTTTTTTTTGGTGGATGGCATGAATCTAGGTTTTGTTTTTTCTATTTTTATCATCTTTTCAGAATCATGCTTTGATTGCTTGTTAATTTTCGATCTGGAATCTCTGTCAACAGTATCCATGCTTGTTTTGAAATTGTTTGATTTTTCGGTTGTTGAAGTATTTGAAAATTTTTTCTGACCAATTTTTTTGTGCTCTCTGATCTGAAATAGTGACGATTAAGTATATTAGACTATTGATTTTATCTAAATTTTTTTTGTATTTTTGTTAATGGAAAATAGAAAGATGATTTGTAGTGATTACTACACTGTTGATCTGCTATAGTTCAATTGATAATGTCGGATGAAAATGGCTAGCATCTCTAGTAAGAGGCATTGTTAGGATCCTCTCCATTATTTTGAATGCAATGGATGATCCATTACCTAATCTAAGGTTTAGATTGGTAGATGGAGAAAGGTAAAGGAGATCGTAGAATTTGTTTTTCATACAACTACAGGTGTTGAAATCGTAGTTGAAGTAATGGAGAGAAAGTGAGAGGAGCCTAATTCGGCAGAGGTGTGCTTTAGTTAAAGGAAAGTAATTGATTTATTCAATTTAGAGGATAAGAGTTTATTGATATAACCTTTGAGAGTTTCCCGGTAATAGATTAGAAGATTTAGGATTTATGGCCAGATGTAATTTTTCAGTAGGAAATACTTCTGAAGTTGAAGAGTTTCATGAGATTTTGTTGCTGATAGTTTGCTTATGCTCATTTACCGCTATTGTGATTTAAGTTGGTTATTTCAAGGAGTTAAGTGGTGGTTAGATACTTCAATTTGTGAAAAATACTTGGTGTCTGGGACAAGTTTAACTGGTTGTTGGAGCTGTTAATTTGTTTTGATCCATTATTATGGAATTGCACAAGTGTTTCCAATGATAAATGGATTTGTCGAACAAAAGCCCATGTTTGTTTGGATATTACCTTAACACTTTGCTTATGAAGCCTAAATCAAATAACAAATGACTCTATAAGGTTATTTTTATTATCCGCTAGCTGACTAGAGTTGATGAAACTCTAAAACTTCTCTTGCTGTTAAAACAACTTTGTGGTTATTCATACATGTTTAGTTTTTGTATATGAGTAGAGAAGGTGTTTAATGTTCATAAATTCCTTGTGGTTATGTTAGGGAACTATTTTTAAATCCTAGATTTCAATTTATAAAATCATAAATAGAGATTGTCCTTGCTTAAGAATAAAAGATAGTTTGGGATAAAATAAATTCTATGACAATGCTTGGGTAGTCATTTTCAAATTTTCTACTTTAACTAATTAAAAAATAAAAGTAATTTGGCCCAAATTCAAATTAAATTTTTTTGATTTGGTAACATTAATTTTAAGCCAATTGTAGAATTTAAATGGAATTATGGTTCTCAAACTTAGCAAGTAGATTATTATATTATGCGCACTTATTTTTGTAAAGCATCACATTATGTTTGCTACATTAGTTAATTGGAAATAACCATTTCGTTAGTGTTATGACTAACAAGGGTAAGGTTGCATACATGTGACCATTGTTAACTGGAACGACATTCGGTTTTGAACGGGAAACAGGAACGGGAACAAGGAACACAACCTAGATTGACTCGGGAATGCTAGGGTGCGAGATATATTATGTATAAAAATATATTTGACGACAAAATATAATTAAAATGATTTTTTTTTTTGCGTAAGGAAATAGTATTTAAGTAAATTTTTTAGGTTTCTAAGTTTCATCTTGTTTTCCTCTCCTCATTTTTTTTAATTTGTAAATAAAAGCCAAAATACCATTTAAAAAAGATCTTCTGCACCGGGACGTCACCTTGAGCGATTTGGGTCGTGTTTCGGGGTGATTGGGGACGGACGTTCCCGGATCGCGGAACGTGGCTACCTTCCACGTTCCATGTAACTATGCATGTGACGCCCTTTCCTCCAGGAGCCTTTATTAATGGAATGTTGTTATTGTTGTATTGATGATCCAGTGAGCTATAGACTAAAGAGTAGAGACATGTCTAGGGATAAAGTAGCTTGTATAATGCATGTCCATGGCTATGGATATTTGAGTTAGAAATCACTTTCTTTTTTCAGTGATTCTGATTAAGCAGAAATGCATTTATATGCCATGAATGTAAATTTCATGCAAAAGAAGCCAAAATCTTTTTACTGAATTCTGACTTGAAAGAATGGACTAATTATTCTGAATTACTTCAGTGCAACACTATTAATGTCTGTATTGATCCCATCCCGAGCTTCTTAGACTGCAAGTGATGTTTTCATTTTCGATTTATTTTCTCTCAATGTGTGAGCAATATTCATTTCATGTCAATTATATATCTGTGAGGTTAGTGTACAGCTATTTGTCATGTCGCAGGTGGAGCACCAAAGAAATGGATGTGGTTACATGTTTCTTCAAATATTTTGTTTTTGATGTAGTTGTGATGTACATTGGCATTCTTTTGTAGGCCAATGCTGCGTCAGGAATGGCAGTTGATGATGCTTGCAAGCTCAAATTTTTAGAGCTGAAGTCCAAGAGGACTCACCGCTTCATAATTTTTAAAATCGAAGAAAAGCAAAAACAGGTAATAGTCGAAAAGGTTGGTGAGCCTTCTCAGAGCTATGAAGATTTCACTTCAAGCCTTCCTGCCGATGAATGCAGATATGCTGTTTATGATTTCGACTTTGTGACTGCAGAGAACTGCCAAAAGAGCAGGATCTTTTTCATTGCATGGTAATCTTAGTTACAAATACTTCCTGTAGTTTTCTCTGTAGGTTCTAAGTTACTGACCCCTTTTCTGATGCCTTGATTTGCAAGGTCTCCCGACACAGCAAAGGTTAGAAGCAAGATGATCTATGCTAGCTCAAAGGACAGATTCAAGAGAGAGCTGGATGGTATTCAAGTTGAACTCCAAGCAACCGATCCTTCAGAGATGGATATGGATGTCATTAAAAGCCGCGCTAATTGATATGCTAGCATGTTTCCGATGCCGTGTCGAGCGTTATTCGTACAGTGAGTCCACTATAGCTATGTTTAAATGTTAATACCTTTGATGGGGTAATAGAACTTTTGATTACATACGATATTGGTTGGGTGTTGAAGTGTAAAACTGATGTCTTATTTTTCTTTTTGCTTCAGAAATTACATTGATATGTTGACTGTGGGATTTCTATGATGTCTAGCTGGATTGGATGTGTATGCTTGGCTATCTGTTTTGTGTATTCCTTTTCTAGGCCCCATCTTCTCTTATTTGAGATAGAGGACCGCTTTCTGTATCACTAATCCCTGAATCGAAAATCATTTGATTTTGTTGGCTGTTGCTTATATATTATATGCTGTTCTTTACTTTTCTCTATTTAAATCCATTATAATTCCTTCCTTCTTTTTAATGTCAATTGTCAATCAACTCTTTTTTCTAAACACTTATTTTAGCTTGTTTGACTCAATAATTCAACTAAGCTCAACCAGCTATTAATCTTATAAAGTTCAATTAATCTTTTTTTTTTTAATTTTAAAATTAGGCTGGCCCAAACTTTAGACGTCTCATGTAACGGTCTCAAGTAAGAATTTGTGTCTCCCTTAACTTCCACCAACATAAAAAGTAAAAACCATAACCAAGTTTGTTAGTAAAATACATAATACCAAATTGAAATAACATAATCATTCTACATAAATTTTTCAAGGAGCATAATTGGACCATGAAAATAATGAAATACATTTAAAAACATTTCTAAGCCTTAGAACCATTAAGGTATGCAATTAACTTCAAAGAGATCAATTTTGGGCACTATAATCAAATGTTTTTCAAACATAATTTTATCATAAGTATTTTAAACTAAATTTACTAAATGAAACAATGCTTAGTCGTCATCAATCCTATGATCTCATTAACAATGCAGATTCGGGTGGGTTTGAGCTTGTAAAGCTACTACGAACCCGAGTGGAAAAAATGGTGGGGAATAGATCATTTCTTTATAGCAGGAAGAATACATGGGATTTTAGAAGATCAGCAAATAAGAACGACTCAGTTTGGGGAACCAAATTCTTTTACTTACACGAAACCGAAAACATGACATTCACGAAAATTCCATTTAATTTACTGGGTACTTTGGTGGAAATTTCATTATTAATTTTTTTAGTATCCAGCAATTGTGGCTGTAAATTTAAGTTCTCAATTTAATAAGAGTTTCCGTATATAAATGGTTAAAAGTGAGAGAGAAATAATTTGTATATAATTTTAAATAGTTTTTTTTAAGTTATAAACAATTTATTTTTGAAATCAGAAATTTTAAAATTAATTTAAATTGTGTGAATTTTATTTTTTATCTCTTTGATATCAATAAAATACGGTTGTACCAATAAAACAAATGCCATTATTAAAACTAAGTTGTAAAAATTTATATATTTTATAAAAATAAGAAAGCAATATTTTTATGAAAATAATAGTTGAACATAAAATTACTTTTGATTTATATGAAAATACATCATTTGCTAAATATAATTCCCTTAAACTTTTTTGGACTCTAAAGCCCTATCCCTATCCCTATTTACCCTAAATCCCCTACCCAACCCTAACCCAAAGCCCACCCCTTAGGCCCTAACGGCCCAAACCTACCCTAAATCCCCTACCCGACCCTAACCCAAACCCCACCCCTTAGGCCCAGTGTCGGACGTAAGTTGGGGCACACGGGGACATGTGCCCCTAGGCGTTTTTTAAAACAAAATTTTAAACAGAATTTTTCCATTGGTAAGAGTAAAATTGTAAAATTAATATTGATTTATTTGTTGCACTTTCTTTTATGATAATCGTATTTAAAATTTTAGTAAGTCTTGTATGAGAATGTCTTACCGTGAGATGGGCCCATACAAACAACCCATGATTAAAAAAGATAAAAAAAAATGAAAAATAAATTCACCCTTGTACAAGAAACTGTTTTTTCAAATAGTTTAGGCTGACCCAATTGAGACCTTCTTACGGTGAGACGACGTTACTAAAGAAGGTGCACTAAAATAAAGAATATGCACTATAATAAATCAATCCACTGACCCAATAAGGATGAATGAATTTAATAAGTTCAAGTTGTTATTAATTCAAGCTCCGCATATGACTAAAGATAGATCTTGATTACTAGCATTTTTTATTCGAAAACAATATTTAATTACGAGAAACTCTTTCAAGAATAAGATCATAAATTTTGATAATTTTAGTGTGCTTCCACTTGTCATTTTGCATAAATAAAAAATTAGTTGTTAATTTTACAAACGAAACGCTACCGAAATTTTGTTCTTTAATTGGTGCCCCCTAAGACTCGAAACTCTAGATCCGCCACTGCTTAGGCCCTAACAGCCCAAACCTATCCTACCCTAACCTAAAATCCCGCCCTTTACCCTAACCTAAACTATCCTAAACCCCCACCCATTGGCCTTTTAGGCCCTACCCTATCCTAATCTATCTAGGCTAAGTTTTTTAGGCTAAGTTTCAATGAAATGCTTGCCGACTGATGAACTTACTATACTACATAAGATTTTTAATAAATGATTTTTAAGCCAAATAAATACAATAACTATTGTGATATTACTTAGTTTCGAAAATTACTATTAGTAATCTATAACTTCATTGTCCAATGTCTAAAGGATTGTTTAACATAATAACAGTAATAGTGTAGTACTAGCGCCGGAGTAAAGATTTTGGAGGTCATATTCATTTTTATTATGTTTTGAAAATGAGACCCTTTATTATTTTAAAAGTTAAAAAAATTTTCACTAAAAGAAAAATTCGAGTTATAACATTATATTATTTAAATATAAAAAAGGTTTACAACAAATCACTTAAAAAATATTACTCAAAAGTGGGTCTGAATAGCACCATTGAATATTTAAAGCCCCTTATTTTGGGGTCTTAGGCGTTCGGCTACCTCAGATGCCCTAAAAACTGCTCGAAATAAGTTGAGATAGACATACATACTCTTGAGTCTTGATCATATTCAAAATGTGCATGTTCATTCCTTTTGATTATGAGAATTCATAATCTCAACAATAATATTTTTGAAATTATAAATTTTTGATATTTCCTACTATAATAACATCATCTCTAATTTCTAATGGAACAAAGCATTAATTAATTATAAAACAATAAAAGACACATATAAGTATATAGTGATAATCTTTGAAAAGCATCATAAGTGATAATATTTTTCCCGATAATACGTTGTTATTAACAATAAGTCTAGCTCAATTTAACATGGTATCCAAGTTGATGGTCCGATTAAAAATTAAGAATGGTAGGTCTGAAAAAAATGGCGTTCTTGCCCTAATTGATTACTCCCACATGCAAATTTAATGGGGTTTAGGTTCACGTGTGAAGGGGGTGTTGGAATGGTTTATCCCACATCGGCAAATTATAGATGGCGTAAACACTTTATAAGTTATTGGAAACCATCTCCCCATTGCGATATGATTTTGGGATGGTATATATGTCCTTGGTTTATGAAATGTGTCCAAGTTTTCAATTATTGCTCACAATTTAATGGAATTTGATCATCTATATTGCGCCTCCTAACTCCAACCTTAAAGCGTTAAAAAAATACTCGATGATTTGAAATTTACCCGACTTTATAACCAAATTTGATTTGACCTGATTTCAAAAATAATTTATTATTATGTAAAAAACAATATAAACGCAAAATCTATTTTCAACTAACCCAAAACACCTAATTTAAAATTAACCCGATAACCTAAATTAACGCGAATTCTCCGATCTCAACTGGACTATATTGTGCTAATCTGCTTCACCAAGCAAGTGCCTAATATTTAATCGAATTTATTAGCACTATAGTCATCACAAGCCAATAGGCAGAGTTTTTCACGTTAAAGCAAATGAAGAAAAGTAATTAGTAATTATTAATAGGAGCTATCTTTGAATATACCTAATGATACTTGAAATATGGACTATCTCTTTTATCATATTTTTTAATTGCAACTATATAATATAATATAAAATAAAATGCTCTAAAAGTTGGAAAATCACCTTGCTAAATGGTAATAAATAAAAAAATGTCTAATAAATTATTTAGAGTATAACCATCATAATCATAAAACATTGTCAAAATATTTTTCCATTAAATAGCATTAGTATATAGGTATTCGGCAAGTGGTTTCATACTCTTTGGCGGCTTTTGATCAAACAATTTAAAAAATATTCTATAGATGATTTATTATACCAAAATCGAAATGCTTCTCTAACGACCCGTTTGATCAAAGTTCTACGTCATTTTAATGGGAATGAAACTTTGATCACAAAAATGTTTTTTTTTGTTTACAAATCTCCATAACCACCTAATAATTATCTCCCAATGGTAATGCTTTATAATGAACTTAATAAAGAAAATGAGATGATTGAAGTCGGATAAGCATAACCATCAATCTAACCAAGAGATTTTTCATCTAAACTTACACTAATTTTCATTCCATTACAATCGCTTATTACCACCTACCAAACAGGTCGTAAAAGTAGATTTTTTCATTGACTGGTTTGACTTTTTACATACTTTTTATCTAAAATATATCCAGTGTTGTTTATTCGAGTCATCAGATCAATTTAATATCTGCCGTCTTAAATCGATTCAAAATCGAGTCTTTTCTCTATGTTTGTTTTTACATTTTTCTAAAAAAAATTAGAGGGTGGAAAATACACTTTTCAACATTTGACTATTGAATCATATTTACTTGCTCCCATATAAATTATATGGAGTATATATCAATATCATCACATAAAACTAATACCAATACTTAAGAATTATTAACAAGCAATTGCTCCGATCTAAGATGTGCACAATTGAAAAGCAAGGAAATCTTTACATCCTAACCCTAATCGGCAACAATGAACATCGTCTAAACCCAACCCTAATTTCCTCAATCCGATCATCTCTTTCCCAAATCAAATCCCAATTCCTTCAATCCAAATCCCCTTCCGTTTTAATCACTACCGGACACGGTAAATTCTTCTCTAATGGCTACGACATTGCCTGGTCAAAATCCACACCAAACCCTAACCTTTCGGCGCATATCATGAACGCGCAATTACAATCCCTAATTTTCGAATTAATCAATTTTCCCATGCCGACAATCGCCGCCATCAACGGACACGCATCAGCAGCAGGATTTATACTAGCAATGGCACATGATTACCTTCTAATGAGGAAAGACAGAGGGTTTCTGTACATGAGTGAAGTAGATATCGGGCTAGTGATTCCGCCATGGTTTCATGCTATTATGAGATGTAAAATCGGAGGAGGATGGGAAGGTATGAGAAGAGTGGTTTTAATGGCGGAGAAAGTGACGGGAGAGAAAGCGAAGGGGGAGTTAGGGGTTGTTCATGAAGTGTTTGTAGGTGAAAAGGGAGCCATTGAAGGAGCAGTGAAGTTAGGAGAAGAATTGGTAAAGAAGGGTTGGGATGGTGAAGTTTATGCTGAGAATAGAAAAGGGTTGTTTAAAGATGTTTTAGATTTGATTGCCATTGATGATGGGGTTGTTAATGGTTCTAAGATTATGACAAAACTTTGATTATGGTTTGTGTAATTGTGGTGATGTCACATGTTGGGTAGATGAGATATTCTTGCAGACAGACGATCTCAAACAAGAAGTTCATATCATCAAAATATGTATAAAATGAGTTATTTAATTTATGTATAAGTGCGTCTTGTCACGAGATTGTCTCTTACCATTAAAATGTAACTAATGTGTTTGTTGTATGAATAATTTGTAAATGCAATAATCCAAGAAAGGTTGGCTAATATTTACGATTCTCAGTTTTTTGGCTTAATCGGCTAGTGTTGGTTTGGGCGCATTAAATGAAATTTGAATTTATGCATCACTTAAAAATTATCCTATATTTTTTATCATTATAATTAAATAATATTTTATGTTCGATTCTCAATATTGCTTCTCACCTAGGGCATGTCCAAACAAGTGTGAAATCCTATTGTTATGTTTTGTAAGATCAACTGTCTTGTATGAGATTGTAAGTGATCATTTTAAGGGTATGAGTATCAAATAATGATTGTTTTAAAATTATAAGAGATTACTTTAACGTTATAATTGGTAATTTAAGACAGAAAATGTATATTGGGCCAGCCCAGTATAGAATGTTTCACCATGGAACCGTCTTATTTAAGAATTAGTGTTGTAAGATATGTTTATTGTATGTCGAAACTATGTTTATCATCCTTTGCTCTCGTTTTTTTTGCCCTTGAAAAAGCTATACAATAGCAAATTGAGTGTTGTTTGGAGAGAAAGTGCCATTTTTATAAAAGGTCATCAATTTGATTCTTACTCAATCAATCCTATAATAAATAAATAAATGAATCATACCTAAGATAATACACCAAATCTTCACAAAAAAAAAAGATAATAGAGTAAAATATGAGGTAGTAGGTTAGATAGTTCATGGTAGAGAATATTCAGATCACAAACACTACGATTGTAATTTTGTTAATTTTGAGTTATATTTAGTTAAAGTTTTTATGTACTTGCTAATTTTTATCTCTGATATAAATATCGTATGACTCTTTATTAACGAATCATGCATTATTTTGAAAAAAAAAGTAGTAGGTTAGATACTAGCAAATTATGACTATCAAAAAGTTGATGGACAAAGAAATGAAGACTAATCAAGGCATTCCGTAAGGTATTTATGATACAAAAGACTCCATCCCTATTTAGTTCACCTAAATTTTGCTAATTCAATTAAATTTTATCGATGGTAATTATTTTTTACTAATTAGAATTAATTTTGACGATTGTAATTGATTTTTACTAATTATAACTAATTTTTTTCTAATTATAACAAATTTTTACTTAAGATAACTAATTTTTATTGATTATAACTAATTTTTACGGACTAAAACTTACTTTTATTGATTACTTATTTTTTAAGTGAACTAAACATAACCATAGGAAAGAAGTAAATTACATGACCATAGGAAAGAAGTAATTTACATGCTCTTAACTAACAAACTATGAAATATAACTTCTCATGATGTTATTCATCTTGCCATGTATATATACCCTTCTATATAAACAAACTACGGTGATACTTTGGTGATACTTTTAAGATGTTGTGTAGCAAATTTAAAAGAACAGATAAAATAGATTACAATTGTTTCACCATCAAAGGACTTGTACGAAATACTTTTGTTATCGCTCCAAGACATCCCAATTGAGATTACAATCTTATTATTATCTAATGCATTCTCTTCTTAGTTAAGTTTATAGTATAGTCACACAACAGCAACGCCAGAGTCTAAATCCCGAAAACATAGTGTATGTCACAGATTCAACAAGTAATTGAGTGGTTTAGTATACGAGTGAGGACTAAATTGTTCAGGGACGAAAGTAGTGCATTCAGAACAGATTCAGCCAGATCTACTTATTAAAACGTAACAATTCGAGGACCTCACCCGAATGTAGCTTCTTTGAAGCACGAAGCTCCCTTAACTCTTTATAGGTGATCGGAGGATAAAGGCGAGGGTGCTTAGCATCTACGAACTCTGGTGGTGCTTCGATTGTTTTATCCGGGGGTGGAGAAAGGAATGTCGCAATCGACAAACGTATCCCTGCAGCCTTGCACTGAACTCGGTGCTGCACATTACGTAGAAGTCCGTTGCTCCATGGCTTTCAAAGTAGTATCAATTGCCAGTCAGGAATAAGATATGTCAGTACTTAGTAGAATCAAAACCAGAGAAACTTTTGTTCAAGTACCTTGACATTTGAACACTTGGTAACGGATTGGGTTAAGCAAATCCTTTCGAATTTGTTTGGTTTGTAGCTATGGAAACCCAATCCATTACAACCCGTTTGGTTAATGGTATTAATTGGTGGCAATGGGAATAATTTATAGTGTAAATTTTCATTATATTTATCATGTCATTACCATGGTAATAAAAGGTTGATGATAAATAAGGTTA
Organism: Amaranthus palmeri; assembly: GCA_019776075.1. Taxonomy (NCBI): domain Eukaryota; kingdom Viridiplantae; phylum Streptophyta; class Magnoliopsida; order Caryophyllales; family Amaranthaceae; genus Amaranthus; species Amaranthus palmeri. The sequence goes on from JAAKBH010000278.1 coordinate 373,735, forward strand.
TTTGTTCACAATGTTTCATTACCACTTCATACCACATGTTTAAGTGGCAATGGAAAAAAAAAAGAGAGAAGAAAAAAAAATAATAAAAAGTATGGTCAATAAATTCATCAAAAGATATTCTTACTAAAATTACAATAACATTCTATTATTATTCCCATCATTTTATACCGGTTATCAAATAGGCCGTAAGTTATTGTTACTGGGAGGGTTCAGGGAAGACCCATGTGGGCACCTTTAGGTTGACCCATTTATATATAGTGTGCTAAAGTGATTACTTACAATTTTTAAGTGATTAATTAAAGAAATAAACTAATTATATGGACTCGTTTCAATCAACATTACACTGATTTTTCATTCTCAATATCATCGTTTATTACCAAGTACCAACTACCAAACGGGCCTGAAGGAGATGTAAGGAAGTGAACTTACAGCAGCAACATCTCCAAGATTCACAACAAGTGTTCCGGGGCAGGAATCAACAGCAACAAATTCACCGGACTCGTTCATAACTTCAAGACCACCAAGATTTTCATCATCCTGAAGTATTGTAAGAAATCCAGAGTCTGTGTGAATTTGTACTCCTGAAGACCCAATACTTTCGGGAGTGAAACTATATTTATTGATCCTGAACTGACAAGGCCAACCTTCAAAACTGTACTCATTCAAACCCATAATTGTGGACATCTTAACAGCAATATCTATAGCAGATTTGTAAATTGCTTCAGCATAATTCTCTATTATCTCCCTGTTCAACAGTTTTGGCTTTACATATTAATGAAAACCGTATAAATTCTGAAATTACTAACGGAAATAGAATCAAACTCCTAACACCTTACCAAACAAAAACAGAATCAAATTCCTAGTGGCATACGAAGCGCAATGAAGTTTGAATTGTTGCCAAAAATATCCCCCACCAAGATGTAGGTTTACGATTCACCCTGGTGTCAGCAAGGGTTGGTGAGTCCACCATGGTTTTCCAGGCTGCCGAGTTGTAGCAGGTTTTTGATTGAGATTATTCAAGTGTGTGGGTGGCTTGAGTGCACCATGGTAGAACTTGGCTTTTTAAGCACATAGGTGTTTGGTTGTGTAGGCAAAGGCAGGGAAGAATATTAGGTAGTGTGCATACAGATGGAAGTTTCTATAATACTGGAAGGCTTTGGGAAAAGGAGTAGCATGGAATACTGCACCGAAAAGTGGTCAAGGACATCAGTCAAAGGGTGCTCGTCAAAGCAACCATCATCATCATCATCATACCCAGTGTATCCCGTTCATAGAAGACTATGGTCAGGGTCTAGGGAGGGAAGAAAGAAGGCAGCTCATACCCATAGAGGAGAGTTCGGTCAAAGAGTCCCTCGGGTTCGTTAAAGCGACCTATGTGCACAAACAAGCACCAAGAACAGAACACTGCCAGACGGTGCTGCTTCATCAGTACTCGGACGAGCAGGAGCGCCCCCCTGCAAACCCTCTTTTTTCGCAGCTTTACCTATGTCTGTCATTACTTAGTATTTAGTGGCCTTAGACATATGAAGGAGCCTATCACTTAAGCTTAGCCAAGACACTATCTTTCTAACCCTTAGACAACCACAAAGCCTCTCTAATCTCTTTCTCTCATTGTGATCCTTATATAAGTTCATAGCTTGAATTCCAAGCATTATCTATATAATCAATAAAGCAAACCATCACCTATACGACATAGTCTTAATTAGGTGAACCTCATATATCTTTTATCGTTTTTATAAGAGCGTTGTTTGTTTCTTAGATACAAGTTCAGTTAAAGAAAATCTTACCCTCAAACCCCAACTAACAAATTGAAGAAAATTGACTTGATATTACAAAATTTCTTTGTCAAAATAATAATTATTGCATCATCCAATACTTACAATAAATTGGAGAAAATTCAATTAGGTCACTAATGTTATTTATCAATATATGTTCAATGGCCTCATCACTTACTTTGGAATCCACACAGAGCTTTTTAATATGTATTCAGTGATTTTCATCGCTTTCTTGACATCTAGGTATTTGGAGTCTAATTGACCGCATTGCTTCTGCCTCTCTTGCGATAGGATACGGTGTCAAGGAAGGTTTGTGTTCGCAAAAGGTCTGTGTTCGCAACCACACTTCTAGCCCAAACCATTCTCATGTGAAAGGGCGTGTTAGAGTATATAACATATCCTTGGACAATGGCTGTAAAAGCGGAATTTACTGGTTATGATGGTATAGTATGGCATGACCTCAATCAACACAATCCCACAACAGATTTATAAGTCTATGGAAGTTTGACAAATCATACAATTGTTACAAGCAACTTCATAATCTACCCATCTACTGTAAACAGATTATTAGATTTTGTATAACCTAAACATCATTCAATTTCAAACACAAACCCTAAAAATGTTCTGAGAAAATAAATAGCAGAAATTAGGGAAGAAAACCTTTGTTTGGAAGAAGCTTGAAGCTGTGTACAAAAGTTAGAAACAGAGGTAGAAGAAGCAACATCAAAGAGTCCCAAAGCTTCGTAAAGAGGATTCTTCTCACTGGGAGCCATATACCCACTTCCAGGAAGCACATCCACATTTTTCAGTTTAATTTCAGTGGGAAGATCGAGTAATTCGTTTGCGACTGATTTCATTTCCGCCATTAATTTTGGGGATACTCCATGATTGATCACTCTGAAGCAACCCCATTTTTGAAATACTTCCTTTAGATTCTCTGAATTCAGTTCGAATTCTTGAAGATCTATGATTGGGATGCTTTTCCCTGCCATTTTTTTAGATGTTTACAAATTTATTTATTTTTTTTAAATCGGTAAACGTTCATCAGGCGGGGTTTTAAAGGGAAATTAAAATTATCATTCCTACTTATAAGTTTGTGCACTTTTTTTAATGGTGTCATCGTGTTATTGAACGTTTTACAATTAAACTCCCCCCGTCCTATTAGTTTTGTCCACTTTGTAATGGGCACGCAAAATAAGTAAAAATAGTAGTGGAATATTTTTAGTGATTATAATAATTGAAAAAGGTGGTAGTGGAATAGTTTAAGTGAATATAATAATTGAAAAGGTGGCAGTGTGGTATTTTAAGTTAATATAATAATTGAAAAGGTGGTAGGTAGGGTATTATTAAATAATATAAGTTGGGGTAGTTGGGGGTATTTAGGTAAAAAGTTTGCCAAAAAAGGAAAGTGGACAATTAAAGAGGGATTACCCAAAATGGAATAGTGGACAAAACTAATGCAACGGAGGGAGTATTTTTTTTCTTTTTTTTTTCAGTTTAAAGTCGTTCAAAACTGTTGATTTTTTTCTTTTTCTTTTAATTTTCAATTTAAAACATAAAAAAATAAAAGATAAAGAAAAAGGTACAGTTTTGGGCGAATTTGAACGAACAGAAATTAGAAAAGATTACGGTTATAAGACGTTCAATAACACGAGGATGCCATTGATAATGAAAAAAACGTAAGACTACCATTGATTAAGTGCAAAAACTTACATTGATAATTTCCCTTAATTAAATAAGCAGCTAAGCCTATAGAGTAAGTAACATACTAATTTTTTAAGGTATAATTGATTTTCGATTAGTTCCTCTTCCTCACTCAGGCTATCATACCATCAAAATTGAATTAGTGTTGAAGTAAGATTCGGGTGTTGTCTCACCAAATGTGTTCAAACTCGAGAAGGAATATATTTTCTAGCAAATCAGAATGAATACAAGTTTTGAACGAAAAAATAAATTAAAATATAAATGAATGTTAAGGAAAGCACGTACGTCGTTATCAAATAATAGAAACAAAATAAAATTTATAAGTAGAACCAAAAAGAAAATAACACTTTCTTATATCAATGTATCTTTAAAAAGAAATAGTGAGCGAGTCATTTTCTCAATGCTCTTGGAATTGACTAATTGAGAATCACAAATTCTTATTTGAGACCGTCTTTTGTAAAAACGACTTTCAAAAGCTCAGTCCAATTCTAAATATATATTATTACAACTCTAAATATAGATTTGGGCTGAACTTTTGAGAGTCGTCTTTATAAAAAACGGACAAAGACGATCTCTCAAAAGAGCACCTGATTGAAAATACCAATTTTTCTTTCGTTACTTTGTTTAGCAATTAGCATGCCGTGTCGTATGGCCTATTTGCTAAACTTTTTCCTATTTTCATCCTTGTTTACTTCTTGCACGCAAATTATTCCCCAACTTACCAAAATAAATATTCTTTGGATGGCTGATAATAAATTGACTTTGTTATGGGAAAAATATTTTTTTTATTCCAATAATTATAATACGGAAGTTTATGCTTATAAGTACACTGTACACCAAAAGAATAAATTAATCTTGTAGGGTTTTGATAATGATAATATTGGAATCGAGTTTAAATCAACCTAATTCTGTATATTAAAATTATATTTGTCTTTTAAATCACTTCAATATTCAAATTTTAGAATTAATTTTGTAGCAAAAACGGCGTTATTTATTTATAGTTTTGCGAAGAGGAGACAAGCAAAGACAAAAGATGTAGGTGAAGTAAAATGTAGTAAGAATTAAAGCAATAATAATACAAGAATCAATGAAAACTTATTTAATGAAGAACAATGAATAAACCGACTCCCTCTCCCCCTCTCTTTTTCTCTCTTATCTTTTTAAAATAATCTAACCTCCATTGTTGGTTTGGGGCTATCATCAACCTTTTGGTTGATGGTAAGCCCCTAAACTTGTCCGTTTTAAGCGTTTAGAATATAATTAGAATAAGTTTTTGTCTTCTCCCTATATAAGAGTTGTTCTAGCCATATATTGGGTTTTGATTTCTTTATTCGTGAGACTTTGGAGTTATGATGTTTGGTTTGTAATTAATTTGTGGATAGAGATTCATGCGATAATACAGCAGACACCAAAATTGCAATTACCAGCAACTACAACAAATTCACTTCTATCTCAAGACTAGAATAGATCGAAAAACCCCATCGTAAAAGGTTGTATCAATCAGCAATGTAAAAATATTCAGAATTGTCAGATTACATATACAACAATCGTATTTTTGTTAATTTTGAATTATCTTTGGTTAAATTTATTAAGTATCTCTGATGTAGATGTCGTACGACTCTTCATTGATGAATCAGGTATTATTCAAAAAAAAAAGGTGAAAGAAAAAATAAAATTAAAAAAAATCCTATTATTTAGTTTTATTACCATTGGGATGCTTAGTTTATTTTAGAATAATCCTTAGATGAAAAAAAAAAAAAAAAAAAAAAAAAAAAAAAAAAAAAAAAAACTTTGGCAAAGCATTATGGCTTGAAAGTACCTAGAAAAGAATGATGATACAGATTGGAAGTCAAAATTACATAGTCCTATGTCAAGCCTAGAAAACAAATGGATCAAAAGCATTTCTATTGAGAGTATCATAGTGATAGAATTATATGCTTCTTCAAAAAATCCTAATGATTAACAGGTTACAGAAACAACCATACATCATGCAAAATTAATCCAGTAATTTAAACCTTAAGAACAGCTTTGTGAACCATCATCTCCTTTTGTATTTGATGACAACTCTTCTCAACAAGATCGAGCAGCTTCTCTAAGTTCATCGACCATGAATTAAGGATATCATTGGTGTCCTTTATTACCTGAAAGCGTATGATCCCCATTGGCCTGTCTATTGTTGCCACCAACGACTTCGAGACAACCATATCGGATAAATGTTTCTCTGCTTCCTGTTGCCACAAAAGGTATCAAATCGTGTCAAAATTTTCACATCAATGCCTCATTTTTCAGATAGGTCGCGTTCAAAGCATGTAATGGGTCATCAATCTTAAGACTTCTGATTGTTGACTAATGTTTAGCATTTACCAAAAGTCTTTTGAGTCATTAATGTAACGGGTCAAATAAGATTATGTTCGGGATGAAAAACTAATCCGCTCAATCAAATAGATCATTCACGTCAAAACATTAGGTACATAGGTTGAAAGTGTCTACTCTAAACCAATTATTTTGGTAAGTTCATGTTGGGTCGACTTTTGCAAGCCCATAACCATACATCAAATCGAGTTTTGGACACGCATTTTGGATTTTGCAATGCCATAATTTGCATAATTCTATCATACCATTGCATAATCAGAATGTTCAAAACATAGAACATTTTGTATATTACTAAAAGACTCACAGTCTCACATCAGCAAAGCATAAGTAGCAAGTAATCAATCATTAACTATGACAAAAGCTTATTACCCAGCTATCAGGCTTACCATTGTCAAATTTACTTTGGGGTACGTGTAGAGGTTAAATATTCAGTAAAGCAAAAAAACAAAATGCATAAAACATGCATATATAATTATATACAAACAAAACATGATTGTCAATAGTTAACTGATTATGTTGTACATAATACTGAGTCTGAGCAGTACTATCGCACATGTTTAGTACGTTATTGAATGTGAAATGATACTTTGCAGAACTAGAAAGACTGAAAAAAAAATTGCAAATATAGAGTTCACGAAGGCAGCACAAACCTCAATACTAAGACATAGTAACTCTGAAATTCTCTTCAAGGTGATCCTTGAGTAGTACTTCGAAATAACAAGTATGTTCTGCCAAGAAGCAAAATATGTATTAACTAATAGACTCGTAGAAAGAGCAAATTATAGCTCAATTAAATGAAAACTTACATGTTCAATGACCCTTTGCCTAAGATCTTGTGCTGCTTTCTCGCCTAAAGGTCCTCCTAGCAGATTCTTCTCATTGTCAAATTCACCCTCAAATTCTTTCCAGAGCATTGTCCAGAGGATGACCTCCATTGTTACCAGATGTTTCAATAGTGATCTAAGGAAATAGATCAAAACAACATACGTATTCAGAATTTAGGCTCAAAAAGGAATAGAGCTTTTTAACTAGTAATGACATACTTGAACTTTGGGATTTCAGAAAGGTTCTTATCCTCCAAAGTAGAGTTCAAAAGGCTTGACTGCATCGGATCATGTGGGGCAAGAGCCAAGTACCAGCAAATTTTTCTCAAAATCTATAAACAAAAGGCCATATCAGAAAAATTCTAGGATTAAAATAAAAGGCAATATAATGATGCATTGTTTACCGGTGTCCACTGTCCAGGATCTTCTTTGATGGATGGTATCTCATAAATAGCTTTATAGCATCGACATATCTCAAGGTAGTCATTGTGGTGCTTGTAGTATCTGAACAAAAGATAACTCACTTAAGCCAAGAATATCAACTTCTAAACAAAAATTTTCATACAATAAAAATTATAACCAAAAGTAATCCTAAATGTTCATGGGGATGGGGCCAAAGATTTGTAGTTCTTTGGTTTCGGATTATTATGGACTAAAGTAAAATAGCTCATTAAATCATAGGCACTTCTTATTTATACTACCAAATGTCAATTTGGAAATAACCTCTTTGTTAGTTTTAACATTAACAAGGGTAAGGTTGCGTACATTCGACCCTCCCAAACTCCAACCAAGGTGGGATCCACTTAATGGCAATGGGGTGATGCAATGTTGTGTCGTTGTTGAGTGTTCATGGGGAAATCAGATATATCCTCCACCCCTGATTATAAATCATGTACTAACAAAGCGAATTTTCATCGGTCCACAAAAATTATAGGAAAATTGTTCGTATGGCCATATCACCTTATCGTGACCTAATTTTTAATTTTTTGCACTTATCACGACCAAAATGTACACCAAGACAGCTGCAACACCATCCGTGAAAGCAATTTCCTTATCGGCTCTACCGACTACAGCTGCATCAGAGATTATATAGAGCATGTAGGCCATTATAACTCAGAGTGCAAGAATATTTTCATAAAGAAAGAAGTCAAGAGGAAAAACAAGAATAAATATTACAGCTAAGACAGACATGTATGAGGCAATATCTACTATTCAAGCAAAGAAAACTTTTTTCACTTTACGTCCGTGGGAAGTAAGATCTTCATGCAAAACAGAAAAAAAAAGTGACTCCATAAGTAACACACCAAGAAAAGAACATTTGAACTACAAGATACAGTACATAACTCACCGAATCATCAATTCATAATAGATACGCTTCAACTCCAGCAATGAAGGAATATCAGCAGGGGCCTCTTCTACTACGGCATCACCTTCTTTAGGCTTCTTTTCTTTTGATGGATCAACATCAAAAACCCTGGGGCTAATTTTTCTCGAGAGAATTTGAGCCCGAACATAGTCTTGCCTATCTAAGCATAGGCGAACCTAGAAAATAGAGCAGATTGAAATATCAATTCAGTCTGCAACAGTTAAATTTCAATGTTAAAACCTACAATAACTACCAAGGAAACAGATTAAGAAACAAAATTCACTAGGAAAAAGCCAGAACATACTTGCTCTAAAATAAAAGCTATCTTTTCAGTTTTTGCCATTGCACCAAAGGTCTCAACCTGCAGCACCACAGGTTGATCAGACACAGAATACGGTGAATACATGAAAATGACATTTACGAAGTGGAAGGATTAAAAATTATGTAGGCAACCACACTTACCGCTATCTCTTGCATCAACTCAGCAGCTTCATTGATAAGTCCTTGGTCTTCCTTAATTTTAGCAAGTTTCCTGATCAACCGTGCCCTTTCAATTTCAACATATATCTGGAGCAATCAAGTAATGATATTAGACCTATACACAGGGAAAAAAATCTAACCATAGACAAGCTCAATTCCACTGTATCATACTACCTTGCCAGCTGATACACTATTTAGGGTTTTAATGAGCTCTATACGAGTGTCAAGATCAGGTGTTTGATCAATGTACTGCATGGCTTGCTGCACCATTGCTGTCACAGCCTGTGAACATACGAGAGCTTGTGTTAGATGTTAAATGAAAGATTGACAATCAATACATTATGTGGGAGACAGCTTAGACAAGGGCAATGCAATAAACAACTAAAATGTTTCAGTTTTGTCGCAAATAAACAACAGACAATTCGCTTCTGTCTGGTGAATAATTTATTAGATACTAACAGGAAAAAAATAAAATCTACAAAGCTCATCATATAAGCTCTACAGTAAGAAGCCACGCTCAGCCAAGACGAAAGGAAAAGTATATTTTGCAGATTAGAAAATTATGCACAACATTATCTACCGGAGTAAGCGATAAGAAAAGCCATGCAACTATACTTTCAAGAGCAAATTACAACTCGTGAAATGTAGAATGTTCGCAGCAAGCCAGTTAAACTCAAGACATAGACTCAACAAGAAAAAAGAATTTTAAATAATCTTATTTTGTCGTCATTAATTGCATTTTTGTCACATTATTTCGCTATAAAAAGGTTTTTTCTTTTCTGATGATGATGTGTCCAGAGAAACAAGGTAAGTAGAGCAGAGGGAAGGAAATGCTGTAATAGACATTTACTCTGAATTGGAGAGTAAAAAACAGCAGGCCTAAAAATGAAAAGTGCTACCGGCCCATTTGGTTAGTGGTATTAAATGGAATATTTCTACTTTTGAGACTCATGAACAGACATAATGTGAGTCACAGGCTCAAGAGAGCTTCTGACAACAGAGAGAGAGCGCGCTATAATAAGGGCATGTTCTTCAGGATTTTGTCAATGAGATTATAGTGCTAGAATATAGTAAAGTTGTTCAGAAGAGAGTGAGTAACTTCATGTTGTTCGTGCTCAGAATCATTTCTACCCTGTAAAATACAGTTTGCTGATCTTGTTATGATTCGGATCCTTTTCCCAGTGTTGGTCGTCTCTTGAGTTCAGCATTTTTGCTCATCTACATACTTTGATTGGCGATCTTACTAATGAATTTTGTGCAGAGTCTTGAAGAACAACTAGTACGGAGGCTGGTTGTTCCACGGGTGCTGATTTCTTTGCATTTTATTTAAAGGAGACTAGGCTTCTAGCCTGAACATGAAGCTTTATGATGATTGTATTATGTATGCTTACAGTGTCGGTTAATTGAAAAGAGTTTGCTACTGGATTGAATGGAGCTATATACATTATGTCGAAAGTTGAAACTGTTCTTACATATGTAAAATACTTACTATTGGCTTCTTTGAGAATGGAGAAAAAAGAATACGAAAGAAACTAGACTTACAAATTGAGGTGGTACAAAATCGAAATGAATGGAGAAGAATCCATGTGCGCGGTCATTGGGACTGATACCGCGATTTATGTGGTTGACCAAAATCTTTTTAACTAAAACTCTAGCAATGGCATTGTTGTTGGTGGTGTTTGGTCTTGAATTATAATGGACTACAGTAAAATGACTTATTAAATCATGTGCACTTCTTTTAACGTGAAATTGCATATGATGTTTGGTTGTTTGCTATCAAGGGTCAATAAAAAACCACATCTGTGTTAGTGCTATAGTTGTATAACTTCAAACCCCTAAACCCCACCATAGGTGGGAATCACTTAACGGCATTGGGATATGAAATGTTGTAACTGTTGTATATTTGATTAAAAAATGCACATGCAATATGGTTCCAGTAGGATAATAGAATGTCACCAAATAGATTCATAGATGCTTTTGTCGAATGTAAAATCAACTTAACCCCGAATCTTCAGAAAAATGATACACCGATTGAGTCACCAAAAGTACACTTTTTGCACTAGTAAAGCATGATTAAGCTGAATAAAGAACAAAACTAGGACAATACGATCGTCAAATTATATATACAGCATCCAATGTAATATGAGAAACTGAAGATCAAACTATGGAGCACTTGCTTTCATATAGAACTATGATACCTGTTTGAGTTGACCTCGTCGCTTTGATAGAAGAACTATCTGGTCATTCAAGGCTTTCCACGCAGAAGCCTCAAAGCATAACTGGATAATATCACAAACAGCCTTTCTAGTTCCCGCAACATCTCCAGCAAGTCTCATTTGCTTTTCTAAATTCAATAATGATTCTATTTGTGCTTCCAAGGTACCATGATTCTCCTGCATTACAAAGACAAAGATAAAAGGTACAATGAGAAAAATGGTTTAGAAGTCTAGCATTGTCAACTCTGGTGGTAAAGAATACTACTCCTTTCTAGCACTCATTAATAAATGACAAAAGAAACTCTATATGGGAACTGTTAAGGTAATGGGTCAGCAATTTTGAAATCCTGCTTATATTCAATACACACATAGGCAGATCTATGTTATGGCAATGGGTAGCATAGGCTACCCATACTTTTTTTTAAAAAAAATTATAATTTTTTGTGGGTTTTGTTGTCATGAATGATGCTTCAGTTTCAGTTTTAGTTCAGGCAGAGGCGTCATTTTAGGGGCCCTGAACGAAAATTAAAGTACGATTGTATATGTTTCATTTTTTTTAAAAAATACAGTATGAATTATGGTATATTAATTTTTTTTTCCGATCAAACAAGACACTACTATGTTTGTTTAACCCAATTATCCAATGAAACACAACAAATTGACAATACTATTATACCTAAATTCAAGAATTTTCTCTGAAATAGAAAATACCAAACAATCTCTTTGTAACTTGTAACTTGTGAATGGAGCAATGAAAATTTTTTGGATGCTCATTTTACAAACAAATTTCTCGAATATTTTATATTCATTTACTTCAACACGTTGCTGAATGGTGCTACCCATGATTTGGAGTCCTGGATCCGCCACTGAATACACTACAATGCTACCTAGGTACTTAAGACAGAGGTGAAGTGTTGTGGAACTAGAAACCATCTCTCTTCACCTTAATGACATGATAACAATAACAAAAACTGCATCAGCCCCAACTTTCTTTCACATTTTTGGCATAAAATAAAAACTAGTCTGAAAAAGATTCTAGTTTCTACACACATTGCAAACATTTTCATTCTATCATTTGCGTTTTCCATTTGAAAACAATTTCATGAAAAAACTATTTTCCAATAACAAAGAATTCCCCAAAAAGCAAACACCCTTAGCTTTATCATTTCTGACTTCGAAGGGTTCCAAGAAATACTCTAAGCACCCAAAAAATAAAAGAAAAAGGCATGGTAAATTTATACTGAAAACTCAAATGTAGAAACCTAGCTGAATTCTAAATAATTTCATAACATAAAAGAGAAAAAGAGTTGGAATCAAGGAAACTTGTGAATAAACTGCTGTACCAGTATGAAATCGCCAATACATCAATGAAAAAAGAGACATCGGAAACAAAAATTTCATCCACGCTAAAGGTGTTTGCTTATATTGTTGCAACGAACAAAATTGAAACTGAAATTAAAACAAAAGAGAAAAAAGATCAGGAAAGCGCACCATCATTTTCGATTAATTCTCGGAGATTGAAAAGAAACTGCAAAATTAAGGAATTGTTTGTAATTGATATGAAATCATCCAACAAAGATTGTAAAGAGAGAATTCGGAAAGGGAACAAGAACAATACTTACAGAAACAGAACAGCAAGGAGGAAGTAAGTGTTAAGACGAGATGACCGATGAAATAACAGCTGAAAATGGTGAATGAAATTGTATTTTCCTCCATTTTAAAATATTTATGAAGTTTCAACACACTAAAATTTTTCTTAATACTTCTTATTATTAAAAATTGTAAAAAATTTGGTATAATATTTCTTGTTATTATTATGTATTATAAAAGATTATAAAAATTTTATATTGAAAATAATTATATTGATAGGAATCAGATAAAATTTCAAGTAGTATGTTTTAACTTGGGCACCATTAATCACTAGAGCGCGCGACCCACTCATTGGAAGAATTCTTTACTAATCAAGAACTAGGTGGTGGTCGACCCACTCTATCTTCACCCCACATTTATTCGCTCAACTCGGTCATTATTAACAAATTTCAACCCAGTAACAACCGACAGTAAATACAGTAGACTCGTTGTCTTCACAACTGACCTATACTTACTTTCCAAAAGGGGAAACCAACATGACTTATTAAGTAACCTCATTTTTGTTGAAACACATGATACATTAAGCAATAATGCTAGTTTCTTAAATGGAGATATTAGGATAAATTTGTGTGAAGGAGCCACAATTGCTAAGGAAAATGTTTAATACATCATCCAACACTTGTATGCACTTACTTGAGAAGAGTTAGAACGATATCACCATAATAGTCAAGTCGAATAGAATAATGTGCTATAATACTTCCTCTTTGTTATAATAATTGATACATTTCTTTTTTCACGCTATAAATGCACAATTCATTTTTTTTCGTAATCGATTCATCTCATAAACCATAAAATAATGTGCTATAAGTGATTGTCAATCTTTATTATAAACCCTAGAAATTCAATTATCTATTTGTATCGGATATCCCTAATTTTTTGTGATTTTCCCATTTGTAGTTGAACAATGGGTTCACCATTAAAAAATATTGTTCAGTTCTATGATAAAGTAGAATCTTCCCGCCCACTTCATATGATTGGTTTTCAATGATGATGAGGATAAGGAAAATGAGGCATAATTACAATCATTTGTAACAATCATTTGTAAAATTGCAATGTTATACAACGGATTTTTAAGGATGAAAGTAAAAGCTCTCGATCACAAAACAAACTCGAATAAATTCTCTCAAAGCTATTGATTACACAAGTAATACTACCTATTTCTAACACTCTTTAATTACGAAAGAATCGCAACAAAATGAAGTTAAAGGTGAAAACGAGAGCCGTTGATGAGGAAGCAGGCAACCCGAAAACCAGACATTAAAGAAGAGAAACCAAGGAAAAGAAAACCAGCAAATCCAAGGGATATTGAAATGTCTGATTGTACACAAAATGCACTTGTCACTGTACACGTGTCCGTTCCCTTCAGCGTCTTCGCCAATGCTGTTCCTGCTGAGTTTGCTGATACAAGCATGTATGCGAAAACCTGCACTCAATATTTATAGATATAATTATGAATTAGAACATGAAGTAGGTATTAGGATAAAAGCAAATCACCTATGTGTAGACTATAGAGGTGAATTTAATCACATCATGGCTCAAACTATGGCATAAATCATGGCTCAAAAAGATGAGGATGCAATTGGGTTTAATGAGTTGTAGTTGAAGCTTCGAAGAAGCAAAGAAAGAGGGCACGAAGGGAATGCTCGAACGAGTACTATAAGATGCCCGAACGAGCACTTTAGTGCAGCTTCTAGAGAGCATGCTTGTTGGAGAACCTGAGGAGCATGCCTACATCATAAGGCGTGTTTGCGTTTTTGTAATGCATCTTTACATATACGTTTGATATATTTTTCGGTTTACTGTACTATATAAAGGGTCATAAAATTTCAATAGCTTAGTGCCGAAGCCACATAGGAATTGGGGGAGGCTCGAGTCTCGACCCCTTTAGTCCAACTCGGCTTCCCTTCATTCAAAATTTTAACTTCGGCCCTATCTTTACCTATGATACAATACTATAAAATACTTGTTATACTCTTGACAATCCACAACCAAATCTTATCCAATGCATTTTTGGTGATTTGCTGTAGCTTATCCTTTGTAAGCGACATAGATGTCAACGGAATGAAAGAGTACATGGTTTTGAAGTACAAGTATAAAGTAAGTGCTCAAGGATTTAGTGGTTGAGGGCTTTGTATTCGCAACTTCTCATAATAAATACTCTCCTGCAAGCTCATTCTATGAAAAAATTCTTAAAGTGTTCACTATTATCTACATGCCTATTTTTTTAAAATTGATAGTGTATTGAGGCCTATAATATATTGGAAAAATTGACATTAATAATCCCACCTTTGGATTATTTTTTAATAATCCAACCTTTGTGATAAATTTGCCCACAACATAACATATTACGAATAATAAGTAATAATAGAGTATGTTGCTAGCAAACTAAAATAAAGGTTGGATTATTCACTGCGAACTAAGGACAAATGTTGGATTATTAGAAAATAATCAAAATGTTGGATTATTCACGGTGAATGAGCAAAAGATTGAATTATTAATGTGAATTTTTCCTAATATATTAAATATTTTAACAGAAGTTCATGGACTAAATTTTCCTAAGCTAGTAGTTGGAACTACATCAATTAAAAACATAAAGACAACTTCTATAGTATAAATTTCCGGTCAAAAAATAAAAAATGTGGTCCAAAAACAAGAACAATACCACTATCACATTCTAATCTTACAAGTTAAACATTTTTTGTGGATTAGACTAGACTAGAAGTACATCCACATCTTACACTTGAAAGTAACTATTGGAGTAACGAAAGGGTTAACATGCACAAGTCAAAGTTTGACGTAAAATTGTTCAACAAGTCAAAGTTTGACCTGAAACAGTCTACCGAGTCAATTTTTTTATAGCACTTTCCAACAAAGTTTCACATAGAAATATAGAATAATCAAACCATAAATAGTTACTCCTAACAACGTGATTTAAATGCCAATCAGGCTAATAACATTACACGACGCCTACAGAACAAAATTCTTCATCAGTTGATTGACCTGATCAACTAATAATTGCTTAACTAACCAAAAACCAATAACCCCATTCAAAAGTTTGAAAGAAAAATGTATGGGTGCCAGCTAGCATTTCGTACTACCAATTTGTTTAGCAGTAATTATCCTATTTTGTTGGAAAATACAATTCTATAAATCTCAATAATTATATAGGCCGTTTAACGAAAATTTCTGTTTATTAATCTAGAAAAAAAATCTGATTTTTGAATATTTTATTAAATAACTTTGTAACTTAAAAGTTAAAACGATCAGATTATTATTCAAAAAATCTCTGTATTTGAATAGTCTGTTTTAAAAAATTGATGTAAATGTTAGATTATTAAAATATAAATAGAAGTGATATTTATATAAGCAAATAATTTACAAATTACATCCTTAAAGTTTAATACTTTTTCGAATTATAATCTTAAAGTTTATTTTTTGCAAATTATAGAATAACCATCAAAGTATCAAAATCTACGGCTTCAGTCCAAATCACATAACTACGAGTCTACGACCACTATAGTGGTCACAATTTTTTGCAAATTAATGCTTTAGTTCACAAAATTCTTAATCTTAGAAATGTAATTTGCAAATTATTCTAAAGCTGACTACCTAAATAATTAAAAAAGTATATAAATTCTTTTTTTTTTAAAAAAAAAGTCATGGAAATTGATTTAAATTATTAATTTTATTCGCATTTAAAATGTATTAATTGGATTATTAAATTTATATATATATATGACCTATCTCTCAGAAAAACTGTCACAATAACTTGTGTTTTAAATTTGGGTGGAAAATCAACGGAGGAGGTTTTGCAATGATTGCCAGTTTGCCAATAATGATCAGAATTTATCCATTCCATTGGTGTGAAATTTTAAATTTTGAATTTGAGAAGAAAATTAAATAAATGGCGGAGAAAATGGACCATTTCCCAATAAAACTATAGTGGTAATAACAACAAAATAGTCACAGAATTCATCCTCGCATTTATGAGAACAATACGAGTATTCATAACAAATTCAAGTAAACTACAGAATTAGAGAAGTTAAGCTTACTTGATCATGGCCGAAATCAAACCAAACTTGATAAACCTCAGGAAAAAGAGTAGCACCAGTAGTAATTTCCCAAACAGAGGCCACCATCTCTACTAAAGAATAAACCGCAACAATTCCATTCGCCGCCAACACAAACCTAATTCAAAATTCAAAAATCAAAATTCGAAAACAAAAACAAAATTAAAGAAAACAGAAAGACGAAGAGTACCTGTAAGCGTCGAAATCGAACCAGTGAGGAGGAGAAGAGCGGGAATTAGTGAGCATGAACACGAACGCTGAGAGAGAAAAGACGAAGGTTGCAATACGAAAAATAAGTATAAGAGAATTGAATCGCTTGAGTTTGTGAACGGAAAGAGTTGTTTGGAATCTAATATTGTTGCTGTTACGATTCGGCGGTGAAGGAGAGAGATTAGTGTTTCCATTACGGAGATGGGTTTGAGGAGAAGGGGATTGCATTTTTGTTGAAGAAGGAGTGAAAATGGAGGTGAGGAATAATGGAAATCATGAGAAGCTTCTTACATGGCGGAAAATGGCGATGGAGGAGAGAGAAAGTGGCACGAGAAAAATGGTTAAAGGAATAATGGAGGATTCTGATAGCTGAAAATGGAGGATGAAGGAGAGTGAAGTGAAGAGGAGAGAGAAAGTAAAGGGGAATAGAAAGCAGGAAAAGTAGAGTTAAAAAGAGGAGACACGCAAGGTTCCTCCCTATTTTCTCAATGTTACCAACTCTTTCTTTCTTTTTCTTTTATTTTAGAATAATCTATGAATCACCTTTTATTTATTTATTAGACCCTCGAATCATTTTAAATGTCTCATTTGGATTTCACGGATTTTAAGGGTTAAGTGTGGTCCATTAAAAAAATGATAGTTGGGTATTTTAATTGATTAAATTAATTGTAAAGATGGTAGTGGATTATTGAGAATTGGAAAATTAGGGGTATTTAGGTAAAAAAAGATAGAAAAAAAGGAAATAGGACAATTGATATGATTTTGCATAATAAGAAAATAGTACATCTAAAATGATTCGGAGGGAGTAATTGTTTTCCAATTTTTAGATTAGATTCTTTTAAAAATTTAAAATTAATTTTTGTGTACAACCTTAAGGGCCGTAAATATCATTATAAAAAAAGAGCTAATTGAGAAAATTTTAGCAGCTTGAGTGAATTAGCTAATTTTCAAAATGTTGAGAATAACCAAGTATAGTGATGTTCTATAATAGGATTGGAGTGTAAATGAGTATTACACTCATTGAATTAATTGATCTCATTTTAATGATGGTGGTTCTTTGACATTCGTTATGAGCTGGTTAACAAATTACTAAGATTATTTGTGGCAGGAGTATTAATTGAATTAACCAAGTATTAAGTATAAATGTTTAAAATTAATTTTTATGTAATATGTTCTCTCTAAGTAAGAAATCTTAGTAAATAACGGTGATTTGTGAAGTTCACAAATTATCCATATGTGGTTGGATAATAAAAGTAATAATAATTTACAAAATTTAAATAGAGAAATTATAAGGTCAAAATTAACAAAACAGTTATATATTTTCGTGTTTTTGTATTTGTATTTAGCTAAAAATCACTGAGAATTTTAGTGGTTTTAGACTTAAATGCAAAAAAACTAACCCACATACATAAGTATGGTGAAGATATAATATGGCGAATATCGGCCACATCCCACCCTTAAAACTCAACAAAAATATAGTCATACGCTATATTAATTTTGACGTATAGTATAAAAAATTAGAGTGAATATAAGAGTGTCATTTGTAATTATTTTATTGGCCAACATTATAAGAGTATTTATGGCACGAGTATTAATTGCATGATTTTCAATTCAATTAATTTTAATCATTTACGGAAACAAAATGTTGCATTCATATTAATGGCAGGAATAATTGCATGAATTTCAATTTAGTCAAGTTTATTCTTTACAAAAATAAAAATTTGGATTTATATTAATAGCAAGAATATTAATTGCAGGATTTTCAATTCAGTCAATTTTATGCTTTTACAAAAATAAAACGTTGGATTCATAATAATGGCACGAGTAATAATTGCAAGAATTTCAATTTAGACAATTTTACTTATATATAAAGAGAAAAGAGATGTTTCAAAACCTATAAACTCTTTATTAACAACCTATTTTGTGTTTTTTTATATTTCATTAAGATATAAACGTATTTAAAAATATGTGCATTACATGGGTTTCTATCCTAATTATTTATATTAATAGAATAGAATATTGTGCATACTGCATATCTTGTAAATCTTTATATTTTGGTAATTATTTTATAATTAGCTAATTTCCTTGCTCTCCAAGATTACTCTTATAACTAATTTACATACTTTTCAAGATTACTTTTGTATTTATTCTCTCATTTTGAAATGAAATGCAACCAATCATTCTACCAATTTTATCATCATATCAAGAGTTTAGGTTTTATTTCCTCTCATCAACCATTTTTACTTTCTTCCTTGCAACCTAAGACAACCGTTTCGCATCCCGTCTCGTTCATTTTTGGCCCCAGAGCAAAAGATAAAAAGGCCCCTAAAAACTAAAGGCATAACGACTAATATTATAAACTTTTTGTTTTTATTGTTAATATTTAAACTACTCTATATAAAAAGCACTAAGATTAATACATATTACTTAGCAAAAATTGTAAGTTAAATATAAATTTAATTCAAATTAATATCACTCATATACATAAATATATGATTTTTAGGCTGCCTTGTCCTTACTAATTGACGGCCCTAAAGGTACGTTCAAAAGATGCTTCAAGAAATACGGGTTCATTCCAAGAAACTAAAAAAAACAAGAAATATTAAAAGAATATGAAAATTATCCCTAAAAGACTTGATCTGCAAATAACCAGTAGCTTGAATTATATCAATAAAAAAATTAATATTATCCTCAATGAATTGTTTATCCCAATTCTTGAGTTCTTGATGATTATTACTTATTAGGTTGATTGGCATGCTTTTCACAATAATAGATAATCTTGGATAGAATGTTTGTTGTTAGTTTAACATAAAACAATATTGTTGTGCAGCTTTAATCTTTCATGTTTAATAAAAAGGTATTGATTCTTCCCATTTGCAATGTGACCATTTCTTCTGATTCGAATATTTCGCCTTCTATACTCTTTAGTCTTATCATTCTTGATGAAGTTGATGATGAAGATGAAGATGTCATTGTTATGAAGATGAAGATGTTGATTCTTAAATTTATTGTAATTGTAAAATCAACCATTATTATTACTAAACAAAATTTATCAATAATAATTAAATTAAAATAATAAATATTAATTTTAAAAAAGAAATTAAATTTCTAGAAGCGGAAAATAAATCTAAACACACGTTTGGTGTTAAAATTTGATACATAATCATTCTTGGCTGAATCTTTTGATATGAAGATCACATTACTATAATATTTGCTGCATTAAAACATAGACTTCAAGATTTTTCACATTTAGTGTTGAAATTTGGATAGTGGTTTTTGCAAAGACTGATTAAAAGTTTTAAAAAGTGTCTTACTAGTTACTAATTACTTCGAATATACACATCAATTAATTATGGCTGCACTAATACTTTCTTTTATAATAGTTTTTGACGCAAAAAGTAATGGTATATGATGAATTAATAATTTACCACAAACGTCACACTGACGATAGTTGTTATTGATGATATTCGGTGCTAATGTACGAAAACTCAATGGATATATGGTGAATTAAAATAAAGTTGTGATATATGGTGAATTAAAAAATATTGTGAGGTATATGGTAAATTTTGGAGAAATTGTCAGTGACATATTATGAAATTTCCGTATATAATAACAACATTTAACAAAATAAGATTTAGTTTATCATATCAAATTTAAATTTAAAAGTAAAAAAAAAACACAAATTCGTATTATTTTTATTAGCACTAGAGATATTACAAACACTAATTAGTTCATCCATACCCAAGGGTAATTAGTTAAGCTAAGATCAAAAGATGCTTAAAGAAATATGGGTTATTCATTATAAGAAACTAAAAAAACAAGAAATATTAAAAGAAATATGGAAAATTATCCCTGAAAGACTTGATCTGCAAATAATCAACAGCTTGAATTATATCAGTAAGAAAATTGATATTATCTTCAATGAATTGTTTGTCCCAATTCTTGAGTTCTTGATCATTATTAGGTTGTTTGGCATGCTTTTCACAGTAATAGATAATCTTGGACATAATGTTTGCTGTTAGATTTACAGGAAACAATATTTTTGTGCAGCTTTGATCTTTCATGTTTGATAAAAACGTGTTGATTCTTCCCATTTGCAATGCCACCCTTTCTTCCAATTCGAATATTTCGCCTTCTATGCTCTTTAGTCTTACCATTATCGACGGAGATGACGATGAAGATGAGGATGTCATCGTTAAAGATCACTTCAAGTTTGACAAAGAAATAGACAATTGTATAGTTTTCGAGAATGATATGAAATCAAGAAAATTGAAAGTTTGTGATGGTATATGCAATTCTAAACAATTAATCATATATATACTAGGGAAAATTAGTTTTGAAACTTCCTACTATTTGCGGTTTAATTTAAATGTAAAACTCTTAATTATTGATTATTATTCAAAACTCCCACCTTTAAGTCCATTTTAATTTTAAAGCACCGAAACAATTTTATAATCTTTTTGACCAGTTATCATTTTGTTAAAATGGAAGGGTACGTGAAGAGTCGTGTAAAGTCAAAGGGGTAAGGTGATTAACAAATACAATTAGGACCCATTACTATTCTACTAAAATCAATTTATCCGGTTACAATTAATCTTGGACTTTAATTATTTTTGGGCCAATATGAGTTTTTTTACTAGGAACGAGCATGTTTAATTATTTTTGATCAAGTGAGCGAGTGATAATGATAAACAACTATTTTATTACAAAAACTAATTTTCCCTATATATATGATTAATTGTTTAGAATTGCATTTACCATCACAAACTTTCAATTTTCTTGATTTCATATCATTCTCGAAAACTATACAATTGTCTATTTCTTTGTCAAACTTGGAGTGATCTTTAACGATGACATCCTCATCTTCATCGTCATCTCCGTCGATAATGGTAAGACTAAAGAGCATAGAAGGCGAAATATTCGAATTGGAAGAAAGGGTGGCAGTGCAAATGGGAAGAATCAACACGTTTTTATCAAACATGAAAGATCAAAGCTGCACAAAAATATTGTTTCCTGTGAATCTAACAACAAACATTATGTCCAAGATTATCTATTACTGTGAAAAGCATGCCAAACAACCTAATAATGATCAAGAACTCAAGAATTGGGACAAACAATTCATTGAAGATAATATTAATTTTCTTACTGATATAATTCAAGCTGTTGATTATTTGCAGATCAAGTCTTTCAGGGATAATTTTCCATATTTCTTTTAATATTTCTTGTTTTTTTAGTTTCTTATAATGAATAACCCATATTTCTTTAAGCATCTTTTGATCTTAGCTTAACTAATCACCCTTGGGTATGGATGAACTAATTAGTGTTTGTACTTTGTAATATCTCTAGTGCTAATAAAAATAATACGAATTTGTTTTTTTTTTTTTAACTTTTAAATTTAAATTTGATAAACTAAATCTTGTTTTGTTAAATGTTGTTATTATATACGGAAATTTTATGATATACCACCGAGTTTCTACAAAATTCACCATATGCCTCACAATATTTTTTAATTCACCATATATCACACAACATTTTTCTAATTCACCATATACTTATGAGTTTTCGTACATTAACACAGGATATCATTAATAACAACTACCGTGTGCCGTTTGTGGTAATAAATTATTTAATTCACCATATACCATTACTTTTTTTTGCGTCAAATACCATTATAAAAGAAAATATTAGTGCAACCATAATTAATTGATGTCTATATTCGAAGTAATTAGTAACTAGTAAGACACTTTTATAAACTTTTAATCAGTCTTTGCAAAACCAAGACACTTTTTAAAACTTTTAATCAGTCTTTGCAAAACCACTCTCCAAATTTCAACACAAAACGTAAAAGATCTTGAAGTCAAGATTCTAATGCAGCATATATTGCAGTAATGTGATTTTCTTATCAAAAGTTTCAGCCAAGAGTGATTATGTATCAAATTTTAACACAAAACGTGTGTTTAGGTTTATTTTTCGATTCAAAAAAATTCTTTTTAAAATTAATATTTTTTATTTTAATTGAATTATTATTGATAAATTTTGTTTAGTGATAATAATGGTTGATTTTATAATTATAAATAAAATTCAAGAGTATTTTAGTAATTTATTAAAAAAGGTGCGAGGATATAATATAAAAGGTTGGTGAAGTTTAAGTATTGGAAATTTTTGAGTAGAAATGCATTCCACTATTGAATATTCACAAAAAAATACTCAAACGCTTTTAAAAAGTAACTCAATAGGAGGAAGTTTCTCGGATTTCCTCACAATGGACTCCACCACTAATTAAAAAAATATGCACATTTTCATATTTTTGACTCAAAAAAATTAAAAATATACCAGCCTTGATGAAAAAAAAAATTCTCACTAAATAGACACTCATTTTTCTAGTTTTTGACACACTTCAAAAATTATCTTTTCTTTCTAATTTCATAAAATTGGTATTCAAGTAGTTTAATGTTTACATTACTAGTTTATTTTTGTTATTTTTAATTTTTTGTTGAATTGGTATTTTGTCTTAATAATATTTAATAAATTACTTTTTTATCTTATTAATATTTTTGGTTAAAGAGAGAAAATAAAGTGGGATCAAATATGTGGTCAAAAAAGAAATAAAAGTGAGATCAAATATAAAATAAGATAGAGCGGTTCCACATGAATGGAAAATTTTCCACACAATATAACGATGTGGATTGTGGATAAAAGAAATTCTTTTGTAGAGTACTGTAAAAATCCTTCACCTAAAAAACTATATAGAAAAAGATGAATATGAAAATAAAAATTCTTTAAGAGAAAAGGAGGCAGTAGATAATAGTAACAGGAAGACATAACCCAAAATAATTGTCCTACAACTTCCTTTTAAAAGACACAATAATATGTCTCATGTTGTCCTACAACACAAAAATGCCAAAATAACAGGGAGATATATTCCCACTGTAATGAACTACTAACCATATGCCAAAATAATTGATTGTCTAAAACATAAAACTAAAACAATTTAAGTAAGTTCGAAAGAGAAGCAAGCTTAGTCGACTTCTTCAATCTTGGGGCCAGCACCGCTTCCACCGGTTGCAGGACCATCATCATCCATGGCACCACCCATGTCACCGCCTGCACCTTGGTACATCTTGGCGATGATTGGGTTACAAATGCTTTCAAGCTCCTTCATTTTGTCCTCAAACTCATCAGCCTCAGCGAGCTGGTTTCCATCGAGCCATTGGATTGTTGAGTCAATGGCCTCCTCGATCTTCTTCTTGTCGGCTTCAGCAAGCTTGGCTCCGATCTTTTCATCCTTGATTGTGTTCCTCATGTTGTATGCATAGTTTTCCAAAGCATTCTTGGCTTCAACCTTCTTCTTGTGTTCCTCATCCTCGGCCTTGTACTTCTCAGCCTCCTGCACCATCTTTTCGATCTCATCCTTCGATAGCCTACCCTTGTCGTTGGTAATGGTGATTTTGTTCTTCTGTCCGGTGGTCTTGTCCTCAGCAGAGACGTTCAAGATACCATTGGCATCAATGTCAAAGCAAACATTGATCTGAGGAACACCCCTAGGAGCTGGGGGAATGCCAGAGAGCTCAAATTTACCCAACAAGTTGTTGTCCTTGGTCCTGGTTCTTTCTCCTTCGTAGACTTGGATCAACACACCCGGCTGGTTGTCGGAGTAAGTTGAGAACACCTGCTCCTTCTTTGTGGGGATAGTGGTGTTCCTTGGGATAAGGACGGTCATAACACCACCGGCAGTCTCAAGACCAAGGGAAAGAGGAGTGACATCAAGAAGCAAGAGGTCTTGGACCTTCTCGTTTCCTTCACCACTCAAGATAGCGGCTTGGACAGCAGCACCATAAGCGACAGCCTCATCTGGGTTAATACTTTTGCAGAGCTCCTTACCATTGAAGAAATCTTGCAACAACTGTTGAACCTTGGGAATTCTAGTGGATCCACCAACAAGAACAACATCATGGACAGAGTTCTTGTCCATCTTAGCATCCCTCAAACACTTCTCAACTGGCTCCATACACTTCCTGAACAAATCCATGTTCAACTCCTCAAAACGAGCACGGGTAATGGGAGAGTAGAAATCAATACCCTCAAAGAGAGAATCAATTTCAATGGTGGTTTGAGCAGTGGATGAAAGGGTTCTCTTTGCCCTCTCACAAGCTGTCCTCAACCTCCTGAGAGCCCTAGGGTTACCACTGATATCCTTTTTGTGCTTCCTCTTGAATTCCTGGACAAAGTGGTTGACCATTCTGTTGTCAAAATCCTCACCACCAAGATGTGTGTCTCCAGCGGTGGCCTTCACTTCAAAGATACCCTCCTCAATGGTAAGGAGAGAAACATCAAAAGTACCACCACCAAGGTCAAAGATAAGAACATTCTTCTCACCAACACTTGTGGCCTTCTTGTCAAGACCATAAGCAATAGCAGCAGCGGTGGGCTCATTGATGATACGCATAACATTCAATCCAGAGATGACTCCAGCATCCTTGGTAGCCTGACGCTGAGAATCATTAAAGTAGGCTGGCACAGTGACAACAGCATTCTTCACGGTTGAACCAAGGTAAGCCTCGGCGATCTCCTTCATCTTGGTAAGAACCATGGAAGAGATTTCCTCAGCAGCAAACTGCTTCTCCTCACCCTTGTAATTGACAACAATCATGGGCTTGTCACCAGGACCAGCAACAACCTTAAATGGCCAGAGTTTAATATCAGCTTGAACTGAAGCATCATTAAATCTCCTACCGATCAACCTCTTGGCGTCTGCAGATAAATTTCACAACAATTTCTAATAAGAACCACATTTTATTATATATGTCAAGAAATACAAAAGTAATACTTAACCGTTTATAGAGAACAAGACGGGCAACTAGAATGAAACAACAGTCTAAATACTTGATTCAAATAAAGGACAAATACAATTTGCGTACTATGCAAAGCTAAAACAAAATCATCACTCGTAGACATAGAGCGCAAAGCTTCATATCAACGAAATCAAACCAGAACAAATTTGCTCATCGCAAATGAAGAGAAAAAAAATTCATAAAGGACATTATCAATGCATGTTTACATCCCACATAAAAACATCAATTACGTGCATTTGGAAATTTTTGATAATTAATACAAAATGGTAAATTCATAATGTAATTTTAAGTTTAATCTATAAAAAGCATTTTTTTATAAAATTTTGCTTACTTCTAATACCACATTTTAAAATAAAAATACTTTTTATTTTTTTATACAGAAAATAAAATTATTGAACAAGAATACCATGGACAAAAAATTGTATATTCTACCAAAAATATCCAAACATTCCATTATAATTGACACCATTTAGCGTCAATTACCAAACATGCATCGGCGTTTAGACTCGTATCCCACCTTTGTTAGAAACTCTAATGTCTGTGAGTTGCGTATCTTTCCGACTATCTATAAACTACAGCGTAAAATGTAGGACTTATTTATATGTAGAAATCATCAATGTTTCAATGAATTCTGTATACGTATAAATTGTAACAGAAAGTACCAGCGGTTAAGAAAATGAAAATTGAAAACAAAATTAGAAAAGACAGAGTATCATGCGAATCACCAATTCATGAAATCTATATACATATAAATTGCATCAGAGAGACAGAGATGTAAACATTTATGAAGAAAACAAATCAAACAAGCCATTATACAACATATACCAACATTTATACTGAAAAGAAAACAGATCTAAAAAAATTAGACGTAAAAGAAAGTACCAAATACGGTGTTGATAGGGTTCATGGCAACTTGATTCTTGGCAGCATCACCAATCAATCGTTCACTATCAGTGAATCCAACGTACGAAGGGGTAGTTCTGTTACCCTGATCATTAGCAATGATTTCAACACGGTCATGTTGCCATACTCCAACACATGAGTAAGTGGTACCGAGATCAATTCCAATAGCAGGACCTTCTCCTTTTCCGGCCATTGTTACGAATTTAAGCTTCTGCTAAACTCAAACAATGAAAGAAAACTGAAAAACGAGAAGAGAAGAGGAAGAATTTGAATGCAGCGGCAGAGAACGAGGATGAAGAATTAGGGTTTGGAATATTTATAGGAGTGAAAGAGTGGAACTTGGGGGCCGGGCTTGAGAAAAATATGGAGCGATTTTCTCTAGAATGTTCTAGGGAATTCTTAGCCGTTGGATTCGGGCCACCAAACCCTAATCCAACTTTGTAATCCAATCTAAACCTAACTCGAAATATACCGTCTTGTATGAGACTTTTTCATGGTAACGTCTCCAAAATAAGAAATCCATAAGCAAAATGTTTAAGTTATTGAGCTACTTAATCCAAGTATGAAGCATGTCTCATAATTAGATTATCTCATGCAAGAGTTTGTGAACCCGAAATAACGGAGTTTGGATTGAGACTTTTAATCCAATTACTTCAATTTGTCAATCCTACATTATTTGTTTATTAAATTTTTTATATTCAGGTCAAAATTTTAAGCAAGAAACAAACTTAAATAACTTATTTAATTAAATGAGTTAATTCCAAAAATCAATTAAGTATAATCTAAACTTAATTCTTTAATATTTTCTTATTTTACATACAAAATAAACAACTAAAAAATTCTTAAATTAATTAAGGCCTAAAATATTAGATGTCGTCAATATTATAAACCTTAAAATGAAAAAAATAATTATAAACAAGTTAAATGGGTGAAATTAAGTCGACCTGATCTGTTGCGGGTCTGGTCAAAATTGTAATTTTCGACTTAATTAACTAAACGAGATGGGTTTCACTCAAGAGGTTTATGTCATGTAAATGTATTATATTATCTGAACCCGAACACGACCCAACATGGTCCGTTGGACGAACCTAGTCTATGTGGTCAATTTTTCATCAAGAACAATGCCACAATAGGTCATATAAGTGATATAACTACTTTACTTTTCTAATTGATATTTTTAAGATGGTAAGTAATCACTTTAAAATTACAAATGATCACTTTGAAATAGTAATAATACATTAGGTTGACTTAATCAAGATGATTTTACCATAAGATTGTCTCATGTGAAAATTTATGTTAATTACTATGTTTGAATAATAATTTTTCTATGAAAAGAAACGAAGAAAATTGGAAAGGCAAAAGGGTGTGAAAGGAAGAGAAGAAATGGAGGAAAAACTAATTTTCATTTACTTTAGAGGAAATAGAAGAGAAATAAAAAAATTTTCACGTTAAATATTTTTTAATACGAAATCAAACCCAAAAATAATCCATCTAATTCCTCCAAATCACTCACCTCTCATTTGATATTCAAAATAACGGTTTTTTCAGTCATCTAAATCCCTCCATTTCCTTCCCCTATTTCCTCAATTTTTTTCATTCAAACAAACCCTAAGGTTGTTTAGGTGGAACGATGTTACTCCCTCCGTCCCATTAGTTTTGTCCACTTTGTAGTGGGCACGCAAAATAAGGAAAAATAGTAGTGGGATATTTTTAGTGATTATAATAATTGAAAAAGGTGGTAGTGGGGTATTTTAAGTGAATATAATAATTGAAAAGGTGGTAGTGAGGTATTTTAAGTGAATATAATTGTAACACCCCGGCCCAACGGACCACCGATGACTACTCATGAAGACTGTAGACTAGCCCCACAGACCAACACAAGTCTTTCCGGCGCACTTTGGCCTCACTCGTGCGCACCCGGAAAACTTCCCAGGAGGTCACCCATCCTAAGATTGCTATCCACCAAGCACGCTTAACTGTGGAGTTCTTAGCAAATGGGCTCCCTAGAAAAGAAGATGCACCTTGTTGATATGAGTAGTCTATCAATCTCTTTTCAAGCTAAATATAGGGTATCACACTCACCCCCACTTAAGAATACAACGTCCTCGTTGGACCATCATTTCAGGATCTTTTCCCCCGCTAGGTGCGCTGAACACACAATCAGCCACGGTCGCAGGGTTGCTCTGATACCATTTGTAACACCCCGGCCCAACGGACCACCGGTGACTACTCATGAAGACTGTAGGCTAGCCCCACAGACCAACACAAGTCTTTCCAGCGCACTTTGGCCTCACTCGTGCGCACCCGGAAAACTTCCCAGGAGGTTACCCATCCTAAGATTGCTATCCACCAAGCACGCTTAACTGTGGAGTATTCTTAAATGGGGGTGAGTGTGATACCCCATATTTAGCTTGAAAAGAGATTGATAGACTACTCATATCAACAAGGTGCATCTTCTTTTCTAGGGAGCCCATTTGCTAAGAACTCCACAGTTAAGCGTGCTTGGTGGATAGCAATCTTAGGATGGGTGACCTCCTGGGAAGTTTTCCGGGTGCGCACGAGTGAGGCCAAAGTGCGCTGGAAAGACTTGTGTTGGTCTGTGGGGCTAGTCTACAGTCTTCATGAGTAGTCACCGGTGGTCCGTTGGGCCGGGGTGTTACAATAATAATTGAAAAGGTGGTAGATGGGGTATTATTAAATAATATAAGTTGGGGTAGTTGGGGGTATTTAGGTAAAAGGTTTTGCCAAAAAAGGAAAGTGGACAATTAAAGAGGGATTACCCAAAATGAAATTGTGGACAAAACTAATGAGACGGAGAGAGTATTATTTTTTGTCTTTGATCCTATAATAAGATGTCAATTATCAGCTCACATTCACATCAAAAAAAATGATGAGCTCCCATTGGGAAAATTGTTAAAGTGCATTTAAGGTTAATTTGGGAATAAAGTGTAAAACTAATGAAAGTTTAGTATGAGTTGCATAATAAAAAAAGTGGATTAAAAATAGTGAAAATCTAATACTTCATAAAGATTGGAGTTAATAGTTTGTGCATATTCACACCCTTCAGTTATGGTAGTTTATGTGCTTATTATTTTCTAATATATATATTACGTCTCGGGCTTATATGTGGTTTCTTTAGACCTGGAATAATGTTTTCATAATGATGACTAGTAGATTAATTGACATATCGGGTTTAAAAGGCAAGTGAGATGGCTCTTAGGAAACCTTGACATATGTTATCTTTTGTTGTGAACGCTGTTGTTCTAAAAGACTTTTTAGTTACAACAAACTTTGGATTTCATTGACGAGACCATATGATTCACAAGTTGTAAACTATTTTCCACTATAGTTTATTTTCCTTAGTTGAATATTGTTTTAACCTTAGAGCGTGATCTACCCATTGATAGGTTTAATAATTATATATGCACGATTTACTATCAGTAATTTATATTTATGTGTAAAAGTTATTTAAGTCTTTGGTAACAAGTTACGTTATTTTTAGTGTTTGTTAAGGATTTAAGCATCATATCAACTCTATGATGCTTAAAACATGTTTTATAAAAATAATTACTTTTAACTACTCTGACTATACTCAATAGAAGGGCCACAAAAAGAAATTTTTACACCATTCTAAAATTATATGGTGCACTATTTTCACAAATCAAGGCAATAATTTTTTTTAAATAAACTAAATGCAAATGTGCATCAAGACTAAATTAATCCTTATGAAATCCCAATGTAAATCACATTTTATTAAATACCGCAAGAAAATTAGAATTTACCTTAATTTAATCCATTAATTTGTTCTTACTTAAACCCAAATTCATCAAGATCACCAAGTATGAGCAATCCTTACCAAAACCCTTAAACAAATTACACATTAAGAGACATAGTCGTTGATTAGCAAAGGGTGAAGTGAATTATCGCTCAAGGTCCCATTTTGTTAGGATCCAAAATTTTACTCTCCTATTTATCCAATAAGTCTCACTTGACTTTTTAGTTTTGATCATTTTTAAATGGTCAAATAACGCCACATGGAAAAGAAAAAAATATACTACTAATATGGGTAAAGTGGGGCTAGTGGGAGACCCAAAACTGAATGGTTTTGTTAAGAGAACAAAAATTATGACAAAACACCACACAAATGTCGACACAATCAAGAACATCATCATCATCATGTTAAATGTATCTTGCTCATAGAAAACTATGATCACAGTTTGGGAGAAAGGAAGGTGGCAACTCATACTTAAAAAGTAGAGTGCGTCCAAATAGTTCATCGACTCGAGAAAGATTTATAGGTGAGTCCTCAGATAAAACTTTAGTAGTAAAAAACATATACATAATTAAAGTACATATAAATAAATAAAAACAACTAGGTAAAAACGAATAAAAGAATTTTATGTGCAAAGGCAAATGCAAAAACAAGAACATCAACTCGTAAGCAAAAGAGTATCAATAGTCTAAGACATGGATAAGGTACTTGTAACCACTTTTATCCCTTGTCAGGTCCTTACATATTGTAGATCATGCAAGTGATTCTTTATTTGTTCCTTCCACATTCTCCTAGGTTTTCCTTAACTTCTCTTAACTTCCACTATGATGCTTTTGATCCTCCTCACGGGGCATCAAAAATCTTTCTCTACACATGCCTAAAACATGTCAATCTATTTCCACGCATTTTTACAGATATAGAGGCAATCCTCGTTTCTCTCTAAACTCCCAATTCCCGTTTCTACCCAACATTTTCTCTCTAAACTCCCAATTTTCAATCCTATCTAACATTGTGTTACCACACATCCACCTCAATATACAAATTTTTGTAACTTTCATCTTATGTTCAAAAGTCTATTTTATAGGCCAATATTCTATCCCAGACAACAAAACAAGCCTGATTGCAACTCAGTAAAATTAACCTTTTAACCTACTTGAAAACTTCCTACCGTGAAGTACTCCATTGGTTGTTCACCACTTGAGCCAATTTGCATGTAATTGATAAGTAATATTTTATCAATCTCTCAATTACTCTGTATAATCCATCATAAATACTTAAACTTGGTCGTACTTGCATTTTCTTCACCATTAGTCACATTTTTAAACCTCCATACATTCAACATTAAGAACATGAATTCATAAAATTCTTTCACCTAGAAAACCCCATACAAAATATTGGAGAAAGATTAAAACCTTTTCAAAATTTATTATTGAAAAAAGATGAACATACAACAACTAATGCTTGAATGGAATTCCACCCTCTTTTTGTCCCTTAAGCAACAAGAAATGACCAAAAATTTTATATTTATTGTTGGAACATAGCCTAGAAAAATCTAGAAATTGGTATTCCAAGCAAAAAAAAAATGACAATAAGAGTTATTTAAAGGAATATACTTCAAATGAAAGAAACCATACAAAGTTGGAAACACATGTGTGGACCAAGCAAGTTTATGAATACAACTTGAAGTGGTGATCTCTTGAGAGACCGTCTTTTGTAAAGACGACTTTCAAAAGTCCATTCCAAATCTATATTTAGAGTTGTAACAATATATATTTAGAATTGAACTGGGCTTTTGAGAGTCGTCTTTACAAAAAACGGTCTCAAGTAAGAATTTGTGCAACTGAAAATGCTTAATTAGGTATGTGCTTACAAAGTAAATATGTGAGTGTACAAAAAAACTAAGAGATTGGTGAGACATGATGCGGAATGAGGGTCCCATAAAAATATAAATACACAATATTTCATATATTTATTCATTTGTAATTATTATATAATTGTTATTATTATTTTGGATTCAAATTTTGCGTGCGACTAAAATTTCTATTATTTATTGCTCTAAAATTAATTAGGAAAAAAAATGTCATCTTTATCATAAGCTTATGAAATTGAATAAGGGAGTTACAATCATAATTCCATACTTATCCTTACTAATCCACCACCCTAGTCAAAATGTGGTTGAAATGTTTTTTGCTCAATTTAATGTCCAATCCAAATACAAATTGATGTCTAAATCGTGAGCGATAACATATTATTGTTGGGAAAATTTAAAATACATATATAAGATTTTTAATCAAAAAAAATAATAGAATAAGAGCAAAATCAAAGTTTTTCCAAAAATAAGCGTCTGTAGGATTTTGAGTAAAACCACTGTTGTGTGCAGCGATTTCAAGCCCAAATGGGCTCAAGTAAAATCGCTCTAAACTTTTCATGTAAATCATTTTTTTTATTTTTTTTCTCCTGACTGAAGGAGTAAATCGCTGTGTTTGAAAATCGCTGCTGGCTGCAGCGATTTCTCTTGAGCCATCCTTGATATTTCAGTCCACCTGGAAATCGCTGGGCCCAAATGTGATTTCCTTTAAACCCAGTTGGGCCTAAAATCGCTACTCACAACAGCGATTTCACTTGAAATCCTACAGACACTTATATTTGAAAAAACTTGATTTGGATCTTATTCTATTATTTTTTTTTTGATTAATAATCTTATTTATTTCAAATTTTCTTATTGTTGGCGATAAAGTTTAAAACTCAAAAAATAAACTTTTAAAATCAATTTCCCCTATATACACTTACAACATAACATTTCAAATTTTTATCTAATACTTCTCATATTTAGTTTGATCAAATATCAAAAAATAATATTAATATAACAAAATTTACATCCCCTCTTGTATCATGAAATCGTCTCATCATGAGACGAGTTCATAAAAAAGTCATTATGTTAAACGTTTTTATTATTAGACTATTTCATTCACTTATAAGACCTATTTTACGATAAGACCGTCTCATAAAAAAATTTACCTAAAATTTAATCGTTGAATCAAGACAAACTATACAGAGAAATAAGGAAAATTTGATTTTAAAGGTTCGAATTTTGCCTCATTTGCTTCTAAAGGTTCGAACTTTCGTTATCCTAGAAAGGTTGGAACTTTAGGGGTCATCTTCATTTAAAGGTTTTTATGGGTTTTTTTGGGTTGATTTTGGATTTATTATGGGTTTTTTATGTGTTTTTCTGGGTTGATTCTTGGTTGATTATGAGTTTTTTACCCATAAAAACCCATAATCAATCCATAAAAACCCATAATTAATCCAAAATCAACCCATAAAAACCTTTAAATAAAGATGACCTCCAAAGTTTGAACCTTTCTAGAATAAACAAAAGTTCAAACCTATAGAAACAAATGAGGCAAAATTCGAACCTTTAAAATTAAATTTTCCGAGAAATAATTGTGTTACAACTTACAAAGGTTGATGATGAACTTGAGCCTATACTCAACATTTTGCAATGTCAAATCAACTAACTTTGTTCCCGAAATATCTTTTGTCTTGTAATATTGTCAACATGTCATAACCACAAACAATTTGTATGGATCGTATACGGTCGACTTTAAGGGTGGGCAAAAGAGACCGTCGACCGTCGTTTATGGCCTTATGTCATAAAATAAAAATTAATAGTTGTAAAAGGTCCATATATAAGTTATAAATTGCAAAGGTAAAGGGCCCTAATATGTCATTTCGCACAGAGCCCCCAAATATCTAGGACCGGCCTTACGTCTAACATATTTGAAATTAATTTTAAAATGCAAAAATTACTACAAGTTTTTGGTATTTTCCAATATTAATATTAACTTTTGATTAATCATGAATAATATTAAATTAGGTTAGTGTTTCCTTACACTATTCTTAACATGTTAAAAACAAAAATATAAAAGATTATATATGACATAACAAATTGGTAAATTAGCTAATAAATCAAAGTTGATATTATTATGGAAAAAACACTCTTAAGTTGGTGTTATTCCTGAGTAATCAAAAGTTATATATTATTATTATATAGAAAATAACAACATATTGTATTATACTATTATTCACAGTAATTTTTCCTATACGAAAAAAATACACGCGCCCTCTAGAATTCATTTTTTTGTTTTTTTTTTCATTTTCTAGGCATTTTTCAATTTGAACCTTACAGGTATCAATTTTGACCTTAAAAGTATCAATTTCAACGTAAAGTAGTACTTACACATATCATTTAAAATAAATTTCAATTTGAACCTATTAGTGATCAATTGTGGCGCTAAATTGATCAATTTCTACCTAAATTGAAATTAATATTTTATTTTTTGAAGTTAGAAATTAATATCTTTAAAGTCAAAAATAACACCATTAATAGTAAAATTAAAAAATGCCCATAAAATGAAAAAGAAGAGAAAAAACGGATTAGGCTGGAATATTGGGCCGTCTTATTCTAAGACGGTCTCTCCCAAGACGGCCTGTTAAAATATTACTTAGAGTCTTAGTCATGAATACGAGTGTTCATTGGGCCGGATAAGGGTTGGGCCAGACTTCATTAAATATGGGTCGGGTTGGATAAGAGTCATACAGGTATCAATTTTGACCTTAAAAGTATCAATTAATTTTCTTAGTCTTAAAATTGGTTTTTTAAGTATTTAAATGGACCTTTTAAGAAGGTGTTCTCTTCAACTTATTTTTTTGACTTATTACTTATTCTTATTGGAATCAGATCAGATCAGACCAGATCAGACTAGATTAGATCAGAACTATTCAGATCAGATCAGAAAGTTTCAGATCAGACCAGACCAGACCAGATCAGATCAGATCAGACCAGACCAGACCAGATCAGATCAGATCAGACCAGATCAGATCAGATCAGACCATACCATTTTTTTTTGTCAAACGGTTTTCTATTCAACACTAAACAAGCATATACAGTGGGGTAAAAGTACCCAGATAGCCGAGGGTCACCCTACAATTGCATCAGTGTGAAAGAAGAGCCCACCTTCTAGGAAGGGTTTCTCGACCTCACTCTTCATGTGCACGGATGAACCTGGGATATCTCAAAAAAACACGCCACATGCGGCGTAGATACAAGCATGCTACCTATTAAATTGAGCAAAAGGGTCCTAAGGGACCAAACTGTATGTAACAATAGGTACAAACATTAAGACCATATCATTATTATTATTATTATTATTATTATTATTATTATTATTATTATTATTTGAATTTATTATTATTATTAATTACTACTTATTATTATAACTAATATTAAGTAATTAATTACTTAATTAATAAAATAATTAATAAAAAAATATATAAACAATAATTTTAATAATATAAATAATGTAATAATATTATTATGTTCATTTATTTTTTAATTAACAATATTTTTTAAATTAATTAATTAATTAGATAATAATAATATAAATGACTATTTAATAATTATAATAATGTTAATGAAATTATTATTAATTTATTTTTTAATTAATTAATTAAATAATACTATTAGTATTTATTAATTAAATTTTTAATTACATACTAGTAGTAGTAGTAGTAGTAGTAGTAGTAGTAGTAGTAGTAGTAGTAGTAGTAGTAGTAGTAGTAGTAATAATAATAATAATAATAATAATAATAATATAAAAGTAATAATAATAACAATCATCATCATCATCATCATACCCAGTGTTCCCGCACATAGATACTCTATGGCCAGGGTCTGGGGAAGGAAGGTCAACGGCGTCTCATACCCATAAGGAGAGGGCGGTCATAAGAGTCCTTCGGCTCTAGAGGAGTCTTCAAGGATAGGACCTGCAAAAATCCGAAAACCTGCATCTTACACCCACGTTAGCCAAGCATAGGGATTAAAAAAAAAAAAAAAAAAAAAAAAAAAAAAAAAAAAAAAACCTATAAGCGATATAGGTAAAAATGGAAGTGAAAAGCGATGACAAAAGTCACAGAACAGTATCAAACTAGTCTAGTAATCTAGGACGTGAATAAGGCGCCGCCATGTGGCTCTATCCCTGGTCAGGTCCTTAGAGAGGTGTAGTTCGAGCAGGTCGCTGTTAATCTGCTCCTCCCACGTCCTCTTAGGTCTTCCCCGGCTTCTCTTGCCCTCCACTATGATGCGTTCGACCCTTCTCACTGGGGCGTCATGGGTGCTTCTCTGCACATGCCCAAACCATCTGAGCCTGTTCTCCCGCATCTTTGCAGAGAGAGGTGCAACCCCTAACTTTTCCCTAAACTCCTGATTTCTAATCCTGTCCATCCTTGTCTTACCACACATCCATCTCAGCATGCGCATCTCTGTTACATCCATTCTCTGCTCGAAAGCCTTCTTTACAGGCCAACACTCCGTTCCGTACAACAAAGCCGGCCTAATCGCTAAGCGGTAGAATTTCCCTTTAAGTCTATTAGGAAATCTTTTATCACAAAGCACCCCAGTCGCTGCTCTCCACTTGAGCCAACCTGTCTGTATACGGTTAGCAACGTCACCCTCAATCTCCCCATTGTTCTGAATTATTGAACCCAAATATTTGAACTTGGACGTGCATGCAACAGCTTCTCCCCTAATGGACACCTCTGGCTCCCCTATCGATTCTATCCCACTAAAGTTACATCGCATGTATTCAGTCTTCGAGCGACTTATGCGCATCCCCTTGCCCTCCAAGGCTTCCCTCCATTCCTCCAATTTACCATTAGCCTCCTCCTTAGTTTCTGCAGCCAATACTATATCATCGGCAAAAAGCATACACCATGGTACGGTTTCCCAGATGGATTTTGAGATTTCATCCATAATTACCGCAAAGAGGAAAGGACTAAGTGCTGATCCCTGATGTAGGCCCACTCTAATACTGAAAGACTCTGTTAGCCCCACCGGTGTCTGAATGTTGGTCAAAACTCCATCATACATGTCCTGTATTACCTCAATATATCTTGATGAAATACCTCTTTTCTTGAGGCTATCCCAAACGATGCTTCGTGGTATGCTATCATATGCTTTCTCCAGGTCGATGAACACGAGATGCAAATCCTTCTTTCGCTCCCGATACTTTTCCATCAGCCTCCTCAAAATATGAATCGCCTTAGTAGTTGATCTCCCCGGCATGAAACCAAACTGGTTCTCCCTAATCACCGTCTCCCGTCTAGTTCTTTTCTCAATAACTCTTTCCCACAGTTTCATAGTGTGGCTTAGGAGTTTGATACCCCTATAGTTCCCGCATTCCTGTGCATCGCCCTTTTTCTTGAACAAAGGGATAATTGTGCTAAACCTCCACTCCTCCGGCATCTTACTAGATCGCAGGATAGCATTAAAGAGATTAGTAAGCCATTGAATGCCCTCCTCACCTAAGCTCCGCCACACCTCAATCGGGATATCATCCGGTTCAACTGCCTTAAATCTCCCCATCTTTTTGAGGGCTTCACTTACTTCTTCCTTGGTTATGTCACCAAATGACCCACAAACCCGTGTTCTTTGTGTGTCCGAAGTCTGTCGAGTTTCCTTTGTAGGACCCCTTGACATATTTAGTAGTTGGGAGAAATATTGATGCCATCTTAGTTTGATGTCCTCTTGGCTAATGAGAACCCGTCCACTCTCATCCTTGATATACTTCACTGCTCCCAAGTCTTCCCTCTGCCTAGATCTGGCTTTAGCCAACTTGTAAATATATTTCTCCCCCTCTGCGGTATCAAGCTTTTGGTAGAAGGCTTCAAAGGCATGACTCTTTGCCTTTGCGACTGCTTTCTTCGCCTCCCGCTTCGCTTCCTTGTACGACTCTTTCATTTGTGCCCTAACCTCCTCCTCCGTACAGGCAATAAGCTCCTTGAATCTCTTGTTTTTCTTCCTTATCTTCTCTTGCACCTCCTCGCTCCACCACCACGATTCCCTGTATTCCCTTTCCTTTCCTGTCGACACCCCTAGCGTTTCCTTCGCCACCATACGAATGGTTGTCGCCATAGATTCCCACATTTGATTTGCATCGCCTGAGATATTAGGGTAGCCTAACGTCTTGATCTTGCTTGATAGGGTTGCGATTTTATCCCCTTTTAGACTACCCCACCTGATCGTATCCTTTCCCTTAGACTTCCTCTCGACAATCTTCCTCCTCATACGGAAATCTAGTACTAATAACCTATGTTGGGTTGGCATCTTAGTGCCAAGCACAACCTTGCAGTCTAAGCACGAGCTCCGGGTGCTCCTACGTACTAAAAAGTAGTCTATCTGGGTAGCAAGCCCACCACTCTTGTACGTTATCAAGTGCTCATCCTTCTTTCTGAAGATCGAGTTTGCTATAACTAGGTCCTTGGCAAACGCGAACTCAAGAAGGTTCTGCCCACTCTCATTCCTTACACCG
Organism: Amaranthus palmeri; assembly: GCA_019776075.1. Taxonomy (NCBI): domain Eukaryota; kingdom Viridiplantae; phylum Streptophyta; class Magnoliopsida; order Caryophyllales; family Amaranthaceae; genus Amaranthus; species Amaranthus palmeri. Next base: position 412,299 of record JAAKBH010000278.1, read on the forward strand.
TAACCAAAACCGCCATGAACAGAGTTATAGTTAACAGCCTCCTTCCCTATGTGACCGTCGAATAATAATAATAACAATAAGGATAATAATATAAAAATAAAACTAATGAAAATAATAATAAGAATAATATAATAACAATAATTATTATTATTATTATTAGAATAATAATTATTAAACAATAAAAATAATAATAATAATAATAATAATAATAATAATAATAATAATAATAATAATAATAATAATAATAATAATAATAATAATAATAATAATAATAATAACTTTGTGAAATCAAATCAAATCAGATCAGATCAGATCAGATCAGACCAGATCAGAATGATTCATATCAGATCAGACTGAATCAGACCAGATCAGACCAGATCAGATCAGATCAGATCAGACCTTAGTAAATTCAGACCTTATCCAATCAGATCAGACGAAGAGAACAGGCCATAAGTCTTAAAATTGTCAAATTGCATGTCTTAAAATGCTAATTTTAAATTCTTGAAATTGGTCTTTTAAGTCTTAAACTTGGTCTTTTAACTCTTGAAATTCACATTTTAATTTGTGAAATTGGTAAAAAACAGTACACTTGGGCCGGCCCAATAAGATGCGTCTCACAAGTGAGGCGGTCTCACACAAGTTTTTGTGATAATTAAATTGAAAAAAAAATATTAATAATCTCCATTGACATTGTCATTTATAATATTTAAATCATACGTTAATTATGTTATTTATTAAGGCCTGCTTTTGACTCTTAATAAACCCTTTTATAGCCCGTTTCATTTTAATTATAGTAGGGCCCGTTTTCGGCCAAGCATCATTTTCGACCCTGTCTTTACAAAACCTTCTAAATACGGTTATACGAGTCAGATAAGGGTTTAAAATGGGAGCTTGGCCCATTAAACACTAGTCAATAGTCATGAATCATAATTTATTACTTAAAAAAATAAATATAATTAGGGTTATATTCCAAACTTACATGAAAATATTGAATTAGACCGTTGGAAAAATCGTCAATGTCGGCCAATAAACAAGTAAAAAAATAGGTAATTTATTTTTTTATTTGAAAAAATCAAACAAGAAAATTTCTAATTGGTTTTACATCCAAGCGCCTTCCGAGTAAAGTTCCTACAGCCTTTCGTTTCACACATTCGCTGGCATTAGCAAATCAGGAACATTCTAGAATTGTAATTTTTCCCCTTTATAAATACTCGCTCTTTCTCCCATTACCACACACTCATTATTCTTTCCAAATTTTCTGAAACCCTAATTCCAAAACCCTCTCTTCTCATTCTTTCTCTAGATTCAATTTCTTAATTTTCTTAAATCTAGTCTATAATGGCTGGTAAAGGTGAAGGTCCTGCGATCGGTATCGATCTTGGTACTACATACTCTTGTGTTGGAGTATGGCAACACGATCGTGTCGAGATCATTGCTAATGACCAGGGTAACAGGACGACGCCGTCTTACGTTGCTTTTACCGATTCCGAAAGGTTGATCGGTGATGCAGCTAAGAATCAAGTCGCTATGAACCCTATTAACACTGTTTTTGGTGAGTTTTCTGGTTCCTCTTTTCTCGATTTAATTGTTGCGAGTATAGATCTGTTACCTTTGTTTTGGTTCTTATTATTGATAGCCTGGGTTAAATGATTTCTGTTTGATTGGATCTCGATTTGTTTTATGATCTATGTTTGTGATCTGAAGTTGTAGTTTCAGATCTAGTACTGCTGCTATGTCTGCGATCTCGTTAAGGTTCATCATGTAAAATTAACCTAGATCTGAATTTTTTTTTTTTTTTGAAAATAGATCTGAATTTTGAAATGATATTTACAATTACTTTTTCGTTTTGAGGCTGAGTTTCCTTGATCTACATTTATATTGGTTGATACATGATTATACTTAATATGTAGTTAAGTAATTGGTTTACATTAGTTGCATATAGAAGAGTAAATGAGGAAATCTTGCTCATTGTCAGATGTAAATGCGATGATGCTATGTTTTGTGATACTTTTGTCCTGAACTTATAAGTTTTGACATTCATTCATACTGAATGAATCATTGGAACACGATGGACTACATAGTACTTTTTAGTTTGGTGTGATGCTTTTGTAAACATATCCTTTGTATGTGGAGATCTAAGTTAAAGACTTTTCATGAGAGCTCAATCTATCTTGATTTGTTTAGGCTTTTTAGTTTTCATTACATGAAATTATGTTTCAACAGTCTATTATATGATAGATAGCGTAGTCAATTTGCGGTTGTTTCTATCGGAAATTGTGTTCGTTAGTTTTAAAGCTTAGATCTAACGTTTTAACTTATAAGTATTATATAGTGTTCTGTTAGTGAATGTTTAATTTATGCAACTGTCAGTATCTTACATCTATCATTTTGGCTATGATTTGAACAGATGCCAAGCGGTTGATTGGAAGGAGATTCAGTGATTCCTCTGTTCAGAGTGACATGAAACATTGGCCTTTTAAGGTTGTTCCAGGTCCTGGTGACAAGCCCATGATTGTTGTCAACTACAAGGGTGAGGAGAAGCAGTTTGCTGCTGAGGAAATCTCCTCCATGGTTCTTACCAAGATGAAGGAAATCGCCGAGGCTTACCTTGGTTCAACCGTGAAGAATGCTGTTGTCACTGTGCCAGCCTACTTTAATGATTCTCAGCGTCAGGCAACCAAGGATGCTGGAGTCATCTCTGGCTTGAATGTTATGCGTATCATCAATGAGCCCACCGCTGCCGCTATCGCTTATGGTCTTGACAAGAAGGCCACAAGTGTCGGTGAAAAGAATGTTCTTATCTTTGACCTTGGTGGTGGTACTTTTGATGTTTCTCTCCTTACCATTGAGGAGGGTATCTTTGAAGTAAAGGCCACCGCTGGAGACACACATCTTGGTGGTGAGGACTTTGACAACAGAATGGTAAACCACTTCGTTCAAGAATTCAAGAGGAAGCACAAGAAGGATATTAGTGGTAACCCTAGGGCTCTTAGGAGGTTGAGGACAGCTTGTGAGAGGGCAAAGAGAACCCTTTCATCCACTGCTCAAACCACAATTGAAATTGATTCTCTTTACGAAGGAGTTGATTTCTACACAACAATTACTCGTGCCCGTTTTGAGGAGTTGAACATGGATTTGTTCAGGAAGTGTATGGAGCCAGTTGAGAAGTGTTTGAGAGATGCCAAGATGGACAAGAGCTCTGTCCATGATGTTGTTCTTGTTGGTGGATCCACTAGAATTCCCAAGGTACAACAGTTGTTACAAGATTTCTTCAATGGTAAGGAGCTTTGCAAAAGCATCAACCCTGATGAGGCTGTTGCTTATGGTGCTGCCGTCCAAGCCGCTATCTTGAGTGGCGAAGGAAACGAGAAGGTCCAAGACCTCTTGCTTCTTGATGTCACTCCTCTCTCCCTTGGTCTTGAGACTGCCGGTGGTGTTATGACTGTCCTTATCCCAAGGAACACCACTATCCCCACCAAGAAGGAGCAAGTTTTCTCAACTTACTCTGACAACCAGCCTGGTGTGTTGATCCAAGTCTATGAAGGAGAAAGAACCAGGACCCGGGACAACAACTTGTTGGGTAAATTTGAGCTCTCTGGCATTCCTCCAGCCCCCAGAGGTGTCCCTCAGATTACTGTGTGCTTCGACATCGATGCCAATGGTATCTTGAATGTCTCTGCCGAGGACAAAACCACAGGGCAGAAGAACAAGATTACCATTACAAATGACAAGGGTAGACTCTCAAAGGAAGAGATTGAGAAGATGGTTCAAGAGGCAGAGAAGTACAAGTCTGAAGACGAAGAGCACAAAAAGAAGGTTGAGGCAAAGAACGCTTTGGAGAACTATGCCTACAACATGAGGAATACCGTTAGAGATGAAAAGATCAGCTCTAAGCTTGGAGAAGACGACAAGAAGAAGATTGACGAAGCCATTGACAACGCAATCCAATGGCTTGACAGCAACCAACTTGCAGAAGCCGATGAGTTTGAAGACAAGATGAAGGAGCTCGAGAGTATTTGCAACCCCATCATTGCAAAGATGTACCAGGGTGCTGGAGGTGAGGCTGGTGTTCCCATGGATGATGATGTACCCCCAGCTGCATCTGGCCCTGGTCCCAAGATCGAGGAAGTCGATTAAGTATCCGGATAATTATTTTGTGGGATTTTTGATTTTCGATTTTTGTTTTGCTTAAGCATTTAAGACTATTTTCTATTTAGAATTGTGACACAATGCAGTGATGTTTGTTTTTATGATGAGCATTATGCTGCTTTATTTCCTATGGATTAATATGAAGACGATGATTTTTGTATTTACTTCTGCTTTTCTTCCGTTTTTGGGTTCGATTCTATTGGTGTTTCTTCTTGTGATTTGGGTTGGCAACATACTATTTGTTCAATGGACCAAATTTCTTGACATGATGTAAATACCTTAGAAGACATTCCAATTTTAAATCTTTAGGAGTCTTTTTCTAAATAGAAATTATATTATTTTGTTAAATTTGATTTTAAGGTTGACCGCAATTCAACCTTGAATCTGGTTAAATAGTAGTAGAAGCATAAGTTGGGATTAAGTGTAGAAGGTGATAATTAGGCCAATAGAAAATCAGGGTAATGTATGATCAAATTAAAGAACAATGTGATATATTGTGTGGACAGTTTCACCAATGTATTCGCCTAATAAAAATGAGTTAAGTAGGGCATCCAATACACATAATGAGAATATAAAGTTGTTTTTTGAGATCTTATTACCAAAAAACAATCTCTTACAAGAGTATCTTTTTATAAGATTTGGTGATTTGGTGATTTGGTGAAGTAACGGTAAAATTCATATATTTGGATCTAATGCAAGCCAAATTAAAGCTATCTCAAAGTTCAAACCCCAACGAGAAGGCGTCAACTTTGACTTCATGCTCATCAAGTACATGTTTCGGGACCATGATTGTAAGGATGGTTTCTGTTCAATAAGCGTCAATCTTCGCATCATCGGGAATTCGTGTAGGCAATGAAAATTAGCCCATTGAATTGCACGAACATGCTTTACTAAGTACTAACACAAGCAACGTTCACAATGCCAAAGACAAGAGTATTCTTCTATGTAAGTCTTGCCCTATTAAGATCAGCAAAAGGCACACCTACAATAAACTAGTACCCTTTTCATCCAAAAAGTATTGAGTTGCCCAAACTGGTTCAACCAAATAGGATTCCACGTCTAAAATACTTCCTGCGTTCTGAAATACACATTACATTTTCGTTATTGATACTATTTATCGTTCAAGCTTATTTAATATATTACAACTAATGTATAAGAAAAAGTATAGTCAAGTCGGATTTTGTTTGAATTGTCTAATCGCATACGTTCATAATATCAATTTTTATATTTTTTAGACTTGTATAATTTAATATATATAAACGATCAAAATAACGCATTAAATTGCGTAAAAAAGTAAAATGTAGCAAGTATATTAAAATGGAGGATGTATAATCAGAACTCGAGTTCATACTCAAAAATCTTTTGTCAAAACTTTTCATTCTGAGGTGCTTGTGATGTAAACTTCACACCCATATCAGGATAAAGCCTTCCTTTGAATATATAAGATGAATAAATGATATAAAAATGAAATTAGTAATTTTCAATTTTCCCATTAATAGTAATAAAAATAATGTTAAGAAAAAATTGACATTAATAATCTAACATTTTGCTCGTTTGCTGTGAATAATCTCATCTTTAGACTATTGTTTAATAATCCAACATTTGACCTTAGTTCACTATGAATAATCCAACCTTCGTTTTAGTTTGTTGGCAGCATACCCTATTTGTAACTATTATTACTTTATTAGTAGTTAGCTATGTTGTGGGTATATGTATGACAAAGGTTAGATTAATAGAAAATAATCCAAATGTGAAATTATTCACAGCAAATTGATAAAAGATTGGATTATTAATGTCAATTTTTCCTAATGTTAATAATAATCATAATAATTATTATTATAAAAATGATGATATTAACCCCAATAGTATTAGTAATAATAGTAAATGAAATTAAAAAAAAAGGATTTTGGGCTATGGCTCGAAAACGTGAAATGCACATTTGAGGCTTGAGCCATGGCTCAAAATGCATAATCCATGTGTTTGACTTTGACCAATGTTTGAAAGAAACATGACGATAATTGTCCAAAAAATATACTCCCTCCTATTCAAAAAGAATGTCCCATTTGACTTTTCACGGATTTTAAGAAAAGTCAAATGGGACTTTTGGGGTAGGAGAGAGAGTGTTATTAGTGGTTTTTAATTGTAGAGATTAAAAAATAATTATTCAACCAATTTTGTGGGTTTTTTTATGAAAACTTTAATTTGATAATTTTCCAGAAAAATCAAACCAAAAATCAAACCAAAAAAATCAAACCAAAAATTATTCAACTAATTTTCCAGAAAAATCAAACCAAAAAAAATAAAATTACTAGTTTACAATTTTCCAGATCTACAATTTTCCACAAAAATCAAACCTTCAAATAACCCCAAAAATCAAAATTTTTCACAATTCTTAAAAGCAGCTTACTTCATCCTTGCTTCCTCCTGCACATAAACTCAATTAACCTTCAAATAACCCCAAAAATCAAAATTCCAAACTAAATCAGAGAACAAGTTAACAACACAACCTCACTATGACACTCTACATCATCGATCCCTTCCATGGAAGTATAATAACCTTTAGAAAACGGAAAACTCGAGTCAAACAAAACAGGCGATTGCGAATTATGAAGAAGAGTATGAAGAAGAGACGAAATATCATCATATTCAACACCAAAATTAGCAGAAGAAGAAGGAGGTTGATGAGGAGGTGAAAGATCCGCCATTAAAGAGGGAAGAGAGAGAAAGTGAGAAGAGGTTTCTAGAAGAAGAAGATGTCGACAAGGGTTAGGGTTCTTCGTGGGTGAGTTAGGGTTCATTGTGGGTGACAAGAGTTAAACAAATGTCGACAAGGAGGGAGAACTGAAGAAGATGAACAGTCAAGAAGGAGGGAGGATTGAAGAAGATGAAGATGGAGGGTTAAAGAAAATTTCAGAAACTCATGGAAGATGAAAGGGGAAATGTCGACAATCAAGAGAGGGAGGGAGATAGGGTTTAAAGGGGTGGGTTGGGTTAAAAAAGAAGAGATTTAAGTTAGTTTTAAGGTAGATTAATTAAGTTAGATAAAGTATATGTGCAGTTTCGGATCCAGGACTTTGAATCTCCTGGGGCACCAACGAATGAAAAAAAAAATCGGCAAAGACGCGCAATAATTCCAAAATAAAAACAAAGTAACATAAAATAGTCTACGATTTTTTTGCCCAAACTTTGTGAATTTAAATTCATGTTTAACAGGTTGACAAAGATCCCTTGAACAATATTCTCTTCTAACAATATTTCGGTCACTTGGGTGAAATTGAGACATTCTTCTTCTTTTTTCGGGGTCTTGAGGAAGATGCAAAACATCCATGGTAGTTAGTCTTCCTTCGTTTAGCGGGGTTGGAGCTTGAACTGTTTCACTTTCTTTCTCTCCATCTTGGGAAGGAATATATGATGGAGTAGGATTAGACTTATCTCCACTTTCTTTTACTCAAATGTTTGGCAAAAAAAGAAGCAATGGTCTCTTGTTTTCTCTTCATTATATCAATTTTTGAATTCTAGTAAGAACATCAAAACACATTCATAATTCACAAATGTTCAATTATTCGATTAGTCAAATTAGATATTCAATTACTCAAAGGAGATAAACAAAAAATCAAGAAATATTCAATTATTCAAAGAAACAAACACATTACACATTTATATAACATCAACAAATATTCAATAATTCAAATTACATAAACATTGAAAAAATGACATTCTAACTTCTAAGAAAATTCAAAAACCAAAATTAAGATTAAAAAAAACATCATAATAAGAACATGTATATTTTAAGAATAAGATTAACAATACCTTAAAAATCATAAAGAATCAAAGAATTAAAGATTAAGTATTAAAATTATATGAAAAGTACCTGGAGTTTGATTGTCTGAATCAGAGAAAAGCAATCGGCAACGGCAAGACAGCAAGTCGACAATCGCAATGAATTCCACGCACCAGTTGTCAGCAGTCGATCGTGAGCAAGGGATGGAAATAGAGTCTAGACGCCTGAATTTTGGTGGCCGGAGGTCGCAGGTGAAGACCGGACAAAACCTGGCGGCGGTGGCTGGAGTAAGTGGCCGGCGGCGGCGGTGCTTTGTCAATTCTTAGGGTTTTGCAGTTTTGCTTGATTAGAGAGAGAAAAAGGGTAGTTTTTTTTAATATTGGTGAAATGAGACTCAAAAAACTGACCCCTACAGGCTACAGCCCACATTACAAATTAATTAATTTTAATTTTTTTTGAAAAATTCCCCTGGGGCACGTGCCAGGGGGTGCCCCTTAATAGATCCGCCCCTGTATATGTGTATAAATTAGTAAGGATAATTTAGGTTAAAATTGTAAATAGGAAGAAGTTATAAGGGTATAAAGGTAAAAATTACATGCCAAAAAAGAAAATGAGACATTTTTGGTGACTTGACCCTAAATGGAAATGGGACAATCTTCCTGAATAGGAGGGAGTATTTTTTAAATTATTTTTTGCAATGCATGATTAAAAAATACACCGAAATAGCTTAAAATTTTTATATTTGACTTCACATCTATTTTTCTTTTTTTTTTCTCTTCCATATATCACTTTACTATTATTTTTTCCGTTTGAAACTACAATATTTTGTTAACTTTCTAACCTAAGAGCATGGTGGTGTAAATTTGGTTACCCGGTCAGGTTTTGGGTCGAATTTCATTGGGTTCGGATATTCTCGATTTTTTCGAGAGATTTAGGGCTTTGAATCGGGTCGATTTGGTTACGGGTCTATATCAGGTTAATACAATTCAGATTCAAATCGGTTATGCTGCAGGTCGAATCGAGTTTGATTAGGCTATGAGTCGGGTCAATTTTTTGTTTTAGGTTAACGTTAATTCGGATATTTTAGTTCGGGTTGACTTCGGATCGATTATATTGTTTTTGAGTTGTGGATTTAGTTATTCTTAGGATTCGGGTCAATTAAAATCCAATTTAATTGAGTTTTATGTCGAATGAAATTTATGGTATTACACAGTTAATTTATGTTGAAATCGTTTGTGCTTGGAGAATGAAGAGTTGTAGTCGGTTACTAGACAAATTTGGTTTAGCCTAAAATAAAGTCGATAAGATTTGATTGTGGGCATGCATTTATTGTTTAATTTTAGCTAAACTAAACTTGATATAATTAAATCAAACTTATTATATACTGAATTAAACTTGATACGGTTAAATCAAATTAAATCGCCTAATCACATTGTCGGGTTGATCTCGAGTGTTGATTATGGGTCATTTTGGGTGGGATTATGTCAAGTACCTATCGGGCTAAATAAAAAGCCCAGTCCAATTCTAAATATATATTGTTACAACTCTAAATATAAATTTGGGCTAGACTTTTGAGAGTCGTCTTTTACCCCTTAATGTAAATATGGATCCACCATTAACAATAAATATTTAAAAAATCCCAAAATTTGAGAGGACCAAGCAACATAGAAAAAAGGTCACCTAGGTCCATCATGATCCAGCCCAGTCCTTAGAATTGAACTGGTTCAAAACCATGTTGTATTGAAAGGCCACAGGCCCACAAGCTATGACTAGCTCTATCTAGTTATGAAATTTGAACAAATTAAGTTTTTTTTTTTTTCATAAAAGAATTTCTGAAGTCAACCAATGTAATGTTTGGGAATAAGAATTTTATTTAAAATTCATCATCATCATCATACCCAGTGTTCTCGCACATAGATACTCTATGGTCAGGGTTCGGGGAAGGAAGGTCGACGGCGTCTCATACTCAGAAGGAGAGGGCGGTCATAAGAGTCCTTCGGCTCTATAATAATCTTCAAGGATAATTTTTTTATTTAAAATTATGGACTTCAATTATGAAGTCATAAATAAATAATTTGAAAATGACAAGGTCTGGATTGTTATTTTTAAATTCTCAACTTTAACTACTTTAAAAATAATTGTGGAATTTGATCCAAATTCAAATTAAAATAAAACGTAAATAACAGCCAATCAATTAATAAAGCAAAAACTATGCCTAAAACAATAATTAACTACGTCCACATCAGCGAACAATGTGTAGATGAATAAATAAGCACAAAATTGTTAGCTCTAAAACAAGCAAGCATATATTTTTTTTGCCCTAAAACAAGCAAGCATAAAATTAAGAAATTAGTCAACTACTAGCACTAATCTCATATGCCCAAAACTATTACATTTTTTCTTCCATAATACTTGCTATTGATTGTGACTTTTTACCATACAACATGTTACATTTAGTAGTAAGTATTTAAAGTGTTCATTCGGATCATCGGGTTGATTTCGGGTCAGGTGTTTCAGGTCGATTCAAAATTGGGTTTTGTGTTCACATTGGTTTTTACATAATTGTAGATCTATTTTTACGTCGGGTCAAATCGGGTTCGATTATAAAGTCGGGTGTCTATTAGATCATCGGATCTGTTTTGAACACCTTTAGACCAAGTATTATGAAACGGAGAAAGTATATATATAGTGGCCAACAATTAATCACAACAAAACCAAACAATAGAATTTGAAACTAATGAAAAAAAGTATATGTGTATTAAATTGAAAAAAGAGATGTTTGAGAGCTATATGAAGTTGTTTAAAAAAAATGTCAATTTTAATTTAGGTAGAAAAACCAAACTGGAGAAGAAGTCGCGTGGCATTTTGTTTGCATAAGGGTCGTTAAGATTTTAACAGTAGGTCATTACTAAACTGAGTCAAAAAATCATCCTTACAATCACGCGCTGTTAATAACAATGAACAATCTTATTTTTTAGATTCACATTGAGACAAACTTATTTGGAAAATAAAATTATCCTAAACTCATTTCAAAATTTTTAAGTGATTAAACTTATTTTGTCAAGTTTTCTTAAGTTATCCACCATAGATAAGTGGCATCTTGCATGAAACAAGCATGGAAAAATTTGTTACCTAATGTCCATTTGCCATGAATAATCTCAATTATTGATTATTTTTAAATATTCAACCTTTGTATATTTTTTGCTGACAGCACCCCTTACCACATTTTAACCGACTAATATAGGCTCATAGTAGTCGTTACTCTCAGTTCTTCCTCATTATGCTTCTTTGTTGGTCTACCCCAACAGTTCCTTGGTGGTAAGCATTTATGGTAGCCGGTTAAAATGTGGAAAAGAGTGCTGTGAGCAAAAAATTTCAAAGATCGATTATTTTAAAATAATCAATGATACGAATTATTCATAACAAATTAACAATATATCTGATTATTTAGGACAATTTTTCCGGGTCTCGTTTCCGCGTACACTACCCTACAGCCTACAACTACAATAATTATTAGTACAGCACGTCAACAACTGTAGACCGCGCAAATCTCTAACAAAAAGTCCCATTTTAATTGAATTTTGAAAAAGTGGAAAATAATGTTAAATGAAAAAAAAAACAATATTTGTTTATGAAATTAAAAAAAATTAAAATGTATGAATAAGATTTATATATAGAAAGTGACGAGTTATTGTCTAAAAAAAATGATGTAAATTATATAGGGTGAATTTAAATGACAAATAATGCAAATTGAATGAGACGGAAGATGCACATGGCGACCCGTCCAAAATAAAGGAGGAAATAGTGTAATTTATCAAAAAAAAATATGAGAAATTTATTTCACTCTGTAATCATAAAACAACTTTGATTTTTTTTTTTTGGAAAAATTGTTTTAATGAGATGGTATAAAGTAAGATTGTGATTTATAATCAAAATAAAATATAAGAAATTTCATGTAACTAACTTAACTAGCAAATTCTGTAAGACACATGGAGTACAAAAATATTTGCTCACAAAAAATAAGTGTATTAATATTTAAAATGTAAATTTTTATATTTAGTCTAAAGTTAATATTTTAATATTAATAAAGTGTAAATTTTAATTTTAAGATCAGTTTATGAGTATCTCACAATGAAACAATCTTGGGAGCGTTTGGCAATAGGCTATTGTCTGTTGGCGGTTGGCTTTTCTAGTTGGCTTGTTTGACCAGCTGGAAATGTTGGCTGTTTTTGTTGGTTTTTAAGCTAGCTTAAAAAGCTAGCTGTTAGTGGAGATGTTTGGTAGATTTGAATATTGGTTGTTGGCTGTTTATTAGAAAAAAAATGGGCCAACAAGCCAAAAGCTAACCCTAAAAGCTAGCTGGAGCAGCTTTTTCATTTTGGCTTAAAAGTCAACTTTCAGCTGCTTTAAAAGTCATTTACCAAATACTTTTTTGTCTATTTAACTAATTAATAAGCCAAAAGCCAAAAGCCGATTGCAAACACCCCATTATCTAATAAATTAATGTAGACAAAATGGGACAAAGCGAACAGTTGGAATCCTAGATTGAAGGATCTTTCTTTCAACTTCACCGACCCGTTTTGTGGTGCTATTATAACGGAAATTGATTACAACTTTAACATAGCTGTTCTACACTAACATTTAAGCACAACTCAAGAATAAGCCAATTCTTAAAGCATGCTAGGGGAGTTTCACATTTTTGATTCAGTTAGTTTGTTTGATCGGTTAAAAAATTAAATATTTATATTGGTTTTTTGGATAGTTAAAAAAGTCAAATGTTATCTTCGCAAGTCTACGCCTTATCACACAATTGTGACTTTTAAATATAAAAAATAGATAAAATACGTATTGGCATGTGGCATAAGTTAGACAAATTTTGGGTTGATTATAAAAACTCAAAATTAATAAAGTTTGGGTTAATTATGTTTTAATTTTATGATTACTGACAATATAAAAATCAATTTACTTTATAAATAATATCGCAGTTAACTATGTTGCAGAGGTATTTATTAACATAATTAAACAAAAAATTTAGGAAAATCTGACCTCATCACGAGTTCACGGGGTCACGCCTTTATGAAGATTTGTGCCCATGAGTCAAATTTTGAATTAGAGGTTACATTTATGAAATTTGGGTCATGTACAAATAAGCAATAAATAAATCAACACAAATACACAATTCCTTATTATTTTTATTGAATTTCAATAAATACAAAAATTAAAAAATAAAATTAAAAATTAAAAGAACTTTAATTGCAAAATAAAGCAAAGATAAATAATCAGTGTACAATGTACATTAATCTTTGCTGTTATAACAATGTGAATACACATAGATTCCATTCACTAGTATCTAATACAAATACTTGTATAAACAATACCCAGAAACAAATATAATTTCCCAGATCAAAAAATAAACATAATAATTTTAATATCTTCAAAAATGTAATAATAAATTATTACAAATTATCATCAACTCTTTGTTTATACTTAATTTTGTAAACTAAATCAATTTTTATTTTTGATCAAGTTTTAATTATTAAAAGCATCACATCTTCGCCTAATCTCACCATGTCTTCCAGTTTTCACCCCAACAAGACTCAATTTCTGCATAGCTTTACCAAAATCATTGAAAAACGCGTTCTGATCTTGCGCATACAAATCCACAAATGGTCTAGTTCTTGCATCACTATACAATACTCTATCTGAAGCCAAGATCCCCAATCCTTTAGGTATGTTCTGAAAATAAACATTGTCGAATTTACTAGGCGTCATTATATCATTGAACACAGATAAACTCGGATCGTTTTTGTAATTTGCACAAGCATTTTTCAATCCTTGAGCCAATCTAGGGTTATAAGTCGGGTCGAATTCCTGAGTAGAGCTATAGTTATAGATCCCGGAAGCAAATTCGGAGCAATGAGAAAAACCTATTGAGTGGCCACCGCTAAGAGCAACCATCTCTCTTGCAGAGAAATTATGACGCTCAAAAATAGAAAGCATTTCATCTATTGACATAGTAGGTTTAGGCAAAGTGTTAGGGTAAACTAACGACGCTTTTGAAATGAGACTATCTTTGCGACCTAGAAGTAGAGTGTAGTACGGACCACCGACGATTGAGACGAGGTTTCGAGTTGCGACGGCGAGGATATCGGCGCAAGAAACGACACCGGGACAAGCCAGCTCAAGTGCGGCTTTAGCGCGTACAACGACGTCAAAGCCGTCGCCGGGAAGAGAGAGGTTGATGTCGGCGTCACGCTCGGCTTTGTTGAAGGGAGTGGACGAGATTAACGCCGAAGCATCGCAGCCGGTGACGAAGCAGTCATGGAAAAAGAGGCGGAGTGCGGCGCCGGCGGTGGCTGGGGATTTGATTTGTTTGGATTTTGTGGTTTGTTTCATGATTTCTTCGAATTTGGGGCATGATTTGGAGTAGTAATTTGCAGATAGGCGAGATTCTGAGGAGGGGATAGTGAAGAGGAGAGAGAGTAAGACAATGAGTATGAAATTGGAAGCCATTGAAGAGGAGGAGAGAGAAAATGGAGGAGATTGGGTGGAGTGAAAAGGAAGGAGAGATAAGGATATGATGGGGATTTTAAAGTAAAGAGTGGGGGAAGTGGTGGGTGTTTTTTGCTTTTTAGGTTGTGGTGTATGCAGAAGAGAATAAAACTTCTTCCACTTGCTACCGAGTGTGATATGTTGTGTGGAAAAACGTTACTATCAGTAGGAAGTATTATACTCCCCTATTCTCAATGTGTTCCATTTGCTTTTTGGGCACTGTTTATTGCATACTCTTAATTTGCATTTTATTATTAATCTATAAGTTAAAATATAGTCAACTGAGATCTTGTTTAATTCGTCTCAAAGCAAGGATTATTTATATCAACTTTCCATAATTTTTAATTATGCACAATTAGAAATATTACGGATTGAATAAGTGTATTGGATAGAGTGCATAAAACAAATAGGACACTTATGATGAATAGGAAGGAGTAGAACGAGGAAGTATAAGATTATAGGGCTTCGGTTTGTAGTTTGTTACTAAGTATGTTTTATTTGTTTATTTATTTGTGTTAAAATAAATTTTTAAACTGTTTATTATTTTATGATATTTTACATATTTTAGCTTTAATACGAGAAAATACATATTATCTGAGATTTTGTTTTGTTCATCTTGTTGCATATTTTCTTGATATTCAATTTTTATAACTTTTTAGTTGTGAGTTACTCTGAATAGAAACAATCCTACAAATACATTAGACTGCGTAATAAACTGTTTGATAGAAAATTTAAAAAGACAAAGAATTAATGAATGTGATACATATTGAGAATATAAAGAGTAAATGTTACAGGGATGTATAAAAATAAATGATAAATTTATTAGACAAACTATATTAGAAAATTAGATCAAATTAATGGCAAAAATTCATGATTAATAACGGTGATATATGTAAATTACCACAAGAATACAAAAAATAATATCAAAATAAATAAAATATAAAAAGATACATAAAGAGTAATGTATGATTTGACTAAGGGAGACAACTATGATTGGTGATTGTATATGTTGTTATGAAGTGCATTTGAATCGAAAAAAAAAATCTTTTGATCATATGTAGAAATCGAAGGTAATGAACAATACCTAATGTTTATGCAGGGCCGTTCCTAAGGGTAGTTTTAAGGTGCAACCGTCTAGGGCCAAGCTTATAAAGGGGTCCACATCGAGTTAATCCTTATTAATAAAAATTAGTTTGTGTATAAGTATACCTTATTATTATATGATCGATCTTAAATTTGTGCATTTATTTAACATTAAATGTTCAAAAAGAAAAATTATATGATGTATAGTGGGAGAAAAAAAGATACGAAACAAAACCTATATGAGGGCCCTTTTTTAAAGTTTCGCCTGGGGTCCAAAATAATCAGGAACGACACTGTGTTTATGGAACAATTTCTTAAAACCTTGTTGAGGAACAATATGCTAAGAAATCTTAATATCCACTAAGAATGATAAATTTATCGTTGAGCTTGTAAGATTGAGTATACAAGATGAGATTTGACTCCACACAAATTCGAAGAGATTGATCAAAATTTTATTCTAGTTGATCAGCTTTGATACCATGATAGTTCTGATAATCGGAAGAGTAGTCCATCAAACTTATATGTTACTTAGCCAATTTTAATTATTTATTATGGGATTATATGTGAGTTGTTTTTTTAATAGAGACATCTATTCAAAATCGACTGCTGTTTTAGGAATGTATTAATAAAGTTGTTTTCATTGCTTCTATTCAAACCTTAAAGATTTGAAAATGTAAATTTGAGGACTTTCTCTTTTATTCGTAATTTTGTATGACATGCGTTCTTTCTATTCTCCAAATCTTGATTGAATAAAACTATAGATAGAGTAAATAGGGCTTTTAGAAATCACGATTTATAAGCTCATTTAACGAATCACGAATCAAATTTGAGCTTGGAAAGTCTATTAAAAAGTTAATATTGATTTACAAGGAGAATATCAAACTCACCGAGTTCGAGGGAGTAGTCTAAATAGACTAGTGTAACGGACCGGTTCAAGGGCTTGTTAGAGGTTTAAATTCGTCTCTTAATGGACCGAGTTTTAAAGGGATCAGTCTTCAAATAGACCCTTTATTTACATAATGGAGTGAACTCAAAACGAGCTCTATACAAACCCTAAATATGCCTTGATTATCATAGTTTTTTTTTTATTAAACTATGATACAAAACTTCTAGAAAAACAAGTAATGAAATTATAGGACATTTTACTTTAACATGCTTATTTCGATCATAATTCAAAAGAACAAAACTTTAAACGGATCAGGTGTGGTTGGAGCGAGTTGAAAGGGACAATTCCGTTCAAGCCCGTTTAATTTTTAACAAGGCCCGTCCCAACCTAATCCGTTTTGATTTAAGCTCGATCTGATCCATTACACAAGTCTAATTCTAAACACCTGTCGAACAACATTTTCACATCACAAATTCTTGTGAAAGACGGTCTCCTTGAGAGTTCATCTCTAATTGAACCGGTCCAATATGAAGTATTTTTTTAAAAATAATTAGACATTAAAAATGATATAAGTAGACATTTAAGATATTAAAAGTAGGCATTAAAAATACAGTAAATAAACATAAAGGATAATATAAATAGATATTAAGAATATGATAAATAAACATTAATCTTTAATAGACTGGATTTGAAATACGTCTCTTAAACAGAATAACCGTTTTCACATAGACATGGAGGCCCCCCAAAAGGTTGGTGCATGAAATTGGTTCTAGCTATCTAGACTTTTAGCCTCCAGCTAATAGTGCATAAAAATTATTCTATTCATTTGACCTGATTACTTATAGTATATTTGTACCTATTCTCAAGAATTAAAAACTAAAAATAATCATAATCTTTCTAGTTCCATTCTAATATTGATCTATTATGGGCTTTTTGGCAATTGCCCATCTGTTATTGGCTTTTAGCTTTTTTAGTTGGTTTTTTGATCAGTTGAGATGTGAGCAGTTTTTGTTGGCTGAAAAGCCAACTATTATGGATATGTTTGGTAAATTTAGGTATCGATTGTTGTCTGTTTATTAGAGAAAAAGTGGATCAACAAGCCCAAAGCCAACAAAAAAGGTAAACTGAAATAACTTTTTATTTTGGCTTTAAAGTCAGCTTTTTAGTTGGCTGACTTAAAAGCCATTTACCAAACAAGTTTATTAGCTGTTTGACCAAACGTACTAACAAATCAAACGCCAAAAGTTAAAAGCCAACAAAAAAACCAATGTAAAAACAAACTACCACACCCCCTCATACCAAATTCTGAAATTTTCTTATATAATATGTCCCAATTAATCGCAAATATTTCAAAATAAAATTAATATTTATTAACAAAAGTAGATATAATTTTGGAGTAATTCATATATTATACATCTATATTTTATTTTATATGTAAGAGAAGATGAACCTAACATGACTAATAATTGTATATAGGATGAGTAGTTAGAAAAGAATTCCATATAAGCATAATACATGGCGTATTCTATGATCCAAAGTTCACATAAAACTATTTTTTTGATGACTTGAAATGCCTAATTTTCGTATCTATAATTAATTGATTCCATCCCAATACGTGTTTTGATCATGATTAACGTATCACAACTCACAACTCAACACAACCTAATATCGGTTAGCTATTTTTTTATATGCTAAAAAATCCCTACAAAACTACTGATAGAAAAGTCGTCATCATCATTATATTCAGTGTAAGAGTTCTATGGTGTGGAAACTTCTTCGATCTTTTTGAAATGAAAAAGAATAAAGAATATAGTAAACCTCATCCATTTTTAACACGTAAAACCCGATATGAAAGAAAGCGATAAAGCACAACAAAATCAAATCTATTTCCTATCATCTAGATTTCGTTTCGAATCGAAATATAAACATGGGAATTAGTTAAATATTTCTTTTATTGACATTTCTTTATTATCTTTAATTAAAAATTAAAAACACTTTCTGGAGCGATCTATAAATCTAAAACAAATGATACAGTTTTATTCCTCAACTAAAAACTCAATGAGTAATTAATTAAGGAATATTTCTAGAGTCCACTTCTTCCCCATACTACAAGTGAAAGAGAAAACGTAAAGACTACCATTAAAGCAGCCCAAGCGAGACTTACAATATCCATGTGAATTATGTATCCCACTCATAAACAAACTATGGTCAGGGTCTGGAGAGGGAAGGCAGACGTCATCTCATACCTATACAGGAGAGTACGGTTAGAGTCATTCGGCTCAAGAAGGGTCTTCAAAGAGCGACACGCCTGCAACTATTCGAAAGCTTGCAATTTAAACCACGTTAACCAAGAATAGTAATCAATTAAGTAAATATATTCAACAAATAAGATACGTACAAATACCTAAAGACGATTTTGGTACGAGATTTGTTAAAGAGCGATAAGCAGGGCCGTCTCGTTCATTTCTGGGCCCCAGAACAAAAGATAAAAAGGACCCCTAAAAACTTTTGTTATTTATTGTTAATATTTAAACTACTTTATAAAAAACACTAAAAACTCATATTACTTAGCAATAAATATAAAGTTATATATGAATCTAACTCAAATTAATATCACTTATATACATAAAAGTAAGTTTTTTAGCCCCTAAA
Source organism: Amaranthus palmeri (assembly GCA_019776075.1). NCBI lineage: Eukaryota > Viridiplantae > Streptophyta > Magnoliopsida > Caryophyllales > Amaranthaceae > Amaranthus > Amaranthus palmeri. Next base: position 431,402 of record JAAKBH010000278.1, read on the forward strand.
AAACACGGGGCCCTGGGCGGTAGCCCACTTTACCCTTGCTAATCGACGACCTTGGCGATAAGTAGAGACACATAACAGTAACAAACGGTGGTTAAGAGGGGCATATCTAGTAATCTAAAAGGTGGATAAGGCGCCGCCAACTGGCTCTATCCCCCGTCAGGTCCTTAGAGAGGTGGAGTTCGTGCAGGTCGCTTTTAATATGCTCCTCCCACGTTCTCCTAAGTTTTCATCGGCTTCTTTTGCCCTCACAAGAGTCAAAGGAAAAAACGACTGATGTCAAGTTAAGTAAATCACACATTGGGTTTTGATCCCTGATCTCATATATAAAGGACAATACACTGATAAACTCATTTATAGTGTATTTGCACGTAATATTTGATTTTATTTTGAATTAATGTGATGTCGATTGACCTTACTAACATCACGCTGGATTAGCCACTATATTTAAAGATATTAATTTATGTGTTGAATAAATTGATATGAGCTTTATAAATAATAATAATAATAAAATTATCAACATTATTCAATTATTTTGTTGCCAATCTCTTCAATTATTTCTATCTAAGCTTTAAAAACATGTTTTGGTAGTGGATTCAAGTCAATGATTTCCAGGTTGAGCGAAGTTCAGTTAGGTCAATATCTGTCATTTTTCCAATTAGTTGTTTAACTTTTTTAAATATTTTTTCTTTATGTTTTTTTTATTTGTTATCTTGTTGATTTAATTATGGTATCAACAAAACACAAAATAGCTTGGTTGTTGAATGATGAGCTTGTACTGATAAATAAAATTTATTTTTCCTTTGAAAAATTTGCGAATAAAAGCTTTAAAGTTTAGAAATTTTGCGAACTACAATTACAATGATTATTTTTACGACTTACAACCATCAAAGTATCAAAGTCTACAGTTAGGCCAAAATACAAAATTTTGACCACTTAAACTAATGTTTTGACTTCGGTTTTTCTCATTAGAGTCGTTTAAGGAGTCCGTGCTTTCTTGTCTGCTATAGTCTTTTGTGTATCTGGCTTAGTTTCCTTTTCTTAAGTTTTATATTGTTTTGCATGCGATTTAGAGCTTTTATGTGCCTTTTTTTTTTATCACGTGGCAGGTATGAAATCTCTATCTCTATCTCTATCTCTATATTTTCTCATCTTCCTGGAGCCGGGGGACTCCTTCCTTGGGCCGTGCTCTCTTTTACGGGTATGAATTGCCGCCGTCCTTCCCTCCCCAGACCCTGCCCATAGTTTTTCTATGAGTGGGATATACTGGGGAGGATGATGATGATGATGAAACTAATGTTTTGACCACTTAATTGGTCCTAACTCCTAATTATGTGATTTGAACTTGAACGCTGTAGGCCTGTAGTCTACAGGCAGTAGATTTTGATTTAGGTGACTGTAATTTCGAAAAACAAAATTATGTGGCTGAATTCACAAATTGATAAACTTTAAGACGTTAAGGTAATTCGCAAATTGTTTTTTCTTTTCTAACTAACTTGTCAGTAATAGTGTCTTCATTGGTCAATTGATTGTTATTACATTTACAATAATTATTAATAATTTACAATTTTTACAATAACTAGGGGCCTATTTTTGAATATTAGAAGACGACTTTCAATATGTTTAAAATTGCCATAATTTTACTATTGTAATTTATTTGGAATGTGAGTTGTTTCACAAATTTTCAAACGATTATATTAAACGCTGCTTTTAAAATGTAAAAAAAAAGTTGTGGAAGTTTTCATCAGTAAAACTTTATTAAATGTAATTTTAAATAAATTATTGACATTACTTATTTTGACCATCACGTGAGTGATTGAAAACCCTAAGTTGATTTAGGTCCTTAGAGTCGCCTTGGGGATGAATTTCGGTTAGATTGTTTGGTTGTAGTTTTTTTCCTTTTGGCGCTTTCATAGTTGTAGTTTAAGAATGAGTTAGACGAATAAATAAATGACATTGAGAAGAAAATAAAAAAGGTTAGAGTTAGATGAATAGTCATGGTGAAAAATGTGAAATAAAAAGTTGAGAAGGTGAAAATAACTAAGAAGCAAATAGAAATCAAAGAAGGTGAGAATTTACGAGTAATGCGGCGGCAATGGCATCAATACTGCTTCACGCGTGAAATTAGTTTTAGATTTAGGTTTTTTAAAACAGCAAGTATCCTGAGAAACTGTCTTTTTGATAGACGCCTCTCAAACCCAATCCATTAGAATTTAATTTTTACTCTTACGCTCCGTTTGGTTAGTGGTACTAAATGATGGTAATGAGAATGATTTATAGTGTAAATTTTCATCAAAACTTTCATGTCATTCCCATGGTAATGAAACTTTGATCACAAAAAAGTTTTTTTGTTCACAAATTTCCATTACCTTCTAATACCACATCTCCCATTGGTAATGCATTAGAATGAATTTTATGAACAAAATGAGATGATTGAAGGTTGTCAAGCATGGTCATCATGATAGTCAAAAGATTTTTTAACCAAAATTAAACTAGTTTTTCAATCCCATTGCCACGATTTATTACCACCTACCAAACGGACCGTTAATCTATATTTTTCTTTATGGGTCGAGCCAATTAGAGTTGGTCTCTCAAAGAGGCTGTCTCCTCACAAGAAATTGTGTTTTTAATTTTTTTTTATATTAAACTACTTACACAAACTGGGTCCAACATTAAAAATAAGATTTTGATCTAGGTCTTGCTTGACTCGACCCAATTCCACATGCCCATCCTTAGTTTGGACTTTGGAACTAAATGGCCCATTACCATATTTAGGAAGTGAATAGAGCAAATTAAGCCCATAAAAGTGTTGTGTGGTCCATAAAAAGTACACAAAATCTCACAAGAGACGGTCTATAGGATAGACCATAAAATTGTAGAATAGACCGTCTCCCATGAGACTTACTGTAAAAAGTATTGTGATTAAACTCTTTTGACCATTGCTCACAACTCAAAAGACTAATACAAATTGGTGTAGACGATCTCTTCGAGAGACGCATTAGATATATTAGTTAAATAGCCCAATTAATGCAAATTAAAGAAAAAGAAAAAGAATCTAGGCTTCTTATTTTGAGGTCGTCTTTTTGAGAGATGGTCTCTCACAAGAATAGCTAAAAGGCTAATCAAGAGAAGAAGTACAAATATCTCAAAAAAAGTGTTTAATACGTATTTTAAAACGCCAAAAGTCAATCAAAAAGTTTAAGTGAAGAGTAAGGGAAATATAATGAGAGCTGTGGAAAAACACCATATTTGGTTTACTATTATTACCAATTACAAGCTAATATTCACCTTTATAAAAAATACAAATCAAATGAAAGGAAAATATTAGAGGTGCTTATTCTGGTCATTTTGTTAATTTCAGATCGGATGTTTTGGGTAAATTTAAAATGAGGTCTTGCTTCCATATTGATTTTTATATTATTTTAAATTCTTTTGAAATCAGATTAAGTCGAGTTCGATTCTAAGGTTTGGTAAATATCATATTATCGAGTCTATTTTAAATACTTTGTGAATATAGTAGTACTTTAATTTCAACTTTATTAATATAAATAACCCTCTTTATTCATTTGAAATTGCCGCAATAATCAGTGGCGGATCCAGGGAGCACTAACTAATGGACGAAATTTCGACAGAGTTTCATTTGTAAAATTAACAAATATTTTACCCTTACTTGCTAACATTTTAAATACAACATACCATGAAAGAAAATGGAACAAAATAAATTAACTGACCTAATTAAAAAATAAGATAAAATAAATAAATAAGACAAAATTACTAAAATGAGAGAGTATTTATCATCAAAAGTTTTCAATTTTAATTTTACACTTTTACTCTTACCAATAAAAAAGTCTACTTTTGAATTAAAAAAAAATGTGTAAGAGCACGTGACTCCGTGTGCTCTAATATAGATCCGCCTCTAGCTGCAAATATCGATATATTGTGAGGAGAAATATAATATGATATTCGAGCAGGGCCGACCCTAACTGTGAGGAGAAAAAAAAAAGCAAAATTAATAGTTGTAGAAGGTTTATAAGTTGCTGAAAAAAAAGACCCTAATATATTATTTCGCCCAGGACTCTAAAATATCTTGAGTCAGCCCTATATTGGACTGACAAAGTAGTAGGTGGTAAATAAAATCATTGCAAAAGTGGGGATACATTTAGCTATTACATAACATGGAGTAGTTGGATGTTGAAGACCCATGTTTGACAAAGTTAACATAACTCTGCCAAAACTTTTTTTTTTTTTTGTCAATGTATAGTAAACCTTATCTTTATGTACAATCTTCCCTTTTTTTGGGTAACAACACCAACAATGTAACTATGTAAGGCATGCACCAAACAAACAAAACAAGTATTCATACTATTTTTGTTTTTGAATTACTTGTATTTTTAAGTAGTGATATAAAATTTACTTTTAATGTAAAGATCCTCTGTTAAGAAATCGTCTATAATATAGACGCCTTTTAAAGAGCTCAACCCAGAGTTATAAATTGGTGTTATAACCTATTGAAGTTAGTGTTATAACCAATTAAAATTGCTATTATAACCTATTAAAGTTGATGTTATAACCAATTAAAGTTGATATTATACCTATTTGGAGATATCAACTTTAATAGGTTATACTATCAACTCTAACAGGTTATAAACTTATAACACCAACTCCAAATAGGATTACACAATGTGCATTTTTTAAAGGTTTTTTCTAAGATCGGCCCATTTAAGACGTGTCTCTTGTAGATACGGTCTCAAGTAATAATTTGTATTTAATGTATTTTTTCTATTTTACCCCTATATATGGTAGTTGAAGAAATAGTAATGTCATAATGTGTATATAAAATATGGAAAAAAAAATAAATTATTGAGTTGCATGCTTTTAGATTCGGTTAGGCGCTTATAGTCATGTTTAGAGGTATTCAAAACAGACCCGATGATCCGATAAACACCCGACTTTATAATCGAACCCGATTCAACCCGACTTAAAAAAAACAATGTCAATACAAAACCCAATTTTGAACCGACCCGAAATACTTGACCCAAAATCAACCCGATAACCCAAAGGAACACCTATAGTCATGTTTTACATGAGCATAGGGTCCAAATTTTGTGGGCCCACTTCAAATTTTTTATTAAATATATGTATAGATGTGAAACAATTATAGTGATATACAAAAAACTACCTACTGCTAATTGTAGTCATTTAAGTAGTACTACTTATCCTCAAAAACAAAATAAAAAACTAATACTAGTTTTACTTTATTTTATCAATAAGTTTATGTACTCTACTTTCAAGGCCGCCTCTAAGGGTAGGCGATAGGAATGTCGCCCAGGGTTCCTACGTCAAAAACGCAAATTAATCATTGTAGAAGGTCCCTACATGCTATAAATTGCAAAGGAAAAGAACTCCAACATGCTACTTCGCCCAGGACCCGAGAGTATATAGGGCCGACCCTGTCTACTTTATTAACACTACTAACAAAAAAAACCTAGAAAATTCATCAAATATAATGGTAGTGTTAGGGATTCCGTTTTGAAATTTTGTTCTGAATCTCAAAATACTTTTTGCGAAAGGCAAAAAAAGTGTAAATACCAAGTACATCTACAAAAAACCACAAAAACAATAAATATTTGTATAATAAACTAGAAAAAGTAACAAATACACTCCGTAATATATAATTTATATTATAATATAAAACTAATACATCGATCACAAATCTATTATAAATTTGAAAATTTCATCACCATGAGAATCTAAAAAAACCAAGCCACACAACCGACATACAAAAATCTCCTAACAAATCTTTGATAGGCCATATCAAACACTCATATGTCGACAAAATTAAAGCATGGTACCAACATTAGGTACTATTATTTAAGTACTACTGATTTCTTAGGGTACCAATTACAATACATAGTCCTACAATTTAAGGGCACTTTAATCGGCCTCCATGGGTAGTCATATCGGTGTAACACCTACCACATACTTCCTTGTTGCCGTAAGTTCCCGGTGGTACACACTTGCATCGCAAGCAACAAGTCGAGCATGCCCTTACGCATAGTCGCTTTCTTGAGTGTAACGAACACCTTTTCTCACATAGTGGTACGCAATCTGGAGAATAGTTGTTGTTAGATTAGATATGATTTAAAGGACGTAGAAACTGTTGGAAAATAACCCACATGTGATTTTGTATTGAAGAATTAGAGGGATTGGGTTGATTAACATATAAGCTGATGGGCTACTCGTCCTATTACCAATTGGTTTTAGGATGAAACCCTATCAGATTTTTGTGCAACCAATTTTTCTCTTATGTGAGTCTTGTTGTGTACAAACCCGTTAGCAAGTTTATGAAAAACTTGATTTTTACAATTTATAGTGATAGATATTTATCAGAAATTGTGAGATATTAACGTATACTCGTAGTACTACAAGTCAACTAGAAGTACTGGTATATATTTACATCTGCTCTAAAATACTTGCAACCGATTCTGACATGTTGTATGAGAAAATGTCGATATCAGTTGCAAGTATATTAAAACGAAGAAGTATTTCATGGGGAACAAAGTGGTGGAAAACAGCTTGAAACATGTACCTTCTTTCTTAACTGGTGGCAAATGGCCATAGTAAGGAGTAGTTGGGGCCTTAGGCGGGTAAGGGGCAACCACAGGTGCCTTAGGTGGGTAAGGGGCGACCACGGGTGCCTTAGGTGGGTAAGGGGCGACCACAGGTGCCTTAGGTGGGTAAGGGGCGACCACCGGTGCCTTAGGTGGGTAAGGGGCGACCACGGGTGCCTTAGGCGGGTAAGGGGCAACCACAGGTGCCTTAGGCGGGTAAGGGGCAACTAAAGGGGCTTTAGGCGGGTAAGGGGCAACAGCAGGCGCTTTAGGCGGGTAAGGAGCAACAACGGGTGACTTAGGTGGGTAAGGAGCAACCACAGGTGACTTGGGAGGGTAAGGAGCAACCACAGGTGACTTGGGCGGGTATGGGGCAACTACGGGTGACTTAGGCGGATATGGGGCGACTACGGGTGCCTTAGGGGGATAAGGGGCAATCAAAGGAGCCTTGGGTGGCTGATAACTCTGAGGAGCTGGTGGTGTGACTTCATCACCCTACAAAGTAAAAACATAATTCAATCATGGAGTCCAATCATTGAGAATTAGGATAAAATATTATTAGCAAAGCACACTAATCAATATTAAGACTTAAGAGTACTAAAGACTAACAGTTAAAGTTGAAAACTAATAAAAATTTAGTGTAATTTTCGTCAAAAAATTTCTTCACAAGTAATAAACACACTCAAAACTTAAAACTCAAATGTCTTTTCCATAAAATTCATTCTTACTATCACTATTTAGATCATAATGAGATGATACATTACATGCAAATTTTACATTTAAAATAATTCATATTATCACTATTTAGTAACAAAAACAAAAAAAATTATTGAGTATGATTTTAGGCGTCGCCTAAGACTTTAGAGTCTAGTCTAGTTTTAACTCATTATGGTAAAGATGAAATTAAACAAATGAACTAACAGCTGAACACTTTTCATATACTTCCTTCGTTCTATAATACTTGCTACTGATAGTGACGTTTTCCCACACAATATGTCACAATCAATAGCAATTATTATGGAACGGAGCAAGTATATATATATATATGAAAAGTGTTGGGTGAGAAGGACATCTAGAGAAGGTGATATATATATATATATATATATATATATATATATATATATATATATATATATATATATATATATATATATATATATATATATATATATATATATATGAAAAGTGTTGGGTGAGAAGGACATCTAGACAAGGTGCGTTATATTCGTACACGACTTCCTCCATGTGTTGTCATATTCTAACATCAATTGTTTTATTCATTACTCCTATTTATTACTACTCTTACCCCAATACATTGCTACAACATCACCGCCTTATTTTATTTTACTATTTATCTAAACTATGTCATTATTTGGATTCAAGTACTAATGTTGTACACTAATATGTATTTAAGTGTCAGATACGTATAAAGTGTCTATGTGTCATGCCAATATCGAAATGTTAAGGATCTAACATAATTACGTAAAGTAAAATCAAGAGTCCGAAAAACAAATTCACAAGGCATAAACTTATTATTTTATCCTAGATTCATGAGAAGTACTATTTTTTTTAATATGCATTTTTTATTATACCTAAATTCTATTGTGGATAAAAGACGGGTGAAGATATTTTTTATATTATAAATTAAAAGTTAATTAAGATTTAAAACTTATCTTGAAAATTGTTTAAAAAGTTAATGGACAAACAAAAAAACAAAGGTACTTGATCATAATGAACTTGACACAATCTATGTGTAGTCAATTGTTCTTACGTGACGTTTTATACAGGAGTCCGTACATTAGTCTCAAAAAAATTTAATGACTTGTGGTGACTAAAAATAAAACACTAATTTTGTTGGGTTGACATGTATAAATTTAGTATATTAATTAAAGTGATTATTTATTATTTTCTTCATTCTATTATACTTATTACATTTGACATATTTCTTATACAATTTAATGTATTATTTTATTTATTTATATGTTGAATAAAAGTTAATATTATAAAAATATGTAATTAGACATTCAAATAAGATTCTACATGATTATATTTTTACTTATATGTTAGCCACAATATGTAAAATAAATCTGAACAATTAATAGTGTTCATAGTCAAAATATAGCTAGTATTTCAAAATGAAAGAAGTATAAAGCACTCTTTCCGTTTCTAAATGTTCTTCCCGTACTTTTTGCACAGTTTTCAAAGTAAATTTTAAGTTTAAACATCTCTAACTACGCATCATAAAAAATTATAAAAAATATACATTAAGATGAATCTAACGATATCTCACATGGATATATTTTGTCTTCTATATATGTCTTAAAATTCTTAATCAAATTTCTCTTTTCAAAATAAAACATTCTAAATGGGAAGAACATTAAGAAACAGAGGGAGTTATCAATTACAAATAAACTAATTATTTAGACTTGTCTGATGATGAGACGGGATGATGCAAAATTAGGGTTACTAAAAAAGGAAAGTAAGAAAAGAGAGAAAGGGACGCACCGTGGTAGCAACCAAAAAGAGTGAAATAAGAAGGGAGAAGAAAACATGTAAGCAACCCATTAGAATTAGGAGTATATATTTATGTTAATATTATGAAGAAGAAGTGTAAAAATGAAAGAAAGTGAGATTGTGGAAAAGACAAGGGATGAGAGGGTGCATAAATAGATGAATTGGGTATTGGGCAATGGGACATGGGACATGGGCATGGGGAGGATATTTAGTGTTTACAGTAAATTGCAAGCTGTAGTTTTTGTCAGACCTGCACCATTTACTATTACTCTATCTGTCCTACGGATTTGGAGCAAAGAGAAAATGAGGGAATTTCAACACGAATATAAGAAGAGTTAAAACTTAAAAGTATTACTTCCTCCGAATTAATTTACATGTCTCATTTTCTTATTTGACAAAATTATATTAATTGTCTCATTTTCTTTTTTGTCTATTTTTTTTATCTAAATATTCCCACTTTTTCAATTCCCAATACCCAACTATCACCTTTACGATTAATTTAATCAATTAAAATACCAAACTACCACCTTTTTAATGGACCCCACATCACCCTAAATAATCGTTAAAACCCAAATGGGACATCTAAAATGATTCGGAGGGAGTATAATAGAGGGTTAGAGGAGTCGAAGAAGACCCTGGGGTCTGGAGAACTGTGGATGAGCAAATATTAGAAGACTTGTATAAGTTAAACCTCTCTGTGGAGACCTGACTAGGGATAAGAATAGTTGAAGATGTTATATTCATATTTTAGACCAATGATTTCCTCTTAAGTTTCTTATATATTTGAGTTCTTGTTTGCTTGCTTATTCTAGTTTCTATTATTATTATTATTATTATTATTATTATTATTATTATTATTATTATTATTTTTAGTTATTATACTTTCTAGTTTCTATTGTTGTTGTTGACTTTTTAGTTTTTTTTTTTTATTGTTGTTACTTATTTATTTTCTTTCTATGTGTTTTATTTATCTTCCAAGTGCAGAAACTTCTCATAATCTTTCTCGAGTCGGGGGATTTCTTTGATCGTACTCTCCTTTATGAGTATGAGTTTCCTTTGTCTTTCCCTCCCCAGATTCTATTTATAGTTTTCTATGAATAGGATATAATATAATGATGATCATGATGAGAAAATGAGAAACTTTAAGAATAAATAGATATTGTTAAATAAAGAGAAAAAATAAATTGTGTAGATGAAAATGAAAAAAAATTAAAATGATAGGTGAGATTAAAAGAAATTGACGGATTATTATCCCAAAATAAAAATAACGCAAAATTAATTTAACCAACTAAAAAACAATTAACGTAAAATAAGCAGGATGGGAAAAAACATTTTAATAATACTACTCCTCCCTATCTTTGAATTAGTAGTGTTACTCTCTTTCTTCTTTTTATTTGATTCATTTTGCTTTTTACCTCGTTTTCAAAAGCAATTTTTAAGTTTCAAAATCTCTTATTACGTATTATAAAAATTTATAAATGATGTATGATAATAAAGCATACATCAGATCAAATTTAACGAGATCTCACATGAATATATTTTGTGTTTTATAAATCCCTCAAGAATTAGTAGACTTGTCTCTCCTTAAAGTGGAATATTTTAAATGACAAAAACATTAGAAAATAGGGAGTATAAATAAAGATGAATAGAGATGCTATGTGTGATTGAAATTACAAAATAATTAATTAAGATTAATTAAAAGTTTGAATGAGATTTTAAAAATTAGTAGACTATTATTTGAAAATATAAATGATGTCAAATGAGTGCAACAAACCAAAATAAAAAAGCAAATAATATTAAATTAGTGGGGCGGAGGAAGTACTACTAATATTAAATTAAATACTGCAAATTAAAAACTGATTTTGTAATTGGGCTGGCCCAAAGCAAGTGGTCTATGGAAAAAACAGTCTATAGTAAGAATTCGTGTTGTTAAAAACATCAATTTGATTATTTTTAAAATAAGAGCCGTAATCTCTATTTAATACGAATTGGTATAATCAAATATCAAAACACGCAAATATTATTGCCAAGTTGTAAATTTCGGTAGCTTTGATCAAGATTACTTGTTAGACTTAAAATTTAGCCATAACTACAAAATTCATGCCATCTTCATTTAATAGCGAATCGTAAACCATCTGATTCACATAATGATGCAAATTTACAGAGACAGAGTAGTATGTGAGAATGCTTGATGCAAGCAAATCAACAATTAACTTTTTCTTTACAATTGACATTTCATGACTGATTACACCCATCAAATAACATCTGTTTTAAGGGTTAAGCAGTTTAAGAACATAGACTACTAAGAAGCATTAGAGTCCAAAATCAGCTAACTTACAGTAATCCCGATTCAGCTAAACCGCAAAATTTCGACGACATTATGTACTTACTTTAGGGTCAGGACCTGTACGGTTGTACCCATCGAAGCCTTCATATGGGCAAACTAAGCGTGAGACTTTGCCATCTCGACTTCGACTTGTCCATCTGTGCAACACGTTACAAATAAGTGTGAGACTTTGACATCTCGACTTCGACTTGTCCATCTACGTAACATGTTACAAATGACTGAATAAGCTTATGTGGAATGTACTTCTTAAAAACAGCAAGCTCAAACAGCAATGATACATTAGATTCACTCACCTTTCAGTCTAATGGCTCGATTTGCCTGAGCATCGGCAGCAGAATTGAGCTCCTGAAAAAAGTGAAACAGTAAATTAATCCTGTTATTTTAGTATCGCCTGTATTGGGTTACGGAATAAATCACTCCGTAGACCCTAATGTTTAGCAGGTGTCTATGCATTTGAGTTCATTCTGAACATGAGATCTTAACCTCGTTTTACTTTCAACTTTTTGGCACTGATGAGAAGGCTAGATACACATTACTCTTAAAGTTTCTATTTAGGAGGAAAGAAAGAGCACAACATTTGCTAACAATGGTCTCTTTTGTTTTGGCACGGTAATTATGAACCCATATTATGGATTAAATATTATTATCACATGAACTTTTGCAACCTAAATCACCCACATATTGAGGATAAAATGAAAGATAACCGTTTAAGATTGTTTGGACATGTGCAAAGATAGGATATTTAAAAAAGGTAAGGAAGATAAAAAGTTGAGACTCGGGAGACTTAATATGAGGGCGAGGAAGACCAGAGTGGAAAGGGATATGAAGGAGCAGAATTCACCATGTGGAGGACCACTGTAAATGATCTATTGATTCATATAGCTGACTCAATTTTTCGGATTAAAGGCTTTGACATTGTTGTGGTTGTTGACCTATTGTAATCTATGGATATTGTTATAGAATAAACAAGAGAACTCGCCCAAAAGACTAGCTTAGTTGCCTATACAACAGATGTGGGACAAAGTCTCATAACCTTGTAATGGCCTCAAATCCATTCCATTACAGTTACCCACAGCAAAAAAACAATTGAAGTGTGGTTCATGACATAGAAATACTACAAGAACGCATTTTGTAAGCAACCAAAATATTCAAAATTCCGAGCTCTTACCCTAGGAACATGTTCAATAGTAAATGATAGGAACTGTGTTTTCAGCTGCAATGCATCCTTGCAAAGGCTGGCCATGTTTTCATTCTTTGTTTTCCATTTACCCTGAATCTGTTGCATGCAGTATAATGCTCAAGTAATTAACAAAAGTCTCGAGTTTTTACGTCCAAGATTGATTGCCCAGTTTTGTGCTTGAAATTGAAAGGACGATAATATTACATTAAGACAACAAAACAAACCTGATTGCAAACCAGCATAGAGTCGCCACGAACTTTAACATGCTTAAATCCTTTCTGTAAAGCTGTTTTCATGCCTAAAATAACTGATCGATACTCTGCCACATTGTTAGTGGCAATACCGACACCTTCTCGCAATAGCCAAACCTGACGAATTAAACAAGATCGTGAAAATAATTATCACAGGAACGTGATATGGGCGGAAAATGAAACACTTCATACATCATTTCCATCTCTTGCACGCAAAATAGCTCCAGCACCAGCTTGACCAGGATTGCCTTTTGAAGCTCCATCAAATTCAATTGTACAAGATTCCTGTACATATGAAAAACAATATAAATCATTGCCTTCGCCATACGTATACAGTATACTTACGGTATATTCTTTTGTCCCATTGAATTTGCTACTCCTATATTATTATTTTGTAGCTTTCTGGGGGAAGGAAATGTGTGGATGAGACAAGGAATGAGAAATATGGGGCATCGCTAATCAATAAAATCTAGCAAACTCATTGGAACATCCCAAAGAGGAAATTGTGGCGAATTCGTAGATACGGATGAAGTATAAAGCGATAGAAAGGACAGGATGAAGTTTCCAAGACAACTATACCCCTCTAACTAGACAAAGGCAGTACACTCGTAACATTGACCGACTGTTCTGGGTTTGTGATTCTTTGGCTTGCTAACTCTCTTCTAAGGATTGGGTAAGAATGAACCTCACTCAGCAAAAAGCTGTACACACAGGATAGTTAAGAACTATTTACACACGCAACTCGTTTTACTCCATTCTACAGTAAGAGTCCTTCGGTTATTGTATTGGAAATATGACATTTGTACTTGAAAACTGCCAAATAGCATTACATTGATGATTTAAAGAGACATTTGTACTCGAAAAAATCATTGTAACCGTGAAATATCCGGCATTACACGTAACATAACGGTCAACATGGAGTTTTGACCGTGGAAATGCATTTGCTGTTATATAATAGGATTCAACGTCACAAAAACTCTCAAATAGGTTGCGTAACGGACATAACGTAACGGACGAGTTTTTATTTCATGATCCAATATCTATTCAGAAATGCCGATTGTCCAGCTTATACCAACATATCTACAGCATATATCATAAAGGAACTTAGTCACTTACACATGACGGACGCATTTGGTCAACAGGCTTGACATAGTTCTCCAATTTGCCATAATCTTGCAGCAGAGTTGTGGGAATTTTATTCAATCCAGTATCAAGCTTCATTAAAAAAAACAGCAGTTAAAGACTATTCAAGTTTAAAATAAATCAATCAAAGACGATGCTTTCATTAAATACAAGTAACAGGTCTGAACACACATGTTTTTGAATCTTCCCTTTAGGAGCGAGAAGGGCAGGACTCAGAGACGCTTGATTTTCCACATAATTCTCCAACTTGATAGGTTTGGTTGGAGCATTCAACATAGAACAACTTGAATCACCAGCATCCTGTAAATCACAGATTTACAACATTGAGCATGAGGGAATGCAGTTACATACACATGGAGGACAGGCAAAGTCACCAGGCTTTCCACAGTTAACTGATTGTAATTAATTGATTGTATTAGTTATAAAACATACATGTTTTGGGATTCTTCCATTTGGAGGATTCCCGCTGGAACGTCCAATAGAAGCTTGAGTTTCTACATAATTCTCCAATTTGACAGGTTGGTAAGGAGCATCATGTGCAGAGAAGCTTACTTCGCCAGGATCCTGAAATCCAATTCTCTAAACAGTTAGACAATTCCTATTTGAGCACTGTTGTGAACAGATTGAGCTTGATTGGTCAAAATTGGATTAAATAACGTCCATTAAACTACGATCTCATAGCACAAAACACGGACGTAAATAGAGAAACCATCAGCACTTAGATAGTGACATTTTATTAACCAACAAGAACAACATTGCATTACTCCAATACAACAACTGAAGTGAAGTAAATGGACTAATGAATTATGAGAGTAAAAAGTACTGTGTTCAGCTGAATTGCATAAAATAATGATTTGTGAGAATAAAGGTATTCTTATGAACTAAACTCAATTCATTTAAAATGAATCGTAGCTTTTAGTAGTTGGGAAAATAGGCCTTCACTGGCTCCGCCCTAGAACCTTTCTGATTGACCCTTGTTTGCAAACATCATCTCCAACTACATAAAATATAGGAAAAATTACCTAGAATAATCCAACATTTTCATGATTTTCCTATAATAATCTCGTCTATTGATTAACCATGAATAATCCTAACTTTTGGGGTTATTTGCCTAGAGTAAGCTTGGGTAACCCGATGACCAATTATAGTAGGTAATTCACCAGAAAAATAAAATAAAAATTAATATAAATTTAGAGAAAATTTTTGAAAATGTACATAAAAAATTTATTATTTATTAAAAAAAATCAAATTTTTTTTGAATATTTTTTATAATTTTTTTCAACATTTTATTTTAATTCATCTTTTTTTTTTGAAAAAAAAATTGCTATAACAAGTCATCCGGTAACAGGGTTTACTCTAGGAAAATACCCTCCAAAGTAGGTTATTCATGATTAATCAATAGGTGGGATTATTGTAGGAAAATCATCAAAATATTAGATTATTCTAGGTAATTTTCCCTAAATTATAAGCCCACATAAATGAATGGCCATTTTACTACGTTCAATGTAATCCAAGACCAAAGAAAATGAATCTTTACTATTTAGCTCCTTAAAAAAAAGGCAGCTTTTTCCTCCAAATGACTCCAAATTTGGAAACATTTGGTTTATTACAATAGACTATAGAGAAAACAATGAAACCACCATGTTTGTTTTCTTCCCTTCCATTCCTTGTTAAAACATCTGGGTAGGATATATGAATTCCTAATTCTCTTATCTCTCCCATATCTTCCAATTTTCTAAGTCGCACACACTGTTAATCCTGAACAAGTTATCTCCGTTATTACTCACTTATAAGAAGATGGCTCTTCAATTTCTCAATTAAGGCTATTTTATTTTACCTTTTCAAAAACATTGTATTTGATTTTAAAAAGGACAAAGCACTCAAAAGTTATGGCACAATGTTAGTGTAGATTAAAAAGAATAATGATTTGTATGTTCAATATTTAATCAAAGAACCAAATCTCATAATATACGAACATAGAGACCAACTTTTGATTCTTGAAAGGTTGATTGATCACAAAACCTCTTATTAAAAGGAAAAAATGCCAATGTCTCGCGCCATTAACTCAGGAAAGCAATCTATAACATGTTCTTTTCCACTAAACTGAACAAATCCTATTGGTGCGAACAAATTGAGTTTGAAGTAAAAATATGAGAGGATTAAGAATGTTACTTACTAATTAGTATTGAATTGAAATGGGTTAAGGTAGGAAAAACCTCCCTAGATGTTGCAAAGTAAGGCAACTGAATCGATATATATATGTGTGAGTGTATTTCAACAAAGATCATGCCCAAAATTTACAAACAAAGATTGACATTTCTTCAAGCTCATGCCCAAAAGATTGACATTTCAACAAAGATCATGCCCAAAATTTACAAACAAAGATGTTTAAATGTGCGAGTTATTATGTCCAAGATTAAAAGTCAAAATTGCACCACCAACAAAGACCTAGGAATAGTCATATAAATATACATTAAAAGTTTCATCTACGGTATGGAATATGAAATGGAAGGGCAAGCAAACCAGAAATGAAGTTAAATAATGTCTTCAAGGTTTATTTTTCCGTCCTATTTGATGGAATATGTTGAGTATCAAAAAGAAACAACGATAGCTTTAGACTACAATTGGTTAATGCATCAAAATCCTTACCTGAATTGGGCAAACGGAAAGATGACCAAACAGTCCATCTTGCATGTCACAGGCACTGATTGAAAAACCAGCTTGTTGAAGCCCACGAGAAACAAGGTATGATTCTGCATCCTTGGATAAACCATATCCTTTATATACAGATATTGAAGGGTCTAGCGGCTGCAACATTCACAAGAATTATCAAAGTTGAGAAATCAGAAAGGAAAAAATGCAATGATTTACTCGTTATGAATCAAATGGCATGACACTATTATGTCTGATTAGAAATGAGCAATTAGCCAATATGACAAAGATCAATTAATAAAACTCATATCAGTGACAACTGCATAAAATCAATGAGCTGCAAGAAATTTCTTGGTTCTTCATTCAAATATCATGTAAAATTACATTATTAGGCCAATAGAAGATTTAAAGACAGTGTATCCTAGGACAACTCACCCCAGCCAAAATATGGTAAGTGTTTCTTTCCTGAAGAATTGGTTGTGATCTAATAATAGCAACCAAATGTGCAAAATTTTTAAGGATATGAAATCCTACAGTCCTACTTTCCTATCTCCATAATTGTTGTGGCCAAAGATTAGTGCTTCGGTGGACTATATTAAAATGGCTCATCAAATCATACACACTTTTATCCTTCACTACAAAATATTCATCTCATGCCATCTTCCATATTCACCATCTCCATCAACATAAACGTCATTCATCATCCTCATTCACATTCACAATCTTCCTTTTCTTCCACCACTTATCAGAACTCAAAGTATGAATTGCTAACCATTTATCACTTATCAGAACTCAAAGTATTGGAAACATCTCTCCATCTTTTCATCTAACTATAACCCACAAAAATTTCTATTTATATTGACATTTTCATCCTTCATGCTTTATTCTCTCACCGAATTCCCCAACTCTATCTTTTTTTTTCCATAAACAAAGATCAATTCCATCTTTCATGATTAATCTATCATATTCCTATCTTCCCTCAACGACAACTCTATGTCTCTATCTATTCAATCCATTCTCCCTACATATAGCTTTTCCCTAACAACGATTCTATTTTTTCCCACTTTTCTTTTTGTTTTCCTTTCCTACACATCCTATAGCCATGCTCATCCCTATCACTCTCCCTTGAGGCCCCATGCCAACTCAAACTCGTGTAACCACCCACTATTCATCCTTCATCATCCGTAACCTTCAAGTTCCAATTCTTGAACCATTCATATGCCTAACATACCCCAAAACCCTAAATCTTAATAATCGGGTCATCAACCATTATTCTTTTCTCTTCGTTATTCTTTTCCTAAATCCTTCCTCTATGCATCCTTCAGCTCAAATCCACAAAATGTTTCATCCTTCATCCACAAACCCCAAAATTCAAAAACCTAGAACAAAACAAATCATTACTTTCCAAATCTTTCAACTATTGGAGAAATTTGATTATTGACAAAATTATAGGAATTAATCCCTCCAAATCCCTTTTTTCAAATCTCCCCTCCCAAAGTATCTAAAACAAAGAGAAATACATCCCTCCCCCCTATTTCTTTCCTTCCAATTCCTCAATCCAAACACAACCTAAAAATGCGTTTGTATAGCGTCTTAGCGGGAAGTGAGGTGGAGGTGGAAATGGACAATGGTGGTGCGTATTACTTCCAAGACTTATAAAATTTCGGCTATAAAAAATGATGAAGGAACTCTTCCCTCCGACCTCCAATTCATTTCCCTTTATTTCCTCTTCCCCCAAAGAAAGCACATCCCTCTTATTCCCTCCTCTCCCTTTTCCCCGTTTCCTCCCTTCCAAACATAAGTACATAACATAGAAGTCTCTGAACACTAATTCTTCAAGTAAATACAACATATATGGGTCTTCAACAACCATTAATTTTACTTTTTTGACATAGGGTCCTAGGCGACGGCCCCTCCTACCCACCCTTTATCTCCCATGTGTGTAAACAAATCAAATCCAGTTTTCCAATCTAAAACCAAAATAACATTCACCATTATGACAATTGAAAAAATCATCCATCTTCCATGATCATCGTTTACTAGATTTATAAGGTTGCAATTCCACCAATTTCTTCCTAAATTCTTAAATTAGTTAATTTAATCAAAAGGATTAAAAGAGGGTAAATAAGAATACTTAACAATTGTCAAAAACAAACATTAATCAAACTTAAATTCGCGTATTTGAAAAGGTAACATTAAAATCAAAAAAAAAGAGAGAGAAATTACAGAGGCGGCAGCTTGAGCTTGACAATCAGCAAAGGATTTATAAATACCGATGATATCTCCCTTTCTCACCACGTAAAAAGCATCTCTTTCATCACCCATCCCTTTCATAAAAAAAATAATAAGAACTACAACTAAACAATTAAGTAAAATCCATCAGGCATCGAGTAGAAGTAGGAATACCAGTGAAGTTTCAGATGATCATACAGAAAACAGAATGATACGGTTAGTCGGAAACAAGGGTTTTTGAAATACACAAGGTTTGATTTGACCGTTAAGAGTTGGAAGAGAATGTGAAAGTATATTAGTTAATAATGGTTATTTGTAAGGTTATTTGACCGCTTGGCTCATTTTTTTTTCACAAATTTTTATTTGAGATTTTTTTTTTAAAGATGGCTGTTAAAAATTCAGTTTAATTTTAAATGTATATTGTTACAACTCTAAATAAAGGTTTGGGTGGACTTTTGAGGGTCGTCTTTACAAAAGATGGTCACTCAAGAGAGCACTTGTGTTTGTTTTGTTTTTGTGAAAGCAATGTAGTTGCCCATAGGCTCGCTAGAAGGACGGTTTGTAATTTTTGTGATGAGACTTGGGTGGATGTAGTCTTGTCTTAGTTGTTGGATGTTTTGTATTCTGATATTTCATCAATAGAATCTTAGCCTTCATTCTTTTTCAAAAATAAATCACCCTCGAAAGCAAAAAAAAAAAAAAAAAAAGACACCCTAGTCAAGTGATAGAATGTGATGAGTAATTTATCTTTTTTGATTTTGTTTGTTTTAATATTATTTTTTTGTGTTGAAATACATGGGTTTTGGGTTGATCTGAATTGATACAATTATTATTTTATTAGGTTAATGTTAAAATTTTAAATCTCAAATAAACGTATATAACTCTTTTAATTAAACGAGATAATTTTGAGGCAAATAAATTAAGTAAATACAAAATAAACAATTGATAAATAAAATTTTTTAAAGTAAGGCCAAAAATAAAATGTAGTCTGTTTTAGAAAAACATTGACTAGAAAAAGAAGCTAAAAGGTTTAAATGGATCAAAATGAGGTCAATCTGATGTGTTACATATTAAATCAATGTTGTAATTTGTAATTTCAGCCTAATTAAGTACATGAATTAGGTTTGGATCAAAGACTTCTAAACCGCTTATATGTTATCCAAAATTAAAATCAAAGATTTCTAAAAACACCTACTTTATTAGTTAAACTAGTAGTAATATACTTGTATCTACATGAAATTTATTACACAAATTCTTGTGAAAGACGGTCTTTTTGAGAGACCATTTCTAATTGGATTGGCCCATTAGTGAAAATGTAGAGTAAATATAGACAATAAGCTTTAATGGATTGAGCCTAAGAGATGTTTCTCAGAAAGACGGTCTCTCAAGAAATAAAATAATTGTTATTGGGTCAACCAACATTCGCGGGCTAGATCAAAAGGCCCAACAAGTTCAATTCACACCTCAGCGAAGCCCACCTCTGGGTGAAATTACTAAAATACCCTTTAAACAATCAATCAGGCCATTTATTGTCCTATATATATCCGCATTCATTACCATTTATGATATGTTTTCTCTCTCTAAAATTACTTGCTTGCATTCAATTATTATTTTTACCATACCGACCACTGACTTGAGTATTGGAAGAGTTTTTCAGGAGATCGCCTCGGACAAGTAACTCTACGCAGAAACAAATATATATTTATCGTCTAAAATAAAATTGCAGCTATCTTAATCTCTGTAAACGTTCTTTATGAAAACTTCATTAAGAAACCGAGATTAAAAAGTTAGTGTCAATGACACGTGTAGACATTAAACAAAATGCAACATATATAACAGAAACATAGTCCAAAACTGAAAAATACGCCTCTTTGTGCGCTATCCCTTCATATCACAAATCACAATTCATGACCATCTTCTAGAAGGTTTGACACTGGAAATACTAAAACTTTCCTAACGTCAAATTTAAGATTCAATAAAAATAAATACACCCAAATTACTTTTTTCCTGAATTAACTCCAAAAAATAAAACCAATTTCCTCCATTTTCTCTCAATTTTTTTCACTTTTAATTTGCATGAAATTCAAACTAAAACATCAATGAAGGTAAATACAATAAACCCATATGAATTTGATGAAAAAATTCATAATAATCCCAAAAAATATTATTTTAAAGGAGGATTTGGAATATCCTTTTACCCATTTTTGATATTTTTTTTGGGTATTACTTCCATTTTTAGTTTCTTTTTTGTTTACTTTTATAATAACCCTTTTCATTTCTCTTCTCAATCTATTAAGCAATTTCCTCATCAACCAACAAATTACATCAAATCCCAATATGGTAATTTTCTATAATTCCATTTTTTTTAATTTAATTAATTAATTTTACGTTAATTCTTGTTCCATGCATGTTCTTGTTAGAATTTATCTAACCCACTTTGGAAAATTTTTCTAGAGAAATATGTGAGATTCGATTTCAAAACCATGTCCAAAAAATTATATTTTTAGGGTTATATGTAATAAAGATTGCTTATTGACGTTTCTTTATGGGTTTTATGCGTTTATTGTATTTACATTACATCTGATCATAATTTCTATAAGTGGGATATAATAAATGTGATGATGTTCCGTCTATTTTGAGGATTTTTCTTGAGTCGAGTGACTTTTTGGCCGTATCTTCCGATCTTGGAAATGGGTTATCGTCTTTCTTTCCTCTCTAGGCTCTGATCATAGTTCATATGGACGGACTACGCTGTGTATGATCATGATCATATCATCTTATCCCGCCTATAAAAAACTATGATCAGGGTCTAGAGAGGAAAGGACGACGGCAACTCATACATGGTTAATTTTTTTACTTTTGCACTAAAGAAAAATGTGACATGTTCACTAATTTTTTTTTTTTTTGAATAGATGAAGAAAAATGTGACTTGTTTAAGGGGAAGTGGGTAAGAGATGAAAATGGAAGTCAATACACAACAACTAGTTGTGTGACAATTCCAGAGTCAAAAAATTGCTTCAAAAATGGAAGAAATGACACTGATTTTGTGAATTGGAGATGGAAACCAAATGATTGTGAGCTTCCAAGATTTGATCCAATTAAGTTTTTGCAAATTGTTGGGGGTAAAAAAATGGCTTTTCTTGGGGATTCAGTTGCTAGAAATCACATGGAGTCTCTTCTTTGCCTATTATCTCAGGTATTTTATTTTATTATTTTATTTTATTTATCTCGTTTTTTAATACAGGGTAGAGTAGAGGCGTTCATTTGGGTTATTGGGTTGGTTTTAGGTTAGGTGTTTCAGGTTGGTTTGAAATTGAGTTTTGTGTCTATAATGTTGAAGTTTGGTCAAATTGGATTTGGTTACAAGGTCGAATAAGATCATCGAGGAACACTATTACTGAGATAAGGAGTCGCAACAAGAATCAAACCTAATATCTTTTACTCAAACTAGTTAGAGGTGTTTATTCGGGTCATCGGGTTGATTTCGGGTTAGATATTTCAGGTCGATTTGAAATGAAATTCGGTTATATGGTCGAGTAAATTTCAGGTTCTCGGATTTATTTTAAACACCTCTACTAAGATAACGAGGCGCAACAAGAAACAAACACATTTCTATTTACTTTTTACATAATTTTAAAGCAAACATTTGACCCTTAACATCTCTAAATAAGCATCATAAAAAATTTACGAGATAAAAAATACGCATTCACATGAATCTAATAAGTTTCAAATATCTTAATCAAATTTATGTCGCCATAAAATGAAATATTCTAAACAAAAAGAGGAAAGAGTTTATTTTTTAAATAAGTGGTTAATAGTAGATATTGCTTTTTGAGTTATTTTTGGTGACCATATAATAAATGGAATAAGGTGCAAAATTGTTGAAGAGAAATGCTATAAAATTAATGGATGTCCTTTGCGTGAATGATGAGAAATGGCTTAATATATATTCCATGATTTATTTGCAAGCAAAGGTAATATGGGATTTTTAGGTGGATTAGTTATTAGCTTTTAATTGATCACAAATTCTTACTTGAGACCGTCTTTTGTAAAGACGACTCTCAAAAGCCCAATCCAATTCTAAATTTATATTGTTACAACTCTAAATATAGATTTGGGCGGGATTTTTGAAAGTCGTCTTTATGAAAGACAGTCTCTCAAAAGAGCATCTGTATATAAATATATAGAGCCGAAGGACTCTTATGACCGCCCTCTCCTTCTGGGTATGAGACGCCATCGACCTTCCTTCCCCAGACCCTGACCATAGATTATCTATGTGCGGGAACACTGGGTATGATGATGATGATGATCATCATCATCAGCAATGAACGTTGTCCAAAAAGCGTTTGTTAGCCAGATTTTTTATTTTATTAAATGAGACAATTTTATGGTAAGAAAATTTTTACTGCGCTGATTTATGTATATTTAGTATGCAAAGTGATTAGTTATAATTTCAAAGTGATTAATTCAAAAATAAACTAATTATATAGATTATTCTCATGATGAGACGGTCTCATACAAAACAAAATAATCAATTAACAGAAGGTCTTTTGAGAGACCGTCTATGGCAAAGACGGTTCTCCCAATAGCCCAACCCAATGATTTCAAATTTAAATATAAGGCTAATGGCTAATCAGTTACTTATTTTACAAAATAAGTTGGTTTATATTTACTCGTCTATGCTATAAATGGTCTATAACAAGAATTTGCCCAAAATTTAGGCCCTTCACAGAACTATGTTTATGGAATTGAGTCAACGTATTTGAGATATTTCACATTAATTAAAGATGTTACCAATCTAAAGTTTATGGTTGACTAATTATTAGTTCAACAACAAAAAGTCAACAAATTTATTTTAAAATTTCACTAAGAAACCTAATAAAGTTTGAAACTTTTCTAAGTAATAATATTCCTTTCTAGATTATTTTTGAAATGGACATCTCTAGGAGGAAATTATTTAAAAAAAAATTGATAAAATTGAATAATAATAACAACACTTTAATGTCTGAATGTTATTAAGTGATTTCTACCTAAAGTATAGTCAAATATAAGCAATCTAGACCCTTGTTATTGTTAAAACTAACAAAGTGATTTTTTGATCGACCTTGGTAAAGATCCATTAATTTTCAATATATCTAGTTAGTATATAAAAGTTATACTCCCGTATATTTATAGAGAGAATAAGACATTTGGGTTTTGCACCAAAACCAAGAAGTGGGGACCAATTTAAAGCGAGTGGAAAACTCTCTTTTTCAATAAAGATTTAGATATTTATGTGTTGTTGTAGTAAGGGTAAAAGGGTAAAAAAGAATGACAAAAATAAAAATAGAATTTTTTTAATGAATTGACCCAATAAGAAAATATCTCATTCTCAATAAATGAAGGAAGTTTTTATTTATTTATCTTCTATAATTAATACAACTATTACTACAATAAAACACGCTAATAGCATCCATCCAAAAAATGCATAGGTGTTAATTTATTATGAAAAATTTTCATCCAATTTGATATGATGATATTTTTATTTACCTTTTAATATATTTTTCAAAACAAAAATTTTGTTCAATGAATAAATTTAAAAGCTACTTGATAAACTAACAAATCATTCAAAAATTTTATCTTCAATTTTTATAAATATTAGAGAAAAATTATCAAAGTCTTTAGCCGGCCCATCAGTTGCAGAATCAGAATTTTATCTTATTTTTTTCGAGTCAGGGGACTATTTGGCTGTGCTCTCGGGTATGAGTTGTCACCGTTCTTCCCTTCTCAAACCCTAATCATAGTTCTCTATGAGCGAAATATACCGAGTATGATGATTATATGCAAAAGACAAAATTTATAAACCAATTTCTCATTATGCATGGTTACGAATGGTCAATTGTTAATTACCGGTCAAATTTTGCAATATAAACGCAGCTGTAGTTTACGAAAAAAATCAAGTCTAATAATGATGGATTGTAATTTTGTGAATTTTCTACCACTCTTTTTTGATTGGTTGTTTAAAATATGTGGGACTATTTATTACTTCAATTTCTGAGACAATTTCGTTGTGAGACGTTTCTCGTACTTGAGTGTAATAATCCGATAGACGGCCTCTCATCATACTAACCGATTTTTTAATAATACTTCTTTCGTTAACTAATACTTGTATTTCTTTTTGAACATAATTCAATGTATACTTTGAGACGAATCTAACAAAATGCCACATGAACATGTTTTTTCTTATAGATCGATGAGAAATTGTAGTCAAAATTTGAGATTAAAATTCGTAAATTTTATTTGACAAAAAAATATAAAAACGAATGGAGTATGTATTCAATGTATTTATTTTGAATAAATGAAAAATTACGAAAAATTACATTTTAAAAAATTAAGTTTTTAAGAAGAATAAAACAAGATCCCTGCATTATGACTATTATTTCTTATGTCTGAATCTATACCTATAACTAAAACAAAAGACGCTGACATCATCATACCTCAAAACTTATGAGGTGTCACCTTGTGGAGTAAAGATTTCCCTCCAATATAGGATGATGATGTCACCCTATTACATAATGGAATTGGATTTCCAATGGTGTTCATTAATGTATTGATTATTCTAATAAATATTATCATAATCAATACATTGAAATTGGTTAATTTTCTCAACAATGCCTAAATGCATTTGAAATTGGTTTATTTAGTCAAAATATGTAAATGCACTATTGGGATTGGTCAATGCAATCAACCTTACAAAGTATTTTTAGTTCTATATTTGTATAATTATTCAAATTATTTTTTATACATAAATGCTTTATCATTTACAATGGTTCGGTTAATTTGATATTTAATATATGTTCAAAACAATTTTTTTGATATTAGAATTTATTTTTAACATTGTTTGTTATAATTAGTTAGTAAAAAATAATATCAAAATAAGATTGTTTAACATCAAACATAACATATAAAATAGTATTTTTAATATTAAAAATACATTAAATGTTAGTTATTATATGCAATTATTAATTCATTGAAAATCAATAACCAATAACTAGAATTTATTTTTTTTTTCTAAATAATCAAAAATAATAAAATGACAAAACCGTGCATCGCACGGGGATTATCTAGTTGAATTACTAAAATTAAAAACAAATAGTGTTACTATTGAAATGCAAATGAGTATTATGAAATGAGTAAGTACAATCTTCTATATAACTAAACTAAAACAAAACACGGACGATGACATCATCACTTTTTAAAAATTGCTTACGTGTCACAACCTTAACAAAAATTTTCCCTCCAAAACTCAATGATTTCAATTATTTATAAAAATTTTTAAATTTTATTTATTAAATGATTATAAAATCTTAATCTATACAAATATATTAAAAAATTTAATAAAGTCGTGCATTATCGGTACTATCTAGTATATACTTTTATGCATTAACTTGTTTGATCTAACATTAATAAGTACATTATTAAGATTCAATTCATTTTCTTCACTACGCGAAATTCACATGCCGTGTTTTCGGAGTAAATTCTTTCGAACGTGGGTGCATAACGTTCATAGTAAGCTAAGGTTCAAAAATTAAGATTTTGTTTCTGTTGGAGAGTAAGTATTACGTTTCTAAAAAGATCGTGGGTTCGATTTTTCACCTGATTCTCCAATCTCTTAGCGGCTTAGTCTACCCTCCAATGGAAAACATTTTGATTTACTATCAATACACGAATTATCACCGTATCAAATAAGCAACTCAACCAAAAATAATTAGTAAATTGATGATTGTAGCGCCATGCTTGTTATATTTTCTCTGGTTTAAATTAGTTGTTGAATTTCTTATATTCACGATATTTAGTGTACTATTTAACCTCATCAATAGTTGTGCGTGATGAAAAGTTATATGAGACAATTTGAATAAGGCTTCATTTGACTATATTCTTGCTTATACATAAAGAATAAAAAAGTAAATTAATAATGATTGATAATACATACTTAAATATACATTGAGACGAATTGGTTAAGATATCATGAGTTGACTATGTTCTTACATACGCATAAAAGATAAAAAGTGAAACAATAAATAATGATAAAATGTATTTACAATGCTAGTAGCCTCTCAAATTCACTCACACGAGACTTCTCATACATGTCGTAATTTTTTTATTTAAAATGGGGGTATATGAGATTGAAGTAAGGGGCCGTGTTAGATTATATACCATATCTTCAGTTAGTTTCTTGACATCAACAAATCATGAAAAACTCTTGAAAACATATTTAACAATTTGATGAATGACTTGTATATACAGGTAGAAACTCCGATAGATGTATACAAAGATTCAGAGGATCGATTTAGAACATGGCATTTTCCATCCTCCAACTTCACTCTAATGACCTTATGGTCAAAATTTCTTGTAGAAGCGGAAGAAAGAATGGTAAACAATTCAGGTACAGGCAGTTTCAACCTGCATTTAGACAAAGTTAACAAGAAATGGGCCTCAAAACTTTATGGTTTAGACTATCTCATAATCTCAGATGCTCACTGGTTTTTTCGAAAAAACTACTTATACAATGAAAACAAGTTAATCGGGTGCGTGTATTGCAACGAACGAAACATAACAGAATTAGGCCTTACTTACGCCTTAAGAAGAGTATTTCGTACTGCCATGAAATATATTAATAACTGTAAGGAATGTAGCAAAGGGATGGTTACCTTAGTAAGGACCTTTTCGCCAGCTCATTTCGAGAATGGGGGGTGGGATAGTGGAGGTGGGTGTAATAGGACCAGGCCGCATAGCGACGGGAAAGAGATAGAAGATAGGTGGTTTGAGTTGGAGGTGAGGAAGGTACAAGTAGAGGAATTGGTTAGGGCAAGGGAAGAGGCAGGGAAAGAAGGGAAAAATAAGTTTAGGTGTTTGGATGTAACAAAGGCAATGTTAATGAGGCCTGATGGACATCCTGGTGAGTTTTGGGGTAATAAATGGATGAAAGGGTATAATGATTGTGTACATTGGTGTATGCCCGGTCCCATTGATGTGTGGAGTGATTTCTTGTTTGCTGTTTTGTAGAAATATATTTGTTTGCTTATAAGGAATAAGAAGCACATATTCTTTTTTTGAAATTCATATGATGATATATTAATTTTAACACTAAAACAACAATTATTAGAGCTTTTTATTTTATTTTTTTGATAGTTAACTGATTTGAGTAAGATAAAATGTTTGTTTCTGGTAGTTTCTCTTATTAGTTAAAGTAATCTTGTAATTTTGTTGACCTTGTGTGCTATGTTACTTGGACACGACTTACATGCATGGTATTTGTACCGGGACATGATACAAATATGGAATTTGAAGAAAACGAGCATATATGTTGGTCTTTGAAAGATGAGAAGTAGAAAAAGGAAAAAATCGAAAATTTAGGGGATCTAAAACAAATATAAAACCGCATCTTATATCTATATTTATTGTTGTGAAACATTGTTATTAATCAGATTTTAGTTGACTACAATATTTATATTTATTAATCAAAATAAATACTACAATAAAAACAAAACTACAGTACATCATGATCAATTTTTGATTGAATCAACATTCTAAATAAATTCAAATCACATATAAAATAAAAGAAAATTTATATAGAAAATTACCACAAAAACTGATTTATTGATTCATATATCAAACTTAATCTAAATGGCTGCCGAGTATGAAAGGGAAAAAGATATTAAGGAAGTACTCCCCCCTTTTCTAATATTCTTCTCGTTTAGAATATTCTATTTTGGAGAGAGAAATTTGATTAAGATTTTTAAGACATATATCAATGATAAACTATATCCATGTGAGATCTCGTTAGATTCGTCTTAATGTATACTTTTTTATCATATATATTTTTTTAATTTATTATGATGCGTATTTAGAGATTTTAAAACTCAAAATTTACTTTGAAAACTATACAAAAAGTAAATGGAATGAACATTTGAAAACGAAGGGATCATAATACAATTATTAATGATGTACTAAAGACGGACAGGAGATAATATAGGCATGTTTGATAATGCTAATGGCATCTTCACTATTCTCTTTACATATATACTCCCACCGTTCCATAATAGTTGCTACTGATAGTGATTTTCACACAACATGTCTCACTCAGTAGCAAGTATTATGGAACGGAGGAAGTATACGTTATTCCCTGCTGTTATTTCTAATGTTGGTACACTAATTTTTTTATTGATATCGTCTCATTATGAGTCAACCAATTTTTTTTTTAAAAAATTGCCTTGTTCAATTCAAATTTCATTTTTTTTTGTTTTTTTTACTAATATGCTTCTTGTATGAGCTCGTCTCACGGTGAAATGTTGGTATTATTGTATCAATATTCCTTTACAATTTAGTGATTTATTAATAACTATTTATAATTTATTGATAAAATAATTGATACTATGAAAGATCTTGACATTATTATTAAAGAAATGATTTTTTATGTGAAGTTTTTAAAAATTAATTGTTTATGGATGTAAAATACTTAGGCATCCGCATAAACCACATAAACAAAATTTTCATTAATTAAAATACTTCTTAATATAGATTATTTGGTTATGACGGAAATAAGTAAAAAATAGATATGTATAGTATAATAAGGTCAAATAAGTAATCATAAATTCTTACGTGAGACCGTCTTTTGTAAAGACGACTCTCAAAAGACCAGTTCAATTCTAAATATATATTGTTACAACTATAAATATGGATTTAGACTGGACTTTTGAGAGTCGTCTTTATAAAAGACGGTCTCGCTTTTTGATTTTGCAAAGACATTTCCAAGTATTAAGGCCAATAATTTTATTTTTTGAAGTACTTCTCTAGAATCAATTTTTATGAAACTACTTTTAAAAAATAACTTTCAAAAATTGGCCTAAGAAACCCAAAGTCTCTATAATTAGTGCTGTGATTTTTTTTATTTATTAGTCCCCTATTTTCTAATGTTCTTCCCATTTATAATATTTTATTTCAGAGAGTTAAATTTGATTAAGATTTTTAAGACATATATAAATGACAAAAAAAATCCATGTGAGGTCTTGTTAGATTCGTGTTAATGTATAATTTTTTATTATATATTATTTATAATTTTTTATGATGCGTATTTAGAGATATTACAACTCAAATCAAACTTTGAAAACTGTGCAAAAAGTAAATTTGAAGAACATTAGAACCGGAGGAAGTATAATACTATAAGATAAGTTGGAAGGAGAAGAGTTAGGTGAGGTTCGACTTTATTGTAACATAAAATGCTTATTAGCATATAAAAATGTTATTACATTATTCTAATAATTTCATATTTTATCGAAGTAACTAAATGAATAATATTACACTTTTATTGAAGTATTGATTTAATAATTTTTTTTTGAATATGATTTAATATTTTTAAAATAAGTTCAACTAGCTAATAATGATTTAATTTGGCAACATTAAATAAATTTGAATGAGTGGAGGGCACAACATTGCCAATTAAATCCATTAATTTTGCTAGCTTTATTCAAATAATTATTTTTAGTACAAATTTAACCCAATTTTAGTACTTTTTTCAAAACCATACATATTTGAGAGCAAATTAATTTTCTGTTTTCTCTATTTTTTAAATTTTATGTCTCTTCATTCTGTATATATTATTGTTTTTTTACAATAAACATAAAAAATAAATTGAGATATAGAAAAAATAAATAAAAATGGCAAGAAATACTTGTATTATTTTCATGTTATTTCATTTTATTAATATAGCTTTAACAACATATGCTCATACTATAGTTCCAGCAGATAGGACAAAAATTAATACATGGTTTCAAGCTGCAATTAAACCAATTGGGTAAACATATTTTTCATAATTTTTTTTCTCTTAAGTTTTTATGAAAAAAAAATAGCAATAAAAGAAGGCATAAATGCATGTATAATTATTATTATTTTTTTTAAATTTTTACAGTCAACAAAAAACATTGGCACGTGATGTTGTGGAAGCGGAATCAGGTGATGTACAAATCATCGAAGTGAGACAGGATGGGAAGGGGAAATTTAAAACAATATCTGATGCTGTTAAACATGTTAAAGTAGGAAATAAAAAACGTGTGATCATAAAGATTGGTCCTGGAGAATACAGAGAGAAAATTAAGGTTGATAGATTTAAGTCATACATCACATTTTTAGGAGATCCCAAAAAGATGCCTACAATAACATTTGCCGGTACAGCTCTTAAATATGGAACTGTAGATAGCGCAACATTGATCGTGGAAGCTGATTACTTTGTTGCAGCAAATATAATTGTTTCGGTAAAACTACATATCATCTCTTTGCTATTTGTGTTGATATTTGATCACGTTCGAGATTTCAAGGCTTATAATAATCTCATGTTATAAATTACATATAAGCTTATGCTTGGGTTGTTAATTATAGACATACTAGTATAAAACTCGTGCAATGCACACAATTATTAGTATAAAAATATATATCGAACACGTTCAAAGTTTTAAAATTTTTATTGATTTTTTCAAAAATTACTAACCTTATAAGAGGATTTCAAAAAACAATGTTAAGATTTTTTTTTTTGGCAAATAAAAATTTTTTCCAACCAAAAATAATGTTAATTAGGCATATTATTTGCAAAAGTTATTGAAATAAGCTCACATAATATTACCGATAGCATCATGCTAAATAAATTTACTTGATTTAGAAAATTCGTTAATAGCGAATTATGTTAAATGTTAATTATCAAGTCAAAAATTACATTTTGATACTTATTACAGGAATAAAATTTACTCCAAAGAAGATTTTCAATGATATTGTTGTAATAATTTTTAAAAATGATTACCATCTTTTTATGTAATTTTTATAAAGGGATCCATGTCAAAATTTAACGTCTATATTTTGGTGCATTTGGCAAATGGCTGTGAGACTATTATTTATTATTTTACAACAAAATTATCAATTTGTATTTGACAAATATCAGTAAGACTGCCATTTGTGATTTTACAAAAAAATTATTAAATTGTATGTTAGTTTAATTTGAAAAATCTTATCTTATATTTATATATAATAGTGTAAATACACATTTTTATACTTAGTGTCTGAATATGGTTAATACTTAGTCATGTGTCATGTCTAATATTTTAAGATTATAATTATTTTGATTAACACAAATTTCTAACTAAATCTATGTTACATTTGTTAACTAGCATTAAATAAGATATATTATGAAACTAATTAATCATAACATTGGATATCATTTTTGAATATAGAATTCTGCTCCAAGGCCTGATGGTAAAGCAAAGGGTGCACAAGCTGTGGCAATGAGAATCTCTGGTGATAAGGCAGCATTTTATAACTGTAAATTTTTGGGATTTCAAGATACTCTTTGTGATGACAAGGGAAACCATTTATTTAAGGATTGCTATATTGAAGGAACTGTTGATTTTATCTTTGGTGGAGCAAGATCATTATATTTGGTATATAAAATCTCTTTGTTTTGTTCAACGGGTTTATTTGTTTCATTGAAATATCAATTCAAATTTACTTATATAAATTGACAGAATTCGGAAATTCGTGTCTTATCGGGCGATAATATGGCGGTGATAGTTGCCCATGCAAGGAAGAATAAAGATGATGATGGTGGATACTCTTTTGTCCATTGTAAAGTTACTGGAACAGGTGGCCATGCACTCTTAGGTAGAGCATGGTTTGAAGCAGCTCGAGCAGTTTACTCTTATTGTGACATTGGTAATGCCATTAAACCCGAGGGTTGGTCTGACAACAATAAGCCACAAGTTCAAAAGTATAATACCTTTTTCCATCTTTTTATTGTGTTAATATCTTCATTTTTCATCAAATATTATTTGAGATAATACTTTATGTCATAAAACTAGTTTGTGAGCATAAAACAAAAGTTAATTTTCTTACATTTAACAATGTTTATACTAGGACCGTGTACTTTGGAGAGTACAACAACAAGGGTGTTGGTGCAGCCTTGCATAAAAGAGTTCCATACACTAAAAAGTTAACCAATGTTGAAGCTAAAATATTCCTCAGTCTAGAGTATATTAATGCAGCAACCTGGCTACTTCCACCACCCAAGCTATAAAGTTCGAGAAAGTAGAGAATCAAGTCTTACCTTACTGGCGGCATGTACCATATTTTCAGAATGTAATCTGAATTCAAAATTCATTGATTCCTCCCATAAGCCTATCCAAAAAGGATTGGGAAAAGTAGAGTATAATCAAGAATGCTTTATTACAAATCATTAAGTAGCTTATTTTTTGAAACTAATTGATAAACTACTTTTTAGTTATGGTGTTGTATTTTCACATAAAAATGTAAAACTAATGACCAAAATTATATTTTTATGGTCAATTATACCTAGATATTCAATTTGATGATTAGTTTTTTTTTTCTTTGTGACTATGAAATTAATGAGTTTATGTAAGATAATACAAAAATATGATCCTTAAACATATGTTGTACTTTAATTGTATTGATGTATATGGGATCAACCTACACCATTACATTTTTTAGTTTTTAATTTTATTACAATTAAATAATATAATGTTATGTTTGAGAATGATTTTTTTCAGTTGGTATCGAAACAAATTAAGTGTTTGGCAAATTCAAAAACTTTAAAATTTGTAATTGAGTTAATTTCACTTCTGTTTTCAATGTAGTTAAAATTGAGAATTTGAAAATGACTTGTCAAATCTTATCATTCTCTAATTCCTCATTTATGATTCCATGATTGGTATTAAAAATTTGAAACGAAATACATATCCCAAACACAACCTAAGAAAAACTATAAACAATAATCATACATTTGACTTATTTTCCCACAATAATTACACTTAATCATTAACTTTAAATAATCTGAATTTTAAGAGATATTTACTTAAAACATACCAATTAAATTAGTGACAGTTTCTAGCCCAAATCAAATTACATTAACATATTATACAAGAGGTATAAAAGCAAATTATGGTAATCAAATAAATGGAAATATACCTTAATGTTTTGTACTTGTCATACAATTATTCAATCATACAAATTCTAAGTATATTTAACATGTTTGATCGCGTATGCCTTCAAAAAATTAAGTGCTTTATAAAATATTAATAATTCTTATGTTGAGACACATTTGTCACAATTTATTAGAAAAATTATAAAGATTTAGTGACTTGGTCCTATGTAGTTTGGATACATTTGTCTAGACTATGATTAAAGCTTTAATAAAAATTAGGAAAAATTGTTTCTAAAAAGCCAACCTTTTAACCATATGCAAATAAAGAGTCAACGTTTTATTTATTTAATAAAAAAACAATCTTTGTCTCATTTTTACAAATAAAAAAGATATCAGGTAAGTTTTCAACTCTAAATTTATTAAATAAATGAGGCATTGACTTTTTATTTGACCAAAACATTAGCCTTTTAAAAATAATTTTTTCTAAAAAATATAAAATATTCATAATTTTTGAGTTGAGAGAACAATTTAAACAAAAAATTAAATAAAAGTAAATGGATTAGACAAAAAAAAAAAAAACAGAGATCATTCGGAATACCAAATTGTATAACCGTACATACGAGAATCGGAAACGTTTTCGGTAAATATTCCCAGGAAGAATGGGAGTTCATGGTCTCTGGGATCTTCTCGCGCCGGTAGGTCGTCGAGTTTCCGTCGAAACTCTCGCCGGAAAACGTGTTGCAATCGGTACTCATGCTTCCTTTGACTCAATTCAATTTTATTTCTGTTATCGAAACCCTAACTTTTGGAATTTCAATTCAGACGCAAGCATATGGATGATTCAGTTCATGAAGGCTATGCGTGATGAAAGAGGAGAAATGGTGCGAAATGCTCACTTGTTAGGATTCTTTCGCCGCATTTGCAAGCTTCTCTTTCTTCGTACGAAACCGGTCTTCGTTTTTGATGGTGGAACTCCTGCTTTAAAGCGAAGAACTGTTATTGCTAGACGTAGACAGCGAGAGAATGCGCAGGCTAAGATTCGTAAAACTGCTGAAAAGTTGCTTTTGAACCATGTAATGTTTCCTTTTCTGTTGTTTTTTCAATCATTTTACTTAAAGCATGTGAAGCATATAGTCTTAGAAGATTAACAACAATAATTTATGATGGCATATTTTCTATGCCGTTGGATTTTGGATTATAAAATCCTTATTCTTTTCTTCTTTTGTTAACTTATCTAGGAATGTTGATATATGGTAATTGAAGATTTGCTCTTTTCCTATTTTAAGACAAATTTTAAATTAGAATTCTGGGCCTGCACTTTTGATCTACTGTGTATGTAAAAAATGAAGAACAATTTTATAGTAAGTTATAACATTTAAGGTTGTATGTGCTTTAGTACTGATCTAGAGACCGTTGTTTCAGTGTATACTATTTAGACATAAATATTTATTGTAAATTGTTTATACGAGTTATATGAAGAGTTTTGTTGCTAATGGTCATTATTTATTTTGAGTTGTAGGTTAAAGCAATGCGACTGAAAGAATTAGCTGATAATCTCAAACATCAGAAAGAAAACAACAATTCTAAGGGCAAGGAGATGTTGTTAGAAGAATCTGACGCTTTAGAGAATAATAGTGGAGCATTTGAAGGTCGCAATCAGGAAATGATAGATGAAATGTGAGTGCTCTAAAATCACATAAGTGTTTGTTCAACTTAAGGATTCGTGAGTTTATAGAGATTATTGGTAAATAAATCAGGGTGGCAGCTTCAATACTAGCAGAGGACTCCGGTGAGCTGGGAACTATATTGAGTTCTGCAACTGAGATTGGTAGCTCAAGTGGAAATGCATCTGCTTCCGCTGCTCCATTTCCCAAAGAGGATGAGGATGATGAAGATGATGAAGAGATGATACTTGTGCGTATATTTAACTCTGTGTTTGACTGATGTATGACGATTTCCTTTCCTTTTTTCAATTGTGAACATGAGTTTTGTGTTCTTTGCTATTTCTTGGAGTATTTTTATTCTTATACGCTTACTAATAATGTGACTATATCTTGCAATAGTAGACTTTTTATTCATTTACACCTTTCAACATGCTTTCCTCATTTCAACTCAAAATTAACTTATGTTTTAAACTGGAAGGATCCGTGGGGCATGTTGGAAAGTATGCTTTTATTGCTTTGTCAGAAGATGCCCTTGTTTGAATTTTGATATAATGGAGAAACCTATAGTTCTATGAAATGATTGGAATCTAATGTTAGGGTCAACTTACTTGTCTATTAGAATGTGGGATGCCAACAGGCTTAATCTATGTAACATTTGGCCATCAATTCTTATTTTTGAAATGGTTCCACTTATGTAGCAAAATGATAATATCGACAAAGTTTTACTTGATAAAAAATGCTTCTTTTGGAGGGTTGATATAGTGGTGATGTTGCTATCTGCCTTATCAATGAGAGAAAGTTATTCTATTGTTGGTTAAGAAATCTTATCAATATTACTAGTTGGTAATTTCTTTTCAACAACTTGACAGGAATTATGGGGTTTGGATCTCATTTACGTAAATGGGTAGACTAGGTTAGGGTTGTAACATATGAATCCATAACCAATTCAAAAACTTCTTATCTAAATGGATTAGAGTTTATAATTTTTCTTATATAAATTTCCTCTTTTCTTTGATCTGTAAACTTAGTTTTTTGGACATTCATTTTTATACATGATTAGAGGCTAGTTCAATTACGATACTAATTCCTATCATGTTAGAATTTGTTGAGCTGAATTTGAAAAATGAAATGTATGTTACAAAGCAAATAAATGGGCAAACCGAACTTGATATGTTTATAGTCAAGGGTTTTGATATGTTCTAAGTAAATGGGTTGGGTTAGGGGTAGGGGAAGATAAGAGTCCAACTTGACACAAATTTAACCCGCAGGTGCTAGATTACTAGTGTTCAGTGCAGAGTTTTACAACTTTTCTAAGTGTTTTTGGTGTTGTTTTCCACCAAAATCTCTTACTAGGTGGTCTTATCGTTTTTTTAGCCATACAAAACATAGAGCATTTGTTTAAAAAACTCTAAACTCTAATGTCTAAACCAATATAATTTTAAAAATGCAAGCCCTGCTTATGTAAGTTTGGTTGGACTGCGTTCAACTTTGAATGGAACTTTACCAGAGTATAAGTTATAAATTTGATCGATGAAAGTGCCCTTCTTAGAGTGCATTGATGCCTGAAAGTCATTGCCTCAACAATTTTTATTGGAAGATTGAAATTCCATGTAGGTGAAAGACTTGGTTGAATTGTGGTTTCCTTGGAACTAGTAAGGGAATTAGTTGTAACTTTAAGGGCCAACCATCTCTCTCAAAATAAGATTACGTGTTACTGTTGTAAAATCAAAAGTAATGTGTCGTAGTTGCATTTGCATTGTTCTAGTTTAAGTTTCCTAAAGTGCCTCGGTGCAAGAAATTTGTGAACCCATTTAGCTGGATGTTGGAACAAATCTGCAAATTCAATGGAAGGCATTTCTATGAGGAGTTTCGTGAGATTTCTATGTATTTTGTGGTTGGACAGAAATATGGAAACTTTAGTATTTATTTTTGGATGTTCTTTGGTTGATGCATTTTACTTACTCTGTATGAGTTTAGTTCTTACACTTTCTTTTTTAGGTTTGGACCATCAAGTAATTACCTATTTCTTACATTTCTCCTTTGCCCCACCTTATTCCATAATTGCTCACATATTTTCCTTCTTCCTTTGTCCCACATGAATGCTATCTTTTGGAAAAATAACCACTATCTCCATCCCAAATAAATTTACTACACAACAACTTATCTTTTAAATGTTTGCGTATTTGCAAAGGTTATAATTAATTTGTGAAAGAGGGATATATTTATCTTGTTAGTTCTTGGGTTTTACTAGGGATTTTTATATACTTTAGAAATCAAGTAGTTCTGTTTATATACTCCAGAAATCAAGAAGTACTGGTGAAGCAAAAAAAAGTTGCTTAGCTAGAGGATTTTGGTTCTATTAAGGCATAATTTTTATATTATCTTCTTCCTGAACCTGCTCTTCTCTTGATGCGTCATATTATTTGAGTTTGAAAAAAGGAAACAAAAGTTAAAGATGTAAGTATAGAAAGGGAATAGGACACTGGGTCACATTTCACCTGAATAATGCTTTTGAATAGTGCGAATGCCATTATAGATCTTGGTAGTCTTGTTGGAGATTGAGTTATGGCTTGATGGTATACTCTTCTTTTTGAGAATTTAGACCTCTAAATTAATGTCACTGTTTATGCTAGATGATGAAATGAAATTTGTGAGATTGGTCATTTTGTTGATTCTTATTAGTCATCTTATGCAGCCAATAACTGATGGAGGTGTGGATCCTGCTGTATTAGCCGCTTTGCCTCCATCGATACAACTTGATCTACTTGTTCAGGTAATTAGATCTCTAGTTTCATGGTCTATCAAAGTCAAGGTTTCAATTTTTGACTGGATGACTTGCTCATTTAACTCTTGTTTTATAGATGAGGGAAAGATTGATGGCCGAGAATAGACAGAAGTATCAAAAAGTTAAAAAGGTAGCTTTTAAAAGTTCATTTATTGCGTGTAGAGGTGTTTAGATTTGTGTTTCGATTTTTTTTTATCCATATCATGTTACATTTTTCGGCATAATGTTTACATGCATTGTTAATCAATCAACTTTCAAGTTGTCTTGTACTTGAAATTTTTTGAAGTTATTTTAGCCCCTATGAAATTGGATCACTCTGTAGAATTTTTGTTAATCAGTAGTTGGTGAATTAGGCCAAAAAAGAGTGGATGGAAAATAAGTGGATGAGATGAAAAAAACTGAATGAAAATGTGGATAAGATTAAAGATAAATAAGATGATCATTCCTAAATGAAGAAAGAGAGCAAAGTGAGGCGAACTAAAATAGAAAAAAAGGTTCAAAATTAGAGGGACTTTTGGACAAACTATAATGTATGTACACTCATTGATCTAGGGATTTTTGCAATTCCATACTTCTATATGTATGCTTTCTTTTCTCATATTTGTTTTGTATTCACTCTCATAAGTAGTAACTTGGCATTCAAGTAATGGCATGCTATATGTTTGTTTTCTCGATGGAGCCGAAGTTTTTTAGCTCTTTGACTCAGAGTCATATAAACTATAGTTAAATGACTTATTATATCATTTGTGCGTATTATTTAGGAAAAAACGGTGAACAATACAACATTTTAATATTTTCCTACAATATTACCAACTATTGATTAATCATGAATAATACTTTGGTGGTTGGTGGGCGTGTTGGCTGTGGTGGGGTTGGGCTGATGCACGATGGGTGTGGGCAGGAAGGGGGGGCGGGGTGATTCATCGGTGGGAGAAGGAAAAGGGGGTGGGATTTTTTAAAATTTAAGACAATTTGTACATGAAAGATGGGGTATTAGCGAATTGACAAGGAAGATAGAAAGTTAGATATCGAGAGAAATGAAAAGAGGGCGAGGAAGACTAAAGATGACTTACAGGACAATAGCAGAAAATGCTATGAAGGATTTACACTGACAAATTGAGATGGTAGAAAATTAAAATGAATGGAGGATAAGAATCCATGTGGACAACCATTGGAACAGGTATATTGATTCATTTAGCCAACCCTAATATTTTGGGATTAAGGCTCAGGCATTGTTGCTGTTGCTAATTAGTTAAATGGTTGTACTAAGTACTAGGCATATTGAAGTTGATTCCAGGAAGAATTTTGTTTGAAGAAAATATTAATGAGTCAGCAAATTCAAAATTATTAATTTGGTTCTTGTTCTTTCTTGATGCATGCTGTTAAAAATTGCTTATATTTTGAAGATATCTAACTGCAAATTGGTAGAGGTACCTGTCCGAAAGTGGTGCCAAAGAAGCACTTAATTAGTCCCTTAGATTTTCGGGTTTGGTTTATACTATTGACATGGCATGGAAGTGTATAGAACACAACTTTGGTAATTAAAGGATTTTTTTTGATATATAGTTCGTCTTATTTTTTCAAAACACCATAATAAATGATTTTAGTGTTGTGGCCTGAGTACTCTTTACTTTGACCTCTGAGTACTCTGTTTTGTTTCATTGCTTTGGATTAGTATTTGAGAACAATGCCCCCTTTTCATTAAGTTTGCCTCTCGTATCTTATTTGATTGCCCATTTGAGTTCCTTTACCCAATTGGGTATTTTGGGAGCATTTGTTTCTCCTTCTGCTTGCTATCTGCTATCAAATTAAAATAGTAGCTTTTCTTCAAGGCTAAACTCAACAAGGTGGAGGGAGTATATAATAAAAGGGCATCAAAGGGGTGTCACCCATGTACCAAAGGAGCACTGAGGACCAAAAAGGCTCAAACCTTTAGACTGCAATGGTATTATATGGCAATTTATTTTCTCCAATATGAAGAAAAGTCTGCTATCACAAGCTTAATCTTGACTTCAACTTTTGGAAAGTCTTGAACCATGAAATTTGAGACCTTTACAAGAAGTTAAAATCTAGTAGATACTCTCTTTTTGATTGCGCCTCATATTTCTTAAATAACATTTTTTCACAATTTGGCAATTTACTTTTTGACATTCTGAAGGCCAAAAGGAGCATTAAGGTTAAAAAGGTTCAAGCCCTCAGGTTATCAATCTTTTTACGTGACAATCTATTTAAAGTCTCAAACAAGAAAACTACTGTCTGGAAACCTCTGACAAGCCTAGCTTTCGGCCTTCTCTAGACAACAAGAATATTCTTAACACCATAAATATGGACAACAAAATTATTCTTAATACCAGAGAAAAATAACTTGAGACTGGTAAGCACTTGTTGATGCTCGTTATAGATTAATTGGGGATTTTTTTGGGTCATGAAGTATTGAGGTGTATTAACCAGTTGTTTGTTGGTGAATGGAATTTGGAGTGGACAGTGGACAACAAACAGTAGACATAGCTTTTTGAGTTGTATTTGTGGTGAATTGAGAATGGCATGAACCTAATCCACCCTTTTAGTGATGAAAAAACGAGTAATATTTGTTAGAAATAGACAGGTTTTCCAATTGTCCTTTATGTCACTTACGCAAGCCCATGTTATTTGATTCTCTTCTTTTGGTGTAGTTCTCATTTACTATTTATTAGTTACGCTGATTGGGAAAATTTCATTTCAGAGATGGAGAGTCTCATTTCTTGATTTTTTTTGTTTTGGTTTGCTGTCTTTTTTATTATTATTATTGGGGGGGGGGGGGGTGTGATAACCCAGATTTAAGCGTGCATCTTCTTTTAATGGGAGCCCATTTGCTAAGAACTTCACAATTAAGCGTGCTGGGTGGGGAGCAATCTTAGGATGGATGACCTCCTGAGAAGTTAACCTTGGTGCGCACTAGTGAAGCCAAAGTGCGCTGGAAAGAACTTACAGTCTCCATGGGTTGACACCGGTGGTCCGAGGGGCCAGGGTGTTACAGGGAGGGGGAAAGGTTGGGGCTGAAATTTTTTTTTTTTTTTAAGGAACTTCTATTCTTATTGAATCTCCAAGTGGAAGCTAAAAGAGCTATGTTCTTTTTGTATTAATAAGAATGTTCCCTAATTTCGTCAAAAAAGCTTGGGCCGATATTCCTTTTTTAGAACTTGTATTCTTGTTGGATCCCCCAATCGAAGCTAAAAACGCTATGTTCTTATTGTATTAATGAGAATGTTCCCTGTTTTCGCCAAAAAGGGTTTGATATGTTATTCCATCAGCTTTTTGTCCGTCTATCCATCATTTTACAGTTGCTCGTTTGTTTTGTTCCAATTTCCTTAAATATTTAAGCTTTCACCAGAACCTTTATACTTTCATTACGGTCATATTTATTACGAATGACACATCTCACTCTTACTAAGTGTGTAAATTCGTAAAATATTAGTTTCAAAAAAAAAAAATCGTAAAATATTGAACATTTATTTCTTCATTGCCTATTGAAAATTTAGGATGTGGTTATTTGGTAAGTTTCAGTAGTTCATAAATGAGTGTTCATGTATTCGCTCATGGATTCTAAGGACCTGGTACTTATAATTAAATATATATTTGTAAACTTCTTGCACTTATTAGGCTCCTCAGAAGTTCTCTGAACTCCAAATTGAGGCATATCTTAAAACAGTTGCTTTCCGGCGTGAAATTGATCAAGTTCAAAAAGCTGCTTCTGGGAAGGGTGTTGGTGGTGTTCAGACTTCTCGCATTGCATCTGAATCTAATAGAGAATACATTTTTTCATCATCATTTTCTGGTGATAAACTGTAAGTTCTTAGTTATCTGTCTGTTGAAGGCTTGAAACATACTATAGTCTCTACCTTTTACTAATGAAGTGTATCTATTCCTGTATTTTTGCTACATGTGCTATAGACTTCTTGCGTCAGGTGGAGCTGAAAAAAATCCTGTGGAACAACAAAGTACAGAAAAGAAGGATTCTTCATTTGATATCCTGAATGCCATGGTTTCTGCTACCAAGTCAAATTCAGAAGCTGGATCAGATGTTGATGGAACTGTTCAGACTTTCTTAGATGAGAGAGGGCGTATGCGTGTCAGTAAAAGAAGAGCTATGGGCTTTCGTATGACGAGCGATTTGCAGAGGAACATCGATTTGCTGAATGAACTGGAACAGGAGAGAACAATTAGTACTGAAGCAAATGCTCACGGTACTCTTGATATGGAGATTCATCCTCTAAGATCTAAAACTTTGGAGGTGCCGAATGAATCTAATTATAGCATTATGAAAACTAGCAAAGTGAATTCATTAGAGCCTGAAATCCCTAAAGATACACTAAGTGAAACCCGTATAACAATATCTTTTGATGATCATGATGGGAAGCAAAACTCTCTAGATGGTGATGATGACCTTTTTGCTCAACTGGTGGCTGGAAATCAGGTACCATTTCGTTCTGATGACAATTCTACCTCAGATATTGAATGGGAAGAGGGTACGATTGGTAGGGAAAGAGGGAGTTCTTCTGATGGAAATAAACTTGAAACAAAGTCTTTTGATGATCGATATGAAAATGACACGGGATCTGATGTGGAATGGGAAGAAGGAACTAGTATAATGCATGATACATCTAATATAAAGTCTTTTGATGTGGAAGAAATCAGTGGTAAAGAGACCGACATGAAGGGGCAGGATCAACCATCTGATGTCTGTGAACATGTGCTATCTTTTTCAGCTGATGTCCAGAAGACTATCTCAAAAGGGTCTGCTGAAGAAGCTGCTGCTTTGCAGGAGGCTTTGAGGAGGAGTATCCAGGATGTAACCGATAGAAAGGCAAGTTCCGCTTGCAATATAGAACAGCAACTAGAAAGCTGCAGTCCTTTGCCTAGCTCACATCTGAATAGGGTTTTGGATGGTAATCAGCAATCTCAATCAACTTTTGACGAGTGTGACCGATCTAATCTCCTTGCTGAAAAGAATACGTTTGAATCTAGCTTTTCTGGCACACACTTGACATCATCTGATCTTACTACTGCTGGATCAGTTCATTGTGTAGGCACAAAGGACCTGCATGAGCAGCAAATAACTACTAGCACAGCGACTATTCATAATAGACATTTTGAGAGCGGTTTTGTTGCTCAAACAGACAAGGGTACTGATTCTTTAAATGGTATCATACCCGAAAAGTTTACTGATGACACGGATAATGATGAAGTTGTTCCTATGAGCACTTCTAATGAAGTATATGAATATTCCGTCGGACAAACGACATCTGTCTCGGCAGAGCAGACATTACACGGTAATTCCAAAAGGATAGAAGGTCGAGATGGTATTTGTCTTGTTGGTTTGAACGAAAGAGGCCATGATATGAAGAACTTTACTTCCAAAGATGAGGACAACACTCTTAAACCTCTTGGACCCTCCTTGGAGGATGAATTATTAGTGCTTGATCAAGAATTCAAAAATATTGGGGATGAACAAAGAAAACTTGAAAGGAATGCAGATTCTGTTAATGCTGAAATGTTTGTGGAGTGTCAGGTGTTTGCTAAGACTCTATTGCTGTTTTTTTAGAAGTGCTGAAGATTTATAGCTCTTTTGTTTTGGATTATACTTTATAGTGGATTATAGTGAAATGACCTATTAAATTATATGAACTTCACATGGCCAATCGGATGTTACCTCCTTGTTATTTCAAGGGTAAGGCTGCATACATTCGATCCCACAAACCCGACCTATACAGGAGTCACTTGGCATTGGAGTAATGGCATGTTATTGTAAGTTTTAAACAATAGTAAGCTCCAGAATCTTTTATATCAATGCTTTCAACTAACCTCTCTAAGATCACCAAATTCTTGCTTTTTCTGAATGACCCATTCAAACTACCATTATAGGTTTAATTATAGGACGAGGTTTATATGTGCCTTCTTAGTGCCTGTTTATTTTCTGTTGTGTAATGAAACTCTAAAACTATTATATGAAGCTTTAAAACTATTATAATTGAAGGGCCATGTTTTTATATGCTTTGGTGCCTGTCTTTGTTGTATGATAGTTCATTACTCCTTAATGCATTTTTGTACTACAATGTCTATGTTGGTGAGTGGAGCACAGATGGTTTTGTGGCTATCATGGCTTATGTTGAGCACTTCATTGAATAAGAACTTAAGTCCTCTTGGCCCCTGCATAAATATTAATTCTCATGAAAGGTCGGTGGCCACACACCCAGTTGACATGTTCTGATGCTATCTTTTTATCAAAGTTCGAATGATGGTCCAGAAATGGGGATGGAGATATGAAGTTTCAGGAAGTGACAAGTGGTAGTTATGTATATTCATTTTCATATTGTGCTATCCACTAGTCGGATAACTATACTCCTTTTTTCGGAAGCTTCAAACTATTATAAAACATCATAACTTAGTTTTTGATGTTTTTTGAACTGTATATTTCACTTTTTCCACTTTAGTTATGATAGATGATGTGACCTTACCTTACTCCCACAAACTTTCTTACAAGATTATCTG
This sequence comes from Amaranthus palmeri, assembly GCA_019776075.1. Taxonomy (NCBI): domain Eukaryota; kingdom Viridiplantae; phylum Streptophyta; class Magnoliopsida; order Caryophyllales; family Amaranthaceae; genus Amaranthus; species Amaranthus palmeri. The sequence goes on from JAAKBH010000278.1 coordinate 476,265, forward strand.
TTTGTCCAAAATCAGGAATTGCTCCAAATGTTTGGCTTACCATATATAATTGCACCAATGGAAGCAGAAGCTCAATGTGCTTATATGGAGCTTGCAAACCTTGTAGATGGGGTTGTCACCGACGATTCTGATGTTTTTCTCTTTGGAGCCCAAAGTGTCTACAAAAATATATTTGATGACCGCAAATATGTCGAGACCTATCTTATGAAGGTTGGCATTGTAGTTTTTCTTATAAGCTGTAGTATGTACTTGTCGAAAGAATATCACAATAATGTTGATGTGGTCTTCTTTGAATAAAAACCAACCTTACATCCTCGCAGAATTTATAAAACTATACTGACACATTGGTTTTTCCAGGATATTGAAAGTGAGCTTGGGCTGAATAGAGAGAAATTAATTCGCATGGCTTTGTTACTTGGAAGTGATTATACCGAAGGTGTAAGGTATGTGAGCGAGCGGTTATTGTGCCTGATGTATCTAACTATTTTTATGTTGTCTTTCGGTGTGTTCTTTTAGATTCTTTTTCTTGTTGAGCTTTGCATCTGTTTTTCTGAGGTTTTTTACATTATCCTTTGTTACCTTGTTAATCTTTTTAGTGGAATTGGTATTGTCAATGCTATTGAAGTTGTAAATGCATTTCCCGAGGAAGATGGCCTCCAAAAATTTCGTGAATGGATTGAATCACCTGATCCTGCAATTCTCGGTAAATTAGGAGTGGAACAAAGATCGAGATCAAAGAAAAAAGGATCAAGAGCTTCAAAGAAGGAAACGAACAATTCCAAAAATAAAATGGAAGGTTCTACAGCTGATTATGACCCTGTGCAAGAAGATGAAGACAATGAAGCTAGGAATGGTGTCCAAAATAATAAGCTTTCATTTATGAATAAGCATGTAAATCTCAGTTCTAGATTCAAATGTACCTTATTTTCTCAATTTTATTGTTGTTGACTTGCTTTCATTTCTCCCTTTATGATACGTGCAGAGAAATGTAAGTAAAAATTGGCACATACCGGTTTCATTTCCAAGCAGTGCAGTGATCTCTGCTTATGCAGCTCCACAAGTTGATAAATCGACTGAGCCTTTTGCTTGGGGAAAGCCTGATATTTTTTCCCTCCGCAGGCAAGTTTTGTCATATTTTGAGCTTAAATTGACTTTGTTGTGCTATTATTGGCTTACTCATTTTTCGTATTGTGATAAATTGGAATAATATATTCTTCAATACTCAGCACTGTTGCTTCTTTTTAGTGAATTGTTACTTGCTCAAATATTAACATTTTCTTTAGTAACATTTAAAAACTGGATCATATTTTTGTTCTTTTCTCGGCCTTTTGTGAAGTTGCATAGAAAGAGAAAGGCATGGAATTAAGTAGGGAAGAAAATTATAATCTATTACGTTTGGCTGCAGATTGTGCTGGGAAAAGTTTGCGTGGCCGAGCCAGAAGGCTGATGAGTTGCTTTTGCCGGTATTAAAGGAATACAACAAGCATGAGGTCAGTCACTTAGTAATGAGGTTGAGAGTTATTCTCCAAGCATTAAGTATTCTTGTAATTTGTCTCTAATAACTTGAAATTATTTTCCACAATTATATGAATTTGATTGATGTGAACTCTATTCACATAAAATTAATGATGGTTTTATTTTTGTTTGTATCTGTGCTTGTAAAATGGATGTCAAGGTCCCATGTGGGTTGGGATGGGACAAGGTGCTGGATTGATAGGTAACAGTGTCGTGTTGAGCTGTTACTGAGCTCTCCCCACCCGTACTGTCATGAACCCATTTGCATAGCATTGCTCTGAATTTTATTGTCTAAATAGAAGGAAAGGGTTCCTCGCTGTTATTAATGGTTGCAAAGAGGTGTACGAACAATCTCTTTTCTGAGATTAGTTGTCAATATTATGCTATAAAGAAATTAGACCATAACTGTGCCAAATAGGAATGCCATTTTATCTTTTAATTTGTGGTTGTGGGCTAGTGGTCTTGCACTTGTAAGAATACTTGGTGGATCTTGAATTATTTGACGTTTTACAGCGTTTGCTGACTCGAACGGACCTTTTGCCGCACAAAACTCAGCTGAATTTGATAGGTTTATTGTGACTTTTTTGTGCTAGGATATATGACTGTTTAATGAGGGGGAGGTGAGGGGATCCATATTTTAACTTTGCATTAGTTAGGTTCTTTTATTAATGGCAATGAACTGCATTTTTTATTTATCATTTTGTTTTAATAATTCGTATGCCTTTGGATGCATTTTTTGCTAACCATTCTATCCGCAAGAGTGAGGTCTTTGTACTCTTAAGAGTTATTAAATTGAGGTTTGGATCTCTAACTACATTGTTTTTTGTTGGTTTTTGTAGACTCAATTGCGGCTTGAAGCTTTTTATAGTTTCAATGAACGATTTGCCAAAATCCGCAGCAAGAGAATACAAAAAGCCGTAAAAGGCATAACTGGAAAACAATCCTTGGACATAGATGAAGCTGGTGAGCACGAAAATCCCGCAAAACAGAAAACTCAAGGACGTGCCTTTGGCATCAAAAGGAAAAAATCCAACGTTGGCGAAAGAACGAGTTCAGCCAAGGGGAAACAAAAAGAGGGACTGTCTACTGAAGTCGTAAACACTGGACTTTGTACGGAGGCAGACGAACAGGGTTTGAGCCATGCCAGAAGCAGCAGATTGAAAGGAAGACGGAACGGAACAGCTTCAAGAAGAAGTAAACAAAAAGATAGTTCTGATTCTGAGCTCAATGATACCAGTACACGTAATTACAATGGCAGCAGTGATGAGTATGAACATGAAGCAATTTCTCAAAGTGTGCGGAGGGTATACTTACTTTCTCGATCTCTTCCTGTTGTATTGGATGTATGATTGTTGATTAGATGGATTGAGTTGTGGAAAACCCTAAGAAAGTATTAAAATCACTTTTTATTCCTGGAAGAACTATTAATTAAAGTGATTTATTGAGTCTTGCAACTGTAAACTGGACGTAGTAATTAGCTAACAAGTTAGCATAGTTATTCTTCCTTTCTCTTGGTTAGGCTTTGATGGAGGGTAGTTTTGGTGTGCTGGCCCGAGGGCTGCTCTTTCTGTCGGGTTATTTTCTAGTTTCATACTGTAATAACTATCTATTGATATATACTTAGCTTTACTTCCCAGACAGAAATTGACTGTTATTTTGAATAGAAAAAAAATAACCTGAAAAGAAAGTAGCAGTTTAAGTAACTGTAATTGGAAATTGAATTTCGGAAGAAGTATTCGTTAAATTGAAGCTGCAAGTAGTGCACAGTGTAGTTGAGGACTTTTTGTTAAAAGGTTTTGGTTCAAAACCAAATGATATTTTGTCCATTCTTAGGGGTTCTTTTATTTTTCTCAAGTTCCATCCTATTCTATCTCATGACTCTCTTCTTTTTTCTTGTATTTTTATGATCATTTGCAGTCTAAGCGAGCCCGGAAACCCGCCAGCTACTTTGAGGAAGAAGAGGAAACTGATGTTACGATCAAGAAATGTCGCAATGAAAATTTGGAAACTGCTGATTATATAGAACAAAATTTGGCCACTGAAGATCTCCCCGAGCAATCCTTGGCTGGAGACCACCTACTAAAGGGTGGTGGATTCTGTGCTGAAGAGGAAGTTGAAACAGAGAGTAATCAATTGAGTTCAATCCAGAGGGATACTACGAGCATCGATGCCAATAGGGAATACTTGCAAATGGGTGGTGGGTTTTGTGTAGACGATGAAGATGATTTGGGTCTTCGAGAATATGATGAAGGTGGAGCATCCGCTTGTGCTGATGCTTATGCTTCCACTACTTCTACTTGTCCAAGTGAAAACGTTACGGCTTTACCTACTATTCCAGATACTACAGTTCAGGGCGATCTATATATGGGGGATCAACGCAAAACTACGGATGGAAGTCTGTCGACCCTTGCACCAACTAATAACAAGGATGCTCCGACTTCTGTGAACCCGTTTAGCGCTATTCCATATTTGAAGAAAAAGAGAAAACGTTGATGCCTGAAATTTCTGCAATATCTTTTAGTTGCTTACTTCAGATCTTGCAACTCTTGTAAATGGTAATATGATAATATATTAATATCATCTTTTTATTTTGGCTGAAAACCTATTTAGTAAATACTGTTCTGACTTTTTTACCAATCAATAAGTTAAAAATTAAAAGTCAAACAAAATGCAACTAAAAAGTCCTTATCATTCCTTAAATTCACTTTATTATCTCTTATGGGTGAAACGGATAAAGGGAATAAACAGGTCTTTTAAAGGTAAAACATGTAGGAAGTTAGAGAATATTAATAGGGTTGCAACTCGCAAGATAACTCTAAGAAACTCAGGCAAAATAGCTTAGTAACTTTGATTGAAGGGTGCTCCTTAGAAAGGGGGTCGAAGTGATCCGAGTCGGGTGATTGTTACGAAATCGGTCAAAAAAGTTTTACAGACGGGTTTGGATCAAGTCTTTTTCAGGTCAAATTGGGATTGAGTCAACCCAACTGCCAGAGTTTTAGATAATTTTTTATCATTGACTGCTTTAAAGAATAGGAATATTAATCCTTTTATTGTTATACAAATATACCAATACATCGATTTAGAGTTACAATAAAGAAATATTGACTCAAAATAAAACAATTTGACTAATGGTGAGTCTCATCTAGAATAATGACGTAGAACGAAAAACAATCAAAACAGACAGGCCGTGATGACGGTTAAACTTAACCTAGATTCATTCACTATTTTTAGATCGGATTCCGTTCAATTTCGAATCGAATCATTCGCGATTTACCAAAACACAGGTCTCCGCAAAGTCGTAAGGTTTGTGATTGGATGCAAGTGGAAACGTGACACTGACAAACACACCCCCAATTACCACAACCAAAACATCTTGATTCTTAAACGAATATCATAAATCTCAATCTTTTCCATCTAAATCCCAAATTTGAATTCACAATCTTCTTTAAAGTCATCTGAAAAACCCTAAAAAATGCAATAATCACAACCATAAACTCTACCAAATCAACTGTTCAATCTCATCTTCCCTAAATCGAAACAGAAACAAAATGGGTTGGATCGGTTTTCTGAAAGTTGCAGCACCATTTTTGGTGATGATAATAGTGGAGTGTGTTGAAGTTGGTTTATCGACTCTAAGTAAAGCAGCCATGACTAAAGGAATGAGCAATTTTGTATTCATTGTTTACTACAATGCTCTTGGTACCCTTATTCTTCTACCTGTTTTCCTCTATAATATTTTCAGGTCCTATTTTCATTCTTTTTGCTAATTTTTTTTTGAAAAAAATTAAGATTTTACCTTTAATACTGAAATTGTATCTTGTATTGAGCAGAGGGAAAGGAGTTCAACTCACATTTTCACTGCTTTATAAATTCTTTCTTCTTGGATTGATTGGGTGAGTCCTTCATTAATTATTTGTGGGTATTTTTCATTTTTTTGTGCCTTAATTTTTTTGAGAAAGTTTGATGTTAATAATCCAACCTTTTGCCCGTTTGCTGCTAAAATTCACCAATAGATTATTTTCTAATAACTCAAGCTGCCTTTAGTTCACTATGAATAATCCAACTTTTATGTTAGTTTGCCGTTTATTTACGGCAAACAGGTGAAAGGTTGGTTTAATAAAGTCAATTTTTTCTAATTCTTTTTACTATTTACAGGGTTTGATTCTTTTCTAAATTTCTTTACTATTAATGGGGTTTGATTCTTTTTAAATTTTTGCTTGTGTTTTAGTTTATTTTGCAAAAGCAAGGTATGAAAGTTAGGAAAAGTTGTGTGGATTAATCCAACCAAAACTTTAGGATGTTGTTAGTCAAAAGTTGGGATCAATGTAGTGAAATCAGTGAAAGGTTAAACTATAATTATTGATAATTTTTCCTTAAAATCATTGCTGATTATTGGGTTTTGATTTTTTTTTTTCTCTAATGTTTGGCAGGATTTGTTTGTTGCAGATATGTGCTTATGCTGGCATCAACTACAGCTCCCCAACTCTGGCAGCAGCTATTGGCAATCTTATTCCTGTTTTCACATTCATCCTAGCAGTCATCTTAAGGTTAAAAATTAAAGCTTTAATTTTTTAAAATATTAGTTGTCATCTTCCAAAAGTAGCTTCAGAAAATGACAGGAAACTTGTAGTTAAGGTTTGAAATCAAGGACTAAGACTAGGAATTGAGGTTAAGTTTTGCGAATGTTTGCAAAATAGCTTGTTGGACAATTGTTGGTTATTTAGGTGCAAATAGATGATTGGGTGATCAAACCACCTAATGCTAGTGTTTGATAATTTAGCTGATTAAAACAACTTGTTATGATTCTTACTATTTTAGAATAAGTTGCTCAGCGTGTTCAAACTCATCTAGTCAACCGTATCAGCTATCAGCTAATAACTATCACTTGTTTGCCAAACACCCTCTTGAGTTAAATCTCAACAGTATTTAAAGAGCAAGGAAGTCCATATTCTCGGTTCTTTATCATTGTAAAGATGTTTTTTTGGCCTATGGAGGACCGTGTGGAGATGTGAAAATATGTGATCATGGCATAATTTAATCTCATGTCATGAGCACTTGGATGTACTTTGTCAACTAGTATCCATGTCAAAATAAGACTTCTCAATAGCTCTCATATAGGGAAAAAAAAATATGGCAATCTTAGTGGGACAAATGAAGTATCTAAGATTTACATATGAAAACTGAAATTGAAGGATAATTTAAGTTACTAGATTGAGAAAGCAATCAAGAACTCTATAAATTATTTCTGTGAATGATTATGTTGTTTTTTATTTTGTTATTTTGAGATACTAAGATTGAACCAATGTTTCTTTCCCAAAAAAAACAGAAATATTGAACTATTTTTCAGATATTGCCTCAAGGTTGAGATGGAGAGAATTGAAGCAGTATAACGAGTGTCTTGAGGAAAAACACTTAAAATAACATCATGTTGCAAAATAGTTGGTGAGAATGATTCAGATTATCATGTGATATTTTGTCTTCAGTATTGGCCTATTATCAGTTCTACAGAAACTTTGAATCCTTTTTACGATTTTTTGTAAACATTCCGCAACTGCTATGGAATAGATAATCTACAGCCACATAGAACCCTGTTAATGTACCCTGATTAACTTAATCCTCAACTCTTATCTATGCATTAGTAACTTTCATCTGGTCCTTGTAGATGTAATATGTTCAGACTTATAAGACTCGAGCTAAAAAATGCATTCGTATTTCACAATTACGATAATGATGAATGAATATATTGTGTGCAAGTTGTTGTAACTGCAATGCACAGTACTGTCGAGCCACATTGCTTTGCTTCTTGCTTCGCTCTGCTCCTACCTTGTCTTACTCTCTTTGGAGTTCACTTACCCCATGGACTTTTTTTTATTTGGGGGTAGGCTAGGGAATCCTTAAAGGTAAGGATGAGAGGGAATTAATTCTTCTTGTAGGTTTTAAAGATCGGATTCTAGTCATAAGGATGAAACCGAAAACCTTGAACTACTATGCTAACCCATGATTGTCTACCCAGTGGACTTGAAAGTTGAAACTAAACCTTTTTTATAGGGCACTTATGATTATTGTAAGGAATTCAAATTTGGTAGTTGTAGCAGGCTGCATGCAGTTATGATTGTTCCGATATACAGTTGGACAATTGTGGAATTTATTGCAAATTAATGGAAGGACCTATTTACACTTCTTTTTTAATCAGTCATTCCATTCTTTTTACACTCTTGTGAGAGTCAACTCCGTAATTTAGGCTTATTTCTTAGTTTTATCTGCCAACCGAAAAACAAGCATGATTCCCGCATATGAAAGCTTATACATTTTCTTGTGGTTCATTTTTAAAGGATGGAGATGCTTGATTTAAGGAATCCTAGTAGCCAAGCAAAATGCTTAGGTACCATTGTAGCAATATCAGGAGCAATGGTGGTAACTCTCTACAGAGGCCCTCCATTGATAATCCAAACACCTACCGGAGCTTCAAATAAGCTATTTTCCGTGTCTTCAAATTGGACTCTTGGTGGTCTTCTCTTGGCAATTACTTCTCTTTTGTCGTCAACAGGCAACATTCTGCAGGTGAGTATTGATGTTTCACTTCACCTATGACAATAGAAGGGTATCAAAATTTTACTCCGTTGTTGAGTTTTGATTATTCAAAAATGCTTATTAAGAATCATGGCATTCTGTATATGTTTATGCTACGAATTCCGATTTCTCGACCGTTTATCCTGGTGCTTTAGGCAGCTACCGCTAAGGAATGCCCAGATGAAGTGACACTAGTCTTCTTCTACAGCTTATTTGGGACTTTACAAGCTGCTGCTGCTTCTATTTTCTTAGAGAGTGATCAAAATGCCTGGATTCTGCATCATCGTATTGAGATCATTGCTATCGTATATGCGGTAAATTAATTATACTTTACTTCCAATAATGTCTTTATCCATCTATATATATACTCTATATAGGAAGAAGTTCAAGTAAGAACCATCCTTGTATGAGAACCATGAAAACCAATCTACCTGACAGAAAAATGTTAATACTTTTTTACTAAGTAGGTATTACTTTTAGGCAGAAAAGTGTTACTTTTTTTAACAATAAAATAAAAGATATACTTTTCAGCAAAAAAGTGTTAATTCTGAACAAAACTCACAAAAAGTTGTTACTATTTACATAAAAAGGTGTTAACTTTTCAGAAAAACCATGTTACTTTGTAGTTTGTATAATTTATTTTTCTGAAAAATATATTTTTTTTTAAAGTAACACTTTTTTGCTAAAAAGTGCTAGCTTTTTTTTAAAGAAAAGTAACATTTTTTCCCCAAAAGTAGCACCTTTTTCGTAAAAAAGTCACACTTTTTATCAGGTAGATTAGTTATCACGGTTCTCATATAAGCTTGTTTCTCACAGGAAATAGCTATATATATACATATATATATATATATATATATATATATATATATATATATATATATATATATATATATATATGTATATATATATATTTCTGACCGTTTCTCTTCAGTTACTGATTCTGTAGTATTTTTTGTCAACTGTAGGCTGTATCAACCACTGTTTTCCGCAATACTGTTATTACATGGTGCCTACGAGAAAAGGGTCCGGTCTATGTTGTTACATACAAGCCGTTGGCAATCATTATTGCAATGATCATGGGGTTGGCGTTTCTTGGGGATAACCTTTATCTTGGAAGGTCGGTATTTACAGTATTTACTAGAGTTTTAAATTATGCATTCGGAGTTATGAATTCGTTTGTCGTTTGTCCATGGCACGCCAAGAACTCGCACCAGTAAAAAGTAATAAAACTAGGGTATAAACAAACAAATCAATTCTAATTCTCATGTGATGCTATACTGACATACTGTATCGAATTTTTTCGCATAAAATTATATAATTAAGGTGTTAATACATGGGTGTGCAGCGTGATTGGTTCAGCTGCGATTACTGCTGGATTTTACTCCGTCATTTGGGGACAAGCGAGAGAAAAGAAAGACGATATTGCTGCAAAATTGGAGTACACCCGTGATCAAAATACCCCGTTGTTAAAAAGCAGTGATGATAGAGTTTACGGAGGTGCTTGACAAAACGGAAATTTGAATGCGGCATTGATAATGGTATTGCGGATTCTCCAACACCCTCCGTCTCAAATTTATATAGAATGTGAGTCAAATTTTTGTTGCATATGCGGCGATGAAAATTTTTCTATGGAGCTTTTCTCCTATATTCTGCTTTGTGCTAGATTTTAGGTTAGGTTTTCTGCGTTCTATCGAATAAGCATGGCTTTACAAGATTTCGGTTTAGACTCGATATGCCTTGGCAGTTCCTTCTGCTTTCATTGCTGCAGCTACTACTCGACTCCCCTGTTGCACCTCTTTTTGTGTGTAAAACATCCCCGGATGTTCAAAAATTCACTTTGCGTCCGTCATGACAAGGCTGGCTTTGTTTCGGTTGTGGTTGGGAAAATGATGGAAGTTCTCGTTTCTAATCGTTAAGGGCTATCTCGTATACTACATTGGCCAAGAATGATATGGATGCCCGACTAGTTGCTGAAAATGTATGTAGGTCCTGATGGTGTGGTTTGGTCTTTGTATGTAGTATCGTAAATAAAAACGACAAGCACAAGAGGAACTTGATTTGATTATAGGTTTTCGAACCGAGAATTATCATCGCCTTGTTCTTATATGAATTCGTCTTCTGTTAGCTGAGTGATGGCTTCGTTAATTTTGAAGATCTATGATATGTTGTTATAGCGTGATTGCGTGATTACTTATTTGCAATCTCTAATCCTAAACCCCAATTATAGATTCCGCTAAATGGTAAGTTATATATATGAGAATTATCAATTACGGTTTATCTCAGTTTGAGCAAGCATTATTTTCTCTCTGGAGCCTAATAATTTGTTCTTATCAATTTGACATCACGTTCGAGAGATGTGGTGTCCGCTCTCGACATGTGACGTGATGCATGAAGCTCTTGCTTATTGGAGACCATATTTAGGCAATTTGGCACTTTATTTCTAGGCGATAATTTTAGGGTTGGAACCCTAGCATATGTATTTGTAATCGGGTCTAGGAAGTGCAGCACGTCGTTATAACAACACATTGCATTTCAAATTCGACATTATTTAAGTTTCTAATAATAAAACAAACTAAACGTCAAATAGTCAAATGTAACACATTAACCAAGTTTAAGGTCATTTTGTCTCTTTAAAGAAAATAATGTTAAAAACAAGAAAAAAAAAATTGAGATGAAAGTTTTTTTTGTGAAGAAAAACTTTAAATGAGAGATTTTCAAAATTAGACAACAAGAAAATAAGATATTTATTTATGAAAATCTCAAATAATTACTTTGAACAAAAAATGATAATTTACCAACATCAATAAAACTTTGTTATTGACGGCTACTTCATTTACATAATCTAAATTGATTTGAACTTTAAGAATTGCTTTGATGTAGATGAAAACCAATGTGGTACATAGTACACATTTACTTTGTGATCCAGAAATATACAAATTTCAAAATCGAATATTCAGACCTGATTTATGAATCGGATATCCAACATGAATTATTCGATTTTCAAATTCGGATAAATAATCGTTTTAAAATTGTATATTGAATATTTAAATGGATATTCTTTCACTCTTCTAGTTTTACCGGTACCTATAGAAACTCATTCATCCCAAATTAAGGAGGTGGAAAACATTTCCAGTAGAATATGCGAATGATGAGTAATTATGTTTGTTTGATTTAATGGAAAACTCTTATTGAAAAGGAAATAGAAAGGAAATGAATTAGAAAGGATAAAAGTAATAATGAGTGTCACCAAGCCACAAAATTTACCCATATACTATCATTAATCAACAAAAACAACCATTTAATTGTCAAATTTGAATATAAGATTGTACATCTAGAATTCTAGAGTCTTATCAAATCTTATTATAATTGTGATTAAAGAGCTTAACTTGGATTTTCTTTTGCCATTTGTGAAATTGATGTTTTTCCCTAATTATTATTGTTGGTTGTTGATGGTCACCGGTGGTGGAGGCGGCAAAATTGTGAAAATTTAAAATTAATAAGATTAATTATTAAAAAATACAAAATAAGAGCAAATTAACTTATTTTTAAATGTAAGCGTCTTCAATCCTAGAGCTCATATTCGATAACTGCAAACAAAGGCAAACTGATCAAAAAAAGTCAACCAAACTCTTCTAACTGGCAAACAAGGGTTGACCCTGTTTGATCAGACTTTCCTCTGTTCGCACTTAGTAAGTAGAAACATCCTGATTGACTTTTTGAAGTTGGGAAAAATGAGGAAGAAGGGACATGTTGTGTTTAGGCACGATTGTGTTCGCAGTTACTAACCGCAAACAGGATATTTAGTCAAAAAGTCAACATCCCTATTCGCAGTTAGTAAGTACTAACAACTTCTTTAGTTTTTTTAAAATCAAACCACTTATTCACAGTTATTAAGTACGAACAGACCCATACCTTAGGTTTGGAAGTTAGTCGCTCATGTGAAAATAAGTTAATTTTACTCTTATTTTGTACTTTTTTTTTATAAAATTAATCTTATCTATTTCAAAATTTCCAAAACTATGGCAACAATGGTGGCATTTGTGGTGGTCATCGGCGGTGGAGTCGATGTATGCTAGCTCAACAGCAATGGTTGTAATTGTGGTCATCAGTTCCGGTAAATTGATGGTGGAATTAATAAAATCTGTTATCTAGAGCAAAAAAGTAACAAACCAAACAACCCTTAATAGAAAGAAAGTAGTTGGGAATGATAAGAGGCTAGAGCAGATCAAAATTGATTTTTTTTTTTTCCTTTTTTGGGAGAAAATATTCAAAGTAATGAAAACCTCTGGTCCACCCAAGTTTTCCATTTAAATATCCTTGTCAAACCGAACACCCAAATGAAAGGTCATATAATATTAGCCCGGGATTCGCCCTTGTATGTAATACTCTATTCAAAGGCCAATCATACATACAGTTGCCAATCCATCTTGAGGTATTGCAGAAACTAAAAAACCATGCAATTTGTAATCATCTATACAGCCTCACGAGTCGACGACTAGTAGCAGAACGCGCAAAATAAGAAATACTTGGGCTTTCAGATAACAGATAAGTCGAAATATCATGCAGAAAATTACAAAATTACTACTATTTAAAGAATCGCATAAGCTATGCAGCGTAATGTATTTTGCAACATTTCCGTGTACTCTTGACTCGACTATGTCCTCAGCTCGCTTCTGAGGTTCACAACACCAACAAAACCGCTATATAACTGAAACAACCCCAGCAACTTGATACAACATAGATATATCTTATCATCACTTTGAACACCTTCCAAAATTCATCTTTCCATAGTTTTCCAAAATACATGAGAATCAAAATATAATGTACATGGATCACTAAACAAAGTTAAAATTGAAAGAGGGAAAAAGCGGAGTAGAACAAACCGAAAATGAAGACACATGGAAACCCGAACTCAACAGGAAAATTCCAATTGTTGCGAGCTACTTTGCTATCTTTTTGAAGAATTCAAAGAGACCATCACCCCAGAATGGCGCAATTGCGGAGTCACTCCGCTTGAAAAGTAGCTTGAACCTATGGAGCTCACTTGAAAATTGCATATGGACACTGAACACTACAAGTTACGCGGGAAATTACTGATTGTCCCTTGCTCCAAAACATCTTTTCCATTTACCTTGTAACCTATTCTTATACGCATAGCCAGGTTTTTCTGAGAAAACAAAACAAGTCATTTTAATATCAAATCAAAAGACTACTTTAAAAAAAAACAAAAAATCAAAAGGCAGAGCAGGGGTAAAAATAGTATATAAAAAAGCTTTCGTGATATAAAAATACAGATCTTCCAACACATCAGCTATCTTTAAACCAAGAAAAGATTTTGAAGGTATCAATGCTTTAAAATCTAAAAAAATGCAAGCAAAGTCACGCAGTAGACTTGCACAATCAGATTAATTTTAATGCAACTATTCAAATCAAATGCCAAAGCTGTTGATCGTGGCAAAGAACACTAAATCAGATTTTAATAATCAATAAATAAAAAAAACATTTAGTGCATATTATAAAGACATGAAATTTTCTTAAGGTATATTTTGATGATTTACAAGTTTTGGGAGAAACATGGTATAATTACAAGTGAATAGCCATATTTCAACACATGAACAATCACATGAAGTCCAGAAAGTCTACTGGTCTCTACTTTACTAAGCTATATAACACGTGTGTTCATCTATAGTTTGCCTAATATATACTCCTTCCATCCTCCTAATTATGCTAAGTATACTATTTTAGTCCATGTGCAGAGAACTAGGGGTTGCTCCTATTTTTGCAAAAATGCGCAAAAATAGATTGAGATGGTTTGGACATGTGCAAAGAAAAACTTTCGACGCCCCAGTAAGCAGGACCGAAAGCATCATAGTAGAGGGAAAAAGGAGTTGAGGAAAACCAAGGAGAACTTGAAATGAGCAAATAAAAGTTGACCTGCACAAGTTACACCTCTCTGTGGACCTGACCGGGGATAGGGGTAGTTGGAGGCACCTTATCCATGTGTTAGACTACTGATTTGCTCTTTACTTAATAGTCGTTGTTCTTGTTCTTTGTGTTTATCTTTTTATGTTTAAGGGTCACGCCTGGGCGATATGATGCAAACCTGCGGAGTCAGCTTCAGCCTCACTCGGCCCTAGCCATTGTAGAAACTACTCCTATTCTTTCTCGAGTCGAGGGACTCTTTGGCCGCGCTCTCCTTTTATGGGGATGAGTTGTCGCCGTCCTTACCTCCCTAGACCCTGACCATAGTTTTCTATGAGCGGGATACACTGGGTATGATGATGATGATACTATTTTAGTCCAACTTACATGGTTTCCTACATTACCTTGGACATTACCTCACCTACAAGACCCCACTAAAACCTAAAACCTATTTTCTTTTCCTTGGTTAGTGTTCAATCCCCTGAGTAGCAAGCTCTGGGGGACAGAGGAGTATCTTTGAACTCAATTCTGCAAAATTTTGACAGGTCATGAATGCTTCACCATTAGAATTCCTTTCAAGTTTCAACCATCCTATCCAGAATTTTTTTTCTTTTTTATTATTCTTCTTTTCTGTCTGTGATCATGCTGGGGGTGGGGACTAAAGAAAAGCTTTACACTCAAGAAATAGCTAGGCAAGTTGGGAAAAGCCAAAGCCACAATACCTTCCCATGCTGGCTGTTAGTAATTTGCATACTCTGAGTTATAGAGCCATTACCGCTGGCTGGAAGGGTTGTGCTGCTAGCTGGATCAAGGTGCAGCTGAAGAAACTGCCAATGAAAATGTAGATATGCATCAAAATACTGTCCTAAGAATGCCTTGATGGTGTGTATAGTTCATATAAAAAATATAGGTAAGGGAATAAATTGAACTAATTAAATAGAGGAATATCTAAATATAACACTTTTAGCTCTGTTCTAATTCATGGAATCAAGAAACACTAGATAGAGAGATAATGCATATCTTAAATGGCAAAGCTCCGTTCAACCAAATGAGTTCAAGGGCTAAAATGTCAACCTAAGCATATGTAGAAGCAAAATCACTATTTCATTGCACATCTGTTACCTTGGGAACTGCAGCCTGGAATAGAAAATCAGTATAGATGTCGGCTGATAGATTTATAAACGTAGCCTTGATAGACGTCTGATGCGAGTTTGCAGTAGACTTCGAAAACTCAAAAGTCAGTTTCAGAGAACTGCTCTCAAATGCCACAATGGACGGGAATTGCAGACCATTGATCTCTGAAATAGAAGATAATAACAATGACTATAATGCAAACAGAAGATTTGGCAACTGCA
This sequence comes from Amaranthus palmeri, assembly GCA_019776075.1. Taxonomy (NCBI): domain Eukaryota; kingdom Viridiplantae; phylum Streptophyta; class Magnoliopsida; order Caryophyllales; family Amaranthaceae; genus Amaranthus; species Amaranthus palmeri. The sequence goes on from JAAKBH010000278.1 coordinate 491,627, forward strand.
AACAGAGAATAGCATACCTGATGTTGGTGGATTTGAAGACAAGACATCCAATAAATCAACAATAGGAGCAGCTCCACTAGGAGACGACCCTTGCACAGGCAAAGGTAGAACAGATGACAATTGATCCTGCGGGGATCCAGAATTTTTGCTTTCTAAACTCAAAGACAAAATGTCTGGAGTTGATGCACTATTCGTGGTAGGTGGACCCCCAATTGATAAGAGATCTAACAGGGCATCCGTTCCTGATTTTTGATTCTGACTAGCACCTTCAAATGAAAGAAAATTAATAAACATGCATGCTGAGACATTAACCGTAAGCGACAACATTTTCAATCATCTGGGTGTTTTTTAAAATATCAGAAAATTCATCCTTCAACACCAAATAAAATCTTTTCTTTATAAACAACATTGAATAGAATCATTGAGGTTACCAAAATATACCATTTCATTTTACCAAGTTCAATCTCAGACAGAATAGTATAGAAGTATAAAAAATTAAACATATCAGAGAGCATAATTTTTTTTGATACTAGTATGCGTTCGTTCATAAAGACAATAAAAGCTTAGTTCTGGGAACTTAACTGAACTGCATACCACAATTTGCCAACCAGAACAATAATAACAGCATACGCACCCACCAGAATAAAGAGTCCAGACACACCATGTCAAAGTTACAACATTCAACTTCTGGGCCACAAACTAACCTGGCTGTGATGGCACTGGTGACAGATCAACACCAAGGAGGTCATGTAGAAAATCACCACCACCAGATGAGCTAGGTGCGGGTACATCATCCGAGCTAAGATCAAGCAAATCAACAAGAGGAGCAGCAGGCTTTGACACACCATTTGGAAGATTAACAGAAGGCCCGTTGGAGCTTGAAACTGTAGCCGGCAAAGAGCCAGATCTTCTTCCACTGTATGTTGCCTCATCCAACACAGGCATCCGTTCGACTAATGTAGACCTGCATATTTTTTCAGAACTCAAACTTCATATTTCATTGGATTTGAACCACATAAAAAATCACGAGTTGAGGAATAAGAAGGTGCAGGGAATAAAAGCAAAACAGCTATACCTAATATTTTGATGCTTTTCAATTATAGAATTGAATTCCAGTGCTCGCTGCTGCAATTCAAGGAGAAGGCTTCCTTTATATTGCACAACTATATCTTTTATCCTCCTGCATATGACATTCCCATTAAATAAGTACAGACTTAGCTATTTTATCATTTACCACCATGTAACATCCATGAAGATGTCCCTCAATTTGCAGCAAAAGGGTCATTACTTACGAGGTGCAAACCATTCTTCAGAAGTGAGAACAGCTCAACCAATACGTCGTTTCATTTGTGCAGTTATACTGTGACAACCCAAATTCCAAAAAAATGACAAATCTTGTTCTAGGACAAGGATGATATATAAGGACTCCTTAACCCACTAAAAACATGTTGATCATTAATTCCCCCTTCTTTCTAGCGTGTAAGGGATTCTCCGGCCTAACTTTAATCAAAAATAAATATAAAATAAATAAAATAAAATTTACATTTGATCAGATCGAGGTTGTATACTGAATGAGCATGAGTACAGATGATCCTGTATAAATATAAGAACTGATACTTTCTAGATAATTGATAAGGCTATTTTTTTGGAACCGATGTAAATCTGGTCAGAAATAGGTCAACCATCAGAATATCAAGAAACAACTCTCTCAGTCTCAAACCAAGTGGGTAAAACTATTGCCACTTCACCCCACGGGTGCAAAAAGTTTCACACATCATTACCGATGCAAATATAGTCAGGAACAGGTCAACTATCAGATTAAGAAACTAAACTCTTTCTCAATCTGAAACCAACAACCATTACTGCCACTTTACCCCACAGGTGCAAAAAACTTTACTCATCATTCTTATTAACTGATTAATCAACGTCTAGATGATTGTCAAGACATTGGAACGAACTAATAGAAAGAATGCATTGACATAGGCACCAGTTGCCAATAGAAAAACTTACTGTGAACAAGCAGGAAATCGAGAGGAAAGCTTCAATAGAGAAACCAAACACATAGCACGAGTGGTGATATCTGAATTGTGGCGCTTGATAGCAATCTCAACCATATCCACCGCATCAGACTCGGTTACCTGTTCAAAAAAACTCAAAATCTTACACGTATTGTAACACACATACATATATCAATAAAAGGATACGACTGGGTTGAGTTCAATAAAAATTCATAAGCAAACTACAATCAAATGAACTTATGTACCCATAAGGCCATAACAAACCAACATGTTCAGATTCTCAGAACACTACATATAATTACAGGTGGATTATCGCTGTGTTGACCAGCATCTGGTATTTGTGCTGTTCATACCTCATACCATAATGCAAAATATCATCCACATCACCGTATCGAGAGCATATTGTAAAGTTTTGAGCTTACCGAAACCAACAACAAACGCTTAACTCACATAACAAGGTTTTACGAGTTGGGGATTTAGATTTTAGAATCAAATTCAAGCAATTCAATGCATTTATTAAGTTTCAGGATTGAGATTTCTTCTAAACTCAAAACTGACTTTTAAACAATAAGTAATTAGTTTAGGCATACTTTAAAAAGAACTCTAACCAATCCAACATTAGATTAATAAGCCATTTTTAAAGTATAAGAAACAGCATAACTTGATTTAAAAACAAAATTAGACGTCAAATACCCCTACACAAATTGCAATAAATCTCAATCCTGAACTGCAATGGGAAAACGTAGGTCATTACCTAGAAGATGGACAAAAGAGGTGAGTTTTAATCTAACAAGAGACTAAAAGGTTATGAACTCACTGTTATTGGATCCTCAATATCTAGCACCCCAACATTGTTAACCAACATATCACCATATTCACCAATGCACCAAACTGCCACTTTGACAAGAGTTTCCTGGAAGAACAAGGATCAAAAATATCTGAATGTTACAATTTTTCAAAGAGAAAAGAGGATGATGACATGAAAACTTATATTATGGGGATAAAGACAAAACCTGCTCATTTGATGCTTGAACAGCTCTGTACAGGGACCTAACCGTGTAGCCATGGAGATTCAATGCGTTACTAATGACAACGACAAGGCCATGCCATACTTCATCCTTCACATAATTTCCAGCCTACTAAGCAAAACACAATGATCAGATCTTGCCAGAAATGAAGAAAACATTGAAGCATAACCTTCCAATTCCAAAGCCCTCAAACTCCCAAAGCTGACCAAGCAGATGTATACCTCACAAAGAACCTTCAGCATTTGATCAATGTACCATATCTTCTCGGGTGAAAACCTAAAGCAACAAAAACATCAACCAAATAAAGTATCATCATCCAAATTCCAGAACTCTTAGTAAACCTAGAAGTAAATAGGTGTGGAAAAAGGCTCATTCTACTAAATTCACACATCTTATCATAATACATAAAAGCATGACAAGAGACACTACAATCTTTTCTGTTCCAAAGCTGACAGTGACAATAATTATTAATCTATTTCAAATCTATCAAAAGGAAACAGAATCAATCAGTTAAGAAATTCATTTTGAAATTAAGTAAATCTTAGCAAGTGCAACAAAAAAAGGAAACTGGAAAATGAAAATTATTTTGTCATTCTGAATATTTGATATTTGATCCTATACAAGAAAAAAAATAATTTACCTAACAGGAAAACAAATACAACATTTTCTGCATAGAATCAGTTGGTTCCAAAATAGGCTTAGTACTATCGGCAGAGTCTAAATTGGTAGTTATTGTGATTGTCTAGCTGGTTCCAAAATAGGCTTATAGTACTAAAGGCAGAGGGAGCTTTTGTGATAATGGAGGGCAATAAAATAAACAAAGATAAAAATGATATATTCAAAACCTTTTGGTTACATCATTTGAAAATCTACCTGTACAGCAAAGCTATAGCTCGGGGTAGATTAATTGGTTGTGTTCACTCCAATTAGTCATCCAATATAACTATGATAAACATGAAGTTTCCTGATTCTACTATTTAAAATTATTCGAAGTTGAAAAATTAGGTCCCATTCTCAAAACATTAACTGAATTCTTTCTTTTCTCTACGGTTCAGTGTCACATGATTCGCTAATTGTTTTGCAAATCGCGAATCGAAGAAAGTGAAATATGGTCGGTTTTAGGCTATTTTGAACGAATTACAAATTCAAAAAGTGAACTAACAAGCGAATCGATTTTCATTGTTACAGTTACCAAATTTATGATGAGCTTATGACCTAGTGAACTTGTAAGAATGCATAATTATTAAATTAGAATGTTTTCATAACACAGGAGAAGAAACTTTCCCAATCAGGTATCTAGATGTTCCTGTACGCTCCAGTAAGCTTAATAAGCATGATAGGAGGCTCTCATTGACAAAATCGCATAAAAAATCTGTTCCGCTTCTTTCTTATGCAGGGAAGGTACAACTAGTGAAAAGTGTAATTGGTAGTATGAAGAACTTTTGGGGTCCAATAGTTTGTTAGCCTAAAAACCTAATGAATAGATACTTGTAGGTCTTTCATCTGGATTGAGAAAATGAGATATCAAGAAAGTCAACATTCTTGGGAACATATGTGCCTTCCTAAGGAGTGTGGAAGGTTTAATTTTCGTGATATGGTTAAGTGGAATAGAGTTGAAGTGACATAACACCTCAAGAACATCGCTTGAGAAAAAGGATAACTTGTAGGAAAGGGTGAACAGCTACCCCATTAGGGATCAGGCTAACCTGTGTTTGTGTTTGGCCTTTGTAGGTTTGTTATCGAGGGATGTTTTGCTTTGCTTGTTTAGGTTGGAGCTGTTGTTTGTGGGCTATTAGGGTGTTGATTACCGTTTATGTTAGGTCGTATATTCCTCCATTGGTATATAATAACATCTGTATTTGCCAAAAGCAAATCTGATGAGATTTTCTATCACAATAAACTTCTTTTTAATGTTCAAACCTGACTTTACTGATTCTAACTGATTAAAATTTACTATACCTAGTTCATGAAGTTGAGTAGACAACAAGACTTCTCTTTCTGGTTTGAATTTGCAATATGCACATTTAGAAAGTCCGCTTTGTGCACAGTCAAGTCAATTCTCATTTATGCACTGATGGCTAAACAAATCCATAAATCATAATCCAAAGAAGAGGAATCAAGGTAGATAATAGCTAAACTGTAGAAATAAACTTTCAAGTAAAAGTGAAGAATTCTCAAGGTTCGGCTTTCCAGAGCCTAAGGAGGTCCAAATTAATCAACCTAGAACACTTAAAAACTTGCAAGATCCCCAGATCACGTCAGTGAAACCATTATTTAAAGGGTTAGAATATTAAAAGCAAGTCTTTTGTTCTTCCCAAGAAACTTGTTGGCAATCTGGTCATTTTCAATGGGGAAAGGAAATAAATAGCAATCGATAATATGCATACCAACATAATTATACAGTTAAATAAACAATTACAGGGAGGCTCCAGGTAACCTACATTAAAATTTTGTACCATTAATCATTAAAGTGCCAAAAGTTACATCTAAAAAACAATATACTTACTTTTCAACAATGGAGCAGATTTTGTCTGTAAGATCCCCCTTGAATTCGAGGTCACTAACTTCCAAATAGTCAATTAGCTCTTTTGTTAAAGGCTTTACATTACTCTCATTCACTAGAAGATATACAAGTTCAAGAGCCCTCTTCCTAATTGAAGCATCCGAATCCTGGAAATGAATGATGGTCCCAAATTATTCTTCCATGAATATAGAAATTTTGATACCTATAATGCAATAGCACATGCATACAGTAGCAAGAACATTTAAAGGAGTATCACTTGATTGCGACATAAGTCCATATACGTGTTCACAATATAAGAATCGGACTATCAAAATTGGCCTATAATTTGCCAGTTTAAGCTAACAATTCACAGAAGAATTAGTAAATTAGGCAACACTGATTAAAAAGTCATGAATATAAATCCTTAGTGCATTTATGAGTAAATACATACATAAAGCTATTGTGACACACCAACAAGCCTGTTTGTGTCTTCCTGGAGTTAGTAAGAAGGTTAGACAGAGTCACAAACTTGGCAGTCAAATATTCCCAAATTCTAGTTAGTACACATAATTATTAGTCAAATCTCCCTTTATATTATAAAGGACAACGAATTACCATTGAAATGTGAAGTTCTTGTTGGAAAATACTGTTATAATGGTTCTTAATGTGGCTCAATTCAAAATAGTGAATGGGCACAAACAGAAAACCATGCTAGTCATCCCATATTGTTGGGTTTAAGGCTTTGGCAATGTTGTAATCAAAATAAGTTATATATCCCTATTCTAATTTTTGCCTAATCATAATGCTAAGATAAAGTAGAAAATGACTGATTTCAAATAAATAATTATCATAAATGAGCGGTCCAAATTTATTCACCAGAAAATTACAGTGTGTAGGATCAATCACGCAAGAAATCAGAAAATTTTCAGAGACCAATAGAATATACCTTGACACATTCCAAGATTGTCGCTCGATGCCTCTGAACTGCTTGAGCGTCAAAACTTATAGCCCTCATCAACATATTCAAAGCAACATATCTGGTAAAGAAAAGGAAAGTAAAATGAAACGATCCTAAAAACACCAAACCAAGCAGGAGAAAGAGCCCAATTTATGTTTCTCAGCCAAATCATTTCCATTTCCACAGAAAGTGAAGAGACATGATGAAGAAAGCATTAATTCTAGAGAATAGCATTTGGACCTTAGAACTGCAAGATAGAGTTATACAAGCAACTGAATAGTAAAGAAAATTTTAAGAGAACACAAATTTTCATCTAGAACTCAGCAGCAAAGTGTACTTCGGATGAAGAGAGTCCTGTCTACAGAATGCTTACTACTTACTACGCATGTTGCTAAGGTGGCAAAAATTGCATCCCATTAAACGCTATTGATATTAAGACTATATGAACACTAACAACAAGCTGCTTGAAGATCCACCCAAAATAAGCTTTCCAACCACAGTCCACAAGCACATAATTGATAGAAGAAATTAATCTTGACATTGGGACAAACAAATCACGCCTTTACCCAAAGAAAGCCAAATTTATTTTGCATGCATGCTGCCTTCAGTTTCCATACATTTCAAAGAAAATAAGAAAAAGAGGATTCTCAAAATGTTCATCAAAGAAAAATCGCACAAGTGTGAACCTCCACATCTCCTTTCAGTGTAATTGTAATCTGAATATATTAAAAGATGAATCACCTGAAACATTAAATGCAAAATACAATCCAAAACTAAATACTCAATGACTAGGCAAAAGCCTCAATCCTAAAAGATGTGTCGGACGCATGAACCATGAGTGTGTCTCTTGTAGCTCATGACAAAATTTTCAACTTCGATGACATAGTCCACAAATCTATTTTCGTTGTAAGCACTTCTTGCTCCATCCAAATTATGTTTGACCTCTCAACTTCTTTACAAGATCTATTGCTTCCAATTATCACATCTCATACTTGGGGACATGTGCTTAAACTAACACAAATTCAAATCCACCAGTACCTATAACTGGGCTCTTTCTACTCATTTTACTGCACATAGACTGCATTCTGTGTAAAGAGTTAGTTCACTTAAGCTGCCAGCCCGTCACCCATGCCTCAAACCTCAAGTGCACGCAAAATAAGGGGGAAAATTCATGAGTTCAGCTCTTTCTACCCCCTACTATCTTGCTCCTAAATGAGTAATGCATCATAAATAATATGAAAATAAGCTATTTATCAAATATTCTATAGGTAATTTTGAATAAAATGTGTGCCTCGTGATCATATGTAGATCACATCACTTCGTAATTTGTTGTTTTGAAACTAATTGGTTTGGCATATATGATGAGTTCTTCTCTTTGATACCCTGTCCCAGAAAGATGACTAGACAAGGGTCGTCGTTGATAAGCATTATCCAACATAGATTACGAGCGATACCTAGCCTCCTAGTCAACGCTCCCGTCAAATCAAGCCAAGCTGTTGCAAGTCAGCAGCAAATGATGTAGAAATATGTTAACTATCAAATGCCTTTACCAAACATAGAGCATGATCGAGAAAAAGATAAAGTGTTGGCCAGACATCCTACAAATTCATGTTACACTAGTCTTCTCACCAGCACCATTTGAGAGTGGGAAAAGCAGTCTAGGAGAAAAGGAGAAAAGAGAAAAGACAGCCTGATGTAAACAGTGACACTGATTACCTTTGTATATAAATTCAACATAACTTTAAGACAAAGCATGCCCAAGATTGATCCACATTACGAGACTACTAAACTCTTAATCCACTATGATACAGAAAGCATATCAGACTCTACACTTACAGTTAGAATGAACACTATATTTTATAGAAAAATTAAAATCAAACTATCAAAGGAGTGAAGGAGATCACAAATGAATCAACCAAAGAGAGTGTTCTAATAACAAAAACAAAACAGGAAAAAAGATCCACCGTTAACCATTGCATAGACAATATTGTATTTCCCTCTAATCCAGTTAAAAAAATAAAATAAATAAATAAATAAATACTAATGTAAATGATAGAATTCAAAATGTTTCAAATTAGCAAGCAGCAACACTAAACGGGGAGGGTGATAGAAAGAACATTTGAAGTTCTATACTCATTTTGGAAAATGTTATGAAAGAAAATCATATATTAAGAACATCAGTCATTTTTGCTACAGAAAACAGCATACGACAACCAAGCAAGACATAAGGCTTACACCACATAGTAAACCAAATAAAGAAAGTATACCTGATATTATTGTCCCTATTTGACAAAAATCTTCCAAGAATATTAATGGCTAGAACACGCAAACCACTATTGTCTTGAATGCTCATGATAGTTTCAACACACTCATATAGAATAGCATTTCCTGCATTCTTGTTGGACTCGGTTTTTGTTGCCACCTACAAAATAATGTGAAATCATATAATGTTGTTTTTCCAACATCATATTGAAGACAATTAGGTAAAACAAAATGCCACAATACGTAAGAAATAGACAATTATTGAATAAAACATGACCCAACAAGTATAAACGGTTTATGACACTCCCAGCATTGCACACTAGAACGCTATAATCATATACCATAAAATGAACTCAGCATCTTGTTACCATCCGACATCCATATAGACTGAAAACTGTACAAAACTGCAAATAGAACGTAAAAGAGGATATCAATCAACCTGCGCAAGTAAGTCATTCATGCAGTCGCTAGCATCTGCATCACCATGGCCTAAAACACGCAAAAATCTCAGTAGTCTGATGTGGAGGAAAGGATCCGTAATACCAGCAACATCATACTCTGGAGCATAAGGACTGTTCACGAGGTCCTTTAGAACTCTCACCACAGAGTCGGTGCATTTCTGAAAGATCGGATAAACCATATAGGTTAAAATGCAATTGATTCGACTGGTGAGAATCAGAAAAGCAAAATGATAAAATTGCAAGCAATCTATTCATGCATAAAGACCACTCGATCAAAACTTCACTAAACAAGAACATTTGTTTGAGATGTTTGATAAATCACATTACAATAGTATAATAAGTTAGTTATACCATTTGTAACTGACATGTTTAGAACTTAATATGTCACGTTAACAATTCAGCATAAACGTAACTTAACTCGTCACCCCTGTGAATTCCAATGACAACATATTGAAGACAAAAATGATACCTTTCTAAAGTACTCGAGTGCATCTTCACTGATTTTACACAAGTCTGTACAAAGTTGTACTCCGGTTATTAGGACTCCATGGTGCTTTTCTTTCAGCAAAGAAGCAGCAGGATTGATAAAATTCTCCGCCAAGTCCGGGACTTTCTTTATAATCCGAATTGAGCATAAAGCTGCCTATTTGACAGTGAATTTATGTCAGCTTACAATGGCTTAGAAATCAACGACATCTCAAGTAACCAGACTTTCACATTGCAAAATATTCAGCTCAACCTGGATATTTCTATTCTATTAGAAGTATGACAAATGTAACATATTCAGCTCAAAATAAAAATTCATTTCTCACTAGACATAATTAAATAAGATCCCGTTAAACCACATAGAAAGATATTGCCAGTCTGCCACATATGTTTTCAATGGAATGCTGCCACACTATTATTTTTTCAAATTAACACCCAAAAGGCATTAACATGATAAAATTTGTACATAGAGATCAGAGAATTAAGCGACAATGAAAGAAAGAATTTTGAAGGAAGGTGCCTTAATGAGTAGCAGAATCATTTACTCCCTTTGCGTTCTGATAATGAAATAAGGGTAACAAACGCATGACAGATACCCCAGATGTATAAGTTCTAGCAACTAAAAGCAAAAGTTAAGAATCAACAAATAATCATTTACATTTATTCAATGATGTACCTACTAATTGGGCATATATCCATAGAGTTCAAACATAAATATGTTCCTTAACATAACCGTACATCCGTACAAATGACAGTGATCTTACTTTCTTGCGAACATTTGGATCACGAAACTGAAGCAATCTCTCTACTTCAGGAGCAAGGTCACGAGCCATTTCAGCAGAGCATATGTTCCCAAGAGCACAAAGAGCAAGTCCCACGATGTACTGATTTGTGTGGTTCAGGTCTCTATTAAATGTTAAGGATGCAGCATTTCAAAGCATTTAATTACAGTCTTACAGATATAAAGAAAATCATAGCAGTCTATTAATTCAAGAACCAAAGACCAATGAAAACTATCATAGTATCAGGATACTGTTTTAAAGAATTTGTGACCAGCATAAGAACTTCTTGTCTTTCATCAAGAAGTAACATAAGTCCCAGGTATCCTATTCTTTTCTCGGGGAATCCGGGAGATGCAATTAATTTTAGGCATTCCATTTGCCCAAAATGTGTTGGGTAACCAAGCATGTGAATAAACATGAGCTTCGCCATGTTACGATGCCTATAATCTGAGTCATTTTCGCTAATGGCAGCACGGATAGATGCACATTCTTTTCTGACAACTGCACGTTCTTCGGCTGCCGTTTTACAAGCACGTATAGAGCGGATCATGTCTCTGCATTAAGGAGCACATTCAAAGATAAAAGATGATTTATTTTTAGCGAACATCATTTGACATATATCTTAATATCCTAGGCATGCAAAATTTTTAGGCAATCAACATGACAATTAATAGAGAAAAGAGAGAAACAGAACATGCAATTATGTACAGGTAATACTAATTAAAAAATGGTTTTTTAAATTCATTATTACACACTACTTCTGAACACTCCACAACCTGACTACGTCACAGCTTACTCCTTAAACACAAGGTATATGTGGGTATAATTATATTGCACATCTACCTTTGAGCAATTCTATAAAGCACGGCTGAACATTAGATTTTGGAAATATACCCATTAACAATGCCAAAGCATTAATCCCTAATACAATAATGTAATACAAACACAGATCTACAAGCCTACAACAAAGAATGACAATTAGAATTAAATTGGATCCCAGTTTAATGCATCTCCCATGAAAGCCTTATGGTATACAATGACAAAGCTGAGTGGTGGCATTTCAAGCTATAGCCTATAAACCTTTCAGCTTACAAAAAACTACATATCTTTCAATGACAAAGTGGCAAGTGCAAGGAATATGTGCATCATCAAACATCACTATCTCAATTCTCAAAAGTACAATTTACTTCCTCCGCCACATCTCAAAAAACAATGAATGAGGGGACAATGTAGTTACACACTTATAGCTAACAAGTAGCAATATCTAGAACCACTGCTTTGGACCTAGACTTATACTATAACATAGTCAAATTTCACAATCTCATGACCCCTCTTCCCCGTCCCACTAAAGAATTTGGAAGAAGGAAGCACAAGTATTTTCTACATATATGAACTTGCAAGCATTGAACGCAAGCAAAAATCATTCAAAAAGAACTATAGGAACATGGATATTAGTACAAAACCACCCATCAAAAACAAAAAGAAGATAACTTTATTACAATAATAATAGCATTCCACTACCCCAAATACATTAAGAGGCTCCCACGAGGATTAAGGGTCAAATATAAGCAAACTACTCTTATAATAACAAAAAATACTATTTTTGATCAACCCTTAGTACATTAAATCATACATAAATTCACATAAAGAAGAAGTACATATGATTTAATCAATTTATAGTCTATTTTAATCTGAATCTGAAATCAAAAAACTACAAATATTTGGCTAATCAAGAATAAACCATTGGATAGAACTTCATTGTAATCTACATTTCAACCAAATGGGAAATGCACAAGACTAGCGTAAATCACACACATTATCTCTGAGAAATAATATCATCGCCTTCCTAACTACCGTTTTGTCTCTGGAAACATTTCTCAAATTTCATCAAAATAGGAATTGCAAAAGACTAGCGATAATTCAATGGAGTCCTTTTTAAAAAAGATTTGAACCATAGTTATAGGGATATTCAACAAGACGTAACTCATAGAATTAAATGTTGGTAGTGAAAATAAAGAGTGACTATTGGGATTTTACGTGCTCGTGATGAGCTTTTGAAGATAAAGGGTAAGTTTTAAGACTAGCGCTACTTTATGGATATATGGATCAGAATTATGGGTTTTCATCAAGGATAACGTAGAAAGATGGGAGTAGCAAAAAATGATAGTTTTGATGGATGAGTAGGTATACCTTGAGGGATGAAATTCAAAACGAAAATTAAGGGTTTCGGAGTCGCAAATATTGAGGAAAAGATGAAAAAAAAAATTCAAGATAATTTAGGGATGTGTAAAGACGTGATGTTGGCAAACAAAGTTGGAACTCGAGGGAATTAAAAAGAGGGCGAAGAAGCCCTAAGATGACCTAAAGGGTTGGAGTGGAGAGCGATATGAAGGAAGCAAAGCTGGTTGAGATACTAGAAAATTTAAACGAATGGAGAAGAAGAATTCATATGTACGGTCACTAGAAATGATCTACATTAGACCTCAATCTTTTGTTATTGGCTGTAGCATTGTTGTAATTGAACAATAAATAATTAAAATTCAACAGAATGATTAACAACAAAAAAGAAAAGACAATCAAGAGTGAAGAATCCTTTCTAAGCTTAAAAACATAGTGGTAAAAGAATGTAGTTATATCAACCAGATGCACCATAAGTAGTCAAACAATGTTCTATATTTGTAGAATTTACACTAGTTAAAATTGTCAATTACCCCTTGGAGCAACCCATTCTAATCACAATTCCAAAATTCCAACCCCCTTTTTGGATTATCAATGATTCTAGCCCCTCGAAATCATCTTTAATTTATACCGGATTCTCAACACAAGGGGATTTTCTTGGCTTGTGCAAAGTGTTTGACCGCACAAGGCCCCTGAATTAAGGGGCATTAAATATTCATTTCTATCTGTTTACAAACTCTTTCTTTAGTTTCTTTGTCACTTATGTTTAGACCCCAAAACATAAGGGATCAAATAATTTTATGTATTTTATGATGCTCAATCTCATACTACACCTAAGGATATCTCCAGATTTAACTATGACTATCACATTAGCAAAACAGTTGTATAACCATACATACTGAACAGTGAACATTAGCAAATATGCAGCCCCCAGATTCCTAGAGTTGACAAAATGCAGCACATTAATCCGCATTAAAAATCACAATCATGATTCCGCAATAAAACATCTCACTACAAACCAAAATCGAACTTAAACAACAAAAACATCTCAAATCCATGTAGTAACAAAGTAGTATATCAATAAACAAAGCAAAACGTAAAACAAAGAGTTGATCTAACGGAATCGAAGACTGACCTCAAACGGGTTCCTGATGAGAACGGATTCATGATCGGGTCCAGTATTGAAGCTTGGATTAGATTGCGATTGTTGGGAAGCAGAAAGCAGCGAAGAGAGCGAAATTGATGAGAGATCCGAAAGGAATCGGTGAGATCTACAGATCGGAAGGGCAGAGAAGAGGGAAAAAAGAATTGAGAATTATTGGGAGATGAATTTGGTTGAGATAATCAACAATGTTAATGTAAAATGCTGTTGCTTCGTTTACTTGGGTTTCAATTTCATGTTGCTCTATCTCTTCTCTTCGCTTGTACTATCATATTTGAAGCTGGTCTAGGACTCTAGGCATATTGGACAAAATTATTAATTAATCTAATTAATCTAATTAAAATAATTTAAAAACGTAGAAGAAAGATAATATGGGGAGCGATCTATTGAAAAGGATGTTAAAAATAAGAAGGATAAAAAGGACTCTACACTCTTGATTTTACTAAAATAAAAAAATCTATAGTCACGATTGAACCAAAAACACATAATTGTAAAAGTAACTATATTAATAGAAAAGTAACTATGACATAATTTTAAAAATATTCTTACTTTATAACATAGTATCTATTTTGTAATCCTTCTTGTTTTATAATTTCACTCATAAATTCACTCACCCTTCTTGTTTTATAATCCTTCTTATTTGATCTTACATCTTATATATAATCTAATATTATATTTAAGAATCATTCATTATATTTTATATATTATATATAATATTATAATCATATTACTTTTTATAGCGGTAAAGTTTATTTTTTATGGATTATATTATATATAATGTAATATATTATAACATATAATATAGAGGTGATCATTCGGGTTATCTATTTGATTTCAAGTCAGTCGGTATCAAGTCAGATCTTGGGTCCATATTGCTTTTTACATAACAATGAATCTATTTTGAACTCGGATCAAATCGGGTGCTCGGATCATTAATTTGTTTTGGACATCTCTAATGTATTATAACCGCTGTAAATCAAAAAATGAAGCATTTGTAGCTAAAGTGTCTAGACTCCAATGACCGGGTTTTTTTAGTGACGTAATGAATGGATTTTTATCTTTGTCCACCATAATAAACACTTTCTAGCTAACTCAAGTTAACTCAGCATTCATTTCTTTTAAGAATGCCCCTGCTTAATTGAGTAGCCTTTTGTAACACTCCGCCCCTCCGGACCGCCGGTGTCTGCCCCATGGAGACTGAAGACTGACCCCACAGACCAACACAAATCTTTCCAGGTTCTAGCGCACTTTGGCCTCAATCGTATATTTCTTCCTTTTATTTTTTGAATTTTATTATAGTTTCCTTCTATAATTTGTAGGATAGCCAATTTAATTTTTTAGAATAGAATTGTTTTTTATTAGTGTAGATGTCAAGTTCTTCTAAGAAGTTGAAATTTCAAGGAGTCTATTGTGGTTGAATTGTGTTTGTGCAAAGGAGTTGACTAATGATAATCTAGGAAGAAGTTTTGTGGCATGTCCTAATTATGACTATGAAACAAATACAAGGGGTTGCAAGATTTTCAGGTGGATAGACAATCCAATGACTAATTGGCAAAATTGTATTATCATTAAGCTAATGAATGAAAAAACTAAAAATTAAGCTGAGCACTTTAAGAGGAAAATGAACTTGGCTCGTCAAAAACTTAAGAATACAACAAATAAACAAATCATGATGAATATGACTTTTCACAACGTGTTTGGAGAAGTGCTTACTATAGAACTGTTGTATTATTGTTGAGATCGTTTTGTTTTGGGTCATTTCAATCTTTATTTAGGTTAATCTTATGGTAAGTTAGCTTGTGGCTCAATGGATAGAGCATCTGCATGTGAAGCAGAAGGTTTGGGGTTTGACCCTTACTGGGCGCAGGTATCAATTGGGGGTTTCTTGACTGCGCGCATCTCTCTTTACTCCCTCCTTGGGGGTACGAGTATGATTTGTCAACATCTTTCAAGAAAAAGATAACTCCCACTCGGACCCTGCCTTATGCGGGATACCGGAAAGGTCCTTTCTTATGGTAAGTTAGCTTATATATATGAAGATGATGGTAAGAGCATTACGCATTTTGAACTTTGAAGGACATGTATTTGTCAACGTGGAAGATGATTCTATTTTGGGCATTATGTGTAAATAATTATGTTGCCTATTAATCTTTATTTAGGTTAATGTTGGTATGTTAGCTTATAATTAGTTAATGTTTATCTGTTAGCTAATGAGAATTGAGTTCATTTATAGAGACAATGTAAGCAAATGGACCATTATATATTGTTATACATTACACACTAATTTAAATGAGTTCAAATAAGTTCAAATGTTATACATCACATACTAAAACACATCCTACTAAGCATTAATACATACATCCTTAACTAAGGGTTGTTTGGGTACCAACTACCAAGTACCATCTTCTATAGTTAAAGCTTGAGTTCCAAATGTTAAAGTTTGAGATAAATTTATATTTTCTTGTGTGGCGGTAACTTTAAAGGGGTAGAATGCTTCTTATCCTTCTCATTGCATCCCATATATATATATATATATATATATATATATATATATATATATATATATATATATATATATATATATATATATATATATATATATATATTATACATGTGATTATGAAAGAGTAATATTACATAATACAATGAAAAAATTGAGATTATGTGTGCGAAAAACTATGAAAATCAGAGAATTGAAGATATTTTGCAATGAAGATGAACGAAAAAAGCTACTAGAGAAAGTGAGAGGTAAAGGCGCAATTGTTTGTTTTTCATTTCATTTTTTTCCATATTTTAAATTTTAATCTTTGATAAATGGGCCGACTCATTAATGACGGTTTGTTTGAGAGACCGCCTTAAATAAGGATTTGTGTAATTTTCCACTAACTCTTTGTTAAGACCGCCTTACAGTAATACAATCTATATTGAGATGACCTAAATTATACTAATTGTTTAAACATGTAATAACTAAGAAAAAGATTTAAAAATAGTTTTTTATTCAAGTCCGCCTCATAATGAGACGGTCTTACGAGTTTTTTTTTTTTTTTTTTTTTTTTTTTTTTTTTAAGATTAAACCCCTTTGGCAAGTTTAGTATCCATTTGACTATTTCTCAAGTTAAATATCACATTTTGTTGTTAGGTTGGGCTTGGCTTCCCACTATTTGTACTCTCTAGCTTTCCTCCCCTTTTTCTCCACTACTCCTTCTTGCAGAGCGCGAAAAACCCACCGCCCCTTCTATCAATTCTCTCCTTTTCTACAAGCTTCTTCAATGGCGGATTCTCAATCCGGTAACGATGGCGTCCATACACTACGAGGTCTGCGATTTTCTGTCTCTCTGTCCTCTTACTTCTTTGATCAAGTTATGTCAAGGCTTCACCCATTGTTCCCGTATCTAGGGGTTGCGCCAATAATGAGTTCAGTTTGAGTTTTACATTTGTTAAATTTTGGGCTCAGATCGGGTGCTGAATCATCAACCATTCTAAATTTGTGATTTAATTCAGGATTGTTTCAAGTTTAGGAGATGTTTATGAATTGTTTTGGAAATCCCACATTTAGGTTTTAAAAATTGTTTTATGATTTTTAAACCTTACTTTACTTGAAATGCTTACTATAAAATTAGGATTGATTTATGAGACTACTGACTAGACCTTTGTTTATCTTATAGTCTTATTGTTATTGTATGTATGATATATACTCATACTTTATTCTTATAAATTTGATTTGCAGTGAGTGTGAAATGGCAAAAAAAGGTATTTGCTGATATGGAAGTTGATACTAGTCAACCTCCTTATGTCTTTAAGTGTCAGTTGTATGATTTAACCGGAGTTCCACCTGAAAGGCAGAAAATCATGGTCAAAGGTGTTTTGTTGAAGGTAATTACAATGAATAGACTCTTAATTCTTTTCGTACTATGTAATGGAAAGTCATTACTTGATTAAATTACTTAGTTTTTATTATTGACAGTATGCCAAATTTAGCAAAAAGATGTATTGATGTTTTTTTAATATGCGAAGTTACCAAGTTTAAAATCCTATGAATGCTGAGCTGACTTGTTTTTACCTGATATCCTAGGATGATGCTGAATGGGCATCTGTTGGAGTAAAAGAGGTTGGTAACGGAGATAATTCCTTTTTTGTTGATAAAGCTTGCTTAATTGTTTCTAAATTTCGAGTTGTTCATAGTTATGTTGTTAATTTTCAGGGGCAACGATTAATGATGATGGGAACTGCTGATGAGATAGTTAAGGCTCCTGAGAAAGGACCAGTTTTCGTAGAGGATCTACCCGAGGAGGAACAAGTGGTCGCTCTGGTATGGTTTCTGGAGTTAACTCCTTTGAATTTTATAGAATATTTCAAAGCTTAATGTGCTGTTTTTTTTTATGGGATAACCGCTACACGGATTTTAAATTCTCAGTCACTTTGCCTGTTTTAGCTAGTAGTCTACTACCAACTCTTTGTGAATTGACATTCTATACTACTAAGGTATTTCTTCATGCATGTATCAATTTGCTTACTTGAACTATGCTAATGTGATATTTTGTTTACCATTTTTGGTTGGTAATTTTAAAAAGACTTTTTATACTCAAATTCACTTAAATCCACCAAATTTGAATCCATACCCAACACACAATCTCGACAACCACCTCAATTGGGTTGGATACGATACGGTTTGAAACCTACTCACTTTACCCACCTTCCATCTCTAGTTTTGGCCGTTATGTGAAACAACAATTGCAATCAAAATCACTTCTTTTAACTATGATGGTGACACTTATCTATTGTTGTTTTCTCTTTTGAGTTATATCTTTCAAATTGTCTCGTCAATTTTTTCGCCCTCTATCATCTCGATTCGTCATGTTTCTTTTTGTTTGGGTTCTTCATGTTTGTCCTCCTCTTCTTTGATAACAATTAGAATTATGCTTTAGAACGTGGATCAGGTACCATTGCGTGCCTTTTGGCGCTATATTAATGGCTTAGTGCAACGATAATGAATGTTTTAATTTTAATGCAATTGTAATTTGAATATCATTCATTTTAAGCATTAAATATGCTTTAGAATTATTTTATAAGCTTTTTGGGCAATTCAAAATGTGCCTAACCTACGAAAAGCTTATACTTTTGCTTTGTGCCTTGCGCTAAGGCTCCCATCCAAGACCTTTCCATGGCTTAGTTCCCCCTGCACATTATGAAAAATGCTTTTACTTTGAGGTATGAATATTGTCTTTTTGCCTCTGGCATTTGACCTTGATTTACATTTTTAATGCCAAGTGAGCCACTGTATTGAAACTAAGTCCAACTTATCTATCCATTGATGATGAGATTAAAGTTTTACCCCTGCTTTCTTAGTATTAGTAAGTTATTTGACCATGTAATTTCATCTCATATGATTTGTTTTGTGATGTTTGCAGGGCCATTCTGCCGGTCTTTTTAATTTAGGAAATACATGCTACATGAACTCTACAGTTCAGTGCTTGCACTCAGTTCCTGAGCTGAACTCAGCGCTATTGGAGTGGGTTTTTCCTTCTCTTATGACATTGGGCAATGGCTTTTATCAGATTCTTTTAATCTGAAGCATCATTGTATCCAATTATTTTTTTCCTTCACTTATACCTTTGCCTTTATTAATTTTATAGGTATTCGCAGTCTGGTCGGAACAATGAGTTAGATCAGACATCTCATCTCTTGACTGTCGCAACGAAAGATTTATTCAGTGAGTTGGATAAAAATGTCAAACCGGTGGCTCCTACGCAATTCTGGATGGTGTGTGCACATTTAGTAGTATTAGAACAATCAATTCATGATGTTTTTCTATTACTTTCTGGTCTCACATACTATAGAATAGGCTAATCTGGATTATAACTTAATACCGAGAGTCATCAATTACTTTGGTCTTCTCTTTAGTAGCTATGCATGTCAATATGTTGCTGTCATATCAAGCGTTTTTTTATCAAAGTTCTATTTTGATCTTTATCCAATTGAAAACTATGATGTGTTTTATTTGATTTTTGTGCCCGACTGGCAGCCAAATTTGCTTATTGTTTGTTATATATTTTACAATGGCTGAAAAAAGTATGGTTTGGAGTATCATAAATTCTCTATCTAGCCACCGTCAGCACTACACCAATATGAACTAATGTTGTTGTGCTGTATTCATGCGATTGTGAAATAGTTGTACTCATTTATATCTAATGCTTGCAGGTATTGCGTAAAAAGTTTCCTCAATTTGGCCAGCTGCATAATGGTGCTTTTATGCAACAGGTTTATTTTTTTGCCCATCTTTTCCAATTCCACTACTACTTTAAAATGCGTCAAGTAACGTGCCTTAATCAATAAAAATTTTAGGATGCAGAGGAATGCTGGACCCAACTCTTGTACACCCTCTCCCAATCTCTTAGATCTCCTAGTACAAGGTAGGTTGTTTTTCTACTTGAAAAGCAGTTGACGTATACATTGTGTTATATTTGTCTTATTTGAGCAATGTCTGTATATGTCTACTGTTTTCTATTTTTGTTGGACTTTTGTGTGTAGTACTTAATTGCTTGTGTAATAATGCCTATGTATTGTTAGGACATCTAGTATTAGTCATAAGGCAGTGCTTGGTGTAGTACTGAAATAAACATTATACCTGTTTTTTACCCATCTAATTCATGTACAATGTGCCCGTTTTTTTTTATTATATGGTTCATACATAGATTACCTTTATGAATTTCCTTATAATTCATCTGACTTTTCTCTACAATTACCTTTCTTATGATTTCTTACTTTAATCTTCTTATAAGCATTCTATTTGTCATGCTTATGCTCTTAATTTCTTGTGTAGTGAGAGCATCAGTACTGTGAAGCGCCTGTTTGGTATTCAGCTAGCTAGCAGGTAAAATCTTTGATATTTTTTTTTATCTATATGCTCTTATTAATTATGATATAGTGTGGTGTAGAACTTCCATGCCCTACAAAAGGCCACCCATTACATGAGATTGTGAGAAGTAATGCTAATACTTGCACTATGTTTTCTTTTTTGTTATCCTCTTCATGATTTAGCTATTATTATATTTTGTGGAATTCATGACATTATCTTGAAAATTGAATGGATAACCTCCAATTGAGCTAGTGGGGGTGTTTGGTTTATGGTTTTTTTGCTTAACTTTTTAGTTGGCTTTTGGCTTTTGGTTTGTTGGTTTGTCAAATAGGAAAAAAAAGCGTTTGGTAAATGACTTTTTAGCCAAAATAAAAAGCCTACTCTAATTAGCTTTTTTTGTTGGCTTTTGGCTTATTAATCCACTTTTTCTCTAATTAACAGCCAACATCCAATACCTAAATTTACCAAACATATCCATAAACAGCTAGCTTAGCGAACAAAAACAACCAACATTTTCAGTTGGTCAAACAAACCAACTAAAAAAGCCAACAACCAACAACCATTTGTCAAACACCCAGTATTCTAAGGATGGCTTGTGTGAACGTGATGACTAAAATATGCAACTATACATACTTCGTATGTGAGTTATGCACTTGATTGGGTAGATTAATTTTTGTTATTGCCTTCGTCGGTCGGGCCTCATTTGTGTGTTCGTGACCTGAAAGTTAAACTTGGATGGGTTGTGATGAGAGAGCTTCTATTGTGATAGTATGATGATTTGGTTTCTTCTATGGAAAATTTGACTTAGGTAGTTTATGGCTCTATTTGAAATTTTGGATGATTAATGACATTTATTTATTGTATGTGAATATTTTTTATGGTGCCTGGCCTGTATTTCCAACTACTAAAAGTTTATATTTAGTAATTTGTTTTTCAGTTCAATATAGCACACTACTTTTACTCTCACATTTAACTATTTCATGCCGCCCAATTCAATCTAGTTTAGTTCACTTGTTTGTAAGCTTAGAGGCAGGCCCTAACTCTATTGTTTATTTCTTGATGACTTTGTAGGGTACACTGTCAAGAAAGTGGCGAAGAAAGTACTGAGATGGAATCTACCTTTGCTCTAAAATGTCACATATCCCATGAAGTGAACCATTTGCATGAGGGGCTAAAGCATGTAAGCTTAAACATGTCTGGCGACATCATTCATATTCAAATTCTCTATAGCCCCTTTTATATCTTGTTGATTGATTACATTTTGTCTTCCACCTTTTGTCTTTAGTACTGGTATCAATCGTTCTAGTAGTTTGTGGTGGTAGAGTATTATTTGTATCATATATCTATTTTGTTTGGATGTGATTGGCTAAATCATGGTTAGGTGTTGCGTGTGAAAATGTGAATATGAAATAATTTGAATTTGTTATTAATAATGTTTTGTATAATCACGTGACCGCTAGTAGAGTTGTACAGTACATAGAAAAACAAATGCACATTATTTTAGTGATTTGGAATTATACCATTGAGGAAGACTATTACTAGCCATTATCTAGTTTAGGAAATCAGAATTTAATACTAATTTTATGAGATATAAAGTTATGTAATAAAAGAGCAAGTTGTGCTTATTAGTTTATAGAATTGTCAGGTGTTGAGTCAAGTTCCCAACAAAATTTCTTTAATGAAAATCAAGCTGGGTTGCTTCTCTTAACATAAATTTAAAGCTGAGAAATAAACCACTTGAATCTTAGTTCCTTTATTTAGCTTAAATTTGAATTGTAAATTATCATTCTTGCAGGGTTTGAAATCTGAACTTGAGAAGAACTCACCTGCCTTGGGGCGCAGTGCAGTCTACTTAAAAGAGTCATCTATCAGTGGTTTACCAAGGTAAACGGTTTTCTTAGCTGTAGTAAATAATTGAAGTGCAATGAAAAAAATAGCCTGTTATTTGTGCTTCACTTTAACAGCAAATCAATTTTTAATAGTAAATTAGAAAATGTTTTGAATTTTGATCTATATAATTTAATTATATTACTTAACATAACATTAAATTTGGTATTTATCAACAAATCACGTGTCAAATATTACTTTTATCATATACTTTGTTTCATAATTTACTCTAAAATATATTGTTATTCTCATGGATTTACTTTTTTAACTGTGATCTTATTTTGCTGTGTTTTTGTGTGAAGGTACTTAACCATTCAATTTGTCCGTTTTTTCTGGAAGAGGGAGTCAAATCAGAAGGCAAAAATATTGCGGGTACATCTGTATATTTAATTTAAATACTTAGCTGTTGTATATTCTACATTTGAGTTTGAAGCTTGAGATTTTTTTCCCGAATTAGAACAGAACTTTTGTACTGATTCCAGCTTTATGATACCAGAAAGTTGATTATCCTTTAGAGTTGGATGTTTATGATTTGTGCTCGGATGAACTAAAGAGGCAGCTAGAGGTTCCTCGTCAGGTATCTGTGCCTAAATTTACTATAATATTTTTTATTTTTAGGTTTCAACACTTGCATAAACCTTTTGGAATTTCACCTATGTTTTGCTATCAGATTCTGAGGGATGAAGAAGGTAAAAAGTTGGGTCTTAAACCTAGTGAAAAAAGTTCTGGTTCTAAGGACAATGATGTCAAGATGGTTGATGCAGAGGTAATTTTCGATTTAGTGTTGAGTGATTTTTCGGTGATTGCTAGTGAATATTTTTGCAATTTTGAAGGTTTATGAATTGATGTGTTTACTTTGACGTCCAATCTTTTCAATAGGGTTCTCTAAATGGGAGTGGAGAATCATCTTCTGGAACCTCTCTAGAAGGTATGAGCTGTACACAATGAAATGTCTTGTCTTCCAAAGGCTTCTTTGATCATTTATCTTGTGGTTTTTTCTTCTTTCAAGTTTCCTTTTCTTTGATAACATGTCCATCTTTTTATTGTTTTTTTTTTCTTGTTTCAATTTCCCTCTTCAATTTATTGTCTTATTTTTTTCAAGATTTTCCATTTTCCATTTTTTTTTTCTAGATTTTCTTCTTAGGTTTTTTTTTTAAAAAATTCTCTCTGTCATTTTGTAAAAATTTTGACAGAGAAGAATTAGATTTTCCTTTTCTTCGATAATGACGGTCATTTTTTAAAAAATGAAAGAAAAACAAGTTATCCATCTAGATGCGAATGAGAAACGAGAAACTTTGATTTAGTGTTTTGAATCGTGTTTCTGTACCTTTTTGGTATGAGCTGTTCAAACCACGGTGCTGGAAAAGTTTCGCATTTTGCGCTTCAGTGGTCCTGGATACTGTTGCAATTTTTCCTTACAAAAACGTTTTACATGATATAGTTAAGACACTTAAGTTTAAATTTCTTGTTTTAATAGCGATAGTGATACTGGTAATGGTGATAAGTCTGTTTTTGGAAGAAAACTCTTCTGTCAACCTTGTGTTAATGCTTGTCTTCCATCAATAATCTATCCCTTTTTCCTCACAAAATTCATTAACATCCGCTACTATAAATTTGTGAAGCAGAAGACATGATTAGGGGTGATGTGTTATTATCATGGAATATCATGAGTCCTTTTCTTTCAAGTTTAGGATATTATTCATTATTGCTACAACCCATTTGGTTATTTGGTATTATATGGTTGGAATGCTAATAAAATTCAATGTAATTTAGTTAGGAAATCTACTTAACAAGATTGATGATCATGCTTCTCCTACTCTAGCCATCTATTTTATTTTTTTCACAAAATTCATTGTCATTCATCATTAAAAGTGGTATTAACTATTAAGTGGTAATGGAAAATTGTTAAGAAAACACGATTGAGGATGAGAGCTTCATTACCATATGTCTTAACACATTTGATGGAAATTAACACTAGAAATCATTCCTATTATCACCTTTTAATACTACTAAGTACTAACCAAACGCTCCGTTAGGGTTCATTTGGTACTGACTACCAAATGACGCGTAAAATGATGACTTCCTCATCTCTGTTAAGATTTTGCTCGGGATATTCCACGTGGTAACCCTGAGGTTTTGGGTTTTCCACGTGGTAACCAAAACTTATAAAAAATCCACATGGTAACCCTGAGGTTTACCAAATTGTTCCATTATGACCTTTTTGCACATAAAATGTTAGCAAAATGTTAAGAAACATTAATTTCGAAGCTTTAAGGCTGTTGTACACCTATATATGCGACTCACCATTTTAAATGCCATTAGTCTCAACCATTTTCCCCAAAATATAAACCCAAACTCTACCATCTTTAGATTCGGGGGAAAAAATATGATTTGGATGAAAAATGGTATATTTGAGGGTTATATTTTGGGGAAAAAGGTTCAAACTGATGACATTTCGAAAGGTGGGTCGCATAAATATGCATACAACTGCCATAAAGCTTCAAAATTAACGTTTGCTAACGTTTTTATGTGCAAAAAGGTCATGAGGGAACATTTACGTAAACCTCAGGGTTACCGCGTGGATTTTTTAAAAGTTTTGGTTACCACGTGGAAAACCCAAAACCTCAGGGTTACCACGTGGAATTTCCCATTTTGCTCACTCTGCTGTATACCATGTATGAATCGTATTGTATGTATACAAAGTTTTCAGGGAAGACTATCTGCATTTGACAGCAGATGGGTTCAGTATTGTGCAGTACTGTAAACATTTTAAATTATATGTAAACATTTTTAAATTATATGATTCAAAAACTCTAAAGGTTAGTATTAGGACATGCTTAACGTATCATCTCTTTCATTGCAGCCACTCAATCTGAAAAAGAGACGCAGTTGACTGGAGTTTATGATTTAGTTGCTGTATTAACCCACAAGGGTAGAAGTGCCGATTCAGGGCACTATGTTGCCTGGGTGAAGCAAGATAATGGTTAGTGGCTCAATGACATAACATTTGAGCTATCGAATCCAAATTTCTAGATTTATCCTGTGCTTATAAAATTTACCGTGTGCAGGAAAATGGATAGAGTTTGATGACGAAAACCCAATTCCTCAACGAGAAGAAGACATCGTAAAACTCTCTGGAGGAGGTAAACTCTCACCACCCTCTCTTGCATTTCTCGACTCTCAACCCTGTTTTCTTCAATATAGAACGTAAAACAAACTCCCCTATAGCCTAATAATCTCAGAGACTTTACAAGTTCTTTTTAGACCAAAGGAAATGAAGATGTCATACCCAGTAAATCTCGCTCATAGTAATCAGAATCTGAGACACCCATATCCTGATCAAAAGAGATATGTCGCTGTCAGTGAGACCCTCGGCTCGAACCCAAGGAAATGATTTTATTTTATATGTAATGTTGATTGCCTAATGAAAGTGATGAACATTGTTCATTACCAACTTATTTTATTTGTTTATTTTTCTTCAGGTGATTGGCATATGGCATACATTTGCATGTACAAGGCCAGAACTACTCCAATGTAATTCAAGTTTCATGGGCGTTATGTCTAATCATATGGGTTATACAAATTTTTTTAGTGACTTGTATGCATCAAATTTCATACTCTAAACAAACATTTTTGGTCATTTTTCTATATTATTGTTGACATATATTTTCTAGGTCATTTCATGAGTTACATCCACCACCTTCTCATTTTTTTGTTTTGATCCTTGTTGGACACTCTGTTTCATTATTGAATTTATTTTAATTTTAAACCTTTTTTGGTTACCGTTATTTAGTTATTGAAGCACTTTTCTGTAGTACAAAGTGCATGAGGTTTTTCTACGATTTTTCGTCTTAGTAGAATCTTTGACAATGTCAGTGGATTTACAAATGAAATTTTAGCAAGGGACGAAGAAAAAAAATAAGTATGGTTGTTTGCATGATCGCGGCTAAAGAAATAAAGGAATCTAGGAAGTGATCAAGTGAATGTGAGTAAATTTTTTGGACAATTGCTAGCTCCTTATGAGTAAACCGTTTAAAGTTGGGGGATTTTTTGACCGCACTTTTCTATATGGGTAAGAGCTGCCGTCTATCTTTTCTTTTCAGACTCTGACCATAATTTGTCTATAAGTGAGATATACTGGACATTATGATGATGATGATGCTAGCTCCTTTTGGGTTGCTCTTTGAGTCTTTGTTATCCTTCACTTGTAGGACGACATAATCACTCATCCACCCACCTAAAATCCCCTCAAATTTCAATATCCATCATATACACTATTTAGGTTTGTTTTTTTGAAAGGTGCTCTATTTATTTAATGTCTACATAATGGTATTACTTTCTATTTGCAACTCTCATTTCAATTTGCACAAATATAAATAAGTTTGACCATAAATCTTTATCCAACACAAAAGAAATATATGTAAGGGTAAATAAGTAAAAATATATAACCTAATATTGAATTAAAAATAATATATTTAAAGGCAAATAAGTAAAATATATAACCTAATATGGAATATATTTAAGGGCAAATAAGTAAAAATATACTTCATAACTTAATATCGAAATAAAACATTTAAAATGACTAAGCCAAAAAAAAAGAGTGAAAAAAAAGACTATTATTACTCTTTTTGGTTCAAGAATTAGTTTAATTGTTTTAATGCGTCTCACTAAATTTGTCTTATTTTTATTTTTGGTCACAATCAACACATGTCTCATAACTTTTTGATAAAATATAGTACATTCTTAACACTTACGGTCACTTTTCATGATTTTTGCCATATAATTGGAATTTGAACTATCGTCGTTTTTTCCTCTTCAAACTCTGATTATAATTTTCCATAAACGGACGGATACACCGACTATGATGATGAATATTTTTGTCATATATTTACTTTTATTTGCGTATTAAGATCGAGGTTGATTAAGTACAGTTACAGACTATCGTTTTCTGTCGCTCCCTCATTTTCCCTCCTTATTTCCTTCTCATTCTCTCTCTGATAAACCCTAATAATTAAGATTTATATTGGGGAAGTCATTCCAATTCTTCTTCATTACTCCTATTTCTCTGATAAACTCAATTTCATCTATTATTTGATCGAGTACAATCTTATTTTGGCAAATTGGGGAAGACAGTATTGCTTCTTAAGGTTAGATTTCCATTTTGTCTGTTTAATTTTCATTTTCATTTTCATTTCCTTTTCCTTATGCTTTAAGCATTGTTAGGTTGATTCTAGTGAAGAAATCTGGGTCAATTTATCCATTTTTGCGCATGTTTCTCATATGCCTTTTCAATTTCTTCATGATGCCTTGAATTATGGGTTTTATTTACATGACTCAAATGTTTGATTAAACTGTTACTTCAATTTTCTGGTATGGTTTTTCACTCTCTTAATTACTGGAAAATAATTTGCTATTGACTAATTAGTCCATTTGCAATTACTTAGTATGAGCTAAAGATGATTGGAAAGTAGGTGTTAATGTTTCTGAAATAATTAGTGAAGCAGTTACTAAAGTACTCTATTTGCTCTTCTGTACTCACTTTTATGCTCTACTAATTAATTTTATGACAAGGGAATTGCTAAAATGAATATGGAGTTAAGGACAATGTACTATATAGAAATACTGAATGTAGTTTCCACTTATGGAATTCATATTGCATCTTCATAAAATAGACCAGGGCGAGTTGAATTGGACAATTTGTGGTTTTTTCATAAAGTAGGATAGTTGAGAATCATGGGTTTGACTTGGTGGTTAAAGACTTTTGTAGTTAGTGTTGTGATAATGGTTTGATTTTTTAGTCTTGTCCCGATAAACGAAAAGTTGGATCTTTGTGATGGATGGTGATTACTGATTAGTGAGGATTTGGTTTGATCTTTTGGTTTCTGTAAAATTTTTAGTTGGTAGCGCTGGATGGACTATAAATTGCTAGTACTACAGGCATTTTATAAATGTTAATAATGGTTTTTTCTTGGATGTTATGTGGTGGAATAGATAGAGTAGGAACATGCTATTGCTATTAAATTGTAGTTGATCATGTGTATCGTCAAACTATCAGATGTGGGAAAAATTGCTATGTCAACTAAATCAACTTTTTTCTCCGTTGTGATATGTTAACTAACTTTATCAGGGGAGTGAAGACGAGCGTGATGGACGGGTTGAAAAGGGACATGGAAGAATTAAGTTATTGCATAAGACATACCTGATTCTTTTTTGCAATCATTACCTTCTTTCGTTAAGCAATTTCTGATGAACAATGAGATAGACGAACATATAAAGATACTTCATTGTCCAATGAAAAGGAAACAAAAACGATTAGGCAGAAACCAGAATGATATCTATAATGGGAAGGCTTGCTTGTTTTGAGGGAGCAGGAAGTGTGAGACTTTTAACATGAGGCCCGCTTGAGATGATATTTAAGGTTAGAATAAGACTCATCCCTTGTTATGTTAGACATTTCATTTAAGACTTTGAGGTTTCAACCTTAAATGCCTCCTCCTCTAAGGACATTTGTCTTGTAGAGTTTGATCAAATTCAAGTCCTTTTATATTCCTCTTCCTTGTAAACAAACAAGAACTTGGGACTTTCTTTTATAAATTCTCATTCGCTTCCCCCCAAGACCCTCTAAACAAATACCCCCTTAAAGTAATAATTGCTTGTGCCTATTTTTGCATTCAATAACATTTGTGTTAGTTGAGTAATTGATTTCGAACTAGTAGGTAGAGTGATCTTTAGGGGTTCTCACTCTTTTAATGTTCTAATATATGCTCCCATTCTTGAGGTTGAAGCTTAAAAGCTCAATCCTAACAAACGAAACTGTAGAGCTGTAGAAATGTTATGTGCACCGAATTTAATTGTATCTTTGTTGCCATTTTCTTGATCTAATTCAGTCCTCTTCCTCCCTAACAATATATTTGGATTTTACAAGTTACAATTTCATTGTTTCTAATTCTGTTTTCTTTCGCTTGTCATTTTTTGTTCAGGTTTTAAATTTTGTTTATCAAAGTTGCTATGGAACAGCAACCCTTAGTCAAAGTCTCATTTCGTCTTGGGTCAGAGGTTCACACATCTGGTGGAAGTACAGGCTGTTTATCTGAACAATTGATTTCAATGAAAGAAGAAAGCATGAACATACTCAAGGAATATATCACCAAAAATAATGCTCCAGCCGATGTTCCAGATGAACCACTTGAAGGCTCTTCAGGAGACGAAGATGAGATCTCAAACAAGCCCAAACCAAAGAAGCGAAAATGATGTACTGTTGCTAACTTGTAGGGAAACAAACGGGTACCGACTTATCGTTTTACATAGAAAACAAGCTATTAGCTCATTTGTGTTTCTTTGATCTTTAATGTTGTGCAAGTGCTTGATTAATTTATAAACCTGATTCAACTCAGTAGAATTGAATGGTTTTCTGATTTAAATGTGGTTATTGTGCTATTTGTTCATGATTCTACCTGATTTTTTGGATTTCTCTATGCTAACGAAAACTTTATAAATCCATTTGATATACTTTGTTTTTTTTTAATTGCTTCATTTAACCCGATATAACCTGATTCAACTCAACATTGTTAGCAAGTCTCTCTAGGGTCGAGCTCTATGAGAGTTTTCTCTAGTCGTTTCTCGTGTTAGGTTTTTTCTTCTTTGGAGAATTCTCTGCGGATTTGCTTTTATTTATAGGTATTTCGTCCTTTCCTCTAGAAAAGGAGAGACAATAACACTTGCACTTTGAAGGGAAAAATCACCATTTTGCCCGAGTCAATACCGACACAAATGAAGTGATGTGAGTAGTGAGAGTGACGATGATGAATGGATATATAATGGGGAGGAGGAAGATGATAACCGAATTGCTCTAGGGATGCTTGAGAAGCTATGGACGAAGCAAAACCTTAACCCTAACATATTCATATCAACTATCAAAAAAACATGGCAACGAAGCGTAGGACAATAATCTTTATCGATTCCAATTACATCATTGGATGGATAAGACGAGTGTAACATAGAAGTATATAGAAGTCTCTTTCATTACCCAACATAGAGAAAAGATACAATCAACTTACAAAGGAGTACTAGCATAGATAATAAATCAAATTAGCAATACTAGTAATAGTAATATTTAGGCATCCTTATATCTTCTAAGATCTTCATACCTAGATACTTAATCATAAGATCATCATGATCCACAATACTAAAGTATTTAATATATATATATATATATAAATAAAACACTCAATTTTTAGGAACTTCAACACTTGGGGAAGGGAGTACCACAAGTTGTAGCAACTTTCCAAGCATTAGGAGTATTAACAAACTTCTTAAGGTAAGGATTCTTCATGTATTGACAAAGACATGGTTTTTGTTCCTTAATTTTGGTGCAGCAAATTTGTGTTGGTGGTCTTGATGACGTGATCGCGCTCGCGCAAGAGCTGAGCTGCGCGGGGCTGCAACTCACCGCTTTCGCAACCTCGACATTGTTAGCCAATACCAACACAAGCAATGCCCATATTGCCATGTTCATCAAAGATGGCCTCATGTTTATGACTTTTTTGGGGCTTATTTACTCTTATTTGTTAATTTTTGGGGTTTGGATTTTATTTGTGATTGTATTTATAGATAAGAAAAGGGTGTTTTTATTGTTGCAAAGTCCTACTTTGTGGACTAGATTATTATGTGTACTTGAAATATTTTGGAGTTTTCTTGTGTGAGTAATTATATTTTGGGTCATCATGTCTAAACTAATCATGGGTAACGTGCCTTAGTGCTTTATAGTTGTGTTAAATTCTATTTGGATCTGAAATATCATCATTTAACTTAAATATATCCTCTCCTCTGTTCTGTTATACTTGTTATATTTCACTGTTTACACAATCTAATGCGTAACTTTGACATTTATATCTTAATAGTATAGAATCCCGTGCAATGCACGATGTTTTTTTTAATATATACTCCCTCCTATTCAAGCTAGTCGTCCCATTTGTTTTTGGGCACTATTCACTTAACCCTCTTAATTTGTATTTTACTCTTAATCTATAAGTTAAAACATGGTCAGGTGGAATCTTGTTTGATTCATCTCAATACAATGATTATTAATATCAAATTTTCATAATTTTTAATTAAGATTAATTAGAGATATTAAGGGTTAAAATATTGCCTCGGCAAGTGTGAAAAAGTAAATGAGACTAGTAGTGTGAAAAAGTAAATGAGACTAGATATTAAGCTCAAGTTTTTATTTGTGCAAAAAAAAAGCTCAAGTTTTTATTAATTGTGAATAATCACAATTTTGAATGATATTTGTAGAAAGTGCAAAGAAGTAAACTATGACTTGTGATTTTAAAAGATATTATAATTAGACAAAAAAATTCTCAAAACTATCAAGTTCATAGAAATAAACAAGTTAATTTATTCTTTAAACTTTATATTTTACCTTTTAACTTGAAATATTTGTGAATTTTTATCCATTTTTTGTGTGATAATTAACCTACTAAAAGTGATAATTATAAGGAGATTAATATTTGTGGGTAAGTAACCTATAATTATTTAATTAAGAGATTACAGATTCAAATCTTTGCCTCTATTTTTTAACCTAATAATAAAGTCTAAAATTTAAATCTTTTCCCTTAACTTAAGATCCAAGTTCACCATTGAAAATAGAGATCCACAAGGTTCAATTTGGCATCTAAATCATAACAAATTGTAAATTACAACTCAAAATATTAAAAATCATACCAAATAAAATTGTTTTAAAACAATATGATTTGTTTTGATTTATAATATTGTATACTGAAAAATTATTATTATAATACTGAAAAATGATTTGTTTTGATTTAAATTAATATTGTATACTGAAAAATTATTATTATAATACATCATCATTTAATATTTTTAAATAAATTTTTCGTACAATGAATTGGAGCTTTTAAAATACTCCATTTATGATATTAGTGTGTTTGCATTCTAACTAATTTGAACAACAATATGATTACACAAAATCTCACAAGAGACGGTCTATAGGATAGACCACAAAATTGGGTCAGCCCATTTCCCTTAACTGATTTTTTTTATTATAATATCAATTATATTATGTTATAATCCTAAATGTAAGGTATTATAACCTCGAATATACTATTCTATAACCCCAAATATAAGTTATTATAACCCCAAATAATTTATTATACCCCAAATATATATTTTGGGCTGGGCTTCATGGATTCCGTCTATAGAATAGACCGTCTCCTATGAGACTTACTGATATGATTAAGGTCTCTAATCCTTTAGATAAACAAGATGGACCCCTTAATCATTACGAATTGTAAATTACCCAACACCCTTTGCTATTTAATATTCTCCGTATCACAAATTCTTGCTATAGACCGTCATTTATAACATAGACGGATAAATATGAGTCAACCCATTTTGCAAAATAAGTAACTGATTATTTATCAGCCTTATTTTTAAATTTAAAATCATTGGGTTGGGCTATTGGGAGAGCCGTTTTTGTCATAGACGGTCTTTCAGGAGACCTTTGGTTTGCGTATTGCTCAATTTTTAAATTATATAACAAATTTAATAAAATTTAATATACATATAATTTAAATTTAATATAGATATAATTTAACTTGTAAATGTCCATGAAAAATCATGTATAAGTTTCTTCTTTATTTGATTGTATTCCTTACAAAACATCAATAAAAAAAACTAATTTAGTAGTCAAAACTATGTGTTAGTCTATTTTGATTTGGCAAGAAGACTAAAAAATTAGATATATTAGGTTAAAAGAGATGGTGTATTTAAAAATTAAAGAGAGAATACACATAGCAAATGTAGCAGACTTATACACGTGGTAATCCTGAGGTTTTAAGTTTTTCATGTTGTAACCAAAATTTTTAAAAAATCCACGCGGTAACCCTGAGGTTTACGAAATTGTTCCTCCGTGATCTTTTTGCACATAAAACGGTAGAATTACGTTAGCAAACGTTAATTTTGAAGCTTTAAGGCTGTTGTACATCTATTTTTGCGTCTCACTATTTCAAAGGCCATTAGTTTCAATCTTTTCCCCAAAAATATAAACTCTAACTCTACCATCTTTGGAATTAAGGGAAAAAAAATTAATTTGGATGAAAGATGGTAGAGTTGGGGCTTATATTTTGGGGAAAAATGTTGAAAGTGAATGCATTTTGAGTGGTGAGTCGCATAAATAAGCATACAACAACCTTATAACTTTGAAATTAACATTTGCTAACGTTTTTATGTTCAAAAAGATCACGGTGGAACAATTACATAAACCTCAGGGTTACCGCGTGGCTTTTATAAAAGTTTTGATTACCACGTGAAAAATCCAAAACCTCAAAGATTACCGCGTGAAGTCGTGAAATTTTCTTAAATTTATTACTCCATAATATATATAAAATGAGACAAATAAGTGAAAATGACAATTACATTTTAATCATTATTCGGTGCAAAGAGATTCTCTAGATTAGTTGATCTTTCCTTTTCATGCCTCTTTTTCAAATTACTTTCTTACATTCTGCACGCCAGTGGCCATGAATTATAGTGATACACTGATACTTAATAGTCATCGATCTAAGTTTCAAAAAAAAAAAAAAAAAAATAGTCATCGATCTAATATTCCGCACAGGTTAGGACTCAGGAAAAAAGATAAAATACAAATTATATATGTATCCCGTTCAAGAAAAGGACAAAGAGAAATACGCGCACTCAAATAATTCCCAAAACAATTGACACACCCAATTCGTCACATAATCTTCCTATGGTCCCACTCGTGTGGACACTCAAAAATCACTCAGTGGGCTCGGGCCTACAAAACTCCAGATAGCATTGACTTATATAGAAAATTTGAAATGAATAAGATTTTGAAACAAAAAAAGTAATGAAACAATACCCAAATCAAACTATTCCAAAAACTAAGCGTCTCCTAGCTTTGGGCATAGGTTTGGAGCTGTTCGCAATTAATAAATGCGAACAGAGGGAGAATTTTCAAAAAAAAAGAGTCAGGGCTGTACGCAGTTAGTAACTGCGAACAGGTCAAAAAGTCAGTCAGAGCTGTTCGCAGTTACTAACTGCGAACAGCCCTGTTTGACTTTTTGACCTGTTCGCAGTTACTAACTGCGAACAGCTCTCTTGCCTTTTTTGAACTTTCAAACTAGCCGTTGTATGGTCCAACTATCCGTTATTTCAATTTCTCTATAAATATACTCAATTGCTTAATTCATTTCATATTGTCAAACAAAGCTTTATTCCTTTTGCTAAGGTAAGTTTTCATTCATATTATTAATGTTATTATTCATTTATGTTGATGTGTTTAACTTATGTTTGTGTTAATGATAGATTTATTGGCTATGGAAGAGACTTGTTATTGTGGTTATGAAGTGCAATTTGGTCGTGAGTGGAGCGATACGTATGCCGGTCGTCAATACGTTGCTTGTCCACTATGCGAAGATGACTTGACCATAGGATGCACCTACTTTAGGTGGGTTGATCCGGAGGAGGGCACCGAATGGCAAAGAAAAGTCATTGTTAAGCTTCATAAGGAGAATCAAGAGCTTCAAAAGGAGCTTCATAACTTGAAAAGGGAAGCGAGTGACAAGGCTCGTAGAAGTGAAGAAACCAAAAGGATTTTGAATAAGTTTAAGAAGGAAACTTAGATTGTAATTGAAGAAAACCTAGATTGTAATTGTAGTAGTTCATTCAAAATATATGTATGATTGATCGGTATTGAATGAAATCATATTGAAATTTCGGCAGCATTTTCTCTAATTATTGAGTTGTTTTTGTTTCATTATAAGCTAAATAAAACTTGGAGATCATTATAAGCTTAATAAAACATACAACTAATATATATACATATGTTTAAAACATAAAATCAAATATATACATAAGTTTGGAAGATTCGTAGTCAAATATACAACAATCACGACGACTCTTCTACTGTGTCCAAAGTGGGTCGTCTCCTATTCCTCCTACGATAGTAAGAGGCGCTCGGGCGTAGATTCGGTAGGGGAGGGGACTGATAGTGAGATGACTGAGAGGGCTGAGTTGGTTGAGATGGCCCAGCATCGTCAACTCTGTAGGATAAATCCAGCTCCTCCAGATGATCTTCACGCGCTGGAGTTGAAGACCCCGCAGCAACTTCCGGTATGAAGTGCTGGAACTGCGTGCCAAGTAGCACGCTCTTGGACGCCCTTCTTGGATAAATCTCTCGGACGCCCTTCTTGGACGCACCACATAGCCTCCTGTATAAGTACGCCAAGGCCGCCCTTGTACGTAACAATAACCCATGCAGATGTATATGTATCAATCCTAGCCCTAAGTCTCCACTCACAACCCCGCTTACATTTCAAGGTTAGAACGGATTGGTTTGAGGTCTCCGTTCTATACTCCACATTTCTACGAATATGATAAACTCTAATAGCTTCCAACAAAGCTTCCTTATTATCAAACCTCATACCCTTCTCCAACTCCCCTTCTTCAGTGTAAGTAGTATCACAAGCCCAAGTCCTCCATGAGTTGTCCTCCTCATGCTCTTCTACAGGTGGACACTTAGCATAGGGTGTAGGGGGAACAATTAGAGGAATATTTCCTAAACTCATGTCATTTGCTAAGGCATCTTCATCAACATCCACATCATCGTCAGATGGATCATCATCAAGCTCATTACTCTCAAAACCATCATTCATATCTCCTAAGTTTACTACTTCATCATTTGAAACTTGATTCAAAGGGGGTTCAGAAGGAGTACAAGAAGGGGAAGGATTGAACGGATCTTGAGTGGATATAGGCATAGTTGTAGGAGTAGGATTAGGAATAGAATCAACCACATTACCTAAGGGAACTACTTCCGCATAGATTTCTAAAGAATCGGTCTTCTTCTTTGAATGCTCCCACATAGCATCTAAAGCGTACTCATCATCAACCGGAAGGACACTCGTGAAATACTTAAAACTTATATCAACGGTAAATTTAGTGGGATCCAAACCTATCCTAGAACTTATAAGACGTTTAAACTCATTCAATTCCATGTTTGATTTGCACGCAAACAACTTCTTTCTACCACCAACATACTCAACATCCCCACTAGTTTCTCGAATAGAACCATTCCAATAACACACAATAGTCACACGAAGTGACGCCATTTCTACATTAATACAAACATAATCAACATCATCAACAATTCCCAACAACATCCTAAATTCTAGTAATATATAATTATACATCAACACAAACATTATCCTAAATTCCCAACAACAGCATCATCAACAATTCTAATAAAATTCTAAATTAAGTACTTAATAAGTTCATATAATTCAAATAAGTATTTTAAATTGTGTATTTTCATTAAAAATCAATTAAGTATTTTCATTTGAGTAAATAATAAGTTCATCATCACCAACACATAATCAACCAACAAAATAGAGATATTAGAACAATTAGACATTACCTTGATCAATTGTAGATGCTTTAAAAGAGTGTTGATTGAAGTATTATAACCTACAATGGAGTATTTCAAACAAAGTAAGAGTAAGTTTAATAAAAACCCTAAAAAAACGAAAATGAGTGAAAAAATAAAAAAAAATTTACCTTTGAACAAGCTAGACTACTCCAGACAAGATTTGAAGTACTAAATTAGATTTAGAATGCAATAATTGATGGAGGGAAGGTAATTTGAGAGGTGTTTTAGAGGGAGAAAGTGTCGACTTTTTCTTAGGGTTTTTCGATTTTGGGTGAAATGAGCTACTGGGGAAGGATTCTGTTTTAAAAAAAAAAACACGCGTTTTCTGTTCGCAGTTAGTAACTGCGAACAGCTCAAAATCCCAAAGCTAGCTGTTCGCAGTTACTAAGTGCGAACAGCACCCAATCCTGAGCCCTGGACATTTGACGCTTATTTCTTGGAAATGTTTGATTTCGATATTATTTGATTACTTTTTTTATTTTAAAATCTTATATACTTCAAATTTTCGACTTATATAAACACTTGATGGGTTTCACTCTTTTCTAAAATCATATGATTGTAGGATTAACCAGTTATTATATGCAAGTCTATAACCTACTATTTTAGTGATGTAGGATCTTCCTTACACGTGAAATATTTAGTTTGCAATAGGAAGCAATAACCCTTCCATCACTTTTTCTCTATTGTGACAATAATTAACCTCTCGTTTTTGTTGGAATGATTTACCGATAAATTACAAACAGTGTGTACACTTTTAAGTCATCTAAATCTTCCTTCTATTACCGTATGATTTTGAAATGATATCTACTTAGCTTATAAAATGTATACATCTCATGTTTTTTTCCAATTATATAATAATATTGCGTCTTAACAATAAGTCTAATCTAATTTAACAAATTTTCCCTTGAGCCGTCAAACTAGATTTCTTAAAACTCGAACACTTCACCTAAATGATAATCAAGCATTTTTGTGAAAAATCGTCTCATAAAATAATATATAAATTATTAAATCGATGATGAAGAGTCTAACAAGATACCAAGACACAAATATGATACTCAAATTCGGAATACACGCATTTTTATTCTCAAACATTTTTAATTTGGACGTTAAAAATAAAGCAATATAAAAAAAATAAAAAAATTTGAAGCAATGTAAAAATGGAGCAACGTACCCACCTAGTATAATGAGTTAATGTATAGCAAGATATTTTTGAAAACACAAATTCTCACATAAGATGGACTTACAGTGATACATGTCTAAAAATATAGAATCAGCAAATTTGTAATATAGACTAAAATGAAAAATAAGACAAATTTATTAATACAGACCGATAAATAACAAGTTTAGACGTTCCTCGAATTTTTCGAGATTCTGGATTTTGTGATTTTATTTGCAGGTCTTTCTAGAGCTGATAGTCTCATTGGCTAGCGGGCACAACCACCTTATTTGATATGATTTGTGATGTTCAAACCCCTCCTGAAATCCTGATTATAACTTCTATAAATATGATATGAAAAAATTAGCTATAAATTTAAACATGGTGAAGAAAAAATACAATTATTTTAACTTATATTTTGAAACCCAAAGACAAGCAATTTATATAAAACAAAAGTAATGAATCCTTTATGTAAAATTATATTTAAGACCCTTAATTTAGGAGACCTATTTTTTTTTTTTTTTTTGAAGTTTAGGAGACCTTAATATTATGCATTATTTAGTGAAGGATTCCAAGCATTGTTGTAAGGTATATCATCACTAGTTCAAAGTTCAAACCATGAACCAACAACCATATAGTCAAGAAAATGGAATAGGTGGAGAATCAACTATATATGCTACTTTATATTTGATAACTACTACACTCTCGCTTTAAAAAATTGTTACAGTTATATATTACAAAGATTAAAAAACAGTGAAACTATTTGAATGGTATGGATGATATTAATGATGAGTTAAAATGCGTTGATAATACTAAACGAAAGATCGTGAAAATATTTTTATAAACAGAAACTGTAATAAAGTAAAAGGGACAGACTAAAAAGAAAAGTATAACAATATCTCAGCAGTAATGGACTAGTTGACAAAGATTCATTTCATACCTTTATTAGTAAATATTGGAAAAGGAGTATCTTTACACTAAACTTGCTCTTTTAATATTAATATTCTTGAGAATTATACTTCTCTAAATGGGTAGAATCCCATAATACACTATAATTTTCACCAATCAAAATAAAGCATGAAAAATGATGGATCACAACAAATTAATACTCCATTTGGAATAAGATCACAAAAAATCTATCAAAAAATGCTTTAATTCATTTTTTCAAATTGAAAAATAAGTCTGATATAGATTTAGTGCACAATATTTTTACTTTAC
This sequence comes from Amaranthus palmeri, assembly GCA_019776075.1. Taxonomy (NCBI): domain Eukaryota; kingdom Viridiplantae; phylum Streptophyta; class Magnoliopsida; order Caryophyllales; family Amaranthaceae; genus Amaranthus; species Amaranthus palmeri. The sequence continues at coordinate 531,046 of JAAKBH010000278.1, forward strand.
ACCACTCGTTAATCATTTTTTTACAATCCTACACAATGTGTTCCCACTCCAGTAATATCCACTTTCCAACCTATACTCGCTAAATTTAAAGTTATGCGTATAATTTTAATTTATATACTAAGTCCATACAAGACTAAAGCCATGGCATATTTATGGAGTATCTTGTTCATCTCACATATTTGTGGAAAGGAAGATTCCACAAGTACAGACCAAGGGGATAATCCAATCACAAGTTGTAAATTCTAGTAGATATATATTTATTTGGATTATAGTGTAGGCTGAGGGTAGGGTCGAGGCAGATTCAAAGTTAGTTAATGATGTTAACTGACGATATTCTATTTGGTGGCACGTTGGAGCACTCGGGGTCACGTGCCCCTAGGCGGTTTTTTAAAAAAAAATATTTAACGAAGATTTTTCTATTGGTAAGAGTAAAAGTGTAAAATTAATACTAAAGTGTTTTGATGATAAATACTCCCTTATTTTAGTAATTTTGTTGTATTTATTTATTTTATCTCACTTTTTTAATTAGTTCAGTTGATTTAGTTTGTTCCATTTTTTATGTGGTATGTCGTATTTTAAATTTTAGCAAATAAGAGTAAAATAGTTGTTAATTTTGCAAATAAAACTCTGTCGAAATCTTATCCATTAGTTGGTGCCCCAGGGGACTCCGAACCCTGGATCCGCCACTGATTCTGTAGGAAATAATATATTTAGAAAATTATATGCAGAATATTTTGATTTTATTCTAGAATAATATTTTAAGTGTTTAGGAAGTTAAGATCTTTTTTAATATTTAGAATATTAAGGTTATTCTGTTTCCTTATTTTTATTCCTAATCTCATGTATAAATAGAGGTAGTACCTCTCATTATTATTGAATACAAATAAAGTATTCACCAGATTAAACCCAAACCAAATTCCGCATTATGATTTTCTACATGGTATCAGCGCCGTAAGGTTTTCCTGGACGGAATAACTATATCGGTATTTTATCATTTATCATAATCGAAAAAAAATTGATCAAAACAAAAACCAATTCAAAACAAAACCAATCAAACCAAACCAAATCAAAAACAAAACCAAAACCAAAAATCACCATGATTTCCATGGCATAAATGGAACAAATGTTCCAACTTTTTCAAAAAATGACTCAAAAACCCAACAACCCAAAATCCAAAATATTGAACAAAATGATGAAATTAACCGACCCAATTTATCTTTTACCATTTTATCCAAACTCAAAAAAATTAGAAATCAATTACGAAAAATGTGCTGAAGAGATTATAAAAATATCCGTTGTAAAATCAAAAGATCAACTAGCGGATTTTCTGATCAAGGTAATTGGCTCAAAAGCATTGAAGAATATTATTAGCAAGTTCGGTCATGGTGATCCCAAGACCAAACTTGAGGGGGAGTGTAGGAAATAATATATTTAGAAAATTATATGCAGAATATTTTGATTTTATTCTAGAATAATATTTTAAGTGTTTAGGAAGTTAAGATCTTTTTTAATATTTAGAATATTAAGGTTATTCTGTTTCCTTATTTTTATTCCTAATCTCATGTATAAATAGAGGTAGTACCTCTCATTATTATTGAATACAAATAAAGTATTCACCAGATTAAACCCAAACCAAATTCCGCATTATGATTTTCTACAGATTCAACTTATGTATATAATCATATATATACCTAGAATAAATACTACTCCATTTGTTCCTTTTTGTTTGTCCTTTTTAAGTTTTTCCACTTTATGAGAGAGCAATTTAAATTTGATTTTTGAAGTATATATATTCAACATGTGGGATCTTGTTAGATTCGTTTCTAATGCAAAGAATTTTAATATATAGTTTTTACAAACTTTTTACGTGTACTATGAGATATCGAGGCTCAACATTTGCTTTAAAACACGTGAAAAAGTAAAGTGGGCAAACAAAAAGAAACAAAGGGAGTAATATATATAATGGTTAAGTGGTAGAAAATTTGCTATGTTAGCGTACGTATTCACTTGGATACAAAATTCCCGAAACACATTTTTTAAAGATATTATCGACATTATTTAATTTTATTCTAGATTCATTTCTGAAGCTAAGGGAATGATAAGGCTAGATGAGATTTGATCTTAAGACCTTGGGGGTGTTTGGCAATTGGCTGTTGGCTGTTGGCGGTTGGCTTTTTTAGTTGGCTTGTTTGACCAGCTGAAAATGTTGGCTGTTTCTATTGGCTTTTAAGCTAGCTTAAAAAGCTAGCTGTTTGTGGAGATGTTTGGTAAATTTAAATGTTGGCTGTTGGCTGTTTATTAGAGAAAAAGTGGGCCAACAAGCCAAAAGTCAACCCAAAAAGCTAGCTGGAGTAGCTTTTTCATTTTGGCTTAAAAGCCACCTTTTCAGCTGCTTTAAAAGCTATTTACCAAACACGTTTTTTGGCTGTTTGACCAACTAACAAGCCAAAAGCCAAAAGCCAACCAAAAAGCTAAGCGAAAAGCCGATTGCCAAACACCCCCCTTGTCTGAGAAAAACGGTAATTCGACCTGAGATAAGACCCGAATCTCTATATTTATTGTAATGTCCACTTGTAAGATTATTCTATAAAATTAAAGGCTAACAGGTTGGGGCTCATTTAAGCAACTTGCTGAACGAATCGAACTCTTATCATATTTCACAACCATGCATTCTTCAAATTATACTTCTTTTATAAGATGCTCTTCCTTAGTTGACATATTAGAAAGTTTGATTAATGTATACAATGTGACCCAATAAGTTATTTGCTGGGATTCAGTCTTGTCTGAGTTGGAGTAAATACCACTTTTCTGAACTGGGGCGGACCCTTAATTGACATACTATAAGGGTCCTATTTAATTTTTGGTAGGTTTTGAACCCCTAATCAACAATATTACACGAAGGCACGTCACCCATCTGAGCTACGCTTGACTGATGAACGAGTTTGTTAATATACGAGATGCCTGTAGTCGGAGTCCTTGAGGGTCACCTTGAATAAGCCTAGAATAACCGCCTCAGATTCTGAGTGTGATCTTGAATTCGATTCTCACGTAACTCTCCTTTCAGTCACTCAGCCTATACTCTATGTCCCATTCAATTTTCCATATTGTGGACTTCAATGAGAGAGCTTTATAAGCTAAAAATATACATAACAAGGGGATAAAGTGGCCTTTCAGCTAAAAAAATCATTAATCATCTAAATTGTCAAAGTATATAACACATTTCATGACTTCAAGCTTAAAAATAAGATTTTCACTTTTAATTGAGCTTATTTTTAACAAGCTACGAGAATTCAACTTAATTAAAAATCATCCACCCTTATTTTAATTTTTAAGTAGAATATTCTAGCAATGAATTATCAAGCCAACTTGAGAGTGTGACTATTGACATATTCAAGCAATTAAAGTTTACAATGAATATATAATTAGAGATATCTATTTTGTGGTTCTATTCTAAGGAATCAAAGATCTCAACAAATTCCACAATCTTTTGATCATTTGTCTTTAGCAAAAACATGGCTTTACTCAAACCAATTTATCATCCTATAAATAGCATGCATTGCTAAGACTCTCAACTCACAACTCACAACTCATAACTCAATTTCCTTTTTTTCAGCCTATCCTGTAATTTTCAAAAAAATCTGCATTCTTATTCCACTCGTGTCTCCTTTACTCGCCGAACAACCTAACTAAGAATACACGATGGATCGTAACTCAAACAATTCAACAAGATCATCGACTTGGACACAAAAGCAAGATAAGGCTTTTGAAAGTGCTCTTAACAAATATAACAAGGATACACCTGATCGATGGCACAATATTGCCAAAGAAGTTGGTGGAAAAACTATTGAAGAAGTTAAGAACCGTTATCAAGACCTTATACACGACGTTCAGAATATTGAAGCAGGCCGAGTTCCCTTCCCTTATAATTGGGCTATGTGAACTTACACTATGATATTTGCTATCAACTCAAGGTGGTAAATACCTTGCATTGTTAGTTCTAAGCTTTTAATACTAAATCTATGTTTCTTTCTTGCTTTGTGCCCTCGTTTAATCATCTATTTTGTAAATCATCAGTCGATTTATATATAAATTAATAATTTTCGATTTGCAATTTTTAAGTTTAGACAATCTGCGAATTACGGCTTTAATTTATTTTATAGTTATAGCCATAAAATATTTTTATCTAGAACCAAATAAGTACATGCATGCATATGTAAGCAGATGTTAGATACTAATTATCCTTTATTAATTATCTTATCACTACTAACATATATAAGAATAGGTGCTCTCTTAAGAGACCGTCTTTTATAAGGACGACTCTCAAAAGCTCAGCTCAAATCTATGTTTAGAGTTGTAATAATGTATATTCAGAATTGGACTGGGCTTTTGAGAGCCGTCTTTACAAAAGACGGTCTCAATTAAGAATTTGTGATATAAGAATGTTTTAAATTGCATGGACACACGTTCCTCTAATTATAACAAGTGTGTGAATTTAATCGAATTCTTAATATTTCTTTATTTTCTACTTGATTATTAAGTATATTTTTTATATGGCAATATGCATAATATTTTAACATGAATCAAATCTATACTGGATTTTACTTTTAACTTATAAAAAATAATATGGCTGGGCTCGACTTTCCACCAAAATCTTCTCCTTAAAATAAACATTTTTCTTTTCGGAAAGGCAATAATTAACCCTTAATAAATATATAAGTATATTAAACAAAGTCTTCTATAGATGCAATATGTTTTTTCTTTTATATGTTTTTTCTTTTTTTTTTTTCCATTTTACATATTAAATGCTTGTGTAAGTTTGTAAGAACATTCTCATCTCCATTGTCCATGACAATACCACTTTAAGTTTGTTATAGTATAGAATGCCCTTTATGATAGTTTACAAGTGTTTAAAATGGTCATAGTATAAAATTTCTAGTCAACCAAATTGGATCGTATGTAGTCTTATCTAAAGTCAGACCAAATCAGAAATTTCGGTTTGAAAATTTTTCAGACCGGACCAAATTGTTTTTAAACGGTATGGTCTGGTCTACGGTTATTTATTTTTATATTTTTATCCAAATTAATACATGTATTTATGCAAATATTTCACACTTACTATTAATAAATATAATTATTTGTAATTAGTTGATAACATCAACATCATTCAAGTATATATTGCCATATAAAAATAACTACATCTTAAAATATCTAGGTACTAACTTAATTTTTTACTTACAAAAATATGATTTTCGACCATAGTACGTTTTGCGGTCCGATCTGGTCTAAAAAAATCGTGATCAGACCGTAAATCGTAATTTAGTTTGAAAAAAATCAGACCAGACCATTTAATTTGTAGACCAAACCAAATACTAAAATTCTAATTTGATTTACGATTTAGACCAAACTTTATTCAGCCTAATCTAACCTCCTAATTGCAACCATATTTACTCTTTTGTTTATTTATTATATTTAAATAATCAAATTTTGTCTATATAGCAAGTATCATTTTCCAAAAAAATTAATATTACTTTATTCTCACACTAGATAGTGCACGTGCGATGCACCGTTTTTTTAAGAATTTCTAATACATTTATATGAACTATAAAATCAAAAATTTAAGAAAAACATTTTACAATATAGTTACATTTCATTTCACTCTGAACAGTTGTGTATATTGCGCATATTGCATGATATTTTGTATTGTGCGCGCAAGTGATTATGAAAATTTTGTTGATAACAAATAAATCACAACAAAAGATAAATAGTATTATGCTTTAATCATTTCAAAATATCCAATATATCAAATAAACCTCAGTTAATAAATAAAAATGAAAATATTTTATAAATAATTGAAAAAATAAAATAAAATAAAATATATAATTCTCTAATACATTAAATGACACAAAAAATAATAATTAGATTGTAGTAAGTCAAAGATATGAAAATAATTTATGGGAGTCATAACAATGACATCATCATTCAATTTTAGAGGGAAAGCTTTTATTGAGAAGATGACACTTAAGCAACTTTTTAAAATGATGATGTCAGCTGTGTTTTGCTTTAGTAATAGTTATAGATAAGTCTCCTACCCTATAATAAAATATGAAAATAAAAAAATAATTTATTATATAAGTTCTTTCTTGTTCAAAACTAGGGATAGGCGTGAGGCTGGTCCAACCAGACTCGATTTCAAACCCATTAATTTTGGTATACCCACATTCGAACGCAAACCCCTAGGGTCTGAAAATTTTGATCTAGACTCAAACCCGGTTTGTCGGGTCTAGGATCCTAGACGATTTCAAAATGAGTCTTGAATTAACTATTCATACTTAATTTTTTTAACACTTTAAAGGTATTATTAACACTAAAATTGGTCTATGTGTTCTATATAAGTCTTAACTGAGTCCAAATAAATCAAAAAATAGATTTACAACGAACATAAAATTAATTTGAATTCTGTAATAAGTCGGATCTAAAGTGAATCTGACGAGTCTAGGACAGTCTAATAGGTTTGACTCTTAAATGGGTTAAGAGAGAAGGTTTGGATCAAGTATGGGTCCGAAAACCCTAGATCCAAACCCATTATTATTTTTGGATCCGAAGACCGTATATTAGACGAAGCCAATCCTATTCAAAACATTTTTTGTTCGAAACAATTTCTCCCTTATCGATTGCTTCGTCCAGCCAGAATCTTGTTCTACTGAATCCAAAACAATCAAATTCAACATATTTCTTCTTTTTGATTAATCCATTTAGATTTTGATATTTTGTTCCCCTTTTCACTGATCTAGGTTTTTTTTCCGAGCGGTGAATTGAATCTAGAATCAAGATGTACAACGGAATAGGGTTACAAACTGCTAGAGGTTCAGGAACAAATGGATATGTTCAAACTAATAAGTTTTTGGTTAGAACGAAAACATCAAGAGTCGCTGTTGATGGAAACAAAGGGTATGGGCCTGATCAAGGTATGGGTGGTATCAGCAAAAAGGCCAATAAGGAGATTCTGGAACACGATCGTAAGCGTCAAATTGAGCTTAAGCTTGTGATTTTGGAGGATAAGCTTAGCGAACAAGGGTATACTGATGCTGAGATTGCTGAAAAGCGTGACGAGTTGAGGCAAAAACTTGAGAGCGAGGCGGCTGCTGCTACGGATAATGATGGTGTTCGTGCTGTTACGAATACGAAGTAGGTGTTTTTTTTCCTCTTTTCGATTGAATTGAGACCATTTAGAATTTTTTAGGTAAGTTAGGGTTTCAATTTTTGATGCGGTGAACTTTTGTTAATACTAAGGTTTTATTTTTGTTTTCTAATTATTTGGGTCTAATGGAAGCGAGTAGGAGTATTATTTCATACTCAGTTATGTGTTGTCTTGTACCTATGACGAATTAATCTTGCCTTGGGATCTTATTGAGACTGGTGTTTTTGGTTTTGAAATGAAAACCTTAACCGGAGAGTGGTATGGTGATAATCTTTTAAATGCTAGAAGGGTTTGAAACTAGACTTGAACATAGAAACTAATTGTAGGCCTTTGGATCCTCTAGCAAAATTGTAGGCCTCAAATACGAAAAGCCCGCACCTTCGCCTTGCGCCTCTGTAAAAAAGACTTTTTGCGCCTCAGTATGCCTCGTGCGTTTTAAAACTAAGGAAGCTATATATTGTGAATTGTGATAGTATTTGATGACATATGTTGAGTGCAAACATAACTTATCTATATTGGGAAGAAAGTATGCTCCTTTTTTGTTGGAATGTTGTCATTTTGAAAACTTTGATGTATTTGAAGTCATAACAAAATTGTGAAAATAAATAAACAGTATCTGCATTTTTTATTAGCTCGATAATGTCTGCACGTATGATTGATTTTTTTAATTGCTTTGCCTAGGGCATCAGATACAGAAACTCACCAAATCGCAGCTAGGAAGGAGAAGAAAATGGAACAATTGAGACTTGCTCTTGGGATTGTTGAACACAATGGCGATGCAATGGGCAAAGTGAATGACCTAGATATTGACAACGGTGATGACAGCAGTGACAGAGAAGAAGGTGAAATTTTGCATGGTGATGGGAATGTTAAAACAGAGAAGATGTACCAAGTTGAAGAGAGAACCAAGGGTCGTGATGTGAAATCAAAAAAGGAAGAGAAACGAAGAAGGCATGAAAGTGAATCTTCGGAGAATAGTGATGGGAGTGATTCCGGAACTGATTCTGATCGAGAAACGAAGAAACAGCAAAAAACTAGCAGGTTGTTGAAGAAAAATGTCTCTGATGATGAATCTGACACTGATAGCAGCAAGTCTTATAGCAGTGGTCAAAAGAATATAGGCAGACACTCTAAAGTGTCGAAAAGGTATGATTCGGGCCGTGACCATAGCAAAGAATCACCTGAAAATAGAACCATAAAATCAAAGCAGCTTTCTTCTAGAAGTAGGCATGGCTTTAACAGTGAGCATGATACCTACGAAAAAATCTCTGATAAGTCTGGTCGAAGTACAAAGTCAGTGGTGTTAGAACCAAAGAGAAGTCAAAGAAGTAGGAGGTATGATACTGATGAGGATGATGATTCTGACCATGAAGGTAGAAAGGAGAACAGTCGTAGAAGAACTAGGCATGGGTCTGAAGATGATGATTCTGATGTTGATGTGAAACAAAATAAACTTGTGAAAAATAGAGAGAAGCAATCAAGTTATTTGAAGAGCAAAGCAGACTTGAAGATGAGAGAACGTAGGAGGTATGATACTGAAGAGGATGATGATTCTGATCATGAAGGAAAAAGGGAGAAGAGTCGTAGAAGGGCTAGGCATGATTCTGAAGATGATAATTCTGATGTTGAAGCTAAACGAAAGGAACTTGTGAAAGAAAAAGAGAAGCAATCGAGGTATCCTAAGAGCGCAGCAGATGTGAAGATGAGAGGAAGTAGGAGGTATGATACTGATGAGGATGCTGATTCTGATCATGAAAGAAAAAGGGAGAAAAGGGCTAGACATGATTCTGAAGATGATGATTCTGATGTTGAAGCAAAACAAATTAAACTTGAAAAAGAAAAAAAGCAATCAAGGTATCTGAAGAGTGAAGCAGACTTAAAGATGAGTAGACGTAGAAGGTATGATACTGATGAAGATGCTGATTCTGACTATGAAGGAAAAGGAGAGAAAGGTCGTAGAAGGGCTAGGCATGAATCTGAAGATGATTATTCTGATGTTAACGCGGAAAAAAATGATCTTGAGAAAGAAAAAGAGAAGCTATCAAGGTATCCTAGGAGCACAACAGATGTGAAGATGAGAGGAAGTAGGAGGTATGATACTGATGAGGATGAGGATTCTGATCATGAAAGAAAAAGGGAGAAGAGTCGTAGAAGGACTAGGCATGATTCCGGTGATGATGATTCTGATGTTGAAGCGAAACAAAATGAACTTGTGAAAGATAGAGAGAAGCAATCACGGTATCTGAAGAGCAAAGCAGACTTAAATATGAGAGGAAACGATAAGGAGCATGACAATTATAACAAATATGGTGATGACCGGAAAATGCATACTAGGTATGAAGCTGGACAAAGTCATACAAAGCGTGAGAAACCAGAGGAAGTTGATGGAACTAGGAGACATGATAGGAGAGAAGATGTAAATGTGAGGAGGCGTGAAAATGGGGAGGACAGCTTGCAAGGAAGCAGAAAGCAGGAAAGGAAGGAAAATATTGATCAAGACAGGAGGAAAGCGGAAAAGGAGCTAGAGGACTATGATCGGAGAAAGATGGAGAAGAAGGAAAAAGAAATGCATGAAAGAAGAGGACGGGAAAGAAAGGATGAGGATGAGTTAAGAAAGAGAAAGATGGAAAGGAGGTCGGATGGTGATGAGCAAAGAAAAAGGCTAGAAGATAGGGAGGAGGAAGATTATAGAAGTAAAAGGAGAAGGCATGACAAAGAAGAAGATTCACCCAGGAGGCATGAGAAAAGCCGATCTGATGATGTCCGTAGGCGTCGTTAATGTTATGGGAGCTGTGAGGCCGTGTAAGTTTTTTCAATCACTTTGCAGATATATTTTTTGTAAGTTTTAATTATCTAACAGAAGTGTGACACCAGTGTGTAACAAATAGTTGGAAAATCATTATTGGCTTTTCATTGAGAACTTATAGAATTTTAGCTTGTTCAAGCTTCTCATTGGATATCCAAAGCATTATTTTTATTCTTTTAGCAACTAATGAAAACTCTACATCATTTAATGATCCCTTATATCGTGTTGAGACGCTTTTAATTGCTTCTCATGCAAGTTCATATCAGAAAAGCATATAGTCACCCCGAGTCTATCAAGTTGCGGAGAAACTTGACAGGCAAAAGAATGAATTTCACAATTGTTTTTGCTCTAAGGTCTTTTTGTGCTAGGATGTAAAATAGGAGTATGTTTCTTTGCTGAGGGCTCTGCATATCATGTGATGGTATATATTGTTTAAAACTGATATATAGAAGTTTTTAGGAACGAGGAAATAAGTCTCAAGCAAATGTAGAGAGAACTTTCCTGGTGAAAGTTATGAAAGTTTATTACTGTGCTCATTTCTGATATTTGTTTGCTATTCCGTTATTGATTGTTAATCAGAACTGTTATTTCTTTACTGATTTACTTCCTGGTATCGTTTTTGCGGGACCAGGATTTTAGGTATAGCAATGTGTATGTTGATCAAGCCAAAGTAAGTTAGGACCTATTTGAGGAATATGACTTGTGAAGTTGTCACTCCCTCCATCTCGGTACAAGTATCCCATTTCTTTATAGTTTTGTTTTGCCATTTTCCTATTTAGAATAGAAAGCTGTTAGTGATTCACACTTGTTAACAGTCTCACAAATTCCCCTAACTTTAATTTCATCCACTAACTTGTACTCCTCCATCCCAATGAATTTGCCCAATTGTTAAGTCATAAATGGCATGGAGATTAAGAAGTTGGGTATATGTGTTAAAGTGGTGAGTTTTTAGAAATAAGAGGGTATAGAGAGTAAGAGGGTGGAGTCATGTTCAAAAATAAAAATGGGGCAAATTGATTGAGACGGGGTAAATGGGCAAATTCATTGGAATAGAGTACTATTTATATTCTTAAAATTTGTGCAAAACTAATAGGGATACTTGTGCTAATACTGATGGAGTATTGTTTATTTGATTGAATATTGTGGGTGCCTTTCTTGTGTATCTAAGTTACTAAGAATCCAAGATTGTTTTAAGGTTCAATTAGTTTAGGGCGTTGTGTAAAATCGATCACTTATTGATTTTGCCCTTGTGATTGCAGGGGGCAGTTCGACAAGCCAGCAGCAGCTACGTAGGTCAAATGTCGATGTTCAAATGATGCCTTGAGACTGATTGTACTTTCTCTCCAACTCGTTTGGCTTTCTTTTCTTTGTTGTAACTCAATCTTTTGGGCTATATGTAAATGCTACCTACTATAGTGCTTTTGTAACGCGTATTGTGAGCTCGGGTTGTTTGTACCGAGACATTGACTGGTACGGCTTTTCCTACTAATATGCATTTTATCTAGAATGTTAGTGTTCATTTACTTATGTGTAACCAAAATTTTTGCTTTCCTTACGGATTATGGAGCGAGTTGTTCAGAAACTTTGATCTGAATCGACATTATAAGGTGTTTTTGTAGCAGCTGTATTGCAAATATCACTTGTCAAGTGCAAGTTAAACGGCAATGATCCAAACATAAATCAAGAAGATGGGGAGAAGACCATAAGCCTCGTTTCGCGCAATAGCAATGACACTCGTGGAATCACCTTTAAGATGAACACGAGTAAAACCGGACCTTATACACCAAAGACATCATCTTTACCATAATCGATATCCCATCTTCCATTTGTAGTCCGGGCGCCCGACTGCTGGAGACGTGCGCGTTGAAGTTCAGCTTAACCCATCCTTCATTGATTAGGAGGTCTCCAATTCATGTTTAATGAGTGTTTTAGTTGTAATTAATTAGTGTTCATTTTTGATTATTTAGTTTCAATCTTATATTATTTATTAATTTTATTAATCTTTGTTTATTTATCCAGAAATAGGTATATTAGTTTAATTAATCTTGTTTATTTATCCAGCAAAAGGTAGCTCAGTTGGTTAAGGAGTCTCCTAGCCATGTGGTTTCGAGTTTTGAACCAAGCAAAGACATTTACCGTCTTCCTTGGTCTCTTACAGATGTAGTAAATCCACCTCTTGATCATCTGGGTTGAGTCGACTAACTCTCAACTAGTTTACCTATTTATGGTTCTTTGCTAGTTAGAGTCTCGAACTGGTGGTTTTCCCACTACAAATTTCACCAATACTTAAAAAAATAATCTTGTCCATTTTAAGAAAAATATCATGTTTAGTTTTAGTAGGTTTGTTTTCATGTTTTTTTAATTATGTGTATGTAGTTTAATTTTAGGTTTTTAATGGCCAATGCATTTTTGGGAGGTGTTTAGGGTTTGTTTGGATTGAAGGAAATGGAGGGAAAGGAAGGGGAGGGATTTGGAGGGAGGAGGTATTCCTTGTTTGGATAACAAATCGGGAGGGAAGGGATTTGGAGGGGAGGGATTTGGAAGGAAAATTTGGATAAATTTTGTTAAGAAGACAATCTCTCCTAAAGAGGAAAGATTTGGAAGGAAATTTTCCATCCTTTTCTCTTCCTTTCCCTTCTAAACAAACAATATACACTTTCCCTCCTTATCCCTCCTTTTCCTTTCCCTTCCTTTCTTTCCCCTTCCTTTCCTTTCTTTTCTCTACTTATTTGCTATCCAAACATAGTGTTAGTGATTAGTATGATGTTATTATCGATTTTATTCAGTAGGATTTTATTCCTTAAAAAATATAATTGCCCCTATAATAACGGGTCATCGTACTTGCAGCAAAATAATTTGTGTCTCATGATCCGACCAAGTTAAGGCGGGTCAGGTACTCGATTCGTAACTTATAATTATTTTAAACTAATCCGCCCGTTGAAATGCGGATCAGCCGGTCGGGTTTTTTTGAACAGGCCTACTTTTAACTAATGCTAACTGCTAAGAAGGATCGTCAATGGAAATGATCAAGTTATACCCCTCAACAAGGGCGAAATAAAGATTTTTGAAGCTTTGTTTTTGTTATGTCTTTTAAATTATAGCCTTTATTATACTACCTCCGTTTATATTTATGTGCAACTTTTAGCCCAAGTACGGTTGCCAATGCAAAAATTTGTAGGGAGAAATTAGAGGAAGTAGGTATAGGTAATTAAGGGAAAGAAGGAGAGAGAAAATGATGGAAGTAGGGATAGGTAAGTAAGAGAAAGAAGGAGAGAGGAAGTAGGGATAGGTAATTAAGGGAAAAGAAGGAGAGAGAAAATGATGTGATAGGTAATTAAAGGAGAGAGAAAATGATGGGATAGGTATTTAGATAGGTTATTTTTTACTAAAAAGGAAAGAAAAAAATGAGTTGCACATAATTTTTAGCGGACAAAAACGGCAAAAGTTGCATATAAATATAAACAGAGGTAGTATTAAAAGATAATTTTTTTTCACTTAAAGAAAAATAATTCAAGATAAAATGTATTTTAACATTATATTCTGAAATTGCTTCAAATATATATATAAAAAAAAGATAAAAGTTTACAAGCAAAATCACTCAGTTGATCAGAATCAGACCTGAATAGCACCATTTAACATTTAAGGCTCTTTATTTTTAAGGGCCCCTAAGCAATCGACTACCCCACTTATGCTCGGAATCGGCATTGTACCTCAAAATTAAGTGTATTAACCCATTCAATCCTTATATCTCATGATAATTGATCATGAAAACCTTTACGGCCCGTTTGGTAGGTGGTAATAAACCGCGGTAATGGGAATGAAAAATTAGTATAATTTTAGTTGAAAAATCTCTTGGCTACCTTGATAGCCATGCTTGACAACCTTCAATCACCTCATTTTGTTCATAAATTTCATTCCAATGCATTACCAATTAGAGATGTGGTATTAGGTGGTAATGGAAATTTGTGAACAAAAAAACTTTTATATGATCAAAGTTTCATTACCATGGGAATGACATGAAAGTTTTGATGAAATTTTACACTATAAATCATTCCCATTACCACCATTTAGTACCATTAACCAAACGGGTCGTTAATACTATGATCTACTAACCTCTAAAATGGTATTTGACCAAACTAATCTACCTTTCACCCTCAACCTAACTTGATCCAAACTATCATGTTTTCTCCCATCTTCAACCATAAAGTTAAATTTATGTCCCAATTATTAGATATTTATTTATTTAGGATTTAAGATTAATTAATTAATAGCTCATAAATTTTAAGTATAAAAGTAAATGTTTGATTAATTCGTTAAACTATTCAGTCAAATTTAAAACTAAGACGATGTCATTGAGTGAGTTAGAGTTGTTAAAAATAAACTCAATAATTTAATATTTTCCCGACTTTATATCCAAATTCAATTTTACCCAAGCTCAAAAATAAATTTATAATTACATAAAATACAACATGAACATAAAAAACTCGACTTTAAACCGACCTAAAATCGGCTGAATCCGCTAGCATTAGGGTGGAGTGTGCCTTTTTGTATAGCATTTCTACTGCAATCTATGCTAAAACCCTCCCCACAAAATAAAACCCAGAAAAAAATTGACCCTAAATCGGCGAAAATGGAGACGAGATTATACGTAGGGGGTTTAGGAGAAAGAGTAACAGAGGAAGATCTTCGTACAACATTCTCTCATTTGGGTTCTGTTCGTTCAGTTGATATCATTCGAACCAAAGGCCGAAGTTTTGCTTACATCGACTTTCTTCCTTCTTCTGATAATTCTCTTCCCAAACTGTTTAGTACGGTATATTTTTAATCTTTTTCTTCTTAAAGATGTTCTGATTTTGTTCAATTTCTGCTCAATTTGGTGTATAATTGGTAGATTACAGATATGCGTTGATTTATTGCCTTGATATTGTTACACAATTTGCTTTTCTCTTGCTATGAAATCTAATTGAATGCTTTTGGTCAAATGGGTATTTCTAGGAATTGCAGTTTTGCTTAGTTAGCTTCTTACTTCTTGCTGTTAATATTTTTCCCTAATGCTCATTTACTTCATTGTCTGTTCCTTGTTTTTTGTTACTGATTGGGGTGGTTTTCGTCATGTGCAAGGTGCCCGATTGCACCCTAAATTAAGGAGTTTCGGATATTAGTTTATGGTATTGCCGTATTGGTTTATATTAGTACTTGTATTTTAGTGTATGTATTTGTTTATAGGCTCCAATAAAAAATGAACATGGCCTTAGATAACATTGTATCGTTGCTCGCCTCCTAATTGATTTTCAAGAATATTTTCTACCATGGTTCCATCATGATTCTTTTCTAAGCTAGTATTGTATTCTCAACCAATTCTTTCATTGTGGTAATCGTAAAATTGGATGAAATTGGAGTAAAATACATGTAAAAATGGGAGGAGACAGAAACAAAATGTTGTATTATGAAATGATTTAGAAGTTAGTGTGCGGTACGTGAGGTCTCTAGCTTAACAACAATATTTGGTGAGTGTCTTCGGTGCAAAACACAACATCCCGCTGCCCCAAGGTGAATATGCTATTGTTTGATTCCATGTATGGCTTTCTATTCTTTCCCACTATGGATGAAATCTTGATTCCCATGTTCTGTACATCCTTTATGCATAGTATTTTGAGTTTTATTTGATGCTTTCTAAGGCCTCTTTTTTTACTTGTATGGTTTTATGTGTATACCAGTATAATGGGTGTATGTGGAAAGGAGGGAGGCTAAAGCTAGAAAAGGCAAAACAACATTATATTGATCGGTTGAAACAAGAATGGGCAGAAGATGCTGAACTCTTAAATATGGAAGCTGCCATTTGCAGTAAGGATGAAAACATGGCTGCTGCTTCAGAGCCCAAGAACACCCTTGATCTTGAAAAGATGCAGCTTCGAATGTTCTTTCCCAAACTAAGAAAGGTAACACATTGACATTTGCAAATTACATAGATATCTTCCACTTAGAAGATTACATCACAAATTCACTATAGGTCTCCCTTACCACCATAAAAAATGCCCTCCTGTTCCTGGCTTTTCATTATCACTGGCTTTTCATAGGCTTTCTGTTCCTGGCAGCCAGTTGTTCAAGTTAGAAGTCGTCAATGCATGTTGGGTTCTCTCAGTTAAATTAGAGGATCAGATATGTTAGAGTTGGTGTGGTTGATCTATGTTGGTAATTAGCATCTTTTAGTGCAGGTGGTAGCAAAGCTCCTTCCTTTGGAGTATCATTAATTCACTGCCTAATTCGTTTTATGAGTTTGCGAGTCTCACGAAATTTAACCAAAAGTGAATTTATTTCAAGCTCCTGAATTATCAACTTGTAGGGAATTTAGCGTAACACTTCATCATATCTGCTGAAACTGGCTCATTGCAGGTGAAAGCGTTGCCCTTTCGTGGAACTGGCAAACACAAATACAGCTTCCAGCGTGTTGAAGTGCCTTCTCTTCCAGTTCATTTCTGTGACTGTCCGGAGCATAACAACCCAGCTGAAACCCTTAAAGTAACAAGAGTTCATGAAAAGATCAATAATAAAGGGATTAACTCAAATAGATTTTTCCCTTCAAAATTTGAGGGGATTCAATCCTCTAAAGAATCTCAAGTACATGACTCTGAAATACAAGATGGTGGCATGAACGATGATGAGATAAATATCATGAATTCTGTGATGAAAAAGATTTTGGATAGAAAGACTGCAAAACCTGAACGAAAGGACGTTCATGATTTACCAAAGGATGATATCCCAACTTTTGAGTCTCAAGAGGACAAAATCGAAATAGATGAAGAAACAGACGATGATGATGATGATGATATCAAAATCAATGTTGGGGTACAAAATGTTGAGAATGAAAACTGGGAGCTGCAATCATGCGTAGTTAATGAGGTGCGATTTGTTTAGTTACTATAAATTTAGAATAATTTATTTTTGTAAGAAAATAACTTGGTCTAACTTCGGAGTTTTCCATTACTTGTAAATGCAGATGGCTGGGTCAAATAAACAATTGACTTCTGTTGCTGCCAAAAGCAGTCTTGGTACCCAGAATGAAAATGTAAAACCATCTAGTAAGAAAAGAAAATTATTATCTAGTGAAAATAATGAAAAAGACGTAGTTTCTCCTATCCCTAGAAAGAAAGTTGTCTCAAAAACTCGGTCTGAGGAGTCAGAGCTGCATTTGGAGTTGAATAGGGTAGCAAAACTCGAAACCAAGAAACCAATTACAAGTAGCATGTGGTCTCAGAAGTCTTCATGGAAACGACTGATTGGTGAAGGTGGTACGAGTTCGTTCCAGTTATCGCATGTATCTCGTGATGAGGCTAACATTGACGAGGAGCCTATGTTTGATGGAGAAACATCAAGTGATGACGAGAAACATGCAAGGGTCAGTAATGATGAGCATAAACATGGTGAGACCAACAGTGATGAGGGGCATATGTCTGATGAAGAAACATCAAGTGATGACGAGAAACGTTCAAGGGTCAATAATGATGTGCATTCTGAGCATAAACATGTCGAGAATAACATTGACGAGGGGCCTATGTGTGATGGAGAAACATCAAGTGATGACGAGAATCATGCAACAGTCGGTATTGATGTGCATGATGAGCATAAACATAGTAATAGAACATCATCCGACCGGAAAGAACTTGAAAGGGTCAGTGACTTAGAGCATGAAAACTTGGATGACCAATCATTAAAGTCCAAGGATAGCGAGGAGCCTGAAGTACCTCAGCTGGTTAAACCTGATGCAGGTTTAGACATAGCAGCTAGAGGTAGTTCATGGCTGCAGAAATCCTCGTGGACTCAGCTCGTAGGCGGTGGAAACAGTAGTTCCTTCAGCATTTCACAAATCTTGTCCGGAGACCAAGTCGAAAAGCAGCAGTTAAACAAGGCAAACGAGCAAGTTAAAAGCGAAATGTCTTTTGGTGGCACTCAAGGCTCAAGCTTCGGGTTTTCTGGTACCGCCAAGAAAGGGGATGCCCAAACAAGTTCCGCTAGAGGTATACAATCGAGTAAAGCTCCAAAGGGTAACGATCATGTTGACTCAACAATCACGAAGAAGTCTGATACACACCAAAAAGTATCCAATTCGCTTTCTGAAACCGTTATTGATACTTCCACATTCATTAGAAGTGCTGATTCTATGAAAGAGTGGCATGCTGCTAAAAAAGCTCTTACTAGTACCCTTAAAAGAAAGGACAGCAACAAATAAGGGTTTGCTTTCTTATACTCGACTCGTCCACATTTCCTGAAATTTCATATCGTCTGTAACATTTCGTGAAGTGATCTATTAGGCATCTCGAACAATTTCATTAGACTAGTGTTTTCGGTTTAACTTTGTACCATTTAGCAGTTTTGCAGGGAAAGCTACGACTTCGCTGAATTTGTTGTATTTTCGGGGTTATGAGGATTCATTATCTAATTTTCTTGCATATAAGAGCTAGTGAAAGTGGAAGCAAGAACATAACCATATCCACTTAGAAGTTGCTTGAAAAGTTTATTCTTTTACTGGGGTTTTGCAAGCTGAATTTGTTCACCAACATTTCACCATGTTTAAGTCAATCTGGGCCATCATGTTTTGTAATCAGGCCCTCTCTTGAGAGACCGTCTCTCAAGACCCCATATCTCTCAAGAGGGCGTCTATTATATTTGTTTTGTGATGTAATCTTGTGAAAGTAATTTAAAATCTCCTATTCCATTAATGAATAACAAAACTTGGTAAGACACAAAATCAAAGAATAGGTAGGTACAAAAAGAACTACGACTAATTGGTGAATTGATAAATTTGTTACGAGGCTTGTAAGTTGTAAACAACATCTACACAAGTGAAGAATTGACTGCACATAAACTAAAACGTGGCATTTACTTAATGGGTGTTGTACCACATATAGTTACATAAAAAATTGTGTAACATATTTCATAATTTCACACTTAATGGTATAACACTATTACTAACACAACACTCACTTCTCAATTGTCCTAAAATCTCTAGCTCTTTTTTTTTGAAAATCTCTAGCTCTTATCACACGATATTTATCGAATAAACAAAAATACTCATTTTTTTAACAGGAAGTTTCATATGGTGATTTTAAGTTTTTGACTGTTTCACATGGTAGATAAATATTTTTTTAATTTAAGATGACCTTAAATTTTTAACTTTTCCACTTGATAGGAAAAAATCTAAAATTTTTGTTGAATTTACGTTATTATTAACCATCATGACGACTTTTTTTTCATAAAAACAGACGTTATGATCACCTTTATGGACATACTTTTCAAAAAATTATTCGGAATGAGTACTTAATTTTACAAATAATTTAATATTTGTCTACTATATGAGAAAAATTGAAAACTCTAAATCACCATACGAATTTAAAAAAAGTTTTGCTACCACGAAAAAGAATTGAAAATTCATGATTAGGTGAATTTTTTTTTTGGAAAATTTACTTTTAAACATACAAACTTTGACCCATTTTCCTTTAAACATACAAACTTTCGTTTATTATTTAAACATACGAACTTTGGGGGGTATATTCCTTAAAAGATATAGCCGGTTTTTTGAAGCTTTTTTAACCCTTTTTTAACCGGTTACCCTCTCAAATGTTTAAGGCAAGTTGTTGTTCTTCTTCTTCAAGCTTCTTCTTCAATGGCTTCAATGGCTTCTTCTGGGTTGAATTAGGGTTTGTTTTATTAACATACCAGAATATGATCAGACTGTTCTTCTTCTTCAAGCTTCTTCTTCAATGGCTTCAAATCTCTAAAAATTAATACAAATTCCAGATTTTTTAAAATTTCAGATTTGTTTTCAATTTGGGTTGATTTTAGTGGGATGGTTGCTGGATCTTATAAAAAACATATCTCTATTCGAGATTAGTACAAATTTGAGCAATTACCCATTTTAAATCTCTTAAAATTTGTTGATTTGTTCTTCATTTGGGTTGAATTAGGGTTGAAGATAAAGAATGGAATGGCTTGTTCTTCAATTTGTTGATTTGTTCTTCATTTGGGTTGAATTAGGATTCAATTTGTTTTTGGGTTTGAATTAATCAAAAGATTTTTAGCAATTTAGTTTTTGGGTTTTCATTGTTTTTGGGTTTTCATTTTTTAGTGATAATTGATTTTAATGTCTAATTTTTTAGTGAGAATTGCTAAATTGATTTTTAATTTAGTTTCATACTTTAATCGTGGCTATGGAGAATTGATTTTCAGCAATTTAGCAATTTAGTTTTTGGGTTTTCATTGTTTTTGGGTTCTTGAAGAACCAGATTTTTTTTTTTGTGGGTTGATAATGGTGAAGATGAAGATGGTGAAGATGAGAAGATGAAAAGATGAAGATGGTGAAGATGAAGATGGTGAAGATAAGAAGATGAAGATGATGAAGATGAAGATGGTGAAAAAGTAACCGGTTCATCCGGTTACAAGTCATCCATATCTTTTTGGGAATATACCCCCAAATTTCGTACTACCTCCGTTCCAAAATACTTGCAACACTTACCATATTAGGATATTTCAAATTACTTGCACCATTACTATTTTTGGCTAAAACAATCTACTTATTTTATCTACTTTATTCCTATCCCACTATCACCATCAATCATACATCATCCCATTAATTATTTTTTTTTTTTTTGAATAATACCTGATTCATTAATAAAGAGTCATACGACATCTACATCAGAGTTAAAAATTAGCAAATACATAACAACTTTAACCAAAATTAATTCTAAATTAACAAAACTACGATCGTAGTGTATCAGATCTGACAATTCTGAACATCCTCTTCCACATCGCTATTTGATACAGCCTTCTACGAGGGGGTCTTTCGATCTGTTGTAGTCTTGAGATAAAATTGAAATTGATGTAGTTGATAGTAATTGCAATTTTTGCATCTGTTGTATTATCGCATTAAGCTCTACCAATAAATCAACAAGAGACCAAAATACATAACTCCAAACTCTCACGAGGAGAGAGACTAAAACCCAATATATGGGTACAACAAACCCAATAAATGGGTAGAACAGCCCTCCGATAGGGAGAGGACACAAAATTATTCTAATAATATTTAAAAAGCTTAAAATAGAAAAATTAGGGGCTTACCATCAACCAAAAGGTTGATGATAGCCCCAACTTAAGGTGTTTTTTGTGTAAAGATGAAGAAGAAAAAGAAAATGGAAGGAGGAAGGAGACGGAGGGGCTTACCATCATCCCATTAATTATTTAATATACCCACAAGTCACAACCACTATCTACTTACAATAATTTTTTTTATTTTTATCCTACATATCACCATCAATCATACATCATCCCTACTCTTACCATACTGATTTGACTTGCCTAAATTCCTGTGCCCAAACCCAATGGTGCAAGTAATAAACGAAAGTTTGTATGTTTAAAAGAAAGGATAAATGGAGATTAATAATCCCAACTTTGCGTGATCCGCTCAAAACAATCCCAACTTTCGATTATTTTCTAATATACCTAACTTTGCCACTTTGTTGCTCAGGACATACCCTTTAATATGGTAACCGGTTATAACAGAAAATATGCGAAAATTGGGATTGTTTTGAGCGGATCACGCAAAGTTGCGATTATTAATCTCCATTATCCTTCTTATTTCCATGACAAAAAAGGTGATTTACCTATTATAACCGGTTACCATATTAAAGGGTATGTCCTGAGCAACAAAGTGGTAAAGTTAGGTATATTAGAAAATAATCGAAAGTTGGGATTGTTTTGAGCGGATCACGCAAAGTTGGGATTATTAATCTCCATTTATCCTAAAAGAAAATGGGTCAAAGTTTGTATGTATAAAAGTAAATTTTCCTTTTTTTTCTTAATGTAAACTCTATTATGGCTCATTAAATAGAGAATCTACATATGAAATAGATGGTTTGAAGTTCGATTTCTACCGGGCGTGCAGGATATTGGGAGTATCTTTTAAATAACGATAGACTTCTTGTAACCCTTTGGAGAAATAGGAGAGCGAAGGAAAACAAAAATGGCACGAACAACAGCGGTATCAGCCTCACTGAAGCTTATCTCCCTCAAATTATCTTCTCAATCTCTCTTCGCCATTTCTCGAACTGTTTCCTTCAGCACCTTCCATAATCCTACCTCCAAGAAGAAGAAGCAGTCGGAAAAGAGTAGGGAGAAACCGAAGAAACCATTGATAACCACTTCTACTGTTGCTTTGGCATCAAATTCAGCTTCTTCATCTTCGAAAACTAAATTGAAATCATCTTTGGAGTTTGTGAAGAGGAGAACTAGGTCGGAAAAGGAATTTGATGCTGATTATATTAAAAGCTATGGAGATGAAGAAAGTCATATTCCTGTTTTGCTTGGTGAAGTTTTAGATGTTTTTTCTTCTTCCTTTCGCCTTCATTCTTTCGTCGATTGTACTCTTGGAGCTGCTGGACATTCTTGCGCTGTTAGTTTTCTTTCTCTTTCTGGAATTTTATTGATTTGCAATTGTGGAATTGTATGATTGTTGTTTTTTTATTGTTCAAAATTTGATATTATAAATTGAATATCTAAAACTTCTATGACAGATGATTGATAATGAAAAGAAATTTTGATGAGTAATTTAAGAGTGTGCCAGGAGACCTTTAAATAATTTTTGGTGTATCAATGTTGCTACAATAGTATCCGGACTTTTGCTCCAAATTCCAAAGGTTTACACATCCACACCTACAACATAATGTGCATTCACTAATCACTATTCACTAGTAGAGGCGTGGAGATAACACCACACCTACTTAAATTATGGTTTTTGTTTTAAGAAAATGAGATGAAAAGAATGTCAAAAAAGTAGTAACTAGTGATGATCAACAAGCATAAATCACAGATGCATTCACCAACAGGTCTTTAACATAAATTATGAAGATGAAATCATAAAGTTCAATGAGGAGTTACAAGAAGATTCTCTCCAAGGATCTCTACTTGTAACTCATCAGAAAACCAAATGAATGAATATATTATGAGCAACATTTCATTCCCAATGATTAAAACATTTAAAACCCCTTTTGGTTATTGAATATATTATTGTGGTGTTAGGGACAATTTAGAAGTTTGAATGGAGTTGGTGTAATTATGGATGAATCAAAAGATAGGATCATAAGAGCAAAGATTTTAATGGCAAAGTGCTTGGGAGTTGGGATTCAAGAATCAATTTAAAGGAAATTTCAAGAGGATCCGGGTGCTATGGTGCAAAACATACAAATGACTGAGAAGTTGTATATCAGAGGAGATTTGAGTGGACACGTAGGGTAAACAACTACAAAAGCGTCCATGTAGATTTAAATGTGGAGAGTCTATTTTAGGCTTTTCGCCTTCATACGATTTATTTGTTGCTAACACGTGATTTAAGAAGGGATATAAACATTTGGTGACTTTTGGATGTAGAGTAACTGCAACTTTAATTGACTATTTTTTGACAAGAAGATCTAATAGAGGTAGTTGCTCAAACTGTAAGGATAGTTCAGGAGTGTGTAGCCACCCAACTTAAACTTATAGTTCTAGATGCTCGCTTAAGGAAAGGAAAAGTAGAATTCTGATTTTTGTTTGTGTGCGAGTAAAATTCTGATTTTTCCTCCTTATACAAATGTGCCCATCATCCACTATGAAGCCTCATAACATGTCCCAACATGTTCAGATTACTCCATAGTTAAATTCAAGTGTTTCTCACTAACACATGCATTATTCTGTCAAACAAATGCATCTCCATGTGGAAATATGCATTCGTTAGCCCACTCGACTCTAGCACATAGCGAAAACTAAAAAAATCCTGGCACACTGGAAGTAACTCAACCGGCGCGAGGCCGGTTCTCCAAATCAAAATTCGATTCCTTTGCTCGTTTTGATCAAGCACTTGCACATACATATTACCATTATAATTATGATCTTTTTGGACATCAGATCTTATATTTAATGCTCTTAATTTTCCAACTGTAAAATAGTAAGTGTTTATTCCCTTCATATTGTGGATTTACTCTTTAATCTTAGGCTCAACTGACTTGAAGTTACTTAGAAGTTGTTATTCTTTCTTGCTGCTGATTTTAAACTTCAACCTACAGATAATTCAAGCTCATCCAGAACTGAAAACTTATATTGGACTGGATGTCGATCCCGTTGCCCATGAAAAGGCTCAATATCGAATCAATAACATGCTTAACAGCACGCCTTCCAATACAAATATCAATCCGAAAGCTCATTTGCATTTGAGGAACTATAGAGAAATTAAACAAGTAATTGGCCAAGTTGAGGAGCAGCTTTTATCATCTGGAGTTGATGGAATTTTGATGGATTTGGGAATGTCTTCAATGCAGGTTAATTGTTGAACACTTCGCAATGATAAAATCATAACTTGTTATTGAATTTTATATGTGATGTAATTGCCACTCAGGCATCAGATACGTTTTCTTTAGTGTTGCATATGCTTGTTTGTACAATGTTTGTCCTTGTTTTATTACCTTTAGAAAACTTCCATGAGCAGGTGTGGCTCACTGGCTGTGTTGCTGTTGTAGGTCAATGATGCTGAAAGAGGGTTCAGCATGCTTAACAGTGGGCCATTAGATATGCGAATGGATCCTAAGGTATGACCATGAGCTCTTTCACTTAACTGGTATCAATAATGACTATTGAGAAGATTTATATGTTTTAATATATACCATGACTAGTAGGTTTATACAACTGTAGTACTTTCAGATCTCTTGTTTCTGATCTATTATAGCCCCACCACTCTGCATTATTTTGAATGGCTGGTTGGTTGAAGAGATGCTTGCCATTTTGGAGTGAAGTCTAGCAGTCAGGTTACATTGAAGACTCATGAATACTGTTTTCATTTTTATTAAATGTACACGTCATGCACACCTTCTAAACATTAGACTAAGATGTAAAACACTTTAGATAGTGCTTGAGTGATGCATAAAAAGCAAATTAGTTGTCATTCCCTTAAAATGGCATCTGGAAGGGCTTTTGTTCGGACAGTGAACCAGCACTTTTTCCTTTCCTTTTTTCATGTTCTTTTCATGTTTTCCTCTTCCTTTTTTTTGGCTAGCTCTTAATAGGAGGGGAGGGTTGAGGGATTGAAGGGAGCAAAGTTAGTGCATACCTCATGTTCCATTTATCTATAAATCTGTGCCATTGTCTTCACCAGTAACATTCAGCAACTGATTTTGAATGAGTGTTACAAATCTCAATGGTATTTTGACTGAATTGCTCTCATCCACCTAAATTTCTGCAAGGATTTTGTATTAATTATGTGATTAACTGAATGAACAGGTCTTTGACAGGGTAGTTTAACAGCAGAGGATATACTCAATGAATGGCCACCAAATGAGATTGGGAGAATCCTTCAAGAGTATGGAGAAGAAAGTAACTGGTATTCACTCCAGAACAAAATTGTCAAGGCTCGTCTAAGTGGTGGGTTGCATTCAACTGGAGATTTGGTTGATCTTATTCGCGGTACAACATCTAGAATAAAAGGTATGACTACTAGATCAGAATGTCCATCACAAATATAATTTTCTATTTTCAGAAAGGAATGCGTATTTTTTAAAATATTCCTAAAGAAAATATATTTGGCAACAAGATCAATGGGTGATTTAAGGAACCCACATATTGTTTTTTTCTTGCCCGAGACCCTTGCTTGCTTCCTTACTTCCTCATGGCCACCACTTTGAGTTTTCACATGACTGGTTATTGAATTTAACTTTAAAACGTGATTTGCAAACAGAAAGTGTGGCCAGAAAGTAGAAAGTTATTCTTGTAAAGATGATATTTTGAAGTGGTTTCAACAGGAGGTAGGCAGGGTTGGATTAAGACTGCTGCGCGAGTTTTCCAAGCCCTAAGGATAGCCGTTAATGACGAACTCAAAATTTTGGAGGAGTCTCTTTACTCATGCTTCGACTGCCTGAGCCCCGGTGGCAGGCTCGCAGTCATTTCCTTCCATAGTTTGGAAGACAGGATCGTAAAACAAACCTTCCTCAACATAATCAATAATAAAAACATGCACAAGAAAGGAGACAACGCTGAAAAGGAGGGAGGTAACGGTTCCGAGCTCAAAGAGTTTAATTTCTACCCTGCTAAAAATGATACTTGGATTAAACAAGTAGTACAGGGCCCGGCTGGGATAATCCTCACTAAGAGACCTATTACAGCATCTACCGAGGAAGAGAAAATAAACTCGAGATGTAGGAGTGCTAAGCTCAGAGTTCTACAAAAGCGTTAGGATTTTCGACTAAGATAAATAGATATTCTATTTTCGCAAATTTTACCGGTGTTTATTGTGAAAGATGATATTTTTTTCGAACATGCGGTGAGGTTTTTCGAACTTCTCTCGAAAACAAGACAACAATTATTTAGAGGACTGCATATCTGCTTCTGAGGTTAACTGGTGTAAGTGTAAGGGATAGTTTTTATATTTGTATCATGCAGGGAATTACTTTTGATGACAATTGAATTTTAGGTGCTCTTTTGAGAGACTGTCTTTTATAAAGACGACTCTCAAAAGCTCAGCCCAAATCTATATTTGGAGTTGTAACAATATATATTTAGAATTGGACTGGACTTTTGAAAGGTGTCTTTACAAAAGAAGGTCTCAAGTAAGAATTTGTGATTGGATTTTACTTGCATTCACTGATTCACATCGTGTGGTCACTGGTTTTTCTATACTGCTATATTGGTCAAGTATTGTGGCCGAATTTATCTTTTTTTTTCGGTGGTAAGGTCGGTGAATCCTCTACAAGCAGATGGGATGGAAAAATAATCCTTTTTTAGGTGGTGAGAATCTAACTTCTATTACAAAGGTAAAAGAGAAAGTCTTCAACCGTCGCATCAACCTGTGATTCTGAATTTTGAGTATAAAAACACAATTGAAACTTTTAAGTCTGCAGCATGATTTTGACCGCCACATGTGATAAAAATAATTTATGGGTTTGAGACTTAATTAAAAGCCATAGCAATGTTTTTATATTCTTTGTCTCTTAAAATTTGCTATCAAAAGAGACATGTTGACGTCGTAAAGGGAAATATCTCTATTATTTTTAGTAGCAAATTCAATTATGAAGGAAAATGTCACTTTTAATAGTAAATTTAAAGAGATAAAATTGCGAGTATACTATGATTTTATGGTTGGCCTCCAATGAAATGAATGAATAACACACCAAGAAGGCAGCAGCCATAACAGTCTTGTTTAACCATTCAAAGGTTATATCTAATATCCACGTATAAAGCCATTAGATGATAGTTATGCTTTGGTTGGTCGTTGGTACTAAATAATGGTAATAAGATTTATTTATAGTGTAAATGTTCGTAAATGCAGATATCCTTGATTTATCTCTTTTTTATGTGACCCAAAACGAGCGTAACCGCTTACCGAAAAATAGAAAGGAAGGACAAGTTGGTCAAAGGAAAGGGGGGGGCACCATGTAATTTTCGAAAATTTGAAACATATAAGCAAAAAAATCATAAAAAATCAAAAATCAGTCAAAGTTTGAAACTATATCCCAAAGTAAGCACTTTTTTTGACGGAGTTTTGCTGGCGTTAGGAATTGAATGGGCCGCTGTTAGTAAGAGCGACCCATTAGTTACTCTGAAGAAGATGCTGTTTGATTTTAGAACAGCAATGGGCCGCTCTTACTAACAGCGGCCCATTCTGGACTATGAATTTTGAGCTAAATAATCGCCCGCTGTTAGTAAGAGCGGCCCATTGCTGTTCTATTTCAAACGCCCGCTGTTAGTAACAGCGAACAGTTACATAATCTAACTCCGTCAAAAAAGTGCTTAGTTTGGGATAAGGTTTCAAAAACGTTTCACTTATTGATTTTTTTTTATTTTATTGCTTATTCTTTTCAATTTTTCGTAATTTTCATATTGCTGAAACTTTGATCATTAAAAACATTTTATTGTAATGTACTAATATCATTATCGTCTAATATTATCTCTCCAAATAATAATACGTTGAAATAAATTCTATGAAAAAAATGTGATAATTGAAATAGATTTGTCAACAAATTTTGCAATTAAAATTATATTAATTTTCCGTAATCATTATTCTCACTGTTTAATTCTAATAAATAAATGGATCACGAACGTAATGTTTTGTAGGCTTTTAGAGGTATTTTGTTTTTAAGTTGGCGTGATTGTTTGACCAAGAGAAAAATTAGGTAGATGTGTTGCTGGAAATATCGACTTTTAAAAACTACGCACAAGGTAGGATTCGGGTGGGGGCTTTATTTTTTTCTGAAAGATGTGGATAAATCATTTCCGTACCTTTAAGAAGGAAGTAAAAAGAGATACGCGCAGTCAAAAAACCCCTTAATTGATACTTGCGCCTCGACATACAAATGCTCTATCCATTGAACCATAAGCGCTTTTGATAGAATTTAGAAAATGGGCCTGGGCAACCCAAACAAGGAGGAGAAGAAGTAGACCACTCATAAACCCAAAGAAAGTTCACTACTAAAATCAATTGGTAATAGTAGGAGTTACTCATTGAGTATATAAAGTGATGCATACTCTTCTCTTTCTCCAATGTGGGACAACTCACATATGGGTAACAATGGGCATTTCAACACTCCCCCTCACATGTGAGTGTCCTTAGAATTTTAGCCCACCAGAAGGGTTACAAACCTATTGGGAATGAACATCCAATTAAAGGCCCCTTAACCAGTGGTAAGATTAAATGCCCAGTATAAAGGCCCAACAACAAACCGGGCTCTGATACCATGATAGAATTTAGAAAATGGGCCTGGGCAACCCAAACAAGGAGGAGAAGAAGTAGACCACTCATAAACCCAAAGAAAGTTCACTACTAAAACCAATTGGTAATAGTAGGAGTTACTCCTTGAGTATATAAAGTGATGCATACTCTTCTCTTTCTCCAATGTGGGACAACTCACATATGGGTAACAATGGGCATTTCAACAGCTTTTGGTCTTTAAAAACTCCCTAGTTCTAACTCCTAATCCTTAATTTGTTTTTATTTAAAATTCCCTGCTCCTTGGTCTTGAATGAGATGATTGATTATAGTAGTGGATATAAATATAGTATAACGACCATGACAAAAAAAATTAACTCAGATAAATAATTAAAAGCTAATAAAAAAATTGTTTAAAATAGCTTTTTTTGCTTAGAATAGCCAATAAAAAACTGATAAATATGAGTATTTTATAGACATAATTCATGCTAAAATAGTGTGCACTAATTTAATATTTTCTCGCTTTCTACTCAAATCAAATTAATGCTCAATTCTCTATACCTTAAATGAAAAGGTACACAATGTGGTTCTAGATGGATAAAGACTTTTACCTTACATTTATACTCAATTTATATCAACATCATCATCATCATTTTACCCAGTGTATCCCACTTATAGAAAATCTATGGACATGATCTGGGAAGGGAATGACAGCGGCAATTCATACCCATAAAAAAGAGCGCGGCCCAAGAGAGTCCCCTAGCTCAAAAAAAGATAACGAGAAATATCTACGCAAGAAAGATAAATAAAAAGCCTATAAATAAAATAAATAATTTATTTTATGCATTATTCTCTCAAGAGAGCACCTGATATTTTATTCATTATATCCTAATATTCTTTAAAACCGACTAACCATTTGAGTGGTGATATAATTGTTTGTCTTTGATACATGGATGAAGATTGGTGATGTATAAATTCATTTAGTATGTTAATAATTTATTTATTATGCTATATTTTTGACAATTAATAATACGACATTGTCTACAGATTCACTATTATCTCATTTTATATGCACATTTTTTTTCTTTTTTAAATATATTATTAAATAAATAAATTCAAGACACAAAAATGTGATCCAAATACTAATAATTGAATAATGCCAAAAGCAAATAAGTTCTTTTCCGACACCATTGATGTCCCATAATGTCTTTGTACCTTTACTCGTGCACTCTTCATAATTTTCAAATAATTAATTTTTTTACTTTAAGGCAGACTGACAGATTACAGGAGACCATGAAAGTCGAATTCAAAATCTTTTATAAGAAAAATATTCTCTCATATTTACTATTATTATCCTATTTGATTTTGGCACATTTGTTAATACGCATATTCAATCGTAAAAATCTCGAAGTGTATTTAATTAAATAGTATAAAATATTGATTTTAATAAAATTTACATCCAAACGAATCAAACAAGATTTCACTTGACTATGTTTCAACTTATAGATTAAGAACAAAATACAAATGAAGAGAAATAATATTTACTTCGTTCCTGAAAGAAGTTCTCATTTGTCATTTTTGGTTGTTTTATTTGTTGTTCCCATAAAGAATATTTCTATCTATGTTATAACTTTTGGACAAAAATATCCTTATATATTCATTCTCATTCCAATATTTAAATAATGCTTATACTCCACCTATATGTTCCACTAACTTTCTTTTAACATTTTTACATTCGTTATGAGCACCATATATTTTCCTCTAATTTTATAAAAATATTTTTTTATGAGTTGTGGTCCTCATATTTTTCCAACATAATTTTTTTAGGTTTTCTTAATGTTTATGGTCTTCACTTTTCTTACATCAAATTTATTATTCAATAAAATAATGCTTCTATTTTAAATCCTGTTTGTAGGAATTTAATTAAGAAACAGAGAGAGTATCAAAAAATCAAATGGGACAATCATTCATCCATTATATAAGTTTAGAAAATTCAAAGCGTCACAACTATAAAAAAAAAAAGTTTGTCAAATAAAACTCCTTTATTAGCTAAAGAAAAATAACATTGTATTTGATTTTGACCAACTAGCATTAAATATAGCTAAATTGAGTAAATTAAAGAGAAATAAAATATACTACATATAAAATATTATAATTAACAATTTGCAAAATTTTAAGTTAATTGACTAATTTGTCAATTCTTGTCTCACTTCTTGGATGTAGATATAGATGTAACTTTTATTTTCCAAAATCACTTTCAAAATCAAAAACAAATGATCATGAAAAATTTGTAAATTATAGTTTTAAAGTTTACCATTTTTACGAATTACAGCCTTAATGTTTATTTTTTACGAACTACAGCCAACAAAGCGTCAAAGTTTGCAGGTTAAGCCAAAACACAGAATTCCGACCATTTTGGTGATCAAAATCTTATGTTAAGTGGTCAAAAATCTATATTTTTAGCCTGAACTTGTAAACATTAATACTTTGACAGCTGTCTTTCGCAAAATATTAATATTAAAACTGTAATTCACAAAAATACTAAACTTTAAGACCGTAATTACCAAATTAATCTTTAATTAAATACTCCATATTTTTGTTCTATGCTTCAAAAAAGTTTGTTACTACTACTTCACCATTCTCATTAAAATTCATTATTTCCACTTTCTCTCTCTAAAATGGAAGAACAATCAACAGCGATAAGAACGGGTGAAAGTTCATCATCTTCGATTAGAATCGGAAATGGAAGATCCAAACACCCCTCTAATTTCATCGGTAGACATCGATTACAAGCTGAAATCACTCATCTACAACACCAAATCGAATTCATCCAGGTTTTTTTCTTATTAATTTTCGTAATTATTTGATTTAATTTAATTTCTTGTTTTCATATGGATTTTGAATCTTCTTCTTTTTTTTTTTTTTGTTGTTGTTGGATTTACTAGAAGGAATTGGATGAACTTGAATCCATTGGTGGACCTTCTACTGTTTGTGATGAGTGAGTAATTTATCATTAATTTTGCATTTTTATGATTAATTTTTAGGATCAAAACAATAATTATAAAATAAATACAGGATAATTTCAGGAGTTGAAACTATTGCAGACCCTCTTCTTCCAATGTGAGAATTCCAATTCAATCCTATTTTTTCAATTATTTATCATTATTATTATTATTATAGGAAAAATTGTCTAGAATAATCTAATATATTGTCAATTTGTTGTCAATAATCCTACTATTGCGTATTTTTAAATAATCCAACCTTTGAATTGTTTTTTTTGCTCACAACATCACTTTCTACATTTTAACCGACTACTATAGCTACCTACCAACAAATAAGAGTTAGGGTAGACCAATAAAGAAGCATAAGGAGGAAGAAGATTTGAGCGTAATGGTTAGTAGGTATCTACAATAGTCGGTAAAAATGTGGCAAAGGATGTTGTCAACAAATAATATACAAAAGTTGGATTATTTAGAAATAATTAATAACTGAAATTATTTACAACAGATAGGCAATATATTGGATTATTGAGAATAATTTTTCATTATTATTATTATTAGAGCTGATTTTGAATATAGGCTTGTTGCAGCCATAAATTGAGGGCGTTAAATATTAATTATAGATTTAGTTTAGAGTTATTGGTTAGTTTGTTTAGGTAAAAATATTAATTGATAAGTAAGCCGTTTAAATTAGTTGTTTAAGTAACTTATTAACACGTCGTCACTCAAAATCTCATGTAGTTTTTTTTGTTTCGGCTAAAAATGCTAGCTTTTGTATTCATCTTAATAGTTTTATTTGACTTTTGACAATGTTCATCAATTACTTTTAATTTGTATTTTATTCTTGATATATACTAATAACAATACAGTTAAGTGAAATCTTGTTTGGTTCGTTTCTCTTGTTTGAGTCGTTGCAATGTAAAGATCATTTATACTCCCTCCGTTCTTTTTTGATTGTCCACATTACTATAACGGGTAGTTTCATATGTTTGTCTCATTTCCTTAAATGGAAAGTTTTGATACCCTCTTTTCACCCTCTCTCTCTCTTCTAATATCCCATTTATAATAATTAATTTATATTTTCTCTTTCATAATACCAATACAATCATTAATTTACACCACTATTATAATAAAATAATACCCACAATCAACAAAGATTCACCCTCTCTCTCTTCTAATATCCCATTTATAATAATTAATTTATATTTTCACTCTCATAATACCAATACAATCATTAATTCACATCACTATTATAATAAAATAATACCCACAATCAACAAAGATTCCCACTATCTTAATATGTGTGAAATCTTCAAATAGGACACACATATAAGAACGGAGGGAGTAACTTTTTAAAATTTTAATTATGCACAATTAAAGATCTTAATGATAAAACTATTGCATTGATAAATGTGGCAAATCAGATAAGAGTATAAGACTATTAAGATGAATAAGAGAAAGTACTTTTTAGCTCCCTAGTCAACCAGAAAGTCAAAAATCAATAGACAAAAAAATTAGTTACCATTTACCAAACGAGGAAGTCTTAATCAATAACGGTGATTTATGAAGTTAAAAAATCATTCTTATGTGCTAGGATTTGATAGGGTGATAGTTTTGTGATTTTATTTTATCGTTTTTAGTTTTGTTTATTTTAGTATTTTTTTTTTGTTATTTACAAATTATAGTGATTGATTAGAAATTATTATTTACGAAAATACTTTTGATGATTGATACAGGACAAGAGGGCCGGTGGATGTAAACTGGGAAAGGTGGTTTGGGGGAGGCGGCAGTTCAAGAAGTAACAGGCGTTGGATTTGATTTTCTTTGAAAAAGGAAAATTTTCTAACAATTATTCATCATTGTTTTTTGTTATTGTTTTCTTTTCAATTCTAATTTTGTATTTAATTTTTTTTAATTTTTAGTGTAACATTTCATAGGGATGACGCACGGATAAAATTATATGGGTTTTGCACCGTATCCGCTTCCTTTAGGGCGGGTACAACCGTACATGTATGAATTTGATGGGTAATGAATGGATATAAATTTGAAAAGTCTTGTCCACTATGGGTAGTGGGTATAACCGTATAAGGTCTTACTTGCCTTTTATCCATCTGTCCCTCCCATATCCACACGCTCCATATCAACAACGGTACTGCTTTATAGTACTTTTAATTTTTTTAAATTACAACGTACGGATATTAAAATTATACAATTAAATTTGTAAGAAATTGCAATTGTATATTTGTATGGAGTTTTAAATTTATAAGAAATTGCAATTTTGTGAATTGCATATAAAGTGAGCAAGTTGTGACCGAAAAACGGGTATGAGATGGATATATACCATAATGCGTATGCTTAATTGTTAATATTGGATGGTAAAAGCATATTCAGGTGGCAAACCTGAGTATAAAAATTTGTGGCTATCTTTTTGTATGATTATTTAAATTTTAGATGAGTATGATTATTAAGTCTTAACTTTATCGTGCGTTTGGGTCTTGTCCCAATTGGAGAGAAAGTATCACTTTCATTAAAGTTTATGAGTTCAATCATATTAATTTCTCCAATCTGCCACGAGTTCGGTTCTCACCCAATTTTCTCGATTCTTAAGTCTACCTTGTAATTTTAAAAAAGTTTTTAACTATACACAAATTCTCAAATGATACCGCTGCATGTGTGCGATCGA
Organism: Amaranthus palmeri; assembly: GCA_019776075.1. NCBI lineage: Eukaryota > Viridiplantae > Streptophyta > Magnoliopsida > Caryophyllales > Amaranthaceae > Amaranthus > Amaranthus palmeri. Next base: position 565,444 of record JAAKBH010000278.1, read on the forward strand.
ATGACCCAACTATTATTTTACATACCAACTTCAAGCCTTAAAACACTGATTCAAAAACTTAAAAACACCCATTTGAAGGCTTTTAATCCAAGTCTCAATCTTTACTTTACTTTATTTTGTAACTAATTAGTCTAATCGTTAAAAATGTCTATTCTAAGACTTAAAATCCCAATGCCAAGGCTAAAATGACCGCTTTATAAGTGAAATATCTACTCTAAAGATTTAAAATTATTAATTTCAAGTCTTAAAATATATATTTAAAAATCTAAAAAGTCTATTCTAAATTTTACTCCATTTTTTCATTTCTTCCTTCCATTTACTAATCTCAATGCTAACTTAAAAATCAATTAATTTTAATTATGAGTTTTCAAAAAAACTGTAAAAGTTGATATTTATAAAATATATATTGAGACAAATCTATCATGATCTCACATATATAAGTTTTTTCATATAGATTGATGAATGATGAGAAATTTCAGTTAAAATTTAACACTAAAATTCGTTAATTCTATTCGAGAAGAATATACGAATAAAATACTAAATCACAACTAAAAAGCTGCTCATCATTTTAGAAATACGGTCGCACAAATGCTATTTAATTTTCTTTTTCCAGCTAGTCTCTCGAGACAGTCTATTTAAGAAACGTATTTCAAGTCCAGCCTATTAAAAGATTAACACCCATTTACGTATTTTAATGTCTACTTATATTATCCTTAATGCTTACTTGTCATATCCTTAACGTCTACTTTTAATATCTTAAATGTCTACTTACATCATTCTTAATACTTATTCATAATATTTTAAAAAATATATAATAAACCGATCCAATTAGAAATGATTTACGGTCTCTCATAAGAATTTGTTTTTTTAGGGCAAAAATAATTTTCCAAAAGAAGCGGGAAAAGGTAAAGAAGCAATGAATTGGCGCTCTACTGAGTATTAGAGTATGAGTTTTCTCCTCCACCATTCTTAATGGGGATTTAGTTTTAGTTTAGGGATTTCTACTACTATTATTCCGCCATTTTTATTGTTTAGATTTTGAAACTTCCCCTTCTGTTTCTGCCTGCAAGTAAAAGCAAAACCCTTGTTTGGTATATAAACTAAAAAGGGTCCGATTCAATTGCAAATGAGTTGGTGGGAAAGTGCTGATGGAGAAATTCGTGTTCTGATCGCCCCAGGTACCCCCTATTTAGTATTTATTCTCCTTTTTGTATTTCCCTTTTTTTTAAAATGTGTTAGTATGTGCTTTATACTTGGGTTGTTCATACATTGTGGAAAAAAATTAGGGTTTTGACTTGAATCTTCCCTCTTTTAATTTTTAAGATATTGCAGGTGTTTTCATGGGTAGTCGCATGAAAAAGGTGCAACATATCTTTTGTAATACGTACTACATATCTTCCATAATGCTCAATCCATTGAGCAAGTGTGGAGGTGGGGTTGGGGAGCTAGAAATGGCGGGAGATGCATAATCATAATAATTAGACCAAAAAAATACAAATTAGAGGGCCATAATATGTTTTACCTAATATGTTTTAAGAGTTGCATGTACTTGTAATGGCTTTATTGATACTCTTGTAGTCTTTAGGCAAATAGTTCTTTCCTTTTGAATGAGCAAAGGGTTTGACACTGGTATGCTTTTCCATAGTTACTTGTTTGCTTATGAGTTACGAATGATGAGAATGACGCTGGCTATTATAGCTAGCAATACATTATCATAAAGCCTACAATTGGTAGTTTTAGTCATCATGTCACTGGTTATAATAGACTAATTGTTATGGTATTGAGATTGAAACAAGTCCTTTTATATGTGGTTTTGTCTCCGTGGGTTTGCTTTGTGACTGCATGCTTAAGATTGCTACTCAAATGACGAGATTTTAACCATTCATCAATTTGAGTCACCATGGTCGCAGTGCATGATTGTGCTCAATGCTAAAAGGATGTTTTATGGTACATTTCTTTTAAATGTCAGCAAATGTCATTACCTTGATGCTAGATTGCTTGTTATTGAGGGCATTTGTATTCTAACTCTTTTGGTATCTACGTACAGACAAAGGTACAACACATATTGGCACAGGACAATTGCTCTCTCTACGCCATCCTAAATCCGGTAATCTTCTCTACACTTCAACATTTTTTCTATGTTTTTTCTTTTAGAGCACTCTATGTGCATACGTGTAAGTTAACTTATTTTGTATCATTAATTGGTTCATACTAACCTTATGTTAGTCATATTGTTTTTATCTTTGGAGGAACTTTTATCATCTATGTCTCTTAATGTATGATAAATACTTGCAACATACAAGAAAATATTATTGGTTAATCAATTGTGGTCTTGCCGTCTTGGTGCAGCACAAATAAAATGTTTGCTTAAGCTAGTTTTTGGATAATTCTTGTTCACAATTCCCTTTATTAGCTTTTATTTTGCTAACTATTGGGATGATGAGAGGAGGAAAGTTGAAGTTAAACCCACATGCTTTTTACGTCACATCTAGTGGCTAATAGGACGTGTTTCCCATTCAACCACTCTCGAATTCGTTTTTTTCACCTTATCAAAAATATTGGGGTCATGTCAGACGTACAAGATAAATAGTAAAGAAAAGATCCATTTTTCAATTGTTAGCACGTATCTGCATCATAAGGTTGGCTCAAACTATGACTTCTAATAAGCTTTAATTGTAATACTTATTCATTGAATTACAGGAAACGCCACTAATTATCTTTTTTTGAATGAGGCTCTTCATGAACTTCAGTGGTTTAAGGAGTCCCATGGCTCTTGGTTTTTAGGGGAATATGTATGCGAAGGTAATTTTTTCTATGATTTTCCTGAATAGTTTTATTTTCTTAAATTATTTGTGTGGCGTACGCTAATGCCATTAATTGTGTCAGGTTATTGTTTTGGCTAGGCTTTGGACAACACTATAGTCATTTGTTCCGATGCTAAAAAGTTATCATATGGTGCTATGATTTTATTATGTTGACGTGTCATGATCTTAGTAGAGGAACACTCCTTTGGCTATTGATTGGTTAATCTAGTTGCGCCGATACTTCCTCTACTTTAGCCATTATTCATCTTCCTTCATTCCCTTTCATCTTCATGTCTTATTATGGGGTAATATTGGTGAAATTTTCATCTTTAATGGGAGTGTTACAATTTATTAATGCTTAGTTTTCCCAATAGGATGATCTACTTATTTCCTTTTCTATTGCCTGTTTTCTCTAAAATTTTGGTTATGAAGAGGTTTACCATGGACTTCTATACTTAATGTTTCCTTTATATATTTAGTCAAGAATGTGAAGCCGTGAATGCTTTTAGCTTTCTTCATGATTACAATACATAGAATTAACAATTGTTCTTTAGCCACTCCTAGCTTTTCAAATCAATTGTTTGTTGTATTTAGAAAACTTCTGTGTATGTAACAAACATTCTATGAAATTCAATGGGAAATAGTATCATTTTTGTTGCACATACGTAAGCAACAAAAATGTAGCGTTTATTTCTTTTTTATCGAGAATATCCTTTTTATAGCAAGCTTTAATGAATGATTATCTTTATCAAATGTTTTTGGGGTCATAACCGTCTTATGTTGCGTTATTGAAGATCAGTGAGAGCTTGAGCCTTTATTGTAGAAATTAAGATCTTTTCAATCTTTATTTTCTTTTTGTGGGTTGATTAGGGTATAGATTGAATTATATCAATTAATTAGCTTTGGTTCATTTTGATTTGTTGTTTCCTCTCTTTATTTGTATAACAAAAAGGAAAAATTGAAAAAATGGGTTATTTAGAACTTTAAGTTATTTCATTTTCGTATTTCTTGTTACTTCTTTAAGTCACCATTTGTACATTTTTTGATGACAAGGGCTTCCATTAGTCTAGTACATATTTTAGTTTTCATCTTTGCAAATTCATTTTATTTTCATCATCTGTGATTCCCATTTATTTTATTTCATCTATTAGCCACATATTATATTAAAAAAAAGACAAATCTAAAAAGTTTTTAAAAAAGAAAATAATATTTTTTATAGAAACATGAAAAAAGAAATGAAAAATAAAAGAAAAGAAAAAAGAATGAAAATTCCAAAAAGATTTAGTGATATTTTGTTTATTACTTCTTGTTGTAAGTAAGCCCTAGTTGGTGGTTATGTTATATCCCGAGGTTTTCTATGTCTCTTGCTTCCATTGGCTTCACAAACTAGATTGAGCACCAAAAATGACCTACATCTTTCCTTACTCCATCAATAACCCTCAAAAATCCGAAAACATTTTGTGTTCTTTGTCACATATGCACTTTGGCTATATATGAAGCAAGACATGATATTTGCAATCAAGAGTCAACCTCATACAACCTCTTTATTATTACAAATGTGAGGTTGTGTACAACTTCCTTTCTCTTACATAGGTTGGAACCTAGTGGTATCAGGCTATCAGTTTATGTGATGTATGTTGTTGTTGATGAAGTCTCTTTTTAGTCGTAAGGTCTTGCATGAGAAGTCTTAAGGCAATTGAAGTTTAAGGTGTAGGTTGCTTTTAAAATATGGTTAGGCTTGATTTAACTTTTTTTGGTGAGCACTTGGGAAATCGATGTGTTTACTTTTTATAAATCTCATTTGTGTGTTACAACTTATTCTTAAGTGAAAACATTGAGATCTTGTTTTTTAATGCTGGACTTTCTATACCGGTTCCTTGGATAAAAGTATCAAATAGCAAAAGTTACCAAAAATGGCTAGTTAAACAACCATTTTAATTCTTCCAGATCTCTATATTGTTACAAATATTAAATTGCACATTCTTAACCTCGTATCTGTCACTTGGTCAATGCAATATTGTTAGACACCCCCGTGTTAATCACTATCGCACTCGGATTTTATTTAATTTTCTTCATCTTGTATTATGGAATATTTTTCCACTAATTAACCTTATTAATTCCTTTTCAATTTCAATACAGATGGAAGCTTATATATATCAACACCAGTCGATCTTGTTTTTGTCATGCTACCCATATTTGAGGATGCTCGAATGAAGGTACAATTTAATGTTGTATGGTATAGCCCATTGCGAGCTTGTTATGTGAACATTGTTGGTATTTTCATAAAAGTTTTTCTCTGGCCCATGATTTTTTTTGTACTGACATTCAAGACTATTTTTTTGTGAAGATATTTGTATGACTAGGAAGTTTGTTCTTTTTACATCTTTTTCTCTTTACTTTTTTAGAAGCCCTTATTTGATAATGCCTTTGTCTACATCCTCTCAACTTTAAATTTATTTTACTCCCAACCTCTACTCCTATATAGTTATTATTACAAACGTGTCTTCTATACTAGGTGGGCCTAGGGTTACCATAGGATTTCATTTACAAACTATCTTGTTGAACACTTTAGCTAGAAATAAAGGGGATTCCTTATGTTCGTTGATTACTTATTGATTTTTATTGCAGTTTAGTTACTACTTATCTATTATTTCAAATTGGCGTAATAATAGAGTTAAATTGAGTTAACCTAATTAAGCTTTCTAGGGTTCGACCTATGATTGTACATGATTTGTTGGCTCTTGTAGTATTTTGAGTAATTGAAAAATTACCTACCAAGTTTATTTTCAAAATCAAATCTAAAGAATTATAATAATCATGTTAATAAAAGGCTAAATTCTTAATCCCATTATATCAGGTTTGTTGTATGGACCAACAATGTGCTATCTGCACCTATTATTTATAAGCATTGTTATAATTGTCCTCTCCAAAGAGTATTAATATATGTTTGATTTATTCATGAACACAATGAGTAGAACTCTCTCCATCTCCATTTAATATTTTCTAGTAGTTTAATCATATTTGGGTATTTGCTTATGTAGAGCTTTGATCAAATTTTGAATAAATGTGTGTAAGAACATGATTATGTTGCAACCACCTATTTAGTCTTGTAGTTTGTAATTAAAGAAATATTACATTATGTGAAATGTAGTCTACTATCTTAGTTTAGTATATTTTAGTTGATACAAAAACATTGTATATATCTTATGCATCAATTTATATGATTTATCTCTTTTAATTTTGTGTGATAAACATGTGATATCCAAATATCTCCATATAGCTTCTTGTTGGATGCGCTTGTGAATCAATACACACACATATGTTACTTTTTGACAAAAAACTGTTACATTTTTAAAAAATTTGAAAAAAAAAAATAACAAGAATGTGTTACTTTTTACACAAAAACATGTTACATTTTGGCTAAAAAGTGTTGCTTTCTAGACAATTTTTTTCCAACACAGAATTTTTTTTAAAAAAACTTACACATATGTTGAAAGGACAACTTTTTGGCAAACTTTTTTTTTTTCCTAGACAATAATTTTCTAAAAAATCCAGAAAAAATGACAAATTGATAAAAAAGTGTTGCTTTTTAGATAAAAGGTGTTATCTTTTGACAAGTGTTATTTTTGAGATTATGTTTCTTACGGTTCATATATTATGTGTGTGTGTATGCGTATGTATATATGGATTTTTATCATCATTCTCATCCTTATTATCTTGAGTGTAATGGATGCAGAAGGGAGATGATGCAGGGAAATTTAGACAATTAGACGAGATCTTATTCATTGACGGCTATCCTGGATATCAACATTTGTTGCCCTTCCTTGAGAAATCAATGGACATTATTTGTGAAGTGAAAGGTTGTATATTAAAGCTATCGCACCCTATTCATTCATCTTCATGTGAGATCTTATTATTTGTTTTAGATGTAATAAATAATGCAGTTGCTCACAGACCACAGTTTGAGTATATAAGTGCATATTTCAATGCGCTTTCCTCATTCTACCTAAATCTTGTGTATTTTTTCTCTTCTTGTTAGTGACTATTAGATACTTTTTTTAGGAGATAATTTGCTTGGGTGATGCCTCTAGAAGTAATGTAAATAGCTTAGAAATTAGGGGTTTTAAATGATCACTAAAAGGGTATGGAGAAGATTCCATTAGTTTTCTTCAGGAAAGATAGTGAATGAGTGACATTTGTGTGGATGCAATCACTTTACGTGGTGGGTGTTTGATAATCATGTATAAATCGGTAGTGATAGATTTCTATTCACAATATGTTGTTGTTGGATGTTAGATAATAATGTATAAAAGTGAGGATTTAATAATAGATTTAGGTCTACAAGCTAATATGACAAGAAATAGGACTGGTGATTTACCTGGAAGATTACCGGGTTTAGATTATTGGTCTATAAAGTCAACCTCATTTTATTGGAGTATGACTTTGGCATTTTTGTATGATGATCAAGTTCCTGATACATAGTAAAAATCAAGATTGAAAAACACCAACATACTTTATTTAACAAGATTAGGTTTAGATTATTGGTTTATGTAGTCATCCTCATTTTAGTGAACGACCTTCTTTGTTCTCCCATTGATTCCACAAAAAGGCATCGCCTTCCATTTCAACCACTGTGGCTTCAATTTTCTCTTCCTCTGTGAGTTGATAAAATTTGAAACAATGCTTTGAAAAATCTTTGTTGAATCAAATATTGATGCTCAACTTGTCTAAGCTCCTTCGAAAAACTTGTCGGGGCGGTTGTAGCACTAAATCACAAAATTAGAGACGGTAGCTCTTTTACGCCATGGAATTCTGCAGCTAGCCAAAGAAATAGTATAGATTTGTAAAATTCATAATCTTCTGTTCATCAGTTAATATTGAGTGTTGGAGCTAGTTTTTCACTACTTTTTGTATGTCAATTTATGCCAAATTGAAGCTTTGAATACACGCCTTTTCCTTCTCATGCATTTTTTTTTGGTTCATCGTCAAAGTCAACTTCTTTTACTTTTACGGTTATAACTGATATTAATTTTCCACTTTACAGAAATTGGATCGACTAAATTCTTTAGGCTTAATGATTCTAAGGTTTTAGCTTGGTTGTGTGCAAAGGTATGTTCACCTTGTCATCTCTGCAAAATGATAACATTGTTTTGGTGTGGCATTAGTTAAGACTGAAGTAATCTAATGGTATTCTAAACCTTAATTCTGGTAACTTGAGGGCTAGCTATGTTCAATCAGTCACTTTCATGTAATTATCTTCCTGGTTTTGCTTGCACTTGTATTTTTAGCAGATCCAGTTCTTACTCTTTTACTCTAGCAAAAGATTTTAAGTTATATCTTATCTTAGCAGGTTGACAGACTGAAAAAGACGTTACTTGCACTCGACAAGAATTATGCTGCTCAGGATGACAAGCATACATGTAAGATGACAAACCTCACTGTAAACTTGGGTGATGGCTTAATTTCTTAATCTGTTGATAGATTGTAACTGGAGCAGACTAGTGGCAATATTAGAAACGTGCATCCATACTCCTAAATAAGCAAACTAGAAGGTACTTTCAATAAACATCTACTGGCCTTAAGGTTGCTATCTGCATATCCACCGCTAAACATATTAAACACTTTAGAAATAGCTCACTAATTTTCTCAACAATTTGATTAGCTATGGCTCTTGCATCATTCACATAGGGAAGAAACGGTTTGAAAATAATGAGCCAATTGTATGTGGGGATGTTTTTTTTTTTCGGGGAGGGGGGGTGGTGGTGGAGGGGGAGGGGATCTTTTTTGGTGGAAGGAAAAAGTAGGTGGTGATTGCTTCTGAAGTCTGTTGAGAAATCGGGTGTGGAAGGACTTACGGTACAAAAATTATTAATTGTATAGCTAAGTGCTCTCCTTATGGAGTAAACTTTTAGGAGGATGAGGTCTTAATCCCGTTTCGTTAAATTTGTTTAACGCCTAACTCGCAAAAGTTTGACTTCATGATTATAAACATAAAAAAAAAAACTCCTTGTTTTAGATTTAAAGGCTTACGCTAAACTACCCACCAACTTGCACATGATCGTCACCTGCTCCTTTGTAAGACATAATCACATAACATAAACATTATGGGACAGTAAACTATTCTTGGCTGTGGAACTTGCAAATTATCTACTATTTGCTTTTCCTAGTCACTGGCCACACAAAAGTTTAATCTTCAGAAGAACCTTCGCTTTTCAAATAAATTGAAAACAGAGGAAATGTGGGATATGAAGTCTCTTGTATGAGCGTGTAGAAGGATTTACGAAAAAAGAAAATCCCTGAAGAATCAGTAAGTGAGACTTTAATATTAGGACTGTTTTAAAAAACAAAGGAATTTCTGCAAAGAAGCCGCTAAACCTAATTTTTTATCTGAAGATTCCTTCTTAATGGAGGTTTGAGATTTTGAGCCTCCTAGTACATGTACCCTTCCTAAAGCATGATTTGAAGGATTTTCTTGTTAAAAAATTGAAGTTGGGGGAGAAGGGTAGAAACAAAATATTTTTCCCTGCTTTTGTACGGGATGCTCATGGCCATGTGCAATTGAGGCCATAATGTCTGTTTGCATCATGTACACCTCTTGCTCTATTATTCTCCTAGAAGTTGATGAAGGGAAGGTTGAAAGAACGTAGAATCATCCTTGAAGAAAAACTTTTGTAGGCTGTGATAGGATTTTTAATGTTAGCTGAGCATACCAGAAATACTTGACTTATTTGCGATCACCATGACCAAAGAGGGTCAGATTCTTAAGCTTCACACACCCTATTACCACTTACTTAAAAAATGATCCCCGTGCAATTATGTTTCCCTATAAGTGATATGGTTGAATAGGACCGCAACTTATGGAGTATCAATCTCTCAATTTGTCTTTATGGTGTATCACTAAACGTGTTCTGTTATTTAAAGAAAAACCTCTGCTACGCTGTCTATTGTCAATTCCAAATTGGATAGTATTCTTTTTGTACATTGTTAACATGCTATGAATTATGGTTTTGATTAACCGTTCAACCTGAGTCCTGAGCTGCCTGGTGGAAAAATAACAATGTTCAATGTTGGTTTCTATGTTCTGCTTGCTGATCTTTTAATGGTATTAATCTATTGGTAATACTTCAACTATATTGCAGTGGCTGAAGCGGTATCTATACTGGGAGAGTATTTGAAAGATGAGCCATGGATGGAGCTTTTGTGTAATCATCTAAGGTACTTACCTGTTGCTTATTATAACAGAAATATGGACTTCACTCGAAGAATGAGTGACAGAAAGCTAAAGAGAGAAAAGGCTATTGAGTAATTTTGGTTCTGTAAATGATCGGAAAATACTATGGGGACGACCATTAGAACTGATATATTGGCTCACGTAGCCAACCCTAATCTTTTGGGGTTAAGGCTCTGACGTTGTTGCTGTTGTGAATGATCAGAAATGATACCCATCACGACTCTGATATGTTTCACAGCATTGACTCATTGACCCATTGAATCTAGTAGCAGTGGTGTGATCTGAAAGAGTAAGACTATATGCTTAGTGTTGGCTGGTCTTATTCCTATGCTTGAGCTGTATGTTTTTTCTGTAGGTTGAATTTACAAGATTTGACTAAGAAAGTAGATCATTGTTCATCGGTGCCTGATAATTTGCGTCAATCCTCCGTTCAGGTATTAATCTCATGACATTGTGAAACTAATCAGAATTTCCTTTGTTTGGGTAATAGAGATGAATTTTCCTTCATTTGGGTAGCAAATGAAGAGAGGAGAGAAATGTAACAAACAAATTTTTCTACAATGGTGACATTAAAACTACGTTTGGATAATAATTATAGAAATAAAGGAATGGGAGGGGAATGAAGATTGTGTTTTTCTTCCGAATTTTTCCTATGTTCGAAGAATTTGTTTTGTTTAAAATGTGAAGGAGTTCCTTGTTCTAATTCCTTTTACTTCATTTTCCTCACTTCTATTTTTGTCCAGATGAAAGAAACGCAATTCTTTGATTTCCCTCCTTGTTCTTTCCCTCTTTGTTTCGTCCCTTTCCTTTCTTTCCTTATGCTCCCTTTCCTTATCCAAATACGCTCTTATGCTATCTTTGGATGGAAGAAAACGGAGGGAAATAAAAGAAGAAAAATATAGAGATGACTTTTTTTTGTATTTGGATACCAAAAGGGACGGAAATGTAGGGAAGAGAATTTGAGGGTAGAACTTCAAATCTTATACAAAACAAATCTTTTCAACACTGGAAAAATTCGCTAGGAAAACTCATCCTTTCTAAAATGTTATACAAACGTAGCATTAGGAATCCATATGCAAGTCGTAGTACGTTAATGCTTTGAGCTTTATCCATTCATAAAAGCTTGTTTTCCAAAGACAAGTTTGTTTGTCTTGACAGGAAAATGGTAGAATAGAGTCGACCAACAAGCAAACAGCCAAAACAACCAGACAAGCAAAAAAGGTGAAGATAGAGAAAGATTCACATAACATAAAAGACATGTTTAGTAGAGCAACAAGGTCCAAATCTAAGGCAACATAATACATTGATTGTTGTAAATTTGTAACCTCAATTTCAAATTTGATGTCAATTGTTGTAGTCTACTAATGTTTTTGACTATAGTTTTAGTTGCTTCTCTTGGCGTTTTTTTCTCTTTTATTCACCAACAATCACGACAACTCTTCTACAAGTGGTTGGATATTTCTCGAGATTAGGGTTTATATTATGGTCTTTCAAGAAACAAATTTGTCATTTATAAAATATTCTTTCATTATATTGGTCTGCAATGGCTCTAAACTTGTAATTGGTAATATACTACTAAAACAAAATTATAGTTTTTGATGAGACTTAGGGGTGTTTGGTTCACGACTTTTTGGTTGATTTTTGGCTTATTAATTGGTCAATCGGCTAAAAAAGTGTATGATAAATAACTTTAAAGCCTGCTAAAAAGTTAATTTTTATGCCAAATAAAAGTTATTCTAGTTAGTTTTTTTGTTGCTTTTTGGCTTATTGATCCATCTTTCTCTAATAAACAGTCAACAATCAATATCTAAATTTATCAAACATTTTCATAAATAGTTGACTTTTTTAACTAGTTTAAAAATTAATAAAAATTATTAACATTCTAGTTGGTTAAACAAGTCAACAACTAGTTTTCAAACATTTCCTTAAACTTTTAACCTAGTTAGCGATCATAAATGCTTTGAGACATAATTTTCATCTTTAGCAAGTTGCAATTATGTATTTTTTTCTTGTCTCACTTAAATAAAAACATCAAAGTTTTTTTACAATCCAATAAGATTTTGAAATATTAATAGCTTTGAATATGTAAATGTCAATGTTAAAGTTAAAAAGTTATATTTAAAAATTATATTTTGACACGAATTTAATGAGATCTTATTAATTTATAATTTTTTTTGCAAATTGATGAACAAACTTAAGTCAAATTTAATCGATAAATACTCAAAAAATACTTGTATTTTATAACTAAAAGACGGAAGAAAGTGTATTTTAAAAGTATATTACGAGTTACAAGAAGATTAATAAATGTAATTGTTAAAACCTTCCATCACAAATATGTTCATACAAAAACTTGCTTATGTTATCTGGACTCTTATACTCACATCCAACTCAGATACGTATCACTTGGCAATAAAACTTTGAGGTAAACCGAAGAGTCGGCTAGTCAAGTAACATCGGATTGTACTCATCTCTAAAAGTAAGAAATATACTCCGTCTATCCCTAATATTTTAGAACAACTGTTTTTTAGACACTGTTATGAATCAGTTTAATTCGTATTTTGTTCTTAATCTGTGCCCAATAGATAGTATATTGAATTGCATGTATCAACTGTAGTGTCATCCTTCAAAGTGAGTCAATTGGCTGCTCAGCATGTTATGCCAGCAGCCCAGCAGATGGTAGTAAATTGCTTCATCTCTCCATTCTTTCATACTATCATACCGACAACTGACAATAGATTCAACAATTCAGTATCCCGCACAAGTTCGAGTCTGGGGGTGGGGGATACTGACAATTGACTATGAACCAGCAAAATTATTCGAGCCAGCACGACAAGATGATCAAACACAGCCAAGCATCGAAGGACACAAATCTACTTATATGCCATGAGGATCACAAGCTTCATAACGACAAGCCAATACGGCATGATTCATTCAAGGTAATCTCGAGGCACACCTCAAACTCAACGTGCAATTGATCGCAAATATGTGGCATCATCAAAGTTCTCATTTGGCCTACGAATGTGGTGTGATGTTCCAAATAAAGCCATCTTCTCCGACAATTTCGTCAACTCGTCATGCTTGTTTGCCAATTCCATTAGCACCTTAATTCGCCTAAACGAAACATTACTAGGCTTTTGGCCCTTCTCTACCATCTGCACGAAACACGTCTCAGCCTCAACCAACTTTCCCAAGTCACAAAGCAAATCAAACAACACATCCGACACCAAAGTAAACGAACCAAAACCCTTCTCCACCATATCATTCCATAGCTCAAGTGCCATCTCCACCTTTTCTTGCCTCTTACACAGCCTAACTAAAAACATACAAGACTGTGTATTCGGCAAGCAACCCGCCACCTTCATCCTTCGATACAAACTCCAAGCACTTTTCAAGTCATTAGACCAAAAAAACACCCTTAAAAACAAGTTATACGTAGTCGGGTTTGGATTCAACCCTTTAGCTACCATCTCATCCATCAACTGATAAGCATTACCCAACCTCTTTGCAATACAAAAGTTCCTAATGGCTGCATTATATGCAGGAACATCTGGGTAACATCCATACTCCTTCATTTCTATCAACACATCCCTCGCTTTATCCGGCTGACCTACCAAACCCAAACCCCCAATCAAACTAGTATAACTGATCACATCAGGGGAAATATCTCGTTCACGCATTTCATCAAACACTTTGTATGCCTTCTTGATTTCTCTACTTTTACAATAAACATCAATCAAACAATTGTAAGAAACAATATCAGGATTTACACCCATTTCCTTCATCTCCTCAAAAAAGCTTTCTGCTTCCTCAGAAGATTTCCACCCAGATAACAAAATATTAAAAGTATACAAATTAGGTTTAAATTCATTCTTCAAACTATGATAAACATTCCTAGCATCAATCATAGTTTTCTCTTGACACAAAACTCTTAATAATGCATTATAACAATCAGTATCAAATTCTAATACAAGTCTCTTGAATCTCTTAAACCCTTCTACAGTTTGTCTAACAGAACAAACTTTAGCAATTCTACCCAAAACAACTTGCAAAGTTCTGTAAGTAATTAACCCGCGATTTTTCCTTTTAATCTCGATTAAAACCTCCCAAATCTTATCAAATTTTCTATTTCTACCGAGGATGTAAAGCATGGTATCAAGTGAAAATGGGGTGTGATAATAATCTTTTCCTTTTCCAATTAGGTTGAAAAATTCAAGTGCTTGAAGAGGGTTTGAATGGCTGAAACGAATCCTTTTAAGAACTAATTCAACGAGTTCATTTGAAATTGAAATCCCTGTTGATTTTAGGGATTCTTTTAGATGATGAGATGATGATGAATTGACGATAATGTGAAAAACTTTGGTTACGTCTTGGTTTAAAGAAGAGGGTTCAGTTTTAGAGGAATAAAGGAGTTGGGAATGAAGAAAGTGAAGGGAAAGATAGGTGTAGGGAACATACCTGAATCGAGAGGGATAGCTGAAGATTTTCAAAGCCATAATGAGGTTTTGATGGGAAACTTGGAATGATCAGAACTTCAGAAGAAGAAACTATGGAGTATAGAGAGATACTCCATTGTTGAGTGTCAAAGCTCAAAACTGTATAAAACGGCGGCAGCTACACGGTGATTGCAATTTTGAGTTATATACACAACTTAAAATTTAAAAAAAAAAAAATTATAAAATTTTGATATTATGAAAATATGCGACAAGACGAATGATACGAGATTTTTGCGTGACTATCTTTTTTCCGTATAATAACCACAATATGTAAAATAGCATAGGATGATGATCGATGTAAAATTTATTTGAATGCAAGTAAAAAAACAGATAAATTTTTAAGACACAAAGAATATTAAGTTATTAATAATTGTATTGTATTTATGTATGTTAAAGAGTTAATATTATTTTCTTAGGTAAGGTTTTAAGTTTGGTTTTTCTTTGGCTACCCTATCAAGTATTAATTTATAGAAATTTGACACTTTTCTATTTTAGAAATGGTTTCACATCCTTCAAAAGCTATTCAAAAGTGAATCGACCCAAATATTTGTATGACAAACAAAAGTTACTTGAACTCAAAAATATGTCTTTTTCGACATTTGACAAGCTGATTTTGTACCGAAATTGAATGGTAATTTAAAATGGAAAAATTAAACCTCCAAACGTGTTCATCAATCTATGTAAGAAGTTGGAGACTATTAAAGAGAGAGATTGTTGTGAGACTTTCTAGAAGTGTCGATACTAAGAAGGGGTTTTTGAGGGTGTACAAGATAATCGATCGTATAAGGCCCCCTCTTTCTCCTGTGTATGAAAAAATTAATAAAAAAGAAATATGTTAATTGCACTAATAAAATATATATTTACTACAAACAATGCGCAAAATAAAAATCTGCACAAAACCCCCGAATTTATTCCATATTACACAAAAATTATAGCGCAAAGGAAAAAAAAATCAATATCATCTAATCTTATGGCCATTGATTTGTTAAGTAAATCTCCAATCACCTACTCTACCTTATAACTATATAATTCTTATATAAATCGAATATGAACCCTTTTAGTTTCACGGGGCATTGTGCGGTTGGACTCCCCGCACACCCCAAACCGCCCATAATTATCCCATGGAGATTGCCACAATCAATTTTATTGTGTACGCACAAAAAATCAGTAAGTACAGATTATTTCACGCCTGCCCTTCGGGTCTTCTTCAGTCTTCCTTGTCTTCTTATTAAGTCTCATGCTCAGCATTTTCTGAAAAGAAACAACATTATCGTAAGCTCAGAAGGTTATTCAAGCTTCTGATATCAATATGTTTCCTCGGTGAAACGATTGCAAACTCAAGTTGGAACATTTTCTCGCTCGATATGAAAACAAAAACAGTTGGCTAATACCTAGCCGCTCATTGCTGTTCTTTGAGAGTCGTTGTGCTTCGTGTAGTTCCATGTTGGCTGGGTTTTAAAGTTTCTGCGCCTCTTCTACAGCCACGATCTTCCTACGTTTGAGATAAAAGACAGTTAGAGAAAATTGAGCAGCAAAGCCAAACTACTCACAACTGTTGATAGTAAAAAACAGATCTACAACACCCAACTGGACAAATGCTCCTACAAATGTAATTCACCTTTTAACCGAATGCAATAATCGCAAAACATTTCCCGAAAAATACCAACGAAAAGGAAGTGATGCAGTAATAACTACATTTCTCTGTAATATAAATAATTAGATCAGTTTTTGATGCACAAAAATTCATTTTTCTCCTCAGATTTAATTGTCAGCAATGTTGTGTCACATGATTCGCTAATCTCCTCGCAAATCAAGAATCGGAAAAAGCGAATTATGGAGGGTTTTGGGCTATTCTTGGACAAATTTTGAGCGAATCGCAAATTCAAAAAGCGAATTAGCTAGCGAATCATGTTACACTCGGCATTCTCCAGGAAATCGAATCCAAGATACCATGCTGTTACAATATCAATTTGATTTAAAAAAAAAAAAAATTTAAATGTGATGGATGACATTAACGAATTTCCCTGCTCATAATTCCAAACAATACAGCTGTTACAGGCCAGGCTATCAGATGCAGAAGCATCACTTTAGGTCCTAAATTTAAAAGCAGTCTGTGTACTGCAATCAAGCATATGTATATAAAACCCTCCCCGGTATCTTCAGGGCTTAGTTGCAAATAGTGAACGCATACTGTCTTCACATGAACAACTTTAGCTGAGTGTTACCTCGATTGGTATTAAAGGACGATGAAGTGCGAAATAGCTTATTCTGTCCATCCCCAACTGCCGTCCGATACACCCCCAGATCACTGAGATACTCGTGGCTGACGACCTGTTGTGTACATCCAAATGTTTTATGCGTTCACATGTTACTCTACTAGTAAACCGAGCATTAGTCAACTATATAGGGATTCATGAAGAATGGATTCAATACATCATGTAGACCCTGGTTGTTAAAAAGAGGCACTTCAGAGGTTTTACATGTCAAACCCACTACGTAACGGCAGGGAGCCAAAAAGTAATATGGATTTATATGGATTTCGCATTAGTTTATTTAGTGGTCTCAAATATTACTTAACATTAGTTTGCTTATCGTGCATATAATATGTGAAATCCATATAAATCCATATTACTTATTGTGCCTTTTTACCTTGCCAATGAAAAAGATGCCCTACTACCTACCACACAGGGAGCCGAAAAAATAAGTGGTCTCAAATATTACTTTACATTAGTTTACGTTACTTTTACTTTAGTTCAATTACTTACTTTGTAGGCCCCAAAATTTTTAAAAGATATAGAATAACGGGTCGAAATATATTGTGCATTTTTACCTTGCCAATGATGAAGAACCACAAAAGGTTGAATAAATTCAAATAAAAAGAGATAATCAAATATTCAAATAATATGAAGAATCACAAGGACAAGTTGAAGAAAAGCAAATGATCAAGTCGAATATTCACATAAAAAACAATAACAAACATTGGATTGTAGTTTAACGAACGATATGTCATGTGGTCTAAGGTTGAATAAATTCAGTGGATTTATTTAGTTCTTTGGGACATAAATATTAGCAGCATCTTTTTCATGTTAGGTAAAAATGCCTACGAATTTCATGTTTGTATTTTTTTGGTCTCCCCACTTTTTATTCAACCTGTGTAACACATATAATATGCTTACCACTGAGATTTGAGATATATGCACTTGGGCTCTTCACAAAACCAAACCGGAAATGAGTAATGACAGACTAGTAGCATCTTTCAGTTATGCGTAAAGCATCCAAATATAATTTCCTCCAGCAATAGCCTCAGCTGCTCAACTCGCATATATATATATATGTCCACCTGTATATACTGTTATGGATTAGAAAGCCTTTAAAAAAGAAACTAACTAACCCCTATCAGTCTCAAAATTATTATCATTTATGATATGCAGATGTAATTGCAATTAGAGAGAACCTCGAGATTTTAAAACCTGTATTATATAGGAGTAAGCTTTGATGTTTTCAAATTTGCAAATTTTCTTTCCGTTACTGAGTACATAAGAGTACTACTACACGCTACTGCAAAATGAAAAACAACTTGCAGAAAACAAAATAAATCGTAAAAGATGAACTTACAGGGATGGACAGACATGTAATTGCTTGCATTTCAAAATGCAGCCCGTTCAAGTCAACACTAAACTAGGCTGGAAGACTTGGATGTCATGAGAAAAGGGAACCGAATCAGCATTTTAATCAGGATGTTTAAACGTATAGGGTGGGGCCTGCAAGAGTATTAGAATAAAGTTGCTGCTGTTTTATCCTCAAAATGGCCAGATAAAGGTCTCAGTATCAATAAGGATCCAAAAAAATAGTTCTCCTAATCCTCATCAGTGATCACTCGGCCTTGGCTACTTCGGTCATAATATTCCTTTAATCTCAGAGCTGTACCTTTCTTTCCTGATCTTGCTAGAGTGGAACAGATTGAAAAGATGGTACTTTTATCTGGAACAAACCCTTTATCAGTCATTTCTTTGAACAGTTTCATAGCCTCAGTACGATATGAGCGCTTTAAAGCATTTTCAAGCTCTGCCCGATTGGACAAATTGCACCAGCCATTAATGACTATGTCATATGTAGATGCATTAGGTGCACAGCCTCTAACTTTCATCTCATTCATAAGTTCTTTACCCTGGCTCATCCTTCCCAAAAGGGAAAATTGGTGTATAAGTGTGTTGTAAGTACCTGTTGTGGGTATAAAGCCTTTGCACACCATTTCACAATAAAGTCTGATAGCCTCCCTGATATTCTTCATCTTTGCATAACCAGAAACCAAAATATTGTAAGTCACAGCATCAGGCATAAACCGTCTATCTTTCATTTCATCAATTAATCTTGCAGCCTCCTTCAATAATCCCATTGAAAAAACACCATCAAGAAGAGTATTGTAAGTGACTATATTTGGGGACACTCCCTCATTTAGCATTTGGGAATATGTTGTAAAGGCCTTTTTAATATGGCTACTTTTGCAATATCCAAGTATGAGGCTGTTATAAGTGACAATATCAGCTGGTATACCTCTATTCTTCATCTTGCTCAATATGATGGAAGCTTTCCTTGTCATCCCCAGCCTGCATAAGGCATTGATGAGAGTGTTGCAGCTTACACAATTTTCTTCAAGGCCCATGGCTAAAAGTTGCTCATGAATCTCCATAATCACACCAGCCCTTCTCATATTTGAAGCAGCACCAAGAATAAGCCGGTGCACGCTGGCCGTTGGACGGAAACCAATAGCTGACATTTGATTGAGCAAGTCCATTGCTTCATACAGCCTATCAAGTTTACACAACCCCTTAACAAGAATATTACAGGTAATTTGATTGGGAACAAGCCCATGCTCCTTCATTTCAGACCACAACTTAAGTGCCTGTGCTACTTTACCATCGTTGCAATAAGCATGAATCATTGTGTTGTATGTAGCTGAATCAGCAACTAAATTGAATTGTTTCAATCCACCATAAACTGATTCTGGTTCATACTCTCCGTGCTTCAAAAGCCCACTCAACAAAACATTAAATGCAACAATGTCAAATCCTAAACCTTTTTCAATAAATTCTTGGGCCAGTTTAAGAGCCACTGACACATTTCCCAGCTTAAAATAGCCATCCATTAAACTTGTATAGTTAATACGGTCAAGCAATATGCCTCTAGACATGACATCCTTAATCATTTCCATTGCGTCATCCATCTTCTGGCTTCTTTTATAAATATTCACAAATGTATCAACTATAAAATTGTTTTCTTCCAAACCTTGCAATTTCATTTCCTTATACAGTTCCAAGCCAAGTTCTTTCTTTCCTGCTGCAACATAACCATGAATTAAAGTACCATATGTGATCGAATTAGGCAGAACATTTTGCTGGACCATCTTCCTTAATAGTCCAAAAGCTTTCTCAAGCTTCTTTCCTTTAACATAACCATTAATCAGAGAGGAGTAAGTAACGACATTTGGAAGAACACTTGCAACCTCCATTTCTTGAAGCACTGATTCAGCATTCTTCAATTCTCCTAACTTGCAAAGACCATCAATTAGTGCGGAAAAGGTAATCTGATTGGGTTGCATATTACACATTTTAAGCATCTTGAACATGTCTTTAGCCTCTTTTGGCTGACCAACCTTAAAAAGCCCATCCATCATACTTGTATATAAGACAAGATCAAGACAAAATCCACGAACCACCATCTGACTTAAGTAGGCAAATGCGCCAAACGCATTACCATCTTTGAAAAATGAATCAATTATAGTTGATGATGACAGATAATTAGGTTCAACTCCCATTTGCTTCATCTCATTGAAAAGAGTCTGTGCCTCCACTAACCTTCCAGTTTTACAAAGGCCACTTATAATGGAAGTGTATGTGACGACATCTGGAAAGATTCCACCATTAACCATGTCCTGGTATAAATCAAGTGCTTCTTGCGTAGCTCCTTGCTTGCAGTATGCAGTGATCAATGATGTGTACGTAACAACATTGGGTTGCACTGCACCCACACTTACATTCTTGGCATCACCCTCGATATTTTCCACGTCTGACAGAAACCGTTCACCAAACTGTGTATCCCACATCGTATTCAATAAATTCTTGGCCTCAGAAAAATCCCCAATCTTGCAATACCCATCAACTAGAATGTTATAAGTAATTACGTCAGGCTGTAATTCAGTCTTCTTCATATTCTCCATTACTTGAATAGCATTAGCCATCATACCAGCCTTGCAGTAGCCATTAATCAAGGTATTAAAGCTAATAAGATCAGGATGAGAATCAACACCACCGCTATTGAAATAGATCAAAGTATTTAGTACATGTTCTGCATACCCCAGCAATCCAACATCACAAAAACCCTTGATCAAAATATTACAAGTACAACAATCAACAAAAATTCCTTTCTTAATCATCAGAGATAAGCATCCCAAAGCATGCTTTGGCAATTTTTGCTGACAGAAGCCCCAGATGAGAGTGTTATAGGTGATTGTGTTTACTTCATCAAGAGTACTAAAAAACCGAAGAGCAGAATCCAGCATGCCCAAATTACATAAAGAGCGGATTAATATATTAGAAGTGGAGATATTAGGCACAACTCCACAAGCCAGCATCTCCGAATAAACAAGCCAAACCTGATGATCCAAATCATAGCCAAGTGTTACAAAGAATTCAGTGCAAGAAACTATCACAAAGCTTGACTAAAATGTATCTCAGTATCTGTTGATAGGGAAGGTAAAATCAATAAGTTAGCATCTCCTAAGTTGACTCCGAACACACAATCTATACCTAAAAATAAAAGCTTGATCTAGTATGCTTTAGTTCTTTCTAATCTTACTTTCCCATACACAAAAATTGGATAACAATAACTAAAAAAACAATAATGTGATCACTTCTTTATCATTAGAAAATGAATAAAAGCACTTGATGAACAAGTTAAGTTTACCCATGATGAAAGGCAGAAAAATTATGCCCAAAGCAAACTGCTATCACAAACTAATAAGCTAATACTAGTATAGTTTTTGCATAGTCTCCGTCCCCCACCCTCTTTTCATGGGTAGGCTAGAGAATCAGGGCAAGGGAGTGCGGAAATTGATACAACCAGGTGAGATCCATGTAAAAGGGAAAGCCCTCGCTAACCCAGGACTCCCTGTCCCCCTCCCACTAGTAAAATACTCTACATACAAATATCACAACTTACATATACAAAGTCACAAACAATGCATACAGTCAGATAGAGCAACCAATCTGAGATCCGTCAATAAATTCATTAGAAGGGTGTTCGGTGGGGGGGGTAATTCTTTCCTGGAAAACTATTTTCCTCATTTTCCATTGTTTGGTTTGACAATCAAATTAAAATGGAAAACTTGTTGAAAGACAGATTTCCTTTAATTATCACTTTACAAACATTTTCCTCCACTCTTTTCATCCCCAACACCTTCACTTCCCTTAAGAGAATTCCATCAAAGCAAACAAAAGTTAATTATCAATTGAGTCTTCCATTGAAAAGTAATTTACATGGAAAATACTTTCCGTCAAATCAAACACTCCATATTATCACATACCCAACACTAAGAAGCACTAACAACCCAACAAAATATAAGAAGAAAGCAATACCTGATACACCATACCAGACTTATAAAAGCTAAGTAGAAGGTGGTTCCATGCCGGCAAGTCGGGCGGAGCAATGCCAGTTGATCGCATGATGGTAAATGCTTGTGAAGCTCGAGAAGGATGTCCACATGATAGATATAATTGAATGAGTGAGCAGAAAAGGGAGGCATATAGATTAATCTTGGAATGCGGTACTGAATTTTTAAAAGATGGTAGTAAAGAGGAATTGTGGGTGGATGGAGATTTAATTGGGATTGCAAATGAATTTGTAAGCGAAGAGAATTGAGCATATAAAGCCCTTCTTCGCTTAACAAATTGAAAAAACAACATTATCGATCATATCTTGAAATTGCATCTTCTATCCTCATAAACCCTAATTCAGATTTAAACCCTCAATCATATTAAAACCCTAAATTATATCAAAACCCTACAAAATTTTAAAATTGTAGGATTTGTGAATTATAATATCAAAATTGTAATAGTACCACTATTACAGGCTAACAGCAACTCAATCCCCTTGAAAACCATAATTTTCCGCAATAACCCACCATCAAAAACTCAAGTTTCCACCATTAATCACAAATCCAAATCATTTACACTACTAAAATCAGAAGAAAAGAAAAGGAAATGGATTACCACCGCAATATAACCAGCTTAACTATTTTCCAGCTGATTAAATCCTTCAAAAACACGAAGTAATTTCATAAACAACCATCAGAGTTGATGAAATGATAGGATTAGCAAGTGCACAACTTAAACCTAAAAGAGCAGTTCGTGCAGACAAATTAATACGACAAAAATTGTCCTTAATAATCTCATTTATTCCTACTAGTGATTATTATTTATAAATAATTCGACCTTTGTATATTATTTGTTGACGATACTCTTTTTCACATTTTAACTAGGCTAATATAGGTACATACCAAGAAGGGTAGGGTAAGACCAACGAAGAAGCATAAGGGGAGAAGAAGTGAGTGTAACGGCTAGTAGATACTTATAATAGCCGATTAAGATGTGAAAAGAGGTGTTGTCAGCAAATAATATACAAATGTTGGATTATTTAGAAGTAATCAATAGTGAGCATTGTTCATTGCAGATGGACAATCATCATCATCATCCTACCCAGTGTTTCCCGTCCATAGAGAACTAAAGACATGATCTGGGGAGGGAAAGACGGCAGCCACTCATACCCATAAAGGAGAGCACGACCAAGAGGAGTCTCCCGGCTCGAGAAAAGATGAGGATAAGAACCCCAGAATATACTTCCAAGGAATTAGTAATCTAAAACATGAATAAGATGGACAATAAATAGGATTATTCTGGACAAATTTTCCATTAATATATGAATGTCAAATTTCAAAAAAAAAATTAATGTTATTGTACTAAAATGAATGTTTTTAGAAAAAATTAATGTTCATAAATGATAATTCAACATTTCATTCAACAACTATGAATTATTTTAGCTTTAGATTATTTTTTAATATTCGAACATTTGTTTATTTTTTTTACATTTGTCCACAACATATCGTATTACTACAAATGGGTAATTATAGGGTATGTTACCAACAAACTAATGCAATGATTAGATTAGTCACGGCGAATTAAAGACATATATTGAATTATTAGAAAAAAATTAAATGTTGGATTATTCACAGCTGACGACTATGTAGTCGGTTTATTAATATCAATCTTTACATACTTTTATAAATCTAATTAAACTATTTAGTTTAATTAAAAAAATTCATAGTAAGATCGAGTTGAGTGCGAATTTGTGAAATCCTTATTATAATCTAAGAGCCAAAATAATTGCACAAATTCTCAATTAAAGACAAGCTCCTACAATTTAAATTGGACTAAACAGACCAATTAAATTAATCAATAATTGAGATTTGGGTCTTATCTCAGTTGAAACAAGTATTTCTTTTTCGAGTAAGTCGAGAGTTCAACTTTTATCTAATCATCTCCTTCCTTCGAGCAACCATATAAATACGTAATTAAAATAATAATAATATTTAAAATACTAATTTTTTAAATTGTTTGATTTTTTCACGTCATTTGAATAATAAAATTGATACACTTAATACTAAACCCTTTTTTTATTTGTATTCTGTATATAAAATTCTCTAACCGTAAGACAATTTCATACACGAGTTATTTTAATTATTGTTCAGATTCGTAACAAAGTGGTGATTTTTTTTTTAGTCAAGAGCCTAATTAGGTCGCTTAAGTGGAAATTTAGTTACAAATAAGCAAAATATATATGAAAAATCACATTATAGCCAACTCTTGAAACTATTTTCCAAACTTGAGGTATGGTGCTGATCGCACTCAGTAACAGCGAATAAAGGCAGAGTATTTAAAAAAAGTAAAGGGTCTATTAGCAACAGCGAACAAAGCTGAAACCTGCTCAAATAGAGGGAGTTGTTGTTTTTAGCTCACATTTGTTCAACAGCGAAACAACGAACAAAGACTGGAGGTCAAAAGTATTCAAAGTCTTTGTTCTCTGTTAGTAACAGCGAACAAACTCTTTGACTTTTTTTGACATTCAGTTTTTGTTCGCTGTTAATAACAACAAACAGCCCCAAACCAAAGCTTTGGGAGAAAATTGCTTATCGTGGAAATTATTTTGTATTTGCTATCGCATGAATTTTTTATATATATATTTTTTTTGCGTACTTGTTTCAAATTTTCAAAAAAAAATAAAGGGTTGTGAAGGTCATGAATTCTTAATAATGAATTCAAAAGAGGGCGATTCTTAAATTTTTTTTATTTTTTGAATGATTAGATATTATATTAATTAACAGCAAGTAGTTAATAAGCTAATTTTTAATGGTCTGTTATTAGTAAGAGTGACGACGCGATACACTTAATTTGGGAAATAAATTTAACCAATCTTATTTTGAGAATTTTTTAAAAACCTTACTTATTTTATTCAAATTTCCTATTTTTGTGAGGTCAAGCCTTTACTCTATCTACTTGGAGACTGGAGTGACATGAGTGTGAGTCATCTAACATATACTTGATTGCTTTTCTTATTCACAAAATCTCACAAGAGACGGTCTATAGGATAGACTACAAAATTGGGCCAGCCCATTTTCCTTAACTGATTTTTTTATTATAATATCAATTATATTATGTTATAATCCTAAATGTAAGGTATTATAACATCGAATATACTCTTTTATAACCCCAAATATAAGTTATTATAACCCCAAAGAATTTATTATAACCCCAAATATACTATGTTATATTTTGGGCTGGGCTTTATGGATTCCGTCTATAGAATAGACCGTCTCCCATGAGACTTACTGTTTCTTATTGGACAACATCATTATTATTTTATTTTTCATTGATTTTTAAATGACACAGTTTTACGGTCAGATTAATTTTATTGGGCTTGCTCAATACACAATTTTTGTCTTAAAGTGATTACTTGTAACGTTTAAGTGATCAATTATAATTTTAAAATAATATTTTTTATAATCTTAGAGTGATTATTTATAACCTTTAAACAATCACTTACCTTAAAGTAATCAATTAAGAAAATAGACTAATTATATGGGTCCGTCTCATGGTGAGACGGTCTCATATAAGACGAGTTATTTATTTTTTTATCTAATCAAAGAATAATAGTGTTCTTTCCCTCATGATAAATTGAACATTTAAATAAAATTACTACACCATAATACCATATGCTCATATAAGTGTTCCTTCAACTTATCAAGTTGATTTTAAATCGGTTTAAAGTTAAGTCTTGTGCTCATATTATTTTAAGTTGATAATGGTAATAAAGCGAAGAGATAAAATAAATTGTATGAATGAAATTAAATTAATATGTAAGGATGAAATTAAAAGAAAAGGACATATTATTGTTCAAAAATAAAAATAATGCAGATTAGGTGGGACGAACCAAAATGTCAAATTATGCAAATTAAGTGGGATATATGGAGTAATTATCAATAATATTACTCCATTTATCTTATTATTAGATCTAGTAATTTAATAATGTAAAATGATAGAAACAATACAAAATAGAAAATAAATCAAATTAAGTGCAATGAATTACTTCATTGATTTGTTGGTCTCTAGCTGATTTGTTGGTAAAGTTTAATTCTATTTCAAGATTATAACAGATCGAAATACCCCTCGACCCTCGTATATGACCGAAACAAACAATGACGTGAAAGAGAATATTCAGAATTGTCAGATCACATAAATAAACGATACACCTGTCAGTTGCAAGTTTCGTTCTCTTTGAAAACCCTTCTCGATCCGGAAGACTCTTTGACCGCACTCTTCTTTATGGGTATGAGTTGCTGTCGTTCTTCCCTTCCCAAACCCTAATCACAGTTCTTATGAGCGGGATACACTGGGTGTGGTGGTGATGATGTCAGATCATATAAATAACGATCATAATTTTGTTAATTTTGTATTATATTTGGTTAAAGTTGTTATATACAAAAATTACTCCGTTTGAAATTAAGAAAAATTGAAAAGGATAAGCAAAAAAATAAAAAAAAATCAAAAAATAAAACGTTTTTGAAACTTTATCCCAAAATAAGCACTTTTTCTCCTAAGCTTAGGTTCGGACCGGTTCGCTGTTACTAACAGCGAACAAACTGGAAAACAGCGTTAAACTTGTTCGCTGTTACTAACAGCGAACAAAATAAATTGGTCAAATAAAAGTCAATCTCAAATTATGTAGGATAAATTAAAACAAAAAAAAAAATAAAGGAGCTGTTCGCTGTTAATAACAGCGAACAAACACCCCACCATTTTCCCATCCATTTCCCATCAAAAAAATCACAATCTTTTTGAGAAAATAAGAAATTCCCATTTTGAGTAGCAGAAATCCCAAACCACCAAGTAGACATTGCAATTAACGACATTGCAATTAACGCTGTTTTCCAGTTTGTTCGCTGTTAGTAACAGCGAACCGGTCCGAACCTAAGCTTAGGAGAAAAAGTGCTTATTTTGGGATAAAGTTTCAAAAACATTTTATTTTTTGATTTTTTTTTATTTTTTTGCTTATCCTTTTCAATTTTTCTCATTTCGTTTCTTGATTTTGTTCTTTAAACTAGACATTGCAATTAACGACATTCCTTATTTTTTATATAAAATATTATACTTCCTTTGCCCCTCTGAAATAACATCATCATCATCCTATCCAGTATTTTCCGCTACTCAAAATGGGAATTTCTTATTTTCTCAAAAAGATTGTGATTTTTTTGATGGGAAATGGATGGGAAAATGGTGGGGTGTTTGTTCGCTGTTATTAACAGCGAACAGCTCCTTTATTTTTTTTTTTTTTGTTTTAATTTATCCTACATAATTTGAGATTGACTTTTATTTGACCAATTTATTTTGTTCGCTGTTAGTAACAGCGAACAAGTTTAACGCCTTCAGTTTGTTCGCTGTTAGTAACAGCGAACCGGTCCGAACCGAGAAAAAGTGCTTATTTTGGGATAAAGTTTCAAAAACGTTTTATTTTTTGATTTTTTTTTTTTTATTTTTTTGCTTATCCTTTTCAATTTTTCACGAAATGAAGGGACCCAAATTGATGACGCCACAAAAAGACAAAACTAACCATGGTTTAGGCCTACTTTACGATTGACACGACACCGTTTTCAGGCCAATCAAAACAAATCTTTTGGTCACAAGAATTTATTTATTTGTAGACATATTATAATAAATGAAATAATTATAGGCATTAAAATGTTAATCATTTACATCTTAAATTATACTTAACCAAAATTACATAAAAATTATATTTTAAAAGTGCGATTAAAGGGTTCTAATAAAATCTCGACTATACTTCTTCTTGCACAATAGTGCAATATATTATACTTGAAGATGAATAGTATCACTAAGTTTAGTTAGTGTAGCGAGTATTTCAAAATAAAGGAAGTGCAAATATTAATGTATTTCCTCATTCTTTAAATCTTGCTTCACATGACCATCTTGCACTATTCATTAGTAAAATTTAATTCTTATATTTTTGTTAGTCTATAAGTTACAATATATTTACATGAAATCTTATCTTAATTATTTCAATCTCAAATATACACTTTTTTAAAATTTTAATTGTATAATTCGAGTGTAGTTCACTTGCTAGATTTTTCAAATCGTGAAACTCCGAATGCAAAAAAATGAGTTCGCAAGAATTTTAGAGACATGAAATAATATATATATATATATATATATATATATATATATATATATATATATATATATATATATATATATATATATATATATATATATATATATATATATAAAGAAAGAAAAAATGGAAAAAAAAAGTTAAAAAAAGTAGCTAAAATATAGAGTAGATACAAATAAGAAACTCGAAAATAATTAAAAGAATTACATAAATTTTTCTAAAAAATGGTCTCATCGTAATATTTCATACATGAGTTGAACAACCCAACTAATATATATTATCAGCTTATGAGTTTTTTGTTTTGAGCTCGTCTCATCAAAAGAAGGTCTTTCACAAGAATAGCATACAATATAAAATGGATGGTGATCCATTTATATACAATTGACAACTACTTGGTCATTTATTTAATACATCATATTCTACTCTTATGTTCTTTTAAATTTTTTACATGATGCCAGTTGATGACAATTTTTACTTTTTAGTATATGGTGTAACAAATTTAAAGGGACAGAGGGGTACATGATGGTAATACACTAACACGAACGCGTGGAAACCTTGTCTTCGATCCTTAAAGCCATCGATCGAGCAATATGTGAGATCCAGTTGCTGGGGAAAATGTAGCAGGCTAAAGTTAACCCGTCAAGAGAATCAAATATTGAATCACCTTACGGTTGATTGCTACTCCGACAGTCTCGTAATTTTTGCTAAAGTAGAGTTTATGACTAATCCAAGGCAAAGGAGGAAAAGAATGTTTTAAGGGGAGGTGAGAGAAATGCGTGGATGAAATGAAAAGATATGTGGATGAGAATCAAGGAAAGTGTGGGTCATGACCAAAAAGAAAATGTAACAAAACTGATGGAACGAACTAAAAAGGAAAATATAACAAAACCCGTGAGACAGAGAGAATAGTAGCTAATTATTCGATAGGTTGAGATAGGATAATGGGATACCGGATACGTTAAAGATCTTCGTAGAATCTCCAAAGACGTCGAATAAGGACAGTCGACAGATATGTGTGCCATATGTGCTCCTCTTCATGCATTTTGAAGCATACCTGCATAGTGCATTTGCATGAAATGGGTAAGGTTAAATAACACATAATGTTTGTTAAGGGACTGTTTGACAAATGACTGTTGGCTGGTTTGACCGGTATTGATTGATAAGCCAGTTGTTATGGAGATTTAGTAAAAATTAATTGTTGGTTGTTAGTTATTGTCCGTTTATTGGAGATAAAGTTGGTCAAAAATCCTAAAGCCAATCACAAATACTACTCATAGCAGGTTTTTTTATTTTGACTTAAAAGTCAGTTACCCAATACTAATTTTTTTGGCTGTTTGATCTACCAGAAGGCAAAAACCATCATCAAGAAGCACAGCCAAAAAAAGATCATCATCGTTTTGAAGACAACGCATCCTCAATGGTTCTTATGACGTGAAAAAAATTCATTATGGCGTGAAGAAATATTCAGCGAGTTGAGGATAGGTTAGCGAATGATCAAAGCTCACCTTCTATCATAACAAAGATCATCATCGTTTCGAAGACAAGGCATCCTCAATGGCTCTTATGACACTGCTAAGGCTGCTACCGTTCTCCAAAGCTTTAACGGCAGCTTTATGAGCTTGTTTATGCCATTTTAGCAAATTATACGACTGCAAAACAGCCCATCTTGCTTGATTCGACATCTACACAAGCGACGGTACAAGTTAGTGTAATTACTTGATTTGGCATTGGGTACATATGGTTTTAATTCGAACCAAACCTGTGAGACGCTTAATGGAGGTTGCAAAAGTAAGCAGATATTCCGAAACAGATTTTCATCGTTTTCTCCACCCTCGGCTTCACCATAGATGAGAGCTTCAGCTGCAATACCAGCAAATAGTACCATGCAGTACCTGAAAACGTAACGCCTTAGACATCGGGCACTAGAACTCACAAAAAACAATACTTTTTTTTTTTGTTTTATCCTGAAGTGTTTATCAACAAATACCTTCTTCAATCTATAATATGAGATACGACATTCATACAACAAATACTAAAATTTAAGATTCATATAAATTCAAATTTTCGGGATCGAAGTTTTATCAATAACTACAAAGCACAAATAGACAAGTTGAAAGAATTCATCAACCATGTAATAAAAACTCTCCCGTTACGTTACGTAATGCCTGTTATATAACCTATTTGAGAGTTTACACGACGTTAAATTCTGTTATATAACGGTGCGTGAAATTTAACGGTCAAAATGTCACGTTGACCGTTACGTAATGTGCAACGCCTGTTATTTCACCGTTACAACATTATTTGTCTTCATGTCCTTCTCAACCCTATGCCTATTTTGAACCCTAAAACACATCTCCCTCTCATCCTCTCATTCCATACGTTTGGTTGTTTACTATTACCTTTCTGAACATTTTCAAGACGTTAAACATATCTTCAAACCCTCATCTCTCACAAACTAATGTGAATCTTGTGCTTAGCGTGTATCACCCGGTTTGTCACTAGTGCCACATCTAAAAAGCAATTTTTTAAATTTTTTCATTGGTCAATCGCATATTGCTAGGATTAAAGCTTTCATTAATGTTGTTTTAGAATTGTTTAGCAACAATGAGGATGTCAAAAAAATGGAATGCTTCTCAATTGTTACCTGTCGAAAGCTGTACTGCTAAGTCGTCCTCCAGCAAGCTCATTTTCCAAATTCTCATCCCAGAATTGGGTCCCAGCCTACAATTTAAAATGACAGACAAATCTCTGTTTTGAAACTCATATCCTAAAACATTTCCAGACCAATAAATACAAGTGCAGACTGCAGAGTAAAGAAAGAGGATAACTACATTCTAACTACTCGGTGCCATTGGGGAGTCTTTGACGGAAATAATGTGAAATGATAAACAAGAGCACCAACGCTACCTAATTTGCAGTTAGTTTTGGTATGTGGAGAGAATGAGATAAAAATTTACTAGTCCAACAATCCATAATTCCTTTGGTGTATTTTTCAGACACGGATTTACAATCCAAAATTTGTAAGTAAAGGTTATTTAGTTTGCTTAGTATATTTTTTTCTGAAACTCTTACTAATCATTGTAATATGACGATATCAAAGATCGGAAAAATTCATGATTAATTTAATAATAAAAATATAAGTAAAATTTGCAGTGAAAAGTCTTGATATCTAAAAAGGCAAAAGGTAACATACCCAAGTGTTATAAAGTGTTAACAATAAAATTGGGTACCCAGTGTCCCGACCCGATTTATCCGGCTACACGGGCCATTTAAATAGATACCCGACTAACCGGACACCCGACATTCTGGGTACTCGAAATGCCGGGTACCCGGTTATGAACACCCCTACCCAAGTATAAGGACTTCTAAAAGGTTAAAAGACTTATTCGATTTCTTTTAATTCATTTAAAAAAAGGAGAGGAAGAACAAGGAGAAAGTAAAGTTGAAAAGTCTCACGCAGGTTTTCATTTCTTCCATGTCTTTAAAACGACACATTTTGCATGCCTCCAAAATTTTCTAACAGGTTGACCCTCATTGTATAAGGTAACCCAACATTTCCTCCCAAAGGCAAAGAGAAACTAAGGAAGATGCATCTATGTAAAATTTCATCTAATGATTTACCAAGTATCTTAAATAATAAATGTGGTTAAGCAACAACAAAACAGAGAAGACTTGGTTTTGACTCTTTCGACTTTTCCATCTCTTAATCATAACATCTAGAAATAACATGCTAATTTGGGTATTTCCCAAGTTGTCTATAAACAAGCTGATTGTCTTGCATCATAAAAAAATATGTAAAGACTGTGTAACAAGCCACAATCAATAAAACTAGACACTACAAAATGTGAAACATACCTGCCCCTGAATGCCCATCTGCATGGCCACAATTGGGTCTAAAATGACCCCGCGAATGGGACAACCCATAAGGTATGCTGCAAATGATTTAAATCACAAAGGAAAAAACTTTTAGAATAAAAGCATTGCAATGTACATTACCCAAAATCATAACCACCGATGACATAACACATGTCCGACACTATATTTTACAGTCGGAAAGAACAATGACTTAGTGGTATGAAGGAAAAGAGTAGAAGGGAGGGAGGATGAAGATGAGAAAACAAGAAAAACAACCAAGTTGCTGGTAATCAATCCCTGATGGCTGATAGATAAACTGAGTAGTGCCCATGAGGCCATGACAACCATATCAGCGTTTTAAGAAGATAGATGTCAACTATGTAACAGACTTCAACCACTCAAGTTAAACATGATTTGGTATGCAAATGACCGCAGTAGGTCAAATATGAAGAGTTAACCATGTACGCCTATGCTACCCATGCTTGCGTAACCAATATTGGCATATTACCATTTGAAAACATATGGAAGACCAGCTTAAGCAATTCGATAGCTCAAGGTAACATTTTCCCGACATGCCATTACCCTAATGCCAAGTGGTGGAATTTGGAAGGTCACATGTATGAAACCTTTAGCATTATAACAAAAATTAGGTTGCTTCTGATTGACCCTTGATTGCAAATACTTGTTTTAACATAAAGAATAACACTAACTCACCGGTCAAAAGATGCCCTGCTTCATGGACAAGGATGCGACGCTTATATGGCGGCCAATAACTAGATATTTGAGCAAGACAGGAACCACCAAGAAAAACAGAGTCTACTATAGCCAATCCTAAGATAGCTGCTAAATTGGGCCTGAAATCTATTCCTTGTGAGAGCAAAAAAGACATGCAGCCAAGAAAGGAAAACATAGCAACACTGGAAGCTCCACTTATTCCCCACTTTTTCGGAGAGAGTTTGGACACTGCAAGAAAAAAAAAACAATGAAAAACTAATGTATACTCAGTCACTAGAGCTGTACTTCAATATAAGTAATTACTAGTGACAGATGCTACAACACTTGTGAAAATTGAATTAGAGGATGAATTACGAAGCAACAGTTTCATTCCCCAAATCAATAGAAAAACAAGTAAAAATAATGCTGAAAATAGATATTTGTATCCTTGATCAAGTTGACGAGGGGCGAGCGAAACAAACCTTCTAAGCCAGTTGAAGACTTTAAAATAGTTGGTGTGACATCTCGTGGCCCTTCCAAAACTGCATATATGAAACGAAATACAATGGTTATGTTATGTTTTGATAGAAGGAAATTGGGTGAAAGGGAGGAATATGAAGGGATGCCATTTCTTTCATTTTGGATACCGAAGGGGAGGGGAGGGAAATGGAGCAAAAGAAAATTGAAGGGGAGAACTCTTATTTTTGTATAATATAAATCCTTCCAACTTTGAAAGTATATGGTCCTATGGCTATAAAATACATCAACCTTCCTTCCCCTCACTTTCCCTTTACTTCTCTCCTCTTCTTTCCTTCCTAAAATGTTATCCAAACACACTATCGACGATGGGAGTTACAACTCTCCATTGATGATGAGAGTTACATTCCCATCGAAGAGGAGATTACATGCTCTATTGATTAGGGGTTAGAGTTCCATGCACTATAACTTTTTCACTCAATCTTGGGTTTCTACACTCGGTGTTCCTATTGCTTCAATAGGTATTGACTTTTGGCATATGCATGATGTAACTAAAATCTCCGGGGATGATGTTTGTCCTACAGTGACCTTGTTCGCAAGGGTAATACAATTATTCGTGAACTAGCTTATTGATGAGGGGAGTGAACTTGTTTTACTCTGAAGATTCTCATACACTAATTCTTACTTCCCAACTTTTCCACATTATCCATGCATAATCTAAGTGTAGTATTGTTGGTGGTGTTTACCTTTGTCGGGCCCAATTTGCTTTCAAGATCAAAAGTCTTCTACCTCCACACAACAAAGCATTCCCTTTATAAAAAAGTGCTACCCTAGTGTAAAAACATCAAGTTGGCCGCGTCGTAAAGGCTTCTAAAACAAATTTCCGTGATGTAAAAGTATAAAAAACCGCCTTTTGGCCGTATCAATGGATATTTTAACTTTTGAACGATATTTAGGCATTACAGGCATTACGATAACACATCATTCCTGTTACCGCATCACCGTTTCATCACCGCAATCGCGACCATTACCACATCTTCACTCTATGATTGCTACTACCTTAATTTTCATTAGTATACACCATCAACAAGAATTAGAAGTAAAAACTTATTACAATCCCCAAAATAGACAATAATTCAATTGAAGATTTTTTAAAACTGTATATAAGGATGATAAGAATCATAAGTTCATAACAAACAGCCAAACACCCACAAAAGAAACAATCACCAAATAATCAAATAAGCAAAAGGAAGAGAAAAAACAGAAATTTACCAAGGTTTCTACATTTCCCAAAGTTCGGCAAGAATCCTCTATCCTTGAGAAAGGCATAAGCACTACTAACAAGCCTCATATCATTAGCATTCAAACAAGTATCCAAAACTTCCCAATCTCTATCCCTCTCCATTAATGGAAGATCAAATTGCAATGAAGACCCAGTTGTGAATTGGGTTTGAGTCTCCAAATCAATGGATTTCAAGAATTTTAATGCTCGAGCAAGGTCTTTGTCTTTCACTGCTTCCTCATATTCTTTCCACCCTTTTAAAGCTCGAACCATTAATAGGGATGATCTGTTGAATTGGGAGTTGATAAACTGATACTGATTGTTCATATACTGGGGTTTTAGGGATTTAGAGAAAGGGGAAATTGTCGAATTTAAGGTGAAAGCCATCACAATTCACAAAGGGAAAATGGGACTTGTTCATTCCCGGGAGCTCGGAGAACCGGTGCTCGGTTTATACACCATTTTTTCTAGATTTTTTTCCCCATTAATAATAGAGGAGGTAGAAAAAGGATGATTCATCTCAAAAAAAAAATAATAATAAAAATAAAGAAAGGGTGATTTGTGATTTTAATTTTAATTTTTTTGTTTTGTTAGTTTTTTTTGTTTGTTTGTGGTGATTTACAAATCATCGTAATTGATTATGATTTTTGGAAATAATACTTATGAGCATGGTTGTTAAAAATCGCGATTCTAATATACGATTCTACGATTTTACGATCCAAAAACAAGCGAGCGATTTGAATCGCAAGTAGAATCTTAAAGTTGTAGAATCTTACGATTCTAGTTGGAATGAAATTTTGAGAGGTAGAATCATAACACGATTCTACGATTCTACGATTTAACGATCCGATTCTATTAATATAGTATGAATCATTTTAAATTTTTCTTATGTATCATATTTTACTAACCTCTTTTACATATACATATAAATTTCAAATATTCCATCATGGAAACTTTTAATAAACAAATTTTTTAATCGGTATGAAGATTTAAATTAATTATTGAAAATTTTTCATTATATTCTTAGAAATAAAGTCAAAGAAACTTTAATTCATTAATTTAAACTTTTGAATTGGATAATAATGATAAGAATCTAGATATTTTTAATATTTTTAAGTTTATTTGTAGAATCGTATGATTCTACGATTCGATTCTACCTCCCTAAACGATTCTAAGTAGAATCACGATTTTAACAACTTTGCTTATGAGCGCGGGTTTGTGCATTGGATAACACTAATGATGCGCTTGGTAATTGGTACTAATGGATAGGGTCGTCTTGTCTATTTTTAGACCCCAGAGCAAAAGATAAAAAGGACCTTTAAAAACTTAGCGTAACGAATAATATGATACATCTTTTATTTTTTTTATTGTTGATAGTCAAACTACTTTATGAAAAAGTAAAAATCACTCATTATCACTTAAACAAAAAATTAAGTTATATCTAAATTTAATTCAAATAATAACACTAATATGCATAAAAATAAGTTTTTTGGAGCCCTAAAATATTTGGGGCCCTGGGCGGTAGCCCGCTTTGACCTCGCTAATCAACGGCCATGCTAAAGTATATGAAATGTTAATGAAAAGTTAGTGTAATTTTGGTAAAATTATCTCTTTTGACAAATTGAACGGTCATGCTCATTCTTCTCCAACAATCTCATTTTTTTTACAAAATTCATTCTAATGCATTTTTGACATGTGGTATTAGGCGGTAAAGGAAAAAAAAATTTTACAATCAAACTTTCATTGCCATGGGAATAACATGATACATAAACTACAAATTATTCTCAGTACCACCAATTATACCGTTAACCAAACTAACCTTTAGTTAAGCTATTAACACAAATTCTCAAATAAGACGTTCTTAAGGTGATATCATTTTTATTGAGTTAATTTACTGTACACTTACAGTTTTAGTGTGATTGTCTTTTGGTGAGACGATTTAAAACAAAAAGCGCATATGCTAATTATTTACATTAGTTTGACTATTTAATTTACATATGAGACACTTTCACGATTAGACATCTCATATACAAGAGACCATCTTATGCAAGAATTTATATAAATTTAAAAGTAATTATATTATAACCTTAATATGATCATTTATGATCACTCATAACCATATACAACTCATTTACAATTTTAAAAATGACCGATTATAAACTTAAAGTGATCACTAGTTATAACCGTCACAATGAAAATTGTTTTTATCTACTTTTTTGAAACTCTCAAGTCTTGTGCTTTTTACTTTTTTTCTCTAAAATTGACCCATCCTCAACATCAACACCACAATTCAAACTTTCCTAAGTTTTTTTTAGAGAAAATCACATCAAATTCTCCCTTTCATTTCTCCACTTTTTAAAATTCAAAGGTAAACTTTACCATTATTGCCTTTCCTAAGTTTTTTTTTAGAGAAAATCACATCAAATTCTCCCTTCCATTTCTCCACTTTTTAAAATTCAAAGGTAAACTTTACCATTATTGCCTTTTCTTAATAATGGTTGTACTATTTGCAGTTCGTTTAGTTAGTGGTATTAAATGGTGATAATAAAAATAATTTACAGGTAAAATTTCATTAAAAGTTTCATATTATTCTCATGGTAATGGAACTTATGAAACTTTAATCATAAAAAAGATGATTTAAGTTAGACAAGCATGATCATTAAGGTAGTCAAGAGATTTTTCAACCAAAATTACACTTAGTTTTCATTTCCATTACCACCTACTAAGCGAACCGTTAATGTTCTAAACTTGTACCTATCCAATAATAGCTTTTATAATGGCGAGAAAACGCAAATAAAGATCATAAATTTTGTTTGTGAGTTGCTGGTTTTTCTCGCTTTGAAGACTTTTCTCGAGCCGGGGACTCTTTGACCGTACTTTCCTTATGGGTATGTGTAGAAATTAATAATATCAGAATATGAAAAGATAAATTTAAGGTTTAAATTAATTTGTTTCTCATTCTCATTATCTCAAAAGAAGGCCAAAGCCCCCTATAAATACAAAAGATAAATCTTACAAAAAGGAAACTAAATAATAAGAAATATCTCAACTTCCTAAAAATTATAAAATAATATTCTAGGATAAAATCATAAAATAATATTCTAGGATAAAATCAGAAATATTCTACTAATTATTTCCTAAATATTTGGTTATTATTTCCTACACTCCCCCTCAAGTTTGGTCTCGGGATAACCGAAACCAAACTTGCCAAAAAACAACTGTCGTTTAGGAGACCGAACTCCCCCTGAGATCCAATCCAACATCATCCAAGTAGTATAATCCACCGCATTCAGTACCATGACAAATGATCTTCTGGGTCTGGACATCCTGGACAACACAACCATGAGCGGTCATGAGAACAGTACAATTTAATTCCTTTGTGAGCTGACTGATCGACAATAGCTTATGTGATAAATTAGAGATCAAAAAACCATTATTTAATTTTAGAGACGGAGAAATAGCAATTGGACCTTCACCATCCACATGAACACAATCACCGGTCGCAAGTTGAATTTGAGCTTGGGTAGAAGGGTTATGGGACAAAAAATCACGAGAATCAAAGGTCATACTATGGGTTGCCCCACAATCAAAAATCCAAGAGCTCGGAAAATTGTTAGTGCAATTGATTGGTGTGAGATGGTTTAAATTAGGATTTAAAGTTGGAGTAAAAGGGTGTGACCCAGATTTATGTTGTTGAATATCAAGATATGGACATGGGTTTCTAAGCTTGTTCATGTTTGGTTTTCGGATCTCTGGGTTAATGTTCAAGGTTTTTGGATTTTTAAGATATGGACTAAAGTTTCTATTTATGTTGATTTTTGGATTATTTGCTTTATTTTTTGTTGATTTTGTTGTGTGTGTTTGATGGGAGTGGGTTTGTGGATGATGATTTTTGTTTTGAAGGTGTGGTGGTGTTAGTGATGATGATATATTTTTTTGAATCACTCCCATACATGCCCAAGACAACGTACCTTGACCTGTCTCTTCAAGTGTGTCTTTTTGTTGTGGTGTTGCTTCCGAAGGTGGAATTGTTGTGACGAACTGAGCCTTGCCACCAGCCTGGGTAACTGGTGCATCGGCGGCGGCTTTTCGTTGCTTTAAATCCTCCCACCAATCTGGGTAGCCAATGAGTTTAAAACATGATTCCTTGGTATGCCGAGAACCTCCACAGTGGTCGCATTTCATATGAGACTTATCTACCTTTTCTCGCCGGAATGAAGTGTAATCTGACCGGTTTTTGACCATGAGCCCATTCCCAATTTCTGAGGGACTGGATCCCAATGATGATGTGCTGGTCATTATACCACGTCGGTTGAATTCCCGGCAAATGGTAGCATAGGCCTTTTCTACAGTTGGTAAGGGATCTTGATTAAGTAGATCTCGTCTTTCTTTATCATATGTGTCATTTATTCCGGCTAAAAATTGATAAAGTCGTTGCCTTTGAATAAAACCATTAAAAATGGTTATGTCTTCATCATGTTTCATTGGATTAGGCATACGACGATCAATTTCTTTCCATAAAGTATTGAGTTTTGAATAAAAATTTTCTATGGTTTCTTGATCTTGTTTTAATGACGATGCTTTGGAACTTAGATCAAAGATCTGAAGTTCATCCCTCCCACTACTTAAAAGTGTTTCAATCCCCTTCCATAATTCCCAAGAAGTGGTGTAATCAAGAAACTGATTCACCAAATCTGAATCAATATTGGAAATAATCCATGAAAATACAAGTGAATCATTTTGTTTCCATCGAACATATGTTGGATCAGTAGGACTTGGGGGTTTTGTTGTGATATGGTGGAGTCGTCCTCGGGGCTCTAAAGCTATGTAGATGAGTCTACACCATTTTGTGTAGTTATGAAATGTCAACTTTTCAGATACTTTGAAATCTCCAAATTCAGTGATTGTGGGTTTGGGTTCGGTTTGTATATTCATTTGTTTGAACATCTCGCTGATTATTTGTTGCATTTGGGTTACAGAAATCAGTCGTTGGTTATTATGGGTCTCTTGATCTTCCATTGTTTGATATAGGGTAAAGGACAAAGAAAGGGGTTTAAGGTAGATGATGAACCGGAAAAAAGTGTTGTCGGTCCCGGAAAACACCTTACGGCTCGGATACCATGTAGAAATTAATAATATCAGAATATGAAAAGATAAATTTAAGGTTTAAATTAATTTGTTTCTCATTCTCATTATCTCAAAAGAAGGCCAAAGCCCCCTATAAATACAAAAGATAAATCTTACAAAAAGGAAACTAAATAATAAGAAATATCTCAACTTCCTAAAAATCATAAAATAATATTCTAGGATAAAATCATAAAATAATATTCTAGGATAAAATCAGAAATATTCTACTAATTATTTCCTAAATATTTGATTATTATTTCCTACAGTATGAATTGTCATCGTTCTTCCCTCCTCAGACCCTAACTATAGTTTTCTATGAGCAAAATACACTGAATATGATGATGATAACGGTGAGTATTGTTAAGCAAATCCTAGGTTGTGAAGTGATTTATTTGGACTATGTAACGTTTAAAGGAAATCTAGTTGATCCTATAACAAAGGGCTTAAAATCAAAAATAATCATTAAAATGTTAAAAGGAATGAGGCTTAAGTCATTAGGTTAAGGTTATGTGATGGACCTCAATATTTCAATCAAATGTGGGGATATGATTTGATTTTGACGTGATGGAGTCCAATCATCAGGGTCGGCCGTAAGATTTCAAGAGTTTGAGGTGAAAAATAATTTATGGGTTCTAATTATTCGTTTTTTAGTTTATAATCGTGCACTTATAATTCAATAATTACTAAATAAGGTAACGACTATCGTTATTAATACTTATGACTTGATTAACGCAAAATTTAATCACACATGATCCCAAGTTCGATGTATATGAAAGCAATAATTGTCTTTTTTTTCGTGAACCCTAAGCACAGACCCTTCTTGCCTTGCCTAGGGCCGTAGGGCGGGCCCTGGCAATGGTGCTTGTATTAATCTATAGCCTTTATTTATGGTGCCTAATGGAGTTATAGAGATTATATTGAGATTTGTGTATGCAGGTTTGACTTTGGGGTAATCCTAAAAGGTAATCGCTTATAGCTGTAAATTAAAAATTCAAAATTAGTTAAGGGGATGTGCCCAAAAAAAGTGATCAGTTAAAGAAATGGGTTAATTACTTAATTATATGAGTCTGTCTCATGGTGAGACGATCTTATACAAGACAAATTGGACAACGCAATTTATTGTATGAGACAGTCTAACCGTACAATGTACCCTATACATAAGTTGAATAGTCCAACTAATATAAATTGTGAGAATATGAACTTTTTGTTCTGAGATCGTCTAACTTACGGACAAACTTTTACCTATGTAAGTGTGAAGATTTAGCCACCTTCTATAGGTAAGTGAATTTTTTCGTAAATCACTAGGTGAAAAAATTGTATGGTCTTAAACGCATTAGATGAAGTTTGTAGAGTTAGCACATAATAATTGAGGTGAACATGCATTGTGGTATTGTCTCAATCAAACACTAGTACACTAGTAAGTTAACGGCCTGTTTGGTAAGTCGTAATAAATGGTGGTAATGTGAATGACAAATCAGTGTAATTTTGGTTGAAAATTTTCTTTAGTACCTTGATGGTCATGCTTGTCTAACTTCAATCATCTCATTTTCTTCATGAAATTTATTCCAATGCGTTACCATTGGAAGGGTAATATTAGGTGGTAATAAAAATTTGTAAACAAAAAAACTTTTTGGTGATCAAAACTTTATTACCATGAGAATAATATAAAACTTTTGATGAAATTTTACATTATAAATTATTTACATTACCATCATTTTATATTACTAACTAAACAGATCGTTAAAAATAATTTCATTTAGTAATTAGTAAGTTGTGGGGATTGTTAGAATTAAAGACTAAAGTCTTTTCTTTTGTGTTCAAAACCGCTCGTGACTAGTTTGTACTATATTTCATTTTATTTTCAATATAATTCACAATTTAATAATCTCTCCTCATTCCATCCATATATTTTTCATGGCCGTATTTTTTGGAGGTGTATTTGTAAATGGTTTTTTTCTTAATTTTTTGATTGACTTTTGACTTTTGACTTTTGAGTAGTTGATTGGTCAATCAGTTAACAAAAGTATTTGGTAAATGACATTTAAGCTAGTTGAAAGCTGGCTTATAAGCCAAAATATAAAACTATTTCAGTTAGCTTTTTTGGTTGACTTTTGACTTATTTACCTACTTTTCTCTAGTAAATAGCCTACAACCAATACCTAAATTTACCATACATCTCTTGGCTTTATCAGCTAGCTAATAGTTCAACAAAAACAACTAATATTTTCAACTAATCAAACAAATAAACTAGAAAGCAAACCAACAACCAATTGCAAAACACCCCTTTATCTTATTCTATCTTTCTTAATTCTACCACAAACTCAAAGCAAAATGAGAAAACACAATTTAAATACACACAAATTCTTGTAAGAGACGGTCTCTTTGAAAGATCGTCTCTAATTAGACCAATCCAGCATATATGTTTTAAAATATTATAAGTAGACATTAAGAATGATGTAAGTAGACATTTAAGATATTGCAAGTAAGCATTAAAAATCCGGCAAGTAAACATTAAGGATAACATAAATAGACATTAATCTTTAATCTACTGACTTGATATACATCTCTTAAAAAGACGATCTCTCGAGAGGCTAGCTAGACCAAATACTCCCTCCGAATCATTTTAATTGTCCCATTTCCTTCTTTGGCAAAATCATATCAATTGTCCGAATTCCTTTTTTGTCCATATCTTTTTACCTAAATACCCTCACTTTTACTACTCTCAATACCCAACTACCACCTTTACAATTAATTTAATCAATTAAAATACCCAACTACCACCTTTTAATGAACCCCATACCACCCTTAATAACCGTGAAAACCCAAATAAGACATCTAAAATAATTCGGAGGGATTATAAATCTTTTCAAAGAACCATTCATATTGACAATGGGGCCTACCTTACCAAATAGAAAAAATTTCCACTCTACAAAAAATTTTGTCACAAGAAAATACACACCCTCAAATTACACTAGTGGCTAAAAAAAATAAAAATTAAATAAAAACATCTTGAACCTCTCCTAAGTGATAAGAAAATCCATCTCAAATTTCCCCTCTCTATATCAATCCCCTTTTCTTTCTTCTTCTAAACTCTCCAAAAACCCACAACCAACAATCCATACCTTTTCGTGTCCTTCAATGGCGTCTACAGCAGCAGCTTCCTCTTCTTTTACTCTCATTAAGTCATCATCTTCTTCATCCTCTTCTTCTTCTTCTCGATCTCCATCCTTGATCCGTCTTGCTTCATCTCTTCGTCCTCCTTTCCGTCGTTTGGGATTCTCTGGAGCTGCTGCTGATGCCTCCTTCTCGCGCCATGTTTTATCGAAGATTCATTCGTTTTCTTCTTTGAATTCTAAACCCATTAGAGGGGTTGCTTCCATGGCTAAGAAGAGTGTTGGAGACCTCACGTCTGCTGATTTGAAGGGTAAAAAGGTTTTTGTTAGAGCTGATCTTAATGTACCTCTTGATGATAACCAGAATATTACTGATGATACTCGTATTCGTGCTGCTGTTCCTACTATCAAGCATTTGATGAGTAATGGTGCTAAAGTTATTCTTTCTAGTCATTTGGTAATTTTCTTTTCTGGGTTTTGCTTATTTTTTTCTAATACAGTCTTATGCTGAATTGTTGATTTAGCCATTGTTGATTTGTACTGTTGTTTGGCTTTTCTGGGTTTTGATTATTTTCAAACACATTCCCATTTTTTCAAGTCCAACTATCAAGCATTTGATGAACCATGTGCACTTTTATTCAGGTGAAGCATCATATGGTGTTTTCTAATGGCATGTTCCTTTTGATTCTTCTAACAGCTCGTTTGGTTATTGGTATTAAATATTGCGGACCATAATGTTAAAGTTAGTGTAATTTGGTAGGAAAATATGTTAATGTTAATTCTAGTTCAATCATCTCATTTTGTTTGCAAAATTTATTTCTATACATTATCATGGTATTTGGTAATGAAAAATTGGGAAAAAAATTAATCTTTTATGATCAAAGTTTCATGTCTTTGTAAATGATATAGAATATTTCATTAAAATTAATATTGCAAATTATTCCCTTTATCACCATTTAGTACAAAGTACAAACAATTAGAAGGGCTGTGAAATGTTGGTAATTGTATACTTTGTTCATAATTTGAAGTTTGATGTAAGGACTTGAAGTACTAATACACTTGTACTTCTAGAATTTTGAATGATGCATAATCATTGTTTTACTTCTCCATGATAGTAACATCAAAATGACCATATTGACATTGTTGTTGTTGTTGTTGTGTTGGTTAGTTGTATGTTTCACAAGAGCTAACGATTTATCATAGGTGGGTAGACGACGTGTCAGCTAAATTGGAAGCCAGATGCGAGATGAAGGTGTTTCCGTAAAAACGCGCATTTCTATAAAAACTAGATGAGTATCAGTAAGGACTAATGTACTACCGAAAATTCATATTATGAGCATTGAGAATTTGAAGTGAAACTTTGTGTTTTGTGAGAAGCATATACAAACTAGAGAAAAAGAGAGATTCCAAAAGTAACCGAACTTTGAGAGTAGGTGTAGCCGTAGATATCAAAGCTAAACAGTTCAATAGGTGTAGTTGTACTAAAGGTGTTTGGGAGCTATTGTCAAATTCGTTGTAGTCATAAATTGACAATTCATATTTTACCGTTTGTTTTCTTTACTCTAAAGTTTTACTTAATCACTTGTGGACTTTTTTAAGCAAACCGATCAGTAAAACATGATTCGCTAGTTAAATGGTTTAAAAATAGCCTAAAACCGACCATAATTCACTTTTTTCAATTCGCAATTCATGAA
The DNA here is from genome assembly GCA_019776075.1 of Amaranthus palmeri. Taxonomy (NCBI): domain Eukaryota; kingdom Viridiplantae; phylum Streptophyta; class Magnoliopsida; order Caryophyllales; family Amaranthaceae; genus Amaranthus; species Amaranthus palmeri. The sequence continues at coordinate 610,028 of JAAKBH010000278.1, forward strand.
GCAATTATCGAATCATGTTACACGTGAACCAATGCAGTAGCAATACATATGGTAATATTGTTCACTTGGTACCTGCATCGTGATTGCCGGTCTGCCTCCTCCTTTGCGCTTGCTTGCTTCTAAAATGTCGTGGTTCATCGTATTGCCTCCTTACATATCATTTTCCTGGTTGCGCACTGATTGTAATCGAAAGGTTCTGCTATTGTGTGCCTCTTTTATTGTTGCTGTGTTGTTTACCTGCAAAAGAGATTGGTTTTCTCTGGACTGCATACTGGGAATTTTGAATAAACTGAATTTCTCTATATCAATGCAGGGGCGACCTAAAGGAGTTACACCCAAATTTAGCTTGGCTCCTCTTGTACCTCGGCTTTCTGAACTCCTTGGTATTCAGGTACACCGTACATTTCTTCAAGTGGTTTTCGATCGTATGGTGACATTGCTTTCTGATACACACCCATATATTAGCCAAACCTGAACTTGTCTTTATGTTTGCAAATCAATAGGTAGTGAAGGCTGATGATTGCATTGGTCCCGAGGTTGAGAAGTTGGTTGCGGAACTCCCTGATGGCGGTGTTCTGCTCCTCGAGAATGTTAGATTTTACAAGGAAGAGGAGAAGAACGATCCAGAATTCGCGAAGAAGCTTGCTTCCGTGGCTGACCTTTATGTGAATGACGCTTTTGGCACTGCTCACAGAGCTCATGCATCAACCGAAGGAGTTACCAAATATTTGAAGCCATCTGTTGCTGGATTTCTTTTGCAGAAGGTACATACTTTTTCTATGTGAAATTTAAAACAAAGGCAAAGCATGCTTTGAATGTTTGCATCTTGTTTTGATTTTGATTGAGCACCCTTCAACTATTTGTAAGAAAAAACTTGCTTGTTTATGTTGGGGATAATGCTGCTTAACCTCTACCAACACCTTGGGTACTAGAACTTCACCATTCATCTTCTGAAGATCATTTAGTGGAGCCCATAAAAATACTGTACTTTGTCATGATAAATTTTATTTATTTTAGATTTAGATTAGGGATACGAGGGGAAATAATTATTTGACTGAATTTTGTAGCCTAAGCTACCCCTTTTTATGACCTCTAAAAACAGAAGAAAAAGAAACGGGAAATTCCATGTGGAACAGAAGAAAAAGAAACGGGAAATTCCATGTGGTGACCATGAGTTTTTGGCTTTTCCATGTGGTAGACAAATGTTTTTTATTTGCGTGGTGACCCTAAGCTTTTGGCTTTTCCATGTGGTAGACAAATGTTTTTTATTTGCGTGGTGACCCTAAGCTTGTGACATTTCCACTGTTTTTTGTTAAATCTACCTTATTATTATCAGTGGTAAAGAGTTTCTTCATAAAAACAAAGGTCGGGATCACCATTACGAGGCAGATGAATCCGTTTTTTTTTTTTATCTTACTAGAAAAAACAATTAGATGGAGAAAGGTTGCAAATCTGCAGATGAATCTGTAGTATCTATTTTTTTCGTAATACTCCTTCCATTTTGTTGAAATTTAATGGTGAATCCACACATTAGATCTTCTAAAATTTTCAATCGTCCTCATTTACTTGAATTTGTCGTGGTGGTGGAACAGGAATTGGACTACCTTGTTGGAGCAGTTTCAAACCCAAAGAGACCATTTGCCGCTATAGTGGGTGGTTCAAAGGTCTCTTCCAAAATTGGAGTTATCGAGTCACTTCTGGAAAAATGTGATATCCTTGTCCTCGGAGGAGGAATGATCTTTACATTCTACAAGGCTCAAGGTCTTTCGGTTGGATCTTCTCTCGTGGAAAACGATAAGCTTGATCTTGCAACTTCTCTCCTCGAGAAGGCTAAGGCAAAAGGCGTGTCTCTTTTGTTACCATCCGATGTCGTTATAGCAGACAAGTTTGCTGCTGATGCAAACAGCAAGGTAAATGAAGTACCAATTTTTCGAGTCTTTGGATAATGATGTTTAGTGACGTAAAAATGTGTATAATGTTCGAAATAATTGCAGATTGTCTCTGCATCGGAAATCCCTGATGGCTGGATGGGATTGGACATTGGACCCGATTCTATCAAGAAATTCAGTGAAGCGTTGGACACCACACAAACCGTCATCTGGAATGGTCCCATGGGAGTCTTCGAATTCGATAAGTTTGCTGTTGGTACTGAGGTGAGGACAGCTTCACTTATGTGTAGCCAAACAAAACTTTTTCGACACGCTCATTGCTGATTTAATGATTTTCTAAATTTGACGCCACTGGTGTCGCGTATATTTGTTTCGTGATTTCTGCATTATTATTTTACCGGTTGTCATTGCCAGATATCAACGGTGTTCTGACTAGATGACCAAATATTTGCCCGACCTTGTTACCAAATCCGACTTGACCTGACTTCAAAATGAACTTAATCAATGTGAATAGTGGACACCTGACCTGAATTTGAACCGAACCGAAACACCTGATTTGAAATCGACCTAATGACCCGAATGAATACCTTTGCCGGATATGAACATCATGCTCATTAACACTTGTTGTTAAACATTTTGATTATTGTAGGCAATCGCTAAGAAGCTAGAAGAGATCAGCAAGAAGGGTGTGACGACAATTATTGGCGGTGGTGACTCTGTTGCAGCGGTAGAGAAGGTAGGAGTGGCCGAGTCAATGAGCCACATATCAACTGGCGGAGGTGCTAGTCTTGAATTGTTGGAAGGCAAAGAGCTTCCCGGAGTGCTTGCCCTTGACGAGGCTGTGCCAGTTCCTGTGTAAAACAAGTATATCGCTCTATAAATTCTTTTTTCTCATCTCCCCTCGTTTTCAGCTTCAGCCTCTTAACACGAGTATGTAACCGAGAACCAAAAACAATAGAAACCGAGCCACTTTGTAGATGCTTGTAATTTCTTTGAAATAAGAACATATCCGTTGAGCACTTTAAGTTGTTGCCCTCGATTTATTGAAATACATTTCCGTCTGTATTCTAATTAATTTGTTCTTTGCACAACTCGTTTGTGTTATTTTCATCAATATCGGTTTCAGCCCGTCATATTGTTTCTTCTGGTTCAAGAGTACTTGCTAACACTGTTCAAAAGCTGTCCACGGGTCCTCATCCGTTGGTGAAATTCGATACATGACTTTTACGAAGAATCTAAACGGTAACAGTGGGATCGACATTTATGTAGCATTCGATGAGCATTCTTTCGAAAACCTTTGTATATGTTCGATAAGAACCGATGTCTGAGGCGCTCAAGAGTAGGTTTGCAACCTATATGATGGTTGGGTTGTGCTTTGATCCCTATGGGTCTCATCTTAATCACAAATTCTTATATGACCGTCTCACCTTGAGACATAATAATAAAAACTTTTAGCTTATGGAATTCTTGTTTTCTCATCGTGAGATTGTCTCATATCTTAGCTTTATTTTGATTTGAAAGAGAACACAAATCTTAATCACCAATGACACTGATCGTTTTCATCCAATGCTTGGTTAATGAAAGACTTAACATTTTATATGTTCTTTTGAGTTTGCACCATATGACTGATACATATGTATTTATATATATAATTATTTTTTAATTTATATTACTATAAAACTAGTTTCTTAACTGAAAAGACATCTTATATAGTTTCTTAAAGAGAGACCTGCTATGACTTGGTATTTGGTGGTAATGGTTTACGAAAGGGTAATTAGGTAATTTCTATATTAGGAGTAACTTGGGGAATAAGCTAGTTTAATGTGGTAGTTTTCTTATAAATAAGGGGAATTAGAGGCTCGTTATCATGATGAATATTGTTAAACACTTGGTGGATGGGTTTTACTCATTTAGGAGACCTCAAGCTTCTCGAAGTGCTTGATCTATCTTTTGTAATCTTCTTTTAATCATCAATCTTATAGTATAATTTCTCTTTATGTCCTTTAAATCTTTCAATTCCAATTTACTGTTTTAGTGAAATAGTCGGTTCATAACAAGACCGTCTCTCAAAAAGACGACCTCAAAACAATAAGTTTAACTTTTTATTTTCTCTTTAATTTGTATTGATATCATCTAATGCGTCTCTTGGAGACCATCTCTCATAACAAATATCATAACGATGTGGAATTACGTGTATGATGTGCCTTTTAAAACATTATATTAATAAGAGAAAAGTGTTAGAAAGTACCTAATAATTTTTTTCTAAGAAAATACCTATAAAAAAAAAATTTGCCAAAAAACACCTATTAAAATTTTTTCTTTTTTAAAGAGTATCAAGTAACATTTTCCTTCTGTTGACCGTCAAATATAATGGTTGACTGGTCAATTTCGAAAATCTTCCTTCCTATTTTCAATTTCTTTTCCAATTCAATTTTCCTACTAACTTTTTCCACTACTTTTTACTCAAAATCAAAGAAACTAAATATGAGTAAGAACTTTCAATATTGATCAATTAACTGTTCTATTTGACAGTCAACTAAAGGAAAACGTTACTTGGTACCCTTCGGAAAAGAAAAATTTTTATTAGGTAATATTTAACAAAAAAAATTTTATTAGACATTTGTTGCAAAAAAAAATTTATTAAATACTTTTGACAGTTTCCTTATTAAAAATAATTTTATTGTTGTCTTTGTATGACAAGATCTTATGATTAACTTTTCAATTTCTCACGTGATTCACCCCGTGACTCAACTTATTGTGTAAACTAAAACGTTATTTATAGACTAATTACCCACAAACCATAATTCTATATCTCAAAAAAATATTGAAGAAGCAAGACTCATGCATGATAATGAAATACTCCAATATTACAAAATTCCACCAAAAAAAAATTGAATTGTGTTAGACCATTCATTTCTTTATAAATAAACTATAAATATTTTCCCGCTAATAATTAATTTTATGGAGAAAAATCGATAAAACTTTTGACTATAGAAAGTAACTAATAAATAATACAAAAATTATATAAAAATTGTTAGATGAGATAATCTCATTGAAACGCACCTATATGTGAGTTTAATAGTAATGTAAATTATGAAAAATTGTATTAACTTTATATTTAAGGGTCATCTCAGTGATAGACAAAAGAATAACTCAAAATCTTAAACACCTCTAAATCCTCAACCACGAGCTTTAATACATGAGTTTCTATCGTTCAAAATAGACACGACGACTCGATATTCACCGACCTTATAATCAAACCCGACTCAGCCCGACTTCAAGATGAATTTAAAAAATGTAAAAATTAATATGAAGAAAAATTCGATTTTAAGCTTTAATCCAAAATCAATCTGATGATTCAAATGGACACCTCGACTCTCTGTATGGATGGCCAAAATAGTACCCATATTCCAATTTTTGGCTTATAGAGAAAGAAAAAAGAAAAAGAAAAGCAAACGGAAAATTGAATTTAAAATTATATAAAAAATAATATGGACGCTAATTTCAATTTTAAAGAAACCCGAAACATTTAACTCAAAATCGACCCGATGACCCAAATAAACAGCAAAAGTGGTGCGAATATTCCAATTTTTGGCTTTTGGGAAAAGAAAAATTAAAAAGAAAACAAAAGGAAAATTGAAAGGTTGACAGGAATGAAGCAGGCCCATGGGCGCACCGCACCACGTATATTACCGTTAGTTTCACCATAAATTTCACACCATTCTCGAACCTTCTTTTGCCTTCTGCGAACATCGAAAAGTCGAACCAACTACTCCACACTTGAATCTCATTGTAAGTGTTCATTCTCAATCTCTTCCATAGATGCAATAATCTTGTCATCTTCGTAATCTGTTTGTGGTAATTGGAATTTGGTTGTTTGTTTGTTGAACAAGATTTATAAGCATGGCGTCGAAAAGGAGCGTTTCAACATTGAAGGAGGCAGATTTGAAAGGAAAGAGAGTATTTGTGAGGGTAGATCTCAATGTTCCTTTGGATGATAATTCTAAGATCACTGATGATACCAGGATTCGCGCTGCGATTCCTACTATTACGTATTTGACTGGTTATGGTGCTAAGGTCATTCTCTGCAGTCATCTGGTATGTATTATCGATTTTTTTCCTTTATTTGTATGTTTTTTGTAAATTGTTTCATGGTGTTGAATTGGTTGATTAGATTTGGGTTATTCCGGATTTGGGGTTTTTTTTTTCCAAACGATACATATGCTTGGAGTTTTGGCTGAATGGATTGATTTATATTGTCTGGGTAATGTTTTTTTCACGCGAAGAGAGAGTTAATTTTTTCTTAGAGAATAGCTCTCCATATTTTCAATTGGAAAATGCAAATATAATCAATTTTTTCGTTTGTTTGATATTAAACTTTTAGTGGAAATTGAGCTATTGGGTTCATTTATGGAGGAAATTTTAAGTGATAGAGAACTTAAAACTCTTTTGCATTTCAACTTTTCCTTTTTAATTTCCTTGTCAATTCAACAACTAAGAGCCTTAATCCCAAAGGATGCTCTTAATCCCAAAGGATTGTGATGGATTACATGAACTAATATATCAGTTTTGATGATTGTCCACATGTATTTATTTATCATTCTTTTTTTCGATTTTCTAACCATTTCAATTTGTATTTCTTGGTTATTCATTTCCTTTTCAACTCTTGTCCTCCAAGTCAATCTTATAGAATGGAGCTCCATCCTCAAAACATGTGTGTTCCTTTACAAATATACATTATCATCTAATACTACTCATTAATGAATTTTGTGAAAAATTTGGAATTGGACAAGCATGTCTATGAACCTTTGTGTTCTAGCAAAACTTACACTACACTTCCATTACCATTATCATTTTTAACGCTGCAGAACTAGTATTCATTCTCTTATACTTGGCTTTTGTTCTTTTGAGGATGTTTTTCGTTTGTGTGCAACATTGTGCCTTTCTTTGAGGCATGACATACACTGGTAGAATGTGAGCTAGTCAGCTCGATTTTATCGTAGTAATTGTGGCTTTTTTTCTCTTGTTATGATGATATGCTATTGCTGCTTACTTTGGTTGTGTTTTTTCTTTTAGGGACGTCCAAAAGGTGTCACACCCAAGTACAGTTTGAAGCCTCTTATCCCAAGGCTTTCTGAGCTACTTGGAATTGAGGTATCTTTTGATCTTTTCCTGTGTGGAATACTCGAATTTGTTACTGAAAAGATTGGTTCTGCTGACTGACACTTTTCTTTTATGACAAAATCTATGACAGGTTAAAATGGCAAATGATTCTATTGGTGAGGAAGTTGAAAAATTGGTAGCTGAGTTGCCCGAAGGAGGTGTTGTTCTCCTTGAAAATGTGAGATTCTATAAAGAGGAGGAGAAGAATGACCCTGAATTTGCCAAGAAATTGGCTTCTCTAGCAGACGTTTATGTGAATGATGCATTCGGTACTGCCCATAGGGCTCATGCTTCCACTGAGGGTGTTGCTAAGTATTTGAAGCCCTCTGTTGCTGGTTTCTTGATGCAAAAGGTACATGTTTCTTAAACAATTTATTTTTGGGTGACAGCAACAATTGTATTTCTATATAATTAATATTTTGATAATTGTAGTTTTCTTAATGCAAAGGCCTTTTGCAACATGCTTTGCTTTTGTCTTTTCTTTTATATTTTGAAATTTCATGGCATTTGAGAAAAATATTGATGGGTGTCTAATTTGTGGATTCATGATCTTCTCCACTAAACTATATTATTGCGACGCATCATTTAGAGCTAGAATAAAAACAAATTTATGCATTTCTAATTGTGGTTTAGGAAACTAAACCCTCGTAGATTCTCTAGGAAAAGATCATGTTTTAGGTTTGTGTTTAATTTAGGCATGATTTGGGAGTTCTTTGCAAATTTTTGGACCAAAGGTTTCAGCTCAATTGTAATTCTGTTGGTAAGGTTTATACGCTGGTTCTTCACCGTTTTAACGTTAGAAAAGACATATTCTAGTGATTTATGTGATTTATGGATTCCTTTTAAACAAACTTCTTGTATAGAAGGTTAGACAACCGTCCATTTAAACTGCCTGTTCTCTTTCTAAAACACAGAGTGTTTTTCTTCTGGTTGCATTTTTATGTCAGTTCTGTTTGGTTTATACAATATTTCCATTTCAATTAGCAGTCTTTTTCAATTCATGAACTACGGACGTGGTCATATTAGGAAAGTTTTTACTAGATAATAGTCTTGCTCTAACCATCAAATATATTTCATTTAATTCATTCCTTGTTTACTTAATTGTTGGAACTCAGACTTTCTAGTTTCTATTGAGTGATTAGTTTTATTTGATCAAATACATGTTTTCTTTTACTGTAGGAGCTTGACTACCTTGTGGGAGCCGTGGCAAACCCCAAGAAACCTTTTGCAGCCATTGTTGGTGGTTCTAAGGTGTCAACAAAGATTGGCGTGATTGAGTCATTGCTAGCTAAGGTGGACTATCTTCTACTTGGAGGAGGAATGATTTTTACTTTTTACAAGGCTCAAGGACTCAAAGTCGGATCCTCTCTTGTGGAGGAAGACAAGCTTGAACTTGCAAATTCTCTTATGGAGAAGGCGAAAGCGAAAGGAGTATCTTTGCTGCTCCCTACTGATGTTGTAATTGCTAATAAGTTTGCTGCTGATGCTGACAGCGAGGTTTGTACACCTGTCGATGTGTTCGTTTACTGATGTGATGCTCCGTTTTTTTCAAGTCATGCTTGAATATAGATTAGTTAGTGTTTTTATGCGACTTCTTTCCACGATTGTACTCTTTTGTAGGTTGTACCAGCCTCTGCTATTCCCGACGGTTGGATGGGGTTGGACATTGGACCCGATTCTATCAAGACTTTCAGCGAAGCTTTGGATAAAACCCAAACCATCATTTGGAATGGGCCTATGGGTGTTTTTGAATTCGACAAATTTGCTCTTGGAACTGAGGTAAATGATCAACTTTGAATGATCTTTGGTGATTAGTTGAAACCCAATATACATGCGTTGTATTCGAGAGGTTTGTTTTGCAAATGACGGATTAATGACAACATAGGTCCTTGTGTTTGAAACTTGTTGATCGTTGATTTTGAATATGCAGGCAATAGCCAGGAAGTTGGCTGAGCTTAGCGGAAAGGGTGTGACAACAATCATAGGAGGAGGTGACTCGGTTGCTGCCGTGGAAAAGGTTGGCCTTGCAGATAAGATGAGCCACATCTCTACAGGAGGTGGTGCCAGTTTGGAGCTTTTGGAAGGAAAACCACTTCCTGGAGTGTTGGCCCTTGACGATGCTTAGGTGTTTTTTTCACGAACTTAGTAAATCTGTAAACGACCTGTAGTGATGTTAGTGCAGGTCTCGAATAATGTAATTTTGAGCATGCGGGCACAGACCCGATCTTTACCTTAAAACGATGAGATACTGGTTTTTTTCTTGACCTTTGTAGATTTGTAGAGGGCCGGGTACTGACATTAGTGCAGGTCCTAAATAATCTCGAGTGTGCAATTATTGTAATATTGGTTTTTACGAGTCGTAATCTTTTAGTTATTTGATTCATCCACTGGGTTACTCGATAATCGTTAGTTTGGTATAATGACTAGCGTGCCTGCCCTAAAGTAATATATCACTTCCTCTTTCTATTTTGTTTGGTCCGCTTCTTCCTATTATAGGAAAAGGTTTATGGGCGATCTGTGCCTCTGATCAAGAAATATGACGAACCTCGAAACAGTAACGGAAAAATTACATAGCGAAAACAAATAAAAAAACAAGAGATAGCTCAATATGACGACTTCAGAATTCATTTTCGAAATACACATGCTTCACCTTAAGGCGATTATTTGTTTATAACTGGGTTTCAAAATGACGGAAATGGCAATGTTGATCGGAAATTCATCTCTTGAACAACAAAATAAGAACTGGGGCCATCGGCTTGTTAAGCATTTCAATGTGGCTACATGCCCATCTTTCTGCCGGTAACTCGGACGCAAAACGCCGGACAATATCATACTCTTCCCTGAATAAAAGACAAGTTCAATTAAAGAAGTGAGCTTACATATCTTCACAAAATAAATAAAAATGCATACTATTCAACAATCTTATGAAGTTTGCACAGAAAAACAATGGAAAAGATGGATGATTTGTCAAATGACTCAAAACGACAACGGAAAGCTAACCTTTAAAGCCCTACTATCCTACCCGAATAATTTGAGGGATAGTGTCAATGAACACACATCCGATATCCCATGATAATGATTATAAACACCGGGTGAATCCACACCCAGTGCTATCGAGAATAGGGGCCGAGGGAGCAACTACACTCGCATTCATATTTAATATGATCGAGTTGGAACCATTTTTCCATTTCCAAGACAACTTTACGAAGACCAATTTGTATCAAAAACTTAACTAAACTGATACATTATTTTTGTGCCATGAACAAAATTTCCTTCACAAGTGTGATCATCCCAATCACATAAATGAGATCCCAATTCACTGGATTTTCCCATCAAACGATTTTAAAAACGAGAACAAACCCTTAAATTTGTAGTTAATAAATTCGATTTTACACTAATAGAAGCATTACCTTCCACCCGGGTGACCAACGTAAGCAACTATGCTGATAACTCCTCCAGGAAGTAACAATTCTTTTGCTGCCTCGAGTGCTAATAGGGTTGTAGCTGACTGAGTGATTATTCCCTTGTCACCACCAGGAAGGTATCCCAAATTGAATGCAACAAGCCTAGAGTTTACAAAACCATATTCCAACAGCATTTAGCAAGACGAATTCAATTACACATTTAAGTTTTGATGTTAGTTTTTCTGTTGAAGAATTAACCAAACAAAGGACAACGCATTTTTGTTTGCCGTTTATGACATCCCATGCAACACAGTGAATTCAATTACACATTTTTGTTTTTCTCTTTGAAGATGCCCCGTTCCCCCAACCTCACTATCCTAACATTTCCTTTAAGCCTTACCCATTAGTGGCTTCTTTACGAAAGAAAAAACGAAGCAAACTTACGATTTTGGCAAATAAAGCAAACTAAGAGAGACCAAGAAATAGTAAAGAGGGGATAAATCAATAGGCACGGTGATTAGTAATAAAATAAATCAAAAAAGTGTGCAAAAATACCTGACATTTGAAGGAAGCACATTCGCCATTCTACTGTGACAGACTGAAAATAGCTTCACGCACTTTCTCTGAATAAAGGTTTGATAGCAACGCATCATTTCACTTATGTATAAATCGGATGAACATATTGATATAAAGAGGTGCCTCTACATCATATTAAGTTAGAATTCTTGTTAATCAATAAATATTTCTCCGCCTACCCCTCCTCTCTATCTCTTACTCTTCCCCCTAATAAGTGATACGGACAATGCATGTAATGTAGAAGAAAACATTACAGAATAGTGGCACTTGTAAAGTTTTAAATTGTAAATATGAAATGCAGACAACTCCAAATCATCATCATCATCATCATACCCAGTGTATCCCGCTCATAGACTATATCTATGGTCAGGGTCTGAGGAACCTGCAAATAACTGTCAAATGTACACCCTATTGACCATAATAATATTTATTGATGATAGCTTAGGCATTTTTTGTTCTTCGTTTATGACATCCCATGCAACACAGATTAAGTTTTGTTCTACTGCAAAAAGCAGCAATTAGAATCTATACTTTTGTTGTGCCTATGGGAAGAGAACCATTTGTATGATATAAAAGAAGTTTCCTTTCAGCAAAGTTATAAGAAGAAAAAAGAAAGAGAACGTGATTGTTTTCTTAAAAGGTCGCTTGCAAAAACTATGATAAGAAATTACTTTATGAAAATTTCACAATCAGGAAAGCTAATAGTGACTAACAAGCATAGAACAAATCCAAGCAACCATATCAATGTAAGTCGCACCTGGCTGGGATCAAGTGATTGGTCGAGTAGGGATGATGTATTTTTAATAGCATCTTCCTGAACATCCATTCCATACACACACCCTTGAAATGAATCATCTATCACCAGTTTAGCCAACGCTAAGGTATCATTGCCATTACCACATGTAGCATCAACAACAGTATCACCCTTTTGAACCACAAGTTTCCATACCCTATATTGAAACGATACATTAACATATGGAAATTATAGATGGTTATTGTTAAGCCATTATTGTTTTCTGTATCACATAAAAGAATAAAATTCAATAATAGGAATCAAAAGCGAACGTACACTCTCTGTGTCTTTTGTTCTTGTATAATTCGTTGTTAGAGTTTAAAACTTGACCATCAAAATCCTACCATTAATCTTAACTTAAACTTCCAAAGTACTTTTGATCTTTACCAGCTAATTATTTATTAAAAACTTTTACAATATATAATAATTAAAAAAGGATCAAAGATGGTTCTAAGAAACAGTAAAAGCCAACAAGAATAAAAACATTGGAAAGAAGGTTCAGAGTGTTGTAATTAAACTACAAGAAACAGATAAGAGAATCACTTTACATCAAACAAACAAATTTAGAAATTCCGTCAACAATCGATACATAAGGCTTTAACTTGGGCACCTTATGTGGTCAAGCACCTTGAACCACCCCAAAACCGACTCTGGGTTTGTGGTGAGTCATATGTGCTTAGGAAGTTCTTTTTTGTTTTAAAGGTGCTTCGAAGGTTCTTAGCTAGTTGCTTCAAGTATGGGTAAAATGGCATGTTTCCTTAAGCAAGTAGAAGGGTTTCTTCAAGGAGGGGAAACTCTTGTGAAGGGTTATCCATAGGGAGTATTTTCATGCTTACGAGCAAAATTTGTACACCATTATTTGCTAGTTACCCACCACATTGAGCTACGAAAATATGATAATGAAAATCGAACACATATTTGCTAACGACTTGTGTGCTCACAAAACCCTCGTAAGCGTTCTGCTTGCATTCGTGGCTTGGCTTGAATATCCGATGAGAGTTGTTGTAATAAGCTTGTACATATGACCTATTTATCACCTAATTACATAATACATGCTACCTAAAACATATAACCTACTAAATGCTTTAAAAAGACAAATTAACAACTGAAATAATCATTCATAATTGTTAGATGGCTACCATAACTAAAAATTGAACTCTTTCGTTTTGAAGTTATGTATATATATTAACCTATAAATGAACTTATGACTCAAATTTAATTACATCCGTATATTGAAAAGGATGGTCTTGAGTTTTGAATTAAATAGGTTGGATGCTCCCACATCAAGGCTTGCACTATTCACTCATTAGAAGCATCCCTGTGACAGAAGGAAAAGGAACTTATTTTATGCGAGACTTCGGAGGTTTGATCATCTAAGATAGGGTGTCCAAAACAAGAGGTGGGATACTTTTCCGAAACCTTCTCCTGTAATTTTGCCTATGTGCATGTAGCTTAATCTTTCCTCTTCATCGCCTTGCTTTACATTTGCTAATTCATTTAAAGTACTAGCTCTCAAATTGAAAAATTTTGTATGGATATCAACCTTTTAGGGGATTAACATATATGATATGCACAAAAGTTAAGACCTTGGTTGATCACCTTTATACAATCCACAGAGTTTGGGTTTAATTGTTAGTAATGACCAAAGAGTGCTCAGAAAAAAATTGGTACCACATAGCAGGATGTTGTTACATTACATTGCCCAATGTCCCTAAAATGGTTCCCGCCAGCCTCCCGCCTAAGATAGAGAGAGAGAAGAGAGAAAATCATCTGCATGGTGCAGATCTAGTAGCATTGTGAAGATGAGGATAAGAGAGTGATATGAGATGTTAATTTAAAACAAGTAAACCCATTGATACTATTTTCCTTCTAAATCTTTCTACTTTGGAGAGACTTTTATTCTTAAAGATATTGGCTAAAAAAGACCTCCATTTCCCCTCCAATGCTGCAATCCAAATAAGGGATTGTAAACCCGTTTCTTTCTTTTCCCTTTCGTTCCCTCCAATTCCCTCCATCCATCCAAACAATGTATGATAATACCTTAGCAACAGCCAAAAGCTCATTTTATTGAATGTCACGAAAATTCTATTACGAGTAGAATTTTCCTCCTTGTGCAGCTTCAATAATATTAAAGCAAGAACATCATCATCATCATCATCATCATCATACCCAGTGTTTCCCGCACATAGATAAATCTATGGTCAGGGCCTGGGAAAGAAGATCGACGGCGTCTCATACCCATAAGGAGAGGGCGGTCAAAAGAGTCCCTCGACTCAAGAACACTCATGTTAATTGAGGCAGAAAGATGTAGACAACCCTAAAATATTGTTTACCAACAGAAGTAATGTAATAATAAATAAATTAAGCATAGAAAATAGATACCTAAATCTTAATTTTAGCTCAATTTGAGATAAATAATAAGAAATTAAGTGCAAAATTACAAAGAAAATAATTCAGTAGCCAAATACCTACAAATGAGCAACTTCAGTAACCTTTTTCTGACCAAACAGATAGCCCTTCAAAACATCATGTATCTCTGCAGAAAAATATTGACAATCATTCAACACAAATCCATAGATAATGCAAGCTAAATAAAGTTTCATAACATTGAAGTAGCCAGACAAAAACCCAATGAAATTTCCTCTCAACTATATCAATATTACTTAAATCCCATTTCCAAGACAAAAAATTTAGCCACAACAACTACCCACTAGTGATACAAGATCAAATTTGAGAGCAGAGCCGGCCTTAAGCAAGGGCTAGGCGTGCCTACGCCCAGGGCCCCTAAAACATTTTAGTTTTCAGTTAGTGCTAAGGTTCGAACGTTTCTATGTATACAATATTTTAGGGCCCATAAATAATCTTTCACTCTGGCCCTGAAAACCTAGCGTCGGCCCTGTTTGAGAGTATGATCAACATATAGGAGTAATCTAATGGGTTAATCCACCTAACCAAATAGTTTTTTGATGAAAACCCATCAAGCTATGTGTACTATGACCCTTATCTAATAGACCTAACAATAAATTATGGATAATCACAAACAATAATGCAAATTTAGAAGAATCCCCTTTAGTGTAGATCATTTATATTCAATATTAAAAATCAGCAAATAAAAAACTCAAAGAATACTAAAAATTAAGAATCCAATTAAATTTCGAGTTCCATAACAAACAATTAAGCAAGAAACAAAATGAAATGAACCAGTGAAGGAAGAAGAATGTGTACCAGAAAGAAAAGGGGAAGAATGAGTAGAAACATTGCTTGAGAATGAAGAACAAGAAGAAGATAATGCTATATGAATTCTTGATTGTAGTGAAGAACGAGAGGAAGTATGGATGAGAAGGGGTTTAGCAAAAGATGAAGGAATTGGATGCAGCAGACATCGCAATACTGTCATATCTCGATTCTATGGCTGCTTGGAGGAGGACAAACAACAATCAAAATCAAATCTACTACCATTACACCTCTTTCTTTCATCATCTTGTCTATTAAAAAATTTTTAAAAAAAATTTAAAATTTTTTTAAAAAATTTTAAAAAATTAAAAAAATTAAAATTTAAAAAAAAAAATTGAAATAAAAAAAATCTTACTTTTAGTTTGTATTCTTAAGCTTTATATGCAATTACCTCTACTTTTACTGCTTACAACTATAACTAGTACATTTACAATTAATTTAAATAAGAGAAATTTCACGTGGTAACCCTGAGGTTTTGGGTTTTCCAAGTGTTAACCAAAACTTTTAAAAAATCCACATGGTAACCATGAGGTTTACCAAATTGTTCAATCATGACCTTTTTGCAGATAAAATGTTATCAAAACGTTATGACACATTAATTTCGAAGCTTTAAGGCTGTTCTAAGCCTATATATGCGACTCACCATTATAAATGCCATCAGTCTCAACCATTTTTCCCAAAATATAAACCCAAATTCTATCATCTTTGGATTTGGGGGAAAAAAATATGATTTGAATGATAAATGGTTGATTTGAGGGTTATACTTTGGGAAAAAAGTCCAAACTGATGGCATTTGAAATGATGAGTCGCATAAATATGCATACAACAGCCATAAAGCTTCAAAATTAACGTTTGCTAATGTTTTTATGTGCAAAAATGTCATGATGGAACATTTACGTAAACCTCAGGGTTACCGCGTGGATTTTTAAAAAGTTTTGGTTACCACGTGGAAAACCCAAAACCTCATGGTTACCACGTGGAATTTCTCTTTAAATAATTAAAATACCCCATCTACTATTCTTTTTGATGGACCTCATCTCACTTTTCATATCCAAATGAATCTAATCAATCACCGTGATTTGCAAATCACTATAAAAAAATAAAAAAATATAATAATAAAATAAATAAAACAAAAAAAGATAAAATTATAACAATTAAATCATACCACATAAGGGTTATCTTTTAACCATATAAATAATCGTTATTTACTAAGATCTTCTCCTTCTGTCCATGCGCAACCAAATGGGACAATAGATGTGAATTAAAGAAATATATTTTTACTATTTTTATTACATAGTGATTGAATATTAGAATTTTATTAAAACATTAGTTTGTGCAAAAATTCTAAAAAAAAAACAATTAAATTCCAAGTAATGTAATACGCCGTCTTGAATCGGTGGTGTTGCTCTCACACACAATTACGACTGCCGATGCGAAGTCCAAATCAAACCCACACCCGCACCCACCTCCCCGATTGTCTTGTTTGATGCTCTTTAATGGCGTCTGCACTTTTCTCCAGAACAATTTTCAGTGTTTATAGGAATAACCCATCTCTTCTTTCTTCTTCTCGCTCTTTTTTCCTCAACAATCAATCCTTCCATGTAAGCTTCTACTTTTCTTGTCCGTTTGATTTTGTTCATTGTTTTTCAGTGTTTTCGATATGTTCTTAGTTTTAGTCATTATTGTAACCTAATTTTAGTGGGTTTTAAATATAATGTGTTTTTATTTTGAAACTTTGAATTATTTTGTCTGGGTTTTTCAGTTCTGTCTTCTTTTGATCAGAAGATTGTTTGTTGTATTGTGTATTCTTACTATTCAGTCTTTTTGTATTGCAATTTATATCTTGTTTTTGCTTGCATAAATTTATGAATGTCATTTTTTCTGGGTTTTCTATTTTGTCTTCTCTTGATCAGTAGTTTGTGTGGTGTGTAATTCTTTTGGTATTGCAATTTATATCATGATTCTGCTAACTTATCTTTATGAATGTCATTTCTAGAAATTTGTGGGTTGTATTTGGAATCCCAAATTTAGTTAAGTAGTCTGAACAAAAATTTTGCTGTGTTTTTTGCAGTCAAGAGCTGTTGGTTCATGGTTTAAGGGATTGGGCTGCTGTAAATTGGTGCACAGAAATAGTTGGTTTCGTTGTGTAGTCTCGTCGACAGATTCCGGAGCAAAATCTTATTCCACTGAAAGCATGTCTACGAATGAACCTGTCGTTTCGGTTGAATGGCTCCATGCCAACCTCAGGCAACCAGATATCAAGGTACTTCAGCTAGTTTGAACAATTTACTTATTGCTAGAACAACAAAAAAATGACAATACTAAAACCTTAATGGCAACAGTATGAAGTTGGGTACATGAACTAAAACAAATTAATGTAGAGATCTTATACTCCTCAATTGATTCCTTTCTATCGTCTAATCCTCCTGAAAATCTTAGTTCTTCGTTCTGTTCTCGATTATTCGGTGAAAATTCTAGATTTGATGTGGTTTTATAAGTCAGGACTCAGGAGTTAATGATTGGAAACATTTGTTATTTGCTGTCTTGGACTTATTTTGTGCCTCATTTACAGTGCATGAGTTGTGTTATAATATGCTTGACATAAGTTTGTGGCTAGCTGTTCATTTAGTACTTTTATGATGCTATCTTTTCATGAAAGGGATGGAGAGAGTGCCTAATGTTTTAATGAAGTATATGAAAGTGGAGACTTTCTTTCACATTTTTTTTGCATAGTGTGTCTCCTCAAATGGCCAAATCCTGCCATTTTTTTTTTGCTCTATTTGGCAAATTTAGCTTTTGAAGTCTTGTTATTGTTATGATTATGAGTTAGACTACAACTGCGGCCAAGTGGCTTCCTCTTAGTCTTACAATGTTACACATAGGCAGGTTTTTTAGGTTAGTTTGTACCCAACTTATTCTCTTTAAATAAAAGAAGTTCTTTTTGATAGCAAACATCATCGACAACTTCATTTAAATAAGATTTGCATGTGATTCAACGGATTATTTTACTATAGTCCATTATAATTAATCTTGAATCAAAGAACTACAAGTTATTGGCTCCATTATAGTTAGACATGCATGCTACAAAACTTAAGGAATACCTTTTTCTCTGAAGTGATAGAGTTGCATAGAATGTTATCGCTTCTGTTTGTATTCTGTGCTTGGAATATAACTTTTGACATATGAAATTAAAGAGGTGGAATTTAAAGTTCTTTGATCAGATTTATGCGACTAAGCTTTTCATTATGGTGGGTCTTCTTGGAATATTATTTTGACTTTGCACAATTAAGGGGAATTGTGAATTATTCTTGTGCATATAGCAGGTTACGATTATGGTTGTTTTCTGAAATCCTGGTGCTGAGTTAGTACTTTTGTAAATTTCTTATCATTAATGTTCCACTAGAAAGACATAAGATTTCATAACATTGGGCTTATCACTTATCATGTTTTGGCTAGAAGAGGTAACGGGATTGGTCTGAAAGTTTACCTATGTATTAGGCTGGGTTTCCTCAAATGTGCAAGCTAGCCTACCAATTAGTTGTTTTCACAAAATTAGTTCAAAGTTAGTATTTTATCAGGATTGTTTTGACATTTTCGTAGTGTTTGGCATCTTGTCTCTCCAGTCTCCACCAATTGAGGTCTTAGTTTCCTTTTTTACTTGTTCTTTTGAATGATGTATTTGCAAGCTAAAGCAGCTTGCTTTCATTTCTATGTTTCCTATGGTCCAGCTGCTATATCTTAAGATTGGCTTCATAAAAAGCAAAGTTGTGAGGCTTAATGCTGAAAACTACAGCTGCTATTTGAAATTGTATCATCTTTCAATTGTCAGGTGGTGGATGCATCTTGGTATATGCCTGATGAGCAGAGGAATCCAATTCAGGAGTATCAGGTATTGAATTTTAATTCATTATGAATCAAGCTAAATATTTGATGCTGCCGTCAATTTTTTTCCCCTTTTGATTTAGTCTCCTTACTTCTTAGAATCCTCTAGCGAGGAGTAGGGAACTAGTCATAACCATCCAGATGTACTGGTTTTTGAGATATAGTAATATGGAAATAAGCTGATACTTAAGTCTTAGAAGGTATCCTGTAGTGCATGTTTCTTATAATGTACTTCTCCTTTTCTAAAATATCTTCTGTTTCTGTGAATTGTTTTTGCTACTGAGTAGGTTGCACATATTCCTGGTGCGCTTTTCTTTGATGTTGATGGCATTGCAGATCGAACTACAAATGTAAGATTTTACTCTATATGTAATGTATAAATATTGATCATTATCTACTAGTTGGCTAACATATTATGTCTATGTGCTCATCTCTGTCAAATTATCAGTTTTACCTAATCAAGTTGGAGGCTGTTTTTTCTTTATTCTGCCGAAGTGAGAGGAATAGTTTAAAGTACTTGAAGTCTTGAACTATACTTGCCAAATCTTAATGTTTTTATCCATTCTAGTAATCATGAAGGAAAACAATTTCTTTCCTAACTTCTTTTAGCTTTAAAGTAATCCAGATTTTTTGACTTTTATCTCTCTTCCAGGAAAGTAACTTCTTTCCCCACTTTTCTCTGTCTTCCTCGTACTTCCTAAGGAAAACATCTTTTAACTCTTTATTTAAATTTCAAACAAACCAAAGAAAGGCATCTTTTCTCATTATTAAAACTTTCTTCAAACTTCAGAAGAAAAACACACTTTTCATCGCTATTTTATGTCCCATTAGTCAGAAGAAGAGCAATTTTTTCTCATTGAATTTATGTATCCCACAACTCCATTTTAAGTGAAAAAGTGGGGAAACACTATCTGTAATGTCACATAGATAAGAAATGCATATGATTTAATGGGACTTATTTAACTTGACAAAAACTATGTAGTTCTTAGCTCTTACTCATGGACTGAAACTATTTCACTTTTGCATTTACTTGTTTGTTTTAGCTAATTTTCAGTCATTGCAATTAGTTTTGACACTTTAGGATTGTTGTTTAATATAATATAAGAGAACCGCTTAGCATTGAGTGATTTTATAATCGTTTCAGCTGCCCCACATGTTGCCTTCTGAAGAAGCTTTTGCTGCTGCTGTTTCAGCACTTGGCATAGAGAATAAAGATGGAGTTGTTGTCTATGATGGAAAGGGCATATTTAGTGCAGCTCGTGTTTGGTGGTGAGCTTCGGAGTTGGTTTGTAGAATTTTCTTTTTTTCACTGCCGAATCTTTGTATGCCAAATGAATGTGATAATTTCTGCTCTAAAATGTATAGGATGTTTCGAGTATTTGGGCATGACAGAATTTGGGTGTTGGATGGAGGTCTACCTAGATGGCGTGCATTGGGATATGACGTTGAATCCAGTGCTTCTGGTGATGCAATTTTGAAAGCAAGTGCTGCCAGCGAGGCCATTGAAAAAGTATATCAAGGACAACAGGTACTTATGTAATTATTTGGTGAACTACTTATATCTGTAATCATCTTCTTCACTGTTGGTTTAATTTCAGTTTGAAAAGATAATGCGATGAGAAATTTTTAGGGAACCATGTGAGGGATATTTACTGTGTGCTTTATGTTTAAGTCAGAATCATACACCTTAGAAACACGTGGGCTAGATTATAATGACAACAAATTCTGTTGGTTGCTTGTTCCATTTTGTTTTACTAGTTTCTACTGTGTGTAATCTCTCAAATATTTTAGCAATTCTTCTCCGAAATTTCAACCTCATCTTATGTTTCCTCAGGTTGGACCAATCACATTTCAGACGATATTTCAACCTCATCTTGTGTGGACGCTTGACCAGGTGATGCTTCCTATATACTTGCAGTGTTCTTGCATAGCAATTATGCATCTATTCTGTAGTACGGTAGAATCTATTGATTTCATTCTGTGAAATGGAGATAGTTATTTCATCTTACACGAGAACGCTTGGTCAGATTTCGGATATAGTTATCATCGATGCTTAAATTTTCAATCTAACATCTGAATGCCTGATCTTTTATGTGAGTTGGATTAGCAGAGATAGTCTCGTTCTCATTTGAATAGGATTCTTGCCTAAAACTTTATTTATATATACTCCCCTTTTTATTAAATCTCTAAAGCATCAAGATCATTGGCATCTGAGGCAGTGGCTTTCGTCTAAGGAGCTGGAAAGATGTACTTTTAACAAAACCAGGCTCGTGAAGAAGGAAATAAGGGATACATACAAATTTTGATGAAATCATAATAATATCTATTATTGGAAAATGATGGACGCTGGGAGGGCTGTGTAAGAAGAGTCTTAATTACATAAAAAAGGCATTGTTTTATCTATATTATATTCCATTCAAATGAGGGAGAATGCATTGCAGTCAAAAACTCCTCTCTTGTAGATTCTTTGAAGAATTGTGATTATGTGCAGTTCCTATCTTTAATGAGACACATTGAAGCCTATGCTGGTTTCCATTTATTGAAAATGGCAGTGACATGCATTTTAGGTCGTTTTGGGAAAGATAATTTAGACATAGGGTGATAGCCTGATAGGAGAACTGTTTTTGCTGCAAGTTTGGCTTTTTATGTTATAGGAGTATATTTGTACATGAAGCTGGTTATTTTGCTTACTCTCTGTAATAGTCCGATTCGTCCCGAAATTTCTATTTATTCCTATTACATATAGAGAGGCATCAGAATTCTGTCTGCATCTCAACTGCCATATAAAAAACTGGGAATACTATTATATCTCCAATACAGCAGCTTTTGTTGCTAAAGAGAACATGCTTAGATCTATTTAGTCTTTTCTTTTATACTGATAATGCTAGTAATTTATGCTGCAACTTGGATTCATTTAGATATAAGTTTTATGACTGGCGTTGAGTCTAAATAATTTCTTATGTAGCTCATAGACTTGCTAAATGGGCATCTTCGGGTATTTATAATGAGGTGTGAATTGATGGTTGTTCGTTGTGGATTGGTGACAATTTGTTTTCTGATTTTAATTCTTAATGATTGAGAACACCCTTAATTATCAAAAACAAGTCTCTTATCATGTCCTTAGGTGCTTTTTGTTTGTATATCATAAATTACTATTAGCTATATATCTATATCTATATTACTAAAAATTTCGCATTATTCTCAGGTAAGGAATAATATAGAGGACAAGACATATCAGCTTGTTGATGCCCGGTCAAAGGCAAGGTATTTATATATTCATTCATTATATTCAACCTGTCAAACTGGTCGAGCCGGTGGCTTTCAGGGTCAGATTTTTTCAATCGGGTCAACTTTTGTCGGGCTCCCTATTTGACCGTGCCTGGGTCAACCCAATGAGTCAAGACTCAAGGGTTTTAAAAAAAAACTTCTTTTATCATTAAAATTTCCAAAACATTAAATATTTTTTTGTTTTATAAAAAATGTTTTGTATATTAATGACCGATGTATCACTTTTAAGACTTCAACAAGAAAAATATATATTAAAAGTATAAAAGAAATGATTAGAAAAATAGTATGGAAAACATATCACTTCTGAATTGACAAAATTGGAAAAACATGTCAAAATGCAGGGTTGGAGTTATTGTCTGGTTTGACCCTTTTTTTGGGCTGGGTCATTTTTGCCTTTCCAGGCCATGCCAGGCCGTAACCTTGTAACATTAGACCGGATTTCGGTTCAATTCTGGGTTAAATAAAAGAATTCACTCGTCTAGTTATAGCCTTCATTTTGTTAGTTACTTGTGATTAGTTTTGACTTAACTGCTCTTTTTGAAAAGTGATGTCAATTTGCAAACATTTTCTTTCAGAACAGGATGGTTCCATAAATCACAATGGTCATCTGAAAACAGAAGCTTGTATTGTTCAAAATGTTGCCACGATGATGTCAGAACCACTATCTTGGCACTATCACAACCTCCTTTCACAAATTAATGACAATCATGTTCTTTATTATGTAAAGAATAACACTACTTTTTTTTTGTTTAAAAGCACTATAAACATTAGAATTATAAACTAATATGTTGTTTCTACTAATCCGTTCACTTTGGCGTAACTCTTTAACTCTATAGTTCACTCTTTTAGTCAGATCACTTGTTATGAAATGGTGCACTTGGTCCTTGATCTGAACAAGCTATCAATCTCCTTGCGTAGGATTGATAAGTATTTTGATGTCATTGCAGGTTTGATGGAACTGCACCTGAACCACGAAAGGGAATAAGGAGTGGTCATGTTCCGGGAAGCAAGTGTGTTCCTTTCCCCAAGGTAACATATGAATAAGAAATTCTTTGTTGCATATCCCATTTCTCACTGGATTATGAAGAGTGTTCGCTTGGCTAATGAGATTCAAGATCAGCATGTCTATTATGAATCATGATGTTCTTTATCTTTGAAATCAAAATTAAGTCTTGTCTCGATCTTTTGCAGATGTTGGATTCATCAGGAACTCTCTTATCTGGAGATCAGCTCAAGGAAAAATTTGAAAAAGAAGGTTGTAAATTTTTTGTTCTTCTCAATTCTATGCCTTATAACGTTGTTGGAGAAGCTTTTCATGATGTTACTATAGTCGCATAATTATTTCGTTGGAATACAGTTTTGCAATGCTTGGTTAGGACTTTGGAACCGACCGCTTGGTAACAAAGTAGTCTCTTTTTATTCACCAATGCTTCTCCAATAAGAATATCTTGCCGAATAATGGTTGTTTGAATGGATATGTGCGTTTTCTTGAAATGCTAAGTGAAAAATAGAAGGTTAGAGGACTAATATACTCATTGATCTAATTACATCAAACTTTAGGCGGGCCTAGAGATAGACACAAACATAATTTTGTGGTCTAATTAATTTGACAGGTGAAACATGCAGTGCACCGTGCATTGACCATGAGGGTGCAAACATGATGTAGATTGGGGCTCCTATGTGCAAAGGGATTTGTGCAAGAGCAACCATAAGAGTATGAAAAAAGTTAAACACAAAAGCATGAAGCTTGAAAATTGTTGATACTTAATGCCCCATCAAAAGAATATGCTACAGCATAACATTTTTGTGAACACTCATGAAATTAATTTCACCATTAAGAAGTAAAACTCGTGTCAAACTATACGCGGGTGCCAAGATGTGGGTAAGGCCAAGTTAACACTCATACAAATCTCGGAAAGACGAGACTAAAGTGGGAAAAATAGCACCAAGTGCTTAAGATAATCGATAGAGGTGTTTTTAGCTTGTGATTGTTAAAAATCAGACTTGTTCATCGTGAAATCTGTGGCAATGAAAAATTCTATTGGTGATCTTAGAACTGAGATGTCTAACTTATTTACTTGTCAGGAAAACATAAACCGACTAGATTTTGACTTGTGCCTTCTCAAGTGTTTGTTATCTTTTAATTTCTGTGACGCTTTTGGATGCAAATTACCATTCTTAATTTCTTACATGCTTCCTTACGCAGACTACTGTAAATTTTTCGGGGTTTAATTTTTCTTTTATCGCTTCTGCAGGTATCTCTTTGGATCAGCCCATTGTGACATCCTGTGGTACAGGCGTAACTGCTTGTATTCTCGCACTGGTGATTCTTTCTTTCCCTCTGATGCACATATCTTACTGATGTTGAATAATATGTATGATATGGGCTATTTAACTCATGTATGAGGCGCGTCTCTCAGTGAGACCGTCTCATAGAACAATGAGCGTTTTTCAAATTTCAATGAGCAGGGTTATGTTTAATAATCGAAGTATTTAGACACGTTTAGTCCGGAATTATACTCGAGACATAACAAGACATGTATCAAGGAGTTTGCATGGAGAATATGCTAAATAATCGTCATGCTTTTTTTTTTTTAGGGTTTGCATCGCCTTGGGAAGACCGATGTTGCTGTTTATGATGGCTCTTGGACGGAATGGGGAGGAAACCCCGACACCCCTGTTGAGGCTTCTTGAGCGTCCGAAAGATTCTCAAAAGTTGTACGTATAGAATTGCTTTGATCAATTATCTAATTGTTATATTTTACCCACAACATTTTCTTTACATTTTTTGTTACTTG
The DNA here is from genome assembly GCA_019776075.1 of Amaranthus palmeri. Lineage (NCBI taxonomy): Eukaryota > Viridiplantae > Streptophyta > Magnoliopsida > Caryophyllales > Amaranthaceae > Amaranthus > Amaranthus palmeri. The sequence goes on from JAAKBH010000278.1 coordinate 635,055, forward strand.
ATGAACGATCCAAAAGACCGAATATGAATAAAAAGCGGTTGGTGCTGTTAGCATTGATTCGTTTTGGGTTTATTCCTAGCCCCGGGGTAAAGTGAATCAATTTCGTTTTTATGTTGGGTGTGCTTGTTTGCGATAATAAGTACTTTTGTTTATGAGCGGGATACATTGGGTATGATGATGATGATGTAATTGATACGAATGTCTTCGTTCTACTTGAGATACTATGCATATAAGCAATCGTCCGTTCTATCGAACTGTTTTTTATTTTTTTTGCATCGGCTCAAAGTATTTGTGGGTCGGAGTAAATGTTGTGTAACCCTTGAGGTCTATGCAGTGTTAGACTAGGGACTCAGCCTCTCGTGGACTCAAAAGTCGAAACATTATATAGATATGACATAAATACATACAACACTGACTCGTTAGTGTTTTTGTGGGAATATAGAGTAGGCCCAGGGAAAGAGTATGCTAGGTGTGATTCAATTTCAGGATCTTAACTGAGAAAAACAATATTTGCTCTAATAGTAAGTCTCATGGGAGACGGTCTATTCTATAGACGGAATCTATGAAGCCCAGCCCAAAATATAACATAGTATTAGTATATTTGGGGTTATAATAAATTATTATAATAACTTATATTTGGGGTTATAGAATAGTATATTTGAGGTTATAATACCTTACATTTAGGATTATAACATAATATAATTGATATGATAATAAAAAAAATCAGTTAAGGGAAATGGGCTGGCCCAATTTTGTGGTCTATCCTATAGACCGTCTCTTGTGAGATTTTGTGTTGCTCTAATTAAGACAAAATTCGATTCTAAAAAAATTAGGTTGATATGCATTTTTAAAAATCAATAAATATAAATTGGGATTTATTAAGTGTTAATAAAATATAAGTTAGGATTTTTTAAATGGTCAATTAATGTGGTTGAATTATTAGGAATGAATGTTGCTCACCACTATAACCCCACTTAGCATGTTAACAATCCCTAAACTAACATGAAAGCTCAAGTCAACCATGCCAGAATGACAATTGTTTGCCACGTGTCAAAATAGAATTGGCTAAAATACCTTAATTAATTACCTCCAAACCAATGAGTGATCCCCACATGGGCAACTCTCATATACTGCTTTTGTCTCTTATAGATTGCAACATTTCTTTTTGGTTCGTTTCTTTTACTTTGCTATAATTTTCTTCTATGAAAATGTCTCACCACTTTCTTATATTTTCATCTGCACAATTCTACTCATTTTAAAAATCATTCACATAATTTAAATGGTCCCACTAGTTCTAAGTGTTTAGGTGATTTACAATTATTGCAAACTTCAATACAAAGGGGTATTGCTCCAACAAAAGAAGACAATCTTAATCAATAACGGTTATTTGTAAAATAACCACAAAAAGACAAAATACATAATATTAAAATAAATAAAATAAGAAAAAGATAAAATAAAAATCTTAAAAACCCTTCTATAAATGGAGACACATAAATGTGATTTACTACTTTTTTAACTAACCGTTATTTACATACTTACTCCCAACAAAAGTAAGTTCGTACTTGTATATTAAAATACATCATCATCATATCCAATGTATTCCGCCCATACAAAACTATGGCCAGGGTCAGGGGAGGGAAGGACGGCGGCTACTCATATTCATAGAGAAGAGCACGACCAAAGAGTCTTCCGATTCAAAAAAAATAAGATAAGATTTTAATTCTGCAACTAATGTGGTCGAATGCGGCCGCAAGTCTGCATTTGTATATTAAAATACAAATGACAATATTAAAGTAGAATCAATCCTGAAACGTGCAATTATACTCAAAATAATGACATGGTAGATATTACTTAGTCGTCGCTCACGTTCGTCCGTTATCCTGATTTATTATTATTATTATTATTATTATTATTATTATTATTATTATTATTATTATTATTTTGATTATTTTCCATATTATATGTTGCAACTAGCTAGTACGATGTACTCCATTTTCGTCTAATTAAATGTTGTATTTATTAGTAATATTATTAGCATTTTATGGTGTTTGACAATTTACCTTTTAATATTTTTTTGTTGAATTTAAATTTTTGGCTTTTTAGTTGATTAAATAACTAAAAAACAAATTTGGTAAATAACTATTAAATTAGTTGAAAAACTGACTTTTAACCCAACCAACAAGCTATTCATTGTAGAGTTTTTCATTGGTTTTTGGCTTTTAGGCTATTTTATCTCCAATTAACAGTCAACACCCAACAAATAATTTTGACCACATCTTCAAAACAATCGACTTAAATCACTAGCTTAAACAACTTAATTATAGCCAATACTTTTAGCTAGTCATATCAGCTAACAATTTCAACCAACAACTCTATCTAATAGTCTTTTTTTGCCAAACATGCTCTTAGTAATATACTTCCTCCGTTTCATAATACTTGCTATTGATTGTGACATTTTCCCATACAACATGTCACACTCAATAGCAAGTATTATAGAACGGAAGAAATAAATAACTATATTCAAAATGTTATACTCCAACTTATAATGTTTCAAAACAAAAATTAATAGTTCAAAATTTTCTACATCTCATCCCCATCAAATCATTAGACACAAAACTGATATTAATATTTTCCCACACAACAAGCCAGAGTCAGTTGGAGTATATTATTACATAAATACTCCCTCCGATTCACTTGTGTTGTCTCATTTCCTTATTTGGCAAATTCATATTAATTGTCTCATTTCCTTTTTTGTCAATCTTTTTTTACCTAAATATCCCTACTTTTCCAATTTCCAATACCCCACTACTACCTTTACAATTAATTTAATCAAATTAAAACCCCACTTTTCCAATTCCCAATACCCAACTACCACATTTACAATTAATTTAATCAATTAAAATACTCCACCATTTCACTCTTAAAAACCGTGCCCAACCAAATAGAACAACACAAGTAAATTGGAGGGAGTATTACATACAAAGCATAATATAAAATGTTGGCTCTCAAGTCTAGTCAAGCAAACCAGAGCAGAGCAAAACAAACAACAATGGCTTCCAAAATCAAAATCCTTCTCTTAATCACCCTTCTCCGATTCTTCATCCTGATTACCACCTCGGCCGATGACATTGAAGAAGACTTAAGCTTCTTAGAAGAACCAAACCCACCCAAAGACTACCCTTATTACGCCGACCCTAATTACAAACCAAACACCGAAGAAATTGGGAGTTTCGAGGAATTCCAATCATGGGACAATCGCAAACCACCACCGTCGCCGCCGATCGACGAAACACATGTTGTGGTCTTAAATAAGACCAATTTTGATGAAGTGATTGCGAAAAATGAGTATGTTATGGTGGAGTTTTATGCGCCGTGGTGTGGGTATTGTAAGCAATTGGCACCTGAATATGGTGATGCTGCTAATGAGCTTAAAGAAAGTGGATCCATGGTTGTACTTGCTAAGGTTGATGCTATACAAGAGAGTGATTTGGCTGATTTGTATAAAGTTGATGGGTTTCCTACTCTTTTGTTCTTTGATCATGGTGTGCATAAGGCCTATGAAGGTGAAAGGACTAGGTTAGTTTTCTTATTGCAATTCTTTGTCATCATTTTCTTTGATTTGGTGTTTTCGGAAACAAAAATTCATAATCAATAACCGTGATACTAAATCACCCTAAAAAAGACAAAAAAAACATAATATTAAAAATAAACACCCCTAAATATATAACATATTCTAGAGTCTTAACCATCAGCTTAAGTTTTCGGTTGAGTTGGTTTCATGACATGATATCAGAACCAACATGGCAAGAGGTCACGGGTTCGAATCTCAACACCCTTTATTTAATTGGAATATTTAGCAGCAGGTATGAAGAGAGTCTGTGTTGCATCCATACTTCAAGCACAAAAGGTTCTCGTGTGAAGGGGCGTGTTAGATTAGAGTATATAACATATTTTGGACCTCAACCATCAGCTTAAGCTTTTGATTGAGTTGGTTCTATGACAAACAAAATTAAAAAAGATGATTTAAAATAACATAACTCTTACCTTATTACATCCTACCACATGAGGGTGATTTATTAACCTCACAAATAACCGTTATTTCATAAGATATTTTCTTTCGGAAATACTTCACATGTGTGGAAGATTGTACGTTACTAAAATTGTGGGTTATACACTTGCCTATATTGCTTGCTTGGTGGGTAATCTTTTGATTAGTACTTACCTTCGTTTCATTACATTTGTTACATTTTATTTTTTTACGTATTTTAATGCGTTATTTTGTTTGTTTATATGTTGAATTATGCAAATCTAAAAATTATAAAAAGTTAATATTATGAAAGTATGCGATTAGATGATTCAAACAAGATCCCACTTGAATACATTTTCACTTACACATTGGTCGCAATATATAAAATAAACTTAAGCGATGAATAGTGCACATAATCGAAATGTGCGTATGCAAGTCAATGCTCATTACATGTGGATTTGTGGACTCGATGTGTCCACATGAGTAGGCCCAGGTGTAATTATGTGATGAATTGTCACATTTCTTTGACTGGCGTTAGAATATATAACATATTTTGGAGCCTTAACCATCAATTTAAATTTTTAGTTGAGTTGGTTTTCTAATATGGTATCAGAGCTAATGTAACAAGAAGGTGATATTGTAGGGATGGAATTGTTTCATGGTTAAAGAAGAAAACAGAACATGCAGTGTATAATGTGACAATCACAGAAGATGCAGAGCATATTCTTCTTGCTGAACCTAAACTCGTCGTCGCCTATCTTGATTCTCTAACGGTATAACCTTTAATTACATTTTTTACTTATTATATTTGATTTTTTTTATACAATTTAATGTATTATTTTGATTATTTACATATGTATAACTAAAAATTGTAAAAATTAATATGATGAAAGTATGCGAATAAACGATTCAAACAAGATTTTAATTGATTATATTTTTCTAACCCAATCTGCCACAACATATAGATAGTACCAATAACCGTAATATAGCAAGTATTTTAGAATGAAGTATATTAATTAGTCACTTGTTGACTTATCATTTGATTGGTCACGTTGGTTATTAGTTACTACCTCATATTCAGTCAAATTGTCCCATTTAGTTTTTTACGCTTGTCGAGACAACATTTTAACTCTTAATATCTCAAATTATTTTAAATTAAAATTATAAAAATTTGATATTAATAATCTTTGTATTGAGACGAATCAAACAAGATCACACATGACTATGTTTTAACTTATAGATTAAGAGTAAAATAAATGGGACATTTGGGCTAAATAGATTTTTTTATTTAGAGAAAATCTTGTATGAAACTGGTCATAATATTTAAAAAAAAAATCACAGGTAGCACTTGCTACATAATGTTTAAGTGTAGATTCGTCTATGAACCTACCGAATGTATCATGTATTCGACCCTCACCTATATTAATAGAATTTGTTCACTCACGTAGCTAACACATTTTTAGTAAACCAATTGAATTTGTGCGTGATATTTATTATTTTCTATTTATTTTTTTGATTTGAAAATAATAATAATATTTAATTGTAGGGTCCTGAATCTGAAGTGTTGGATGCTGCTGCAAAACAAGAGGATGATGTAAACTTTTATCAGACTAATAATGCAGAAGTAGCTAAAATTTTCCAAATTGATCCTGATGTTAAACGCCCCGTTTTGGTTCTATTAAAGAAAGAGATTGAGAAGTTTTCTAAGTTTGGTATGTTTAATTTAATTTCGTGTTATCGATTAGCAGTGGCGGACTCAGAATTTTCAAATTTTCGGATTTTGTATTATATATTGTTAGATAATGCCCGTGAGATGCACAGTTTTATTAAAATTTCTTACGTATTTGTATTCTTACATATTTGTATAAACAAAAAAATTATAAATTTACGGCCTTACGTTTTAACCATCTCAAAATGTCTCATATTCATTAAATAAATAACATTATAAATATTCTATAAAAATTGAAAACAAATTTAACATTTTAATATATTAAATGATGTGACCTAAAAAACAATAAATCAATCAATATACAGAATATTTTAGTCATATTTAGAAAGAAAATTTTTTATTGAAAGAATGACATATAAGCAATTTTTAAAAGTGATGATATCAACAATGTTTTGTTTTAATAATAGTTATAAATAAATTTATTTTGTGTCACTAAGATATATTTTTATTCCTTGTGTTTCTTAAAGTTGTTCCAACGAGAAATGCTTAGGAGATATCAAAAAAATAGAAATTTTAGATGGTCGATATATTATTTTATTAAATATTTTATTTAATGGAGAAAAAACAGGGGCCACAAGCTAAAAAAAATTTAAATAAAGTTAGTGAAAAAAATATTAGAACCACAATTATTAAAAATGTTGAAATAAAATTAATAGGTAACATGTGGGGACTAGCTAGCAATATGAAAATGTTAAAATAACGTTAAGAAGAAATATATGAAAACCATGAACATTAACAAATATTAAAATAAAGATGAATAAAGTTATCTATATTCAAAATTGTGATATAAATAGATTTTTATATTGAACAAAGGATGTTAATATTTTGGTTTCTCCCTTTTTTATGGTCTACTATTAGGTTTGTCAAATTTCACGCTCCTCTAATTTTACTTTGTTTAATTATAATGATTAGTTTCCAGTAAATCTATTAAAATTTTGGAAAAATTAATATTAATAATCTAATATTTCATTTATCCGCCGTGAACAATTCCACTTTTTGATTATTTTCAATAATTCAACATTTGCCTTTAGTTTGCTATCAGCACATCCTTCAACATTTGGCTTTAGTTTGTTGTTAGCATACTAAATTATTAAAAAATAATCCAAAATTAAATTATTTACCGCAGATGAGTGACAAGTTGAATTATTAATTTTAATATTTTCCAATTTAAAGTCCGCCACTGATTTACTTAAGAATAATAATACTTTTATTGTATATTTTTAAGCTAATTGAGGTTGTTATTTTTGTGTGAAGATGGTGAATTCTCAAAATCAGCTATTGTGGACTTTGTTTCTGACAACAAACTCCCTCTAATAATAAATTTTACCATGGAAAGTGCCTCCTTTGTATTTGAAGGTCCTATCCAAAAACAGGTGTGCCCTTTATATCATTTTTTTTACATTTTCATGATTATTAAAGTTTAATTTTTTTTTTTTTCGCCATGTTGTTACTGAGAGTAATGTTTTTCTTTACAATATGTCACTGTTAGCAGAAATCTTAAAAGGATATTGTCATGATCCATCAATGTTATGCTCTTCTGTTGCTTTGAGAATACTGAATACTGATAGTAACATTCATCTTCACAAAATGTCACTGTCAACAATAATTTCAAAGTAATAGATAGTGTAAAGCGTCACTATAGGATTTATCTTTTTATGTTATCATTATCCATTAATATTATGCTTCTTTGTCATTTTGAGATTACTATTCATAACAATATTCTTCTTTACAACATGTCACTATCAGCAACAATTTTAAAGAAATAAATAACATAAATTGTAACTATCAGTAGCCAACAAAAAGAAAAATGTTCATTTATTTATTTATTTATTTATTAATTAATTTATTTATTTATTCATTTATTATTTTTTGAATGTAGGTTTTCCTCTTTTCACCTACTCAACAGTCAGAAAAACTCATTCCTTACCTCCAAGAAGCAGCCAAATATTTCAAGGGAAAGGTAATCTTTTACCGATAGTTTTTTTTTTTTTTTTTTTTTTTTATATATATACTCCCTCCTATTCATTTTAACTGGTCAATTTATTTTATGTACTCTTTCCAATATATCTATTCGATTCTTAATAAATCTAATTATGTATTATTGAAAATGATCACTATTAGATAGTGATCGCTATCACTTTAAGATTATAAATGATCACTTTGAGACTGTATATATACATTAGACTAGACCAATAAAATTAATCTCATCGTAAAATCATCTCATTTGAGAATTTGTCTAAAATTATGATTTATTGGGATTTTATCTATATTTTAGATTTTTACTAAAAGTTGTTCTTGTTTGAATTAGATCGTTTTCTCATATGTACAAATGGACAACAAAGAATATGGAATTCCAATGATGGATTTCTTGGGAGTTACTGGAGATGCTCCTAGAGTAAGTGTTGTACAATTGTTTTTTTACTTTATTTCTATTTTTTGATATTAAATATTTTATATATTAAAATATTTTATTATACAATAATATTTATTTTATCATTTTTATCGCGTTGACGTAAATTAAGAATAATGAAGCATTTTTTCTTAAAATTGGCTATGATATTGATATAGGTACTTGCATATACCGGAAATGTTGATCGTAGAAAATTCTTTATGGAAGGAGAAATTACATCCGACAATATTAAGGTTAAACAACTCTATCTGATTCACTTCTCTCCAAATACATCAACTTCAATCTAATTCTAATTAATTAATTTCTACAGTCATTCATTGACGACTTTCTTGTGGACAAACTCAAACCATTCTACAAATCAGAGCCTATCCCACAAACGGTTGGTATCGGACTACACAATTACCTAAGCTTTGCTCAAATTATCTTAGAATCAGTTTTCACGTTACTTTCATCTATTATTGTATAATTTCAGAATGACGGTGACGTGAAAATCATTGTGGGGAAAAACTTTGAAGAAATTGTTTTAGATGAATCAAAGGATGTCCTTGTCGAGGTAACGAATTTTATAATTTTTTTTTGAAAATAAATTAATATTCCAAGAAAAAATTAGTTATAATTATGGACATTTTGTATTAGATATATGCTCCATGGTGTTCTCATTGTCAAGAACTTGAACCAAAGTACAACCGGCTTGCAAAACATTTAAAAGGAATTGATTCCTTACTAGTAACAAAAATGGATGGCACCAAAAATGAGCATCCAAAAGCACCTGTAAGTTTTTTATATTATGCATAATTTTTTTTTATAATTTTCTTTTTTTTTTTTGCTTATTTTATACATTTTTTATCATTAATGCAAAAAAAAAATGAATTGTTTTGAAATTTTTTTCAGGCACAAGGATTTCCTACAATTCTTTTCTACCCAGCAGGAAAGAAGAATTCTACTCCGGTTAGTATCAATTTTTACTTTTCACTTAGGTCAAAGTTAAGGGGGCAAAGATTTAGATTTTGAACTTTAAAATAGAGTTATAAGGTGTCAAATGTTAGAGCTTTAAACTTGTAATCTTTTATTTATAGAAATGTTAGTTTTACCACTAACCCAATTACTATCTTTAAAAAAAATACTGATATCAAAAGCACTTATAGCTCAATAGATAGAGCATCTGCAAGTGAGGCAGAAAGTTTGAGATTCGACCCCTACTTGTTAGAGTATGTAAACCAACTCAATCAAAAGCTTAAGCTGATGGTTGAGGCCTCAGGATATGTTATATACTCTAACACTACTAGGCACAGATATCAATTGGAAGGTTGCTGACTGCACGCATCTGTCTTTACTCCCTCGTTTGTCCGCATCTTTCTAGAAAAGAAAATCCCCACCCAAACTTTATCTTGTGCGAAATACTAAAAGTGTCTCTTTACCTTTGCCTTTTTAAAAAAGTTATCGATGTAGTTATGCATATATTATATTCAGAAAAAAAAAATGTCAAAGGCAAAAGTCCCTCCCATTGTTCCACCCCCTCCATTTTACACCAGTGAATTCTAACATAAAGAAACCATAATCCACCAGCTAATCACTCTTTCAAATTTGCAATTTGCTCAAAATGACTTAAAAATAATCCAAAACCAACCTTAATTTGCTTTTTTCTGATTCACGATTCACAATTCATGAAGTGATTAATGAATCATGTGACACGGATTTTATGGTATTTGTTTTCACATTAATTTTAACGGATTTTATGTTGTTTGGTTGTACATTCAGATAATTTTTGAGGAAGAACCAAATGCTGTGACACTATACAAATTTGTGAAAAAACATGCAACAACACCTTTCAAGATTCAAAAACCAATTACTCCAACATCTCAAGATAGTGAGCCTTCAACAACAGAGACTATCACTTCTTCTGAATCCATCAGTACCAATGTAGGAAGGGATGAGCTATAAGCATACTAAAATAGTTTCTATTTTAGTTAATACTTTTTCTTTTTACAATATGGCACCAAATTTTGTATGAATGTTGTTAGACACTATGAAATTCCCATTGCTCTTTATTCTATCAATCTAATATAGAGAATAGAAATTGTTGTTCGATATATTAAAGTGCTTTACTCTACAATTATGGCATTAAAGGTTTTCGGAATCTCGTAAAACATGTATTAACTTATTGATAAAAGAGTCATACAAGATATACATCGTGATTAGTATCTTAAATACAGAACAAATGTGATCGAATATCACTCTAAATTGATAATAAAAGGCAAAATCAAGAGGAGGCTAGCATTTCCATATCAACATATAAAACGATTTTTAGGTTTGGGGTCAAAAGTTGCCATGAGTATAAGGTACCTCAGCAATTTCCTTATGTGTACGATACTATTGAGTAACGTGATTTTAAACAAAAAGTAAAAATATGTACGCAAAATACCTCATATGTATACCACATTGTCCCTCAGACTCAACTCGTCTTTTACTTACTCGGATCTGGTCGGATTAGGGTTGGAATTAGATTGAATTAACATACGTAGGCGTAGGTCTCGACTCTCGACTTTATTTTGAATACTCAAGTTAACGTTTTTGAGGAAAGAATGCTTTACTAAGTTCATATATTCAAGTTATCCTTATAAAAAATGTTGCGGAAAAGCCGAACAAATACAAGTAGATCAACAATAAAACAGCATTCAACTAGCAACTACCTTGATCAAAATTGAGGAATATTCATTGATAAGTTTGTGTTAACAATTCTATATTCATTCATAAAACTCTACGTGTTTCTTAATTTACGAAAATACAAAAAAAATTCTTGCAATTATACAGCTGACTACAATTTGAAGGATGGGAAAAATATTGTCAAAAAGACAGCATTGCAGCTACTATAAGTAAAGAGAGTTAGCAAACATAATACCTCGACGGAGGCTGGCACTAGCATCACCAAACTTATTCTCCAGATCAGCCTCTCCCACTGCACTTGCTGCAGCTTTCAACTAACAAAACACAAAAAAATTAGATGAGGAGGTTTTTATGTATTTGGGTGCAATTTAATAGCGAACAACTAGAAAGATTTCACTTCCAAGCTGTTTCTCCCAATTTTCTAATCACAAAATGTATTTTTGTTGACAAGATAGATTATAGTTTTCGGAAAATGTTCGAGATTAATGTTGTATGCTGTCATGCATCATACCCTTCCGACTTCTGTGCGTGTGTAGCAGCTTCGTGTGTAAATATTGTGAGAATTGCTATAAATGGCAGAACTCTATAAAAAGAACATTTCAATTACAGTCATGTTTAGTTCTCTTGATTTTTTCTGATCTAAGTGATTTTTACCGATTAGAAGAAAGATTGGGGCAATATGACATATGTCCAATAATGTTTTTAAAATATGGATTTGAGGCAACAATGGGAGAGAGAAAGAGAGAGCCCTCAAATTTTCTCACCTGGTTCAAGAACTCATCCAGCCTTCTCGCCAATCGTATGATACTTCCCTCAAATATATCAGTCATTTGTATAACCTCAGAAAAATTAGCTCCCTGAACACGAAGTAAATTGTGATGTCAAAAACCAGGAAAAAAAAATTCAAACAGGTGACTCAGACATGACTTGAGATCAAAAGATGCGGATATAAGCTTCAGAACAAGCAGCAGACGGCATAAATTTCCCTACTTCTGGGGAAAGAGAAATAATATTTTTCTGAGTCTCCGACAGCCTTTTACCACAATGATTGGCATGGATCAAGCAAATTATAAATATCAAAAGTAAAGCAATCAAATAACAATTACTTATGAAAGACATTTTGTCACGAAATAGGCTTGTGAAAGAAGGCCAACCTTAGACCAACAGTATATCACATCCATTAAGTATGGTTTCGCAGTAGACTCGACATATTCTTCCACATTTACATCCAGTCCACAATCATGTTGTATCTGCAATGCAAACAGTGTTCAATCCAGTGGATGGAATTAAAGATGAAAAGGTCTAAACAAAGGGGACGAGAGAGAAAAAAACCTGCGCGATTTTTCTTGCACTGTCTTGGAGTTGCTGTAATGGTTTTGCAAGTTCTGCTCGCAGATGAATCTGCTCATTTGATTTATCTACTGGGATGAAACAGCTTGCAAGAGCAGCAAGTTGATGGTGATCCACGTCATTAAATGTCCCTGCATGATGTTAGACAATGAGCTTTAAAACTGTTTCCTCCTAATAACACATAAGAATACAAAAAGCGGTAAATGTGCGTCTCTATCTACTAAACTCCAACATCGCAACCCACTCTAAATAAAGAGTACATATTACTGAGTTCATATTTGAACTGATGTATCATGTATACTTGTTCCATTTTGGCATGTTCCATATTGAGGTACTCCACTTTGTTCTTCGTCTTAGGCGGTAAATGTGCATCTCTACCTTTTTTTTTTGCTGTACCTCCTTGCTACAATAAAAGGGTACATCTACAAAAAGTGCATTCTATTCACTCGAATTTGAATTATCGAAAGCTATAAATCAGTTATTTAGAACTTGTAATTGTAAATTAGACTACATCAGCTCGTATTAGTACTAATCTCAGCTTATTGGACTAGCCAAATCTCATTTCACACTAAAAGAAAATTTCGTATAAATAATATTTGACTCAAAAGGGGATTATTCAGGACAATCACTGTCGCTTCAAAATTTTCCTCCCATAAGGCATGAAAGAATCAAAACCTTTGGATAAGAAAGGTTTAGAATACATTAAAAACTAAATTAAAGGATGACAAATTATTATGTAAGGCGAAAATTATTTTCCCCTTTGCATCTCTTAAATGCTCTCTCAAACACTAGATCCCAAAATGACGTGCTCTTTAGGCCAAGTTTAATAAACTTCTAGGTGACCAGCAGCCAGCAGGACTCTTATTCAACACATCCAACAAAAGCAAACTTTCTGGGAAACCTTGGGAGGAACATTTAAAGGCATTGAGGCACTGAATTTCCCTAATTGATCCTTAACAAAGAAATGTGTGCCTTATATATAGATTTGGAAAAATTGAACCAGCCAAGACAAGACGATTCAAAGCAAACCCAACATGCATCGGACAGCCCAAGCTTACCTGACCCCATATGCACCCAAACCCAGATCAACCCAAACTCGACCATCAAACTATTATCAATATCACCCACTATAAAAAAAAATAAAAATAAAATTGTTGTCATAGTTTTTCGTCAAGTTAATATTATCTTCAATCGAACTTAAGTAAATATGAAGTTAATTTTATTTTATGTTAATTTATAATAATGACATTTTTATATTACAAATTCAACCCCAACCTGAACAGTCTTGCATCACACAAGAATCCAGCCTGAAATGACAAGACCAGTTTGGTCTTACAATCAACGTGCTTTAAGGCTCAATCCTAGGCATTATGTGAACTCTTGTCCAGTGATAAAAATGCAAAACATCCCCTCCTAGATATGATTTCAGTACAAGAATATCAGGAAGTTAATGAGTAAATCCGAGAAACCCATGATGATGTCCATGCTCAGCTCTTACATGAAAATATAACCAGCTATTTGAAAATGGAATTTAATACAGGTTCAATGTTCTCAAGTTGTCTTAGATTATAGGAAGTGTAAAGAGGAATACTAGACATTGCATAGCTGAAGAAATAAAACAAAGGAGGATGTAAAACTGTTACTTAGGAGTGGCTAACAATTAAGAAGCACATCAAGAAAGAGGTTACAAGAAAATAATCGGCTATTGGAGTAGAGATTGCCGATTGCAACAAAGAAGCCCTCATCAAAGTTACTAAAGGGCAAGTCGTTATACCTTGTTAACAGAGCTGAATTATGTAGCTTAGTATTGTTATCTCGTAATAAAGAAAGATGGTTCTAATCAGCCTATTAACTACAGAGGTTACACGTGTATTGGAGTAGTTTATCATCTTTAAATCAATGCAAGCAGTAGGGATTAAGGAACTTGCAAAGCAACCAAGACTGACGACCAAGCAAATTAGTTGATTCGTAACGTATTTTTCTTTAACTAATATAGTGCAAAAATGTGGTAACAGTCAAGGTGGCGGTAACTAACACGGTCATGTGGTAACAGGGATGATGCAATTGTCGTACTGCCAAATATCAATCGAAACCATGAAACAACACTTGGGACGGTCTAAAACATTGTTCTTTTACACCTTACGATGCGGGTAATACCTTCGATAAATTTAAAACCTTTAGGATACGGTCAATATGACTGTAATGGCCTTGTTATTGCACTATGCTTCCTATCAATAAAAGCTCAAAGAAACCAAATTATTTCTTTGTGAAATTTCTTGGTATTAACCATGTCGCACAACTTTGTGAAATTTCAAAAGGTTCTTAGTGATGTTTACAAGTGCTTAAAAAATGGGATCAGGGATCAAAGGTAAACTCAAAACCCTACACAACTTTGTGTTAAGTTTTTTAGCTTATCTTGCTTCAGTTCGAATTTCCCAAACTCTCCAAACACAAATCTCTCTGAAAACGGATCACTCCTTCATTCCTCATTTGTGAATTGACGTATCCAACTATCCATAGATGCACATCTTCTAATAACAGAAACCTAACTCCCCCAACATACTTCCCCCACCAACAAGTAAAAAGGTCACTCTATTAGTTTCAAACATTAAGAAATAATATTTAAGCGTTCAAGATTACTTAAATGCAGAGATGAAATTAGACATCAATAACATGTAGCTCCAATACCATTGAACATCAGCTCAGTCACAAGAAGTTCATCACCAGTGTCTATCAACGATGCAGCTCGTCCTTTCAACTGGACTACGCCATCAGCATCAATATGGCCTAGCTTCTTCAAAACACGTGACCGATTTTTAAGCTCATCCCGAAACTTTTGAAGCTGAAAATTTAATAAAAAATGCACAATCAGATTAGGTTTATCATAAATATTCCTCCTGATAGAAAAAAGTTCTCTAAGTGTAGGCACTATACATAAGCTGATGCAACAAAGCAAAACATTAACACTACACACGCATGCAAGAATTCATGAAAAGCCTTAAGAACCTCTAAAAGAACTAACTGAGTAAAGGAAAATATGCCTTAAACCCAACAATGTGGTGTCGGCTATACGAAACAAAACAAATTAACATGGAAAATCTTCGTTAATAATGATTATATAAAACAGAAAAGAAAACAATACCTGAGACTCACGCATCTTAGATTTCAACTGTTGAATTTCATAATTCACTTGAGCTTTGCGTTCGAAACACTTGACCTGATGGGCATCTTGAGACTGTGAAACAATAAGTTAGACTGAGAAAGAGAACTACCACAGCACGTACTATCTGCAGAGCATAGCATAGCATTCAGAAACATGAACTGATCAATGGTGCAAACCTTGTGCATAGGATGCGAAAACAATTTCTTCTCAAGCTCTTCAATTTGACTGACTAACTCAATAATTTCCTTCTCTTCAATACCCATATCCTGCAATGCACCAAAAAAAAAAAAAAGCACGAACGACATTAGCATTTAAAGAATGATGCTGAACGCCCTTCTCATTAATTTACGAAAGTCAATGCATCAAAGGCCTCTAAAGTCCCTTTCAACTAAAAAATAACAGCAAAAAACATTAAAAGTAGACTGAATGATTTAGCACACAGTACAACCAAGTAAAAACAGTATTCTCTCACCATAAGAGTGACAAAAAATACTGCAGAGTAGATTTGCATGCAACTTCAACAGCAGCAGGCAAAAATGATTTACCAGGTTTACTTATGATAGCAGAATGCAACAAGCATCAGAAATCCTGCCATTAGAATGTTATCTTTTGAAAATAGCCATAGTAACAAAGCTTCCATAACAGCAAGACTAGCCAACTAAACAAACTTCTTCTAGTTGCAGTATACTTGTTACAACGGTTGTCTTTAAAAGTATATAATCATTGACAATGAAATATGTCAAGGAATTATCTGAGACGGCGAAAAACTTCAAAAAGAATCAGCACGAGGGACAACAGCACAAAGAATAATCTGGAAACCGAAAATCGTAATGGCTTGTTTTCTTTTTTAAAAAATTGTGGCCTGGGAGTGGACCAGAGAGGGGTGTGTTTCGACTTTGGATTGAGCAAATTGGAGGGTAAGGAAAGGGAGGGATATGTTTTCCATTGTTTAAATACCAATTTTGGAAGGGGTGATTTGAACGGGAGGGATTTGATGGGATTGACTTCCTCAATTTGATTATTAACCAAATCTCTCTAAAAGTATAAAGATTTGGAAGTTAATGATACGTTGACCATCAAAAATTTTGTGGAAAGACTATTCTACCCTTCGTAATTCCAATAAAATCCCGAGACATAATTTTTTTAACTACTAAGAAGCTTAAGAATTTCTGATTGTGGAAATCTTTGCTTCAAGCATGTTAACATTATAATGAAGAAAGCCAAAGCCCTTAATTCCATAAAGTTAGGAGTCGGCTACATGAAGTCATGAAAAAATAGAACAACATTGCCAAAGCCTTGACCCATTAATAATTTAAGTTGTCAACTAAATGATTACGGGAGAATGTGTAAGCTTGATATGCATTAAATACGTTAACTTCTTCCATCCATTTCCTTCAAAAAAAATCAAATTATTCACTATAGTGAGCTTCTTTCCCCATCTATTTTACGGTGAGGATTAAACTTATTTATTATATTACATTATCTAAAATAAAATTCATTTCTTTATTTTTAAGCGTCCACTCCAGTAATCGAGTAACCAATGTTTAAAGTTCATTTAGTATTAGGCCTAATATGCCTTTAAAATAATGTAATAATCTTGCGCTAACATACTTGTCCCTCAGATCTTCGCCGTGAAACTAAGGAAAATTTGTCATAACTCTATTTACATTTAGTATAGTTAGTTTACTATATTATAATTTTTGTGATGATGATTTTATTGCTATCACTATTTGTGTTGATGTGTTCATGCAAGGTCTATAGAAGAGTACAAGATGATGTAAATTTTTTTGTAGTGCAAATCATTATCATCAAATTGACAATAGTTGTAACTAAAAATTTTGTTGGAAAAAACAACAAAAAATTGAAAAGAAAGAGGATAAAATTAGTAGATAAGAGGGGGAAAAGGCGGAACAAGAATGAAATGAAGGAGTAAATTTGGATTCATACCTTTCTCTTCCTTTCCCTAACCTTACCTCCGAAACAAATAAGGACTTCCCTCGTCATTCACTCCCTCACCCTTAACTTACAACTTAAATTCTTATCCAAACAGTATAAATGTTTCATGTATCTTTATTCTACCACTGTTAGATAAATCTATCTTGACAACATTTGCCATAGATATAACTTATAACAATATACAGGCATAGGCCAAAGTGTTCACGACATATATATTCACAAATCAAAAACTGCGTTCTCTTCATTCCATTGTAACAACCTCATAAGTTGTTGGGAAGACAGTGGCAACAACAAAAGAGTTAAAAAAAGGGTGGGAATATAAAAGTTGGTTAAAGATAAGTAGGGGTAAAAAAAGAAAAAAAAGGCAAGGGACCACATGCCAAAATATAAAAGGGGGCAGTTATTTTGAGACAGGCATAGAAGGAAATGGGAAAAAAAATTGGGGCAGAGAGTATTGATAATACAGCTAGTCTTGTATCACCATGCAATGAGCCTTATAATTAGCTCATTTCTTCAATTGATCACTTTAAGATTATACGTGATTACTTTAAGGTTATATGTGAAGACTAAAAAAATTATAACTTTAAAACTATAAATGATCACTTTTAAGGCTATAAGTCATCACTTTAAACAATAAGTGTACAATGGGTCAACCCAATAGAGATGGTTTCACCATGAGACCATCTCATTTGAGAATTTGTGTTAATAAAACCATACAATGATAAAAAGTCGAGTTGACCAACCAGAATTACCTATGAATTTCAAATTGATAGCAGTTTAAAAAAGCCCCGATGATACACACACCACTACACAAAAGGAAGCATCACCAAAGAGATAAAGAGAAGAAACTTATAAGTTGATAAAAAGCCATAGCACACCTTCACGGGATTAAGTTTTGGAAGACCTTGAGGAAACCTTCTTTCCAACTCCTGTACGGCTAGAAGTATGCTTTGTCTGGCATCAATAGGGCGTAGATCAGGGGGGATAGATATCCGGAGCTTACTTAGAGAAGATATTAAGGGCAATTGCACAGGGACCTACAATGAATACAAAAAAATTGAATAACAAATCACTAGACTCTTCCAGAACAATACCAACACATCTAAATACCAATAACAGTGTGGCGGCTAGCATCAGAAATAACTCACCACATGCATTTCACCCTTTTCCCCAGGACGAGGGGGGCATGGTTTAGGCCTAGAACCATTCTCAGTTTTACCAGGGGAGCAATGAAGCAGAGTATCAACTATATAACTCCCACCCGGTGGCATAGTTCCTGCACTTGCAGTGGCAGTGGCCTTTTTCACCACATTGACCACAACTCCCCAACCCCAATCAGTTCCTCCAACACGAACCTTAACCTAAAGAATTTTGGACAAATATGTAAGAAACTAACCATTCATGGGATGAAATCACAACTAGGACAGCAATAAAAAAATGTTAGTAATATAAGTAGCAACAATCACATTAGGTTATAGATGTTTACCAGCCTCCCAGGAAGAAGATAATAAAGAACCCTCTCTGGCCTTGTTATCTCTGACATCATCTTCTTCTCAAGTAGAGCTAAATCAAGCCTTAGCTTATGGTACTCAGCAACTTCAGACTACATACACAGCTCCCTTAAGAGAAAGATAAAATAATTATTTCAAAAAACAGATTTTCTGAAGGAGAGAAAATTGTACCTCTACAGAAGCATCAAGCGCGGCAGCTTCCTGCTCAAGCTTCTCAATCTTTTTTTCAATTTCAGGTAAAGTCTGGGAAAAGAAACTCATATATAATCAACAAAAATAAATAAATGTATGTCTGGCCTTCAAGATTGGGTAACGTTTATTTAGGGTTAAAGGCTAACCTTCTCATACTGAAACTGGTGAAAAGAATTTCTAATAACATGTTCAGCAGTAAATTGGCCTTCGGCTCGACACATCAAATTCAAAATCGAGTAGTAGCTCAATCTAAAAGTGCTGACAAGTGGAGCTGGCTTACCCAACACCATATCTCTCAGAACATCCATTTCCATCTGAAAAAAGTTAAGCACAACGATCATGGAACAGAAAAAAGGAAAATGGCCGAAAAGTCGAAAACAAACCTTACAGCCATTACATGCTATTAACAGATATACAGAATGTATAATATACACAGCAAAATCAATACATAGTTTTCACACTCCATATCTCAGAATTCATTTCCATCTGAATTAGTAAGTCAAAATAATCATAGAAAAACACCTTGAGGAAAAAGGAAAAAAAATATATTCAATACAGCCATTACATGTTATAAACAGGTATACAGAAAGTATAATATACAAAGCATAATCAATACATAGTCTTCACACATCATAATTGGTAAAGCAGCAAGCTTTTAGATGATAATACAAGAATTACCTGCTCATCAATCATTATAATGCAAATGCCTCGATCATCCTTTCCACGACGACCTGCTCTTCCACTCATCTTGAGTAAGCAAAAACAGACTAGTTAGCAAAGGAAATCAGGAAACAAGCATTTATCAGATTCACCAAAATGGGGCAAAGAGACATTTTCACTCACCTGAATATACTCGCCGGATCCAATATAACGACGGCTATCACCATCAAATTTCTTAACTGCGGTAAAAACAACTGTTTTTGCAGGCATATTTAAACCCATTGCAAACTGCCAAAAAAAACAAAATAGATTCTAAAAGTTGCAATATGAAACATACAAACAGCAGATGATTCGGTCACAAAAATTTAAAGGAACGCGAAACTAACATGCTAATTTTTTCCATGAAAACCAATTTCTAAGGTCCAAACTCCAATAATAAAGATATAATAATGCTACTACTGAGAATTTTGAACAGACAATACTTGTCAAGAACAGCATTTAGCAATAAACAGAAATCGTGATTCTAGCCAATGAAAACATGTAATTGCTTGTATCTTCTGGAGAACTTACAGTTTCGGTGGCAAATAAAGCTTTCACAAGCCCTTCTTGAAAAAGAAGCTCCACTAATTCTTTAATAATTGGGAGAAGCCCAGAATGATGTACAGCAATGCCCCGTTGAAGAAGAGGTAACATCAACTCAATAGCAGGAAGGCTCCTGTCTTCCTCATTCAAGCAAAGAATCGCATTTTTAAAAACCTGCTCTACAATATCTTTCTCTTCTTGTGTATTAAAGTCAAGCTTTGACATTGACATTGCATGTTGTTCACACTCCCTTCTACTGAAACTAAATACAATGACAGGCTGAAATTTGCGTTCCATGATCATCTACAACACACATTAGATAGAAAGGAAATGTTAGAGTCAAAAAGGCTCACCGAATAACAAATATAAAAGTGTATAAAATTTTTACCAGATGAAGGATTTGCTAATTTCAGATGTACTCAAACCTTTCTCCAACTCAATATGAAGTTGAAAGAGCAAACACTGTAAAACAAATATGATCCATAGGTTCTGTATTTCAGAATCTCTAAGTACGCCTGCTTAGCATTACTATAAAGTGGAACAGGGGAGTAAATAAATAATTACAATCTGAAAGTTCTGCATTCCAGAATCAGAATGTGCCAAAGTCCCATACTGGCTAGCTTACCAATCTCAAATTCTCAATCCCATTGTTTTACTTATGTTCTGCCTTTCAGAACCATAATATGACAGTGTCCCATATTGGCTAGCTTACCAATCTCAATCCCATCGTTTAACTTATAGGATCGAGCCAGCCAGTACCTTAGTTTAAAAAGGTGCAAGGCACGCAAGGCAAAAGCACGAGCTATTGCACCTTTTTGCTCAAAAACAAACAAATAATTATAAAACATATTTTATACTTGAATAATATGATATTCATATTAGAAATGCATAAAAGATCTAAGCAATTTGTTATCATTGCGCTAAGTCACTAATATGGTGGAAAATTGCACAAATTACTAAACCCACATTTTAAAGCTTTAGAGGGAAAAAGACCTAGAAGAAAGGGAGTAGAAATGAAAATTCCTAAAGACGGCCAAAAATCAAAGATGAAAAATGCAATAATAAGAAATACAGAGGAAACCTAAAAGAAAAAAACAAACAAAAGTAGTACGCATATAATAAAAGAAAGGAAACGAGAGAGAAGAAAAAAATCAAAAGCATGACATAGACTAAAAACAAAAAGGAAAAATTACCAAGAATCATCCAACCTTTTACTAATTTCCCTACACTAATCTCAACTTTTGATTATCCATGAATAATCTCAGCTATAAGGGGTGCGAACGCACCAAGGTAACCTCTTACCTATACAACAAGTCATTTTGCATTATAAAAAAATTTAAAATAGAAGTAAAATAAAAAATTCAATTACAAAAAAATCATAAAAATTTTAAAAATTAAAAAGAGGAATCGAGTAAATAAATTTTTGATTTTTTCTTTAATGTTTAATATTTTTGATTTCTAATTTTGTTTTTCTTTTTTTGGTGTGGCAATTAACCTGCAAAAACCGGTCACCATTTGGGCAACAATGTTATTGGGTAAGTGACCCTAAAATTCGGATTATTCATGGTTAATCAAAAGTTGGGATTATTGTAGGAAAATCAATAAAAATTTGGATTATTCTAAGTAAAATTTCCAAACAAAAAAAACAAAAGAAAAGGAAAAAAGATGATGAATCTTCAAGAAATAATATGAGAGAAAAAGAAAAGGCAAAAAAGAAGGTACCTATAGGTGTGATAGAGGCAGTGGAAGAGAAGTACCAATGGGCAATTGGTGTGGTAGAGGCACAAGGAGAAAAGTTTTAGGATAGAAGTTTTAGAACTGCAGGTAAATCCTTATTTTTCCCATTTTCTCTTTATCACTTTTGAAACAAGAGCAAACCTTTTTTTGGATTCTTTCTTACTCTTCAAGAAGACACAACTCTTTGTCTCTAATGTTCAAAGACAATATTAAAAAAAGTTCTCTCCCAAACCAAACACAAAATGTTCACAGAAGCGTGCACCTTTTCATAAATCATTGAATCAGGGCTAAAAAAGTGATTTTACTATAACCTCCTTTACGCTTTTTGAAATTTGTACCTAAGACTAGCACAAACTTCTGACAACAATAGTATATTATATGAAGTATCAATTTTTGAAAACATGTACACACCAATGTCTTATAGAACATCAAGTAAATTTTCTATCAAAATCTTGATGATACCCTTCCAACGACAATTCCAAAGCCTCAGTTCCAACAAAGTGGGATTGATTATAGGTAATACCCTTCCTGTCGTAAGAAAATTCAACATTTTGACCAAATAACCTCGAATTAATTGGGTACAACAGAAACAATCTCTCTACAACGACATACTATGGATAGTAAAATCAATAATGAACCACCAAACGCAACCTTATTTCATCCTCTTATCTTATAATCGCATCCTTTTCAATACTATTTTGCTCTATTATGCACCTATATTAATTTGGTGTGTAATTCTTGTTTTTAATTTTTCGTAGGCTCAAAACTAATCAAAACAAAATATTTCTGTTTAAAATTCTCCAAACCAGACTATAGAAAGTCCAAATGATTTTTCTTATTGAGTTTGAATTTTTTTGATTCGCAGTTTTTATTCGAGTAATTTTCACCTCTATTTGCCTACTTATATGGGCTTAATATGAATCAGGCACAACACTTTTCATGGTATAGTGAGGTCATTTCAATGAGGCAACCCTAAGGGCAACTAGTGCTTTTATTTTTGGTTATCCTAAGCCTAATCTAATTTAAGAATCCCTATTTTAAAATATAGCACCTAGCGCCTCTACAAGCATTGACCCCAACACTTTAGATATCCTATGACCTTAGCAAACCTTGAGCATTACTAACAATGCTCCTAGCAAAGTTGCTCTCATGCAACATCCTGCCATGATTTCATAAAGAATGAAGTACCAAATAGTGTTAAGAAAGTCCAAAATGGCACCATCCAAAGACAAAGGACTTGTTTGACAAATGAGTTTTAGCTGGAATTTTTGTTTGCTTTTAGCTAGTCTGTTGACCAATTGAAAAATGAGTCGGCTGAAAAGCTACATTGTAAGCCAAAACCATAAACAACTTAGAATATATTTTTTCCTAAGTATTTGGCTTTTGTCCAGGGGCGGTTTTAGTATGAACTCAGTGGGTTCAACTAAACTCGGACAAAAACCCAAAAAAATCGAACAGTTTTTAAAAAAATTAGTAATATTTAACCTTGAGAAGTAGCTCAACTGGTTGAAATCTGGGTTTATACCCTAGAAACCTCATGTTTGAGTCTCCAATGATCACTTATGGGTTTTCCTGGTCATACGACTTTGGCCTATAGTTGGTCCACCCAAGTTGGCAAAGATACCCGGTTATCAAAAAAATACTCTCTATTTTACGCATATGAAACACAATAGCCTAGTGGTATGGCATCCTCTATGTTACACGCAAGGTTAGGGGATTTAACCTCTCTCTTTAACCCTTCTAGTTTTGGATTTTTTTTATTCAACAACCTCCTTAATTAGCTCTCACATACGCAAACTTGTCGTCGTCAAGACCTTTCTGCCAGTCGTGAAACGGATGCCAGTGATATTGAACTTCGAAAACTTTTAAGGTTTTTTTGTTTTTATATATTTTATTAGTTTTCTCAGATTTAGATTTTAAGTAGATAAATGTGCAGACTAGTGATTAGATAAATGAATCAGAAATTGCGATAGAAGTAAATTTATATTTTATTCGTGTTTGATTTTAATTCTTTTATAGTATCGTAATTGTAATTGCTCCATAGGTTATTCGATTTGTTATTTTTGTAAGAAACAAGAAATTGTAGATAGACGTATAAATTATTTGATTCAATATTTCGAACCCATGGATAATAAAACCAAAACCACCACTGCTTTTATCCCACTTTTTTCTAAAAAATATCTAACGGACAATTATTTTTATTAAACGTCTTCTTAATAGGTGGCTTATGCAAATAACAATTGTTTAAAAAGTCAACGCTACCAATTTGTCGAACCCGACCGAAACATCCAATAGTCAACACCCAATGGCAAGCATCCCCGAAAACCTGTGATCATCATATTTCATTCGCTAGCATATAAAGGTAAGACAATGATAATGTAGTATGTTGACTGAATTCAGTGATCAGCCTAACCCCAATAGACAATAAACTCCACTCTCATAACAACAATTTAACCAGGGATTACTGCAAATGCCTTTCTAATAACAATCACAAAAGTATACATTAAAGTCATATCACTCAAACAAATATCATAATATCAATCAAAAATGCAAACAAATAGCATAAGTTAGACGAAATTTGGCAACGTAATGGACTACAGGACTATATCTTCCATTTCGTGACAGTTCTTTTATTCCACAGAAATCACAACATATTACATACTTCCAACAAGTCTTATCTAGCAAAAAAACAATTCAGCAATGCAATATAACATACCTTGACAATCTTAAAAATATCAGAACCCCCTTTAGGTCCAGAACCAGCTTTTGCAATCCTTGCACTAGCCTTAGCAGCAGCCGCCTTCATCCCGCTTCCAGGCTTCACAAACGTATCTTGAAGCTTCATAAAATTATCCTCTCTAAACTGCTCATTCTCATCCACCACCAAGTACAACCCTGAACCACCAACTGGAAACACATAATGCTGCAAGGGTGTAGGCCGAAAATCCGTATAAACAACATGGCAAGGTTGCTTATGAATATTACAAATCCACTCAGCAAACTCAGTAGCATTCGACATAGTGGCAGACAAAAACACCATTTTAATTTGAGCAGGCAAGAAAACAATACTCTCTTCCCAAACAACACCTCTTTCTCTATCCTTCATATAATGAATCTCATCAAAAATAACCCAAGCAACTTCTTTCAAAACCTCTGATCCCCTGTATAACATTCCACGAAGAATCTCTGTGGTCATCACTAAACAACTAGCATTAGGAGCGATAGTAACATCACCTGTCATAAGACCTACATCACTGAATTCCTGATTCAATTCTCTGTACTTTTGATTGCTCAATGCTTTCAAAGGTGATGTGTATATTACACGCTGCTTTTCTCGGAATGCCATAGCAATTGCGTACTCAGCTACAGCTGTTTTCCCAGCAGAAGTGTGCGCAGAGACTAGGACTGATTCTTTTCGCTCTAAACAGGATATTGAGACTTGTTGAAAGGGATCGAGAGAGAAAGCGTAGGTTTTCGCCATCGGACCGGTGTAGTTAGGGTTTGCTAAAGTTCCATGGATGGATGAATCTTTGCTTGAAACAAAATCTTTCGGTACTGCTACTTCGTGTACGCATGTCCGAGTTGAGTTTCTTCGTTTTGAACTTTGTTGGTCTGGATTTTTCTGAGTATGTTGCTCAATTTTTTGAGCGTTTTCGTGTGAGCTTTGTGGTGATTGTTCGAATTCTGATTGTTTTCTCTTTCCTAGGTTTTGTTGTACTGGAATAGGAGCATCTGAGGTAGGTTCTGTTGTTGAAGGAAGTTCCTCCATTGCTGAGGGTGTTTCTGTAGTTGTCGAAGGAGGTTCCGCCATTGTTGAAGACGTTTCTGCCGTTGAATGAGATTCCGCCATTGCTGATAGAAGTTGAGAAGTTTAAGAGAAATGAAGGGATATTTTTTGAGGAAGGGTTTTAGGGTTTTTAGTTGGATATTTACTTTCCGCTTAACTTGATCCGCTGTCCTAAAATTAAATAATAATATACTCCAATATTGATGCTTAGAAGAAAGTCAAAAAAAACCTCTCTACGAATCTGACTAGGGATAGGGATAGTTGGATACGTCTTATCCATGTTCTAGACTAGTGTTTTCTTTTAGAGTTTCTTTTGGGGGCCTATTTTCTCGCTGTTTTAGTTTATTTCAGTTTCTTGGTTGTTGTTGCACCGTTTCTCCTTAGGTTTTGATTTTATGTTTGTTGTATCTTTTTCGTTTTTATCTACACGTCGTAGGGGCTTCTCTTAGTCTTTCTTGATCCGGGGGACTCCTTTTTGGTCGCGCTCTCCTTCATGGGTATGAGTTGTCGTCGTCCTTCCCTCCCCGGACCCTGTCCATAGTTTTCTATGTACGGGATACACTAAGTAGGATGATGATGATGATGAAAGTCAAGAAACACAAATTATTGCAAGACGATCTTTTTGAGAGATTATTTTTAATTAAATCGGTCTATAAAATAAAGATATATAGTAAATTACTCTGTTGACATTAAAGAAATTATAAGTAAACATTTAAAATATTGTAGGTTACTCGGTGGGAATTAAGGATATTATAAGTAGGCATTTGAGATATTGTAAACAAGGATTACAAATATGATAAGTATGCATTTAAGAATGATGTAGGTTGACACTAACGGCCCATTTGGTTAGTGGTATTAAATAGTGATAATGGGAATGACTTATAGTGTAAAATTTCATCAAAAGTTATATATCATTCCCATGGTAATGAAGCTTTGATTAAAAAAATTTATTTACAAATTTCCATTACCATTTAATATCATCTCTCCCAATGGTAATGCATTAGAATGAATTTTATGAAGAAAATGAAATTATTGAAGTTGGACAAGCATGATCATCAAGGTAACCAAAAGATTTTTCAACCAAAATTACACCAGTATTTCACTCTCATTACCATCGTTTATTACCACACATCAAACAAACCGTTAAGGATATTATAAGTAGACATTTAAGGATAATGTAAGTAAACATTAAGTATATTGTAAAGGGGTATTTGGTGTGAACTTTCTAATACCAACTATGGGTTTCAATCATCATTACTCCATATTTTTTGTTTGGTTTATCATATTAACACAATCTCTTTATTGAAGGTAATAAATCCCCTTATTTTGTTACCGTATATTTATATCAAGTAACAAATTCCCTTTATTTCATCTCTCCTCTTCGTCAATGTAACACCCGAATTTCCTTCCGTCCATCACGGTTTTGGTTTCGTATCAGGGGTCGGAAATTATTCAAGGGTTCGGGTGTTACAGTCAATCTCTTCGCTGATGTGCATTGTTGTATATAGTATTAGGCTATATATTATACTTCAATTTTTTTATTTGATATCTTACTTAAATGCATATATAAAAATTAAGAGCATATTAAACTAAACAACAAGTAAGGAAAACATAAACAAGTGTTCCCTCTATGTTGTAACATCAAACAACATATAACTACAACTATTATCCCTACCCTTACTCCTCTTAATCATTTTCCTTTTCATTACATTTGATGTTCTCATACCAAACACTATCTAAGTAGTCATTAAGGATACGATAAGTAGGCATTAAAGATGATGTAAGTATACATTAAGAATGATATAAGTAGGCATTAACGATATTGTAAGTAAGAATTTAAGGATGCCGTAATTAAATAAGCATTAAGGATATTGTAAATGTGTATTAAGTTTAAGGATACAGTAAGTAGGCATTACGAATGGTGTAAGTAGGCATTAATATTACAGTAAATAGGCATACGAATGGGTTGGGCTTGAGAAACGTCTCTCAGGAGACCTACAATACACAAATTTTTGTGAAACGGTCTTTTTAAGAGACCATCTCTAATTGTGTTGGCCCGTAGAGGAAAATATAGAGTAAATTACTCGGTCATCATTAAGGATAATGTATAAGATAAAAGAATAAGTTAAAGTGTGTTGAAGAAATTAAAACATATTAAAAAATTATAGTAAATTTTATGAGACGAACTAAAAACGTAATTATGGCAATTCATATAAGATAGAGGTAGTACAGTACCTATCAGTCGGTCATTTTTTTTTTTTGAATATCATCAGTCGGTCATATTTAGTTAAAGTAAATTTTATTGATTAGTTTTTAATAGTTTTTTTTTTTTTTTTGAAGAAATTAGTTTTTAATAGTTTTTTTTTTTGTTGAAGAAATTAGTTTTTAATAGTTTTGTATCGGTAATATACGTTCAAATGACTGAATGTACATATGAAAATATTTGGCGTTTATTAATGACCCGTTTGGTATGTGGTAATTAACGGTGTTAATGAAAATGAAAACGAAAACTAATATAATTTTGATTGAAAATCTCTTGGCTAACTTGATGGTCATGTTTGTCTAACTTCAATAATCTCGTTTTCTTTATAAATTTCATTTAATTGCATTACCATTAAGGGAGGTAGAATTATGTGATAATAAAAATTTGTAAATAAAATGTCTTTTTTATGATAAAAGTTTCAACACTATGGGAATGAGATGGAACGTTTAATGAAATTTTAATCATAAATCATTGTTATTAACACTATTTAGTACCACTAACCAAACAAGCAGTATATTGATAGCTTTGGCATTACTTAATGTTAATTTTTCTTATCTTCAGGGGTTACCGTGTTACACAATCTACCAAGGTGTTTATGGTCTAGAGCATGCATACATAGAAAATCTTAGTCAATTACGGTTATTTGTAAATGACTATTAAAAGACAAAAATAAACTTAGAAAACTATCGGTCGGTCTAAACTTAGTTTTTACGTCTATATTGACTTTCGCATAATTGTATATCCATTTTTATATCATGTCAAAGTTGAATCAGGCTACAATGTCATGTAATTGTTAAATCACAAATGTTCAAATGGAACGGTCTAACGGTGAGACAATTTATATTGGGTTAATATATACTTATTATCTTTTTTTTTTTTGAAAGTATATACTTATTTTCTTAAGTGACCACTTGTAATTTTAAAATGAGGTAATTTTTTATAATCTTAGATTGATTTTTTATAACATGACCACTTTCAATCTTAAAGTGATCAATTAGAGAAATAAACTAATTATATGAGCTCGTCCAAGCTGTGTCATACAAGTCTTCTTGTTGTGAATATTTGAATATAATAAACTTAAAAAATAAGTTTTGATATTTTTAATTCGCAAAATAAGCGTCCTTCTATATGAGCCAAAGGTCTGAATTTTTGTTTATTACTACTAACAGGTAATAGCGAAACAAGAAAAAAATTTACTTAAAAAGATCTAACATTTGTTGATTTTTTCGTCCTTTAGATATTATGACATTGTCTTCTACTTTTTGTTCGTTGTTAATAACAACAAACAAATTCTTACTTTAAGCTCGGACATAAAGACGATTATATAGGGAATTAAAATTTTTGAAGCTTTTTTTGAGATTTTTGAAAATGTTTTTTTTATTCAAATTTTATCTTGTTAAATAATCAAATTGTTTTGACAACTAGTATCTTGAGAGATCGTCCCTTTAAGAGACGTATCTCAAGCCCATCCCATAAAGATTAATGCCTACTTATCGTATTTTTGATGCCTACTACATTATCCTTAATATTTACTTATCGCATCCTTAATGCATATTTTAAATATCTTAAATGTTTACCTACATTATTCTTAATGCCTACTTACAGTATTTTTAAAAATATATAATAGTCCGACCCAATAAATTAGATGTGGTATTTCAACAGGGTCGACTTTAGATATGTTAGAGCTCAGGGCGAAATAACACATTGGGTCCCTTTCCCGTTGCAATATATCATCTATATGAACCCTTCTACAACCATTAAATTTGTGTTTATTATATGGGGTCCTGAACGACGATCCCTCTTGCCTATCCCTAGGACCGGCTCTGTCTCTCAAGGAGACCGTCTCTTTCAAGGATTTGTGTTGTTTTGATTACCCCACTAGAAACGGGCCAAGCAACTTGGATCGGTAAACCCGAATACCCGATATCAGCTACTATCAAATTACCATTTACCAACTTCATGAAATCGATAAATAATTGTTCATTCATCATTTCACGAACTGCAGTCCTCGTTCTAGCATTAGCAACTCGCCATTAGCAAGGTCATCTTCTTCAGCTCGAGAAAAATGGGAGGAGGCATGGAAGCATCGAAGAACAAATTCATTGAAGATTGGGGAACTGCTAGAGAAAATCTTGAGCACAATTTTCGGTGGACTCGCCGTAATTTTGCCCTTATTGGCCTCTTCGGTATTGCTATTCCCATCTTTGTCTACAAAGGCATCGTCAAGGAATTTGTTAGTATCTTTCCTTTCCCTCATTAAATCATCTGTTGTTGATTTGTAAGTTTGATTTGAATTTGATGATATTACTAGATTAGGGATTTGAAATCTAATAAAGGATGGATCACTTGCACAATCTAGGGTTTGATTATGTTTTTGGATTAAATTTGAATAATTGGATCTTATAGCTGATTTTAGTGTTTCTTGTTAAATGTTGATGGTATTGTTCCTGCTTTTACTGTAAATTAATGCAGGTATTGACTTTTGATAATGTTGAGTTAAGTTTGGACATTTAGCCTTGATCCTTTTGAGAGTGGTGGTTGATTGAAGATAATGAGCTTGGAAATTGTTTGTATAGATTGTATATTAGTGATGTTTTATTACTTTGGAGATAAGATATGAGGGAATTGCATGATCTTTGTGGATTGCACTTCGGGTTGTTGATTGAGGTTTCTTCGTTTGACTTATGATACTGGACATTTTTGAAATCAATGTTTTTTTCTTGGGGATTTAGAAATTAGCGTTAGGTTCTTTTATCCAAGTCCATGTTTACTTGAAGGATTATGTCTAAGCATTTGTTTTGTTGTTGATTATTTCTAATTTGGCTGTCCTTTGCTCTTGATTTAGTATGTATTACAATTATAGCTTGGTGTAAAAGGTACTTTCTCTAATTTAACAAGGGACACCATTTTTTCTGGTTCCACATCTTGATCCTCTACCTTAGCTCCTTGACAATCAACTTCGCCCAATCCATTAATTTTGTTCCATACTTTACATACACTCTCTCCCCTTTGTTTCCTCACTCATTTTGTCTCAACCGTTCTTAAATTTCTTTGCTTTTCGATGCTTTGCATCCTTGAGTAACAACAACAATGTCAAAGAGTTAATCCCAAAAGATTGGGGTCTGACTATATGAACCATTACAAGTTCAAGTGGCAGCCCACATAAATTCTCTTTCTTTATTCATTTTGATTTTCTAACATCTCAACTTGTTAGTCCAATCCTTCATATTCATTTTTACTCTTGCCCTCCAAGTAATCTCAGTCGCCCTTGCCCTTTTTAAGTCCTTACCAGTTCCAACTTTCTATTTTTTTACTGGTTTGCTAATACCTCATTTTTGCACATATGCAAACTATCTTAAATGATTCTCTCTCATTTTCTCCTTAATATTTGCAACTCCTAATTCTTTAAATATATCTTCGTTTCGAAGTCAAGGCCTTCGATCTTGATGACAATATTCTTCTAATCTTGACATCTTTTTTTACGCCTCATTCTTTTCCGATTTTTCAAGCATTTTAATTAAACCTTAAGATAGAAAATTACACTCAACGCAACTAGACTAACATTAAACCTGGATATTGGAATATGTGCTTATTGAAATCAAAATGACTCAATCTAAGATTAATGACTTTTAAATGGACTCTGTGGGACTTTGACGCATACCTTTATTCTTCAAATAAGAATTTATTTCAGGACTCACATTAAACTAAAAGAAAAGAAAACAAAAGAAGTGATTTTAAAGCAATAAAAGTCTTGATCTAAAGAAAAAAAGACTCAATCTAAAAGGAAAATAAAACACTCGATCTAGACTCTAAGGGACTAATTAATAAAGACTCTATCAACATCCAAAGCATAAGTTCTTTTTTCGTCATGGACGAACTATGATCTTCATATGAGGGTGTATTATATTGTTGATGAGTTCATAGGATAGAAACATAGTTTAGTTTGTATCAATCTTTGCTTTGCTACCGGATCTCCATCAAATGTTGTCATCAAAGGCACATATAATCACACTCAATTTCTTCCTTTTTCTTTTTTTTTGGGGGAATTTTTCCTTAAGAAGCTCTCTCCTTCAATGTCTTTCAATATGGAATGGGGCACTAGAAACATGTTTATCAGAGGTCTTGCATTGATTAGCATGGGTGCATGGAAAAAGGGTGAAGACTATTTATTTGGTAATTGTTTAGTCAATATAATTTATGCGAGATTGGGCGTGGCTAAAATTGCACTTAAAAATGGGCTGGAAAGGCTTGCTTTTTGGCTAGAACGTGCAACAAGCATGAAGGCTAGCTTATGTTGATGATGAAGTTTATGATTAAATGTAGCTTATATGTTGATAATGAAGTTTATGTTGTTAAGATGTGTTTTATAAAGATCAATCTTCATAAAATGGACCGGGTTGCCCATTAAAGCCCATTTTTTTTACTGGATTCGGAATTGACCGACCCATTTTTATTTGAGCCAGGCCGTCCATTTAAGCGTTGCACAAGTTTAATCGCAAGCTATATATTGACAACTTGATAATATTACATGATCTCTTAAGTACATCTCCTTCATTGTAGCATCGAATAAGTCATCACATGCTAACTTGCCACCATATTTGACTTGAGCTGAGTATTGATGATCAATTATCAGACAGTTCCACCTTTTTACTATTTAATAATTAATAATGTTTGTTATTTTTTGTTTCTTTTTGATCCTTAGCGTTCTTGTGCTTCATTTTCTTACTACATGTGAATAACTACTGTGCAGCACATGCAAGATGAGGATGCTGGGAGACCCTATAGGAAATTCATTTAAGTATTGCTGGTGCATCTTGTAATAATGGTGGTTGAATCATAACCGTCTTTTGTTCGACACCAGGATGATAGCCCTTTTACATTGAACGTATGGTTCTTGTTTTGCTCTGTAGATTTTGTTTGTTTCTGCTTTTAACTGATTTCGCATCCCCCCTGAATATTCAGTTATAATTATTGCTGTACTGGCAGATCTGTTGAATTCCCTGATGCCTATTTTAACAACTCGAATTGCGTCTAGATGCTTTGAGCTTGGGTTACAATTCAGTACTTCTTAGAACTACTGCTGTTTTCCCAACCTCTAGCATATTTGACCTCATTCTAACTTCTAACTACTATATCTTTGTTCCGAGGGGACAATTTTGATTTTGAATACTTTCTGAAAATCATGAGCCTTAGCACCCGTCATTTGTGTATCTTGGTATCTATAAGGATGCTACCATATTTTTCGGGATGGGAAGATTAGTTTTTGGGTGTTCGTTTGGAGATAATTGGAAAAAGAATAGGACTCGAGGGATACCGTCTTTTTGCTAAGTTGAGGGAGAGAATGTGATTGGGAATGGCAATCGGATGTTTAGTCTCATTTTACTTGAGTTCCATCAATCCCTTTGCACAGTGGAGAGGAGAGGAGCATGAACTCAATCGACTTATTATAGCATGCTCTTGTCCTAATATTTGTTTTTTTTTTCCTCAAAGATCATTGTGTATGACCTTATAGAAAAATTTATAATTGAGTTTAATGCTTAATTTAATTAATCAATTGTTAATTTGAGGTTAGATAACTCTTTTAGTGGCTTATCGAAATGCGTATTGACTAGTGGACATCATCATCACCATATCCGGTGTATCCCGCTCATAGAAAACTATGAGATTTGTGCGGCAGAAGAGGAGCGATGAGATTTCTGGTGGATAGGGAAGAAGGTTGGTTATTGGAGGAGAGTTGAGCTAGGGGCGTGTGGCGTTGGGAAGAGTTTTATTTTTATTTTTTGCATTTGTGCTAGATGAGAATAGATAATCCGATCATTCTAAGGTGACGTTTCTTGGTGTATGTTGTTTATGTTGTTTATGTAACTAAATGTATGAAGAATTTACTAAATTTACTTTTCTATATTGTCACACAATAAAGAACAAAATGTATGAAGATTTTTATGTCTAACAATATTGGTATTAGAAAATTAACTTATTAGAAATGCTATTTAAAATGGACTAATGCAGAAATTGTGGTTTTAAACAATAGTGGAAAAAGACTAGGGCATTAGAAATCACATAATTTGCATACAAATGCAACTGTTTCAGTTCTTATAGACTACGAATTCTTAGGTTGATCTTTATTAACCTCAAAACTTTGGTTATATTGATTAAATATCTTGATAGGGTCTTGTTAATTCAATTTTTAAACTTCCGTTTTATTGGCTAAATTAATAGAAATTTAATCTAATTGCAAGTCAATTCTAAATTATTCATAATCTCAAACTTTTGTTCTATTAAAAAGGATAATAAAACTATTTAATTCGAAATCCATTATGCATAGATTTCATTGTAGATTTCTAAACATTAAACAATTTCATATCAACCGTAATTTGTATATATTTCGAACTTAGATAGTAAATTTACTCACTAGACATCCAATTCACTATATTTGTTCACTATTTTTTTTTGGCATAGATTTTTTTTTCCTAAACCAATTCACTATATTTATTCACTTTTCTTTTTTGGCAGATTTTTTTTCCTAATTACCCTCATTCCCCATGTGGTATTACCAAAATACCCTCACTTAACTTACATTAACTACACCATTCCCTCCATTTCCATAAAACCCATCTCCCTCAGTCTCACTCACTCACTCACTCATTGATTGCCTTCATCTCCCAGTTCATCATCCTCATCGTCATCTTCATCCTGCGTCTTCTTCATCCTTCATCAAATATTCTTTAAAATCAAACATATATAAAACATAAGAGTTTTAAAAAATAACGCAAATATGGGATTTTTTTTCAATATTTCCGATGATAATACACTAAATCATTTTGTAAAAAAAGGCAAGCACACACAAAATGCTTTTTTTTTTTTTGGTAATAACACAATTTCTTGCCGGCTTCTTACTGAGCCTGCCCAATGCCCATGAACATTCATAATTTAGAATTAGATAGTATCATATCACAATTGGTCATATAAAAATTATGTTGTGGCTTAAATACCAATAAATATCAACCCCCCAATTTATTTGATACAAATCTCAAACCCAGCTTAGTCTGCTTTTCTGTTCTTTGGAGCTTTCTTCTGCTTTTTAGGCTGTGGGAAGACGATGCGGAACACCCAGGCAGCCGAAATCGCACCAATGAAAGGACATATCCAATAAACATATAACTGATCCCATGTGTTGTGCTGTTTTCTCATATATGCCCATCCAAAGGCCTGCAAAAAAGACATTTAGCACATTATTAGCTCAAATAAAATGATCCTTTGTAAAATTTCTTTCAATGCTTTAAGGTTTGAACAATGTAACACGAGCAAACCAACAAATTCTTCGAGATTCTACCGTACTGCATTGTTTGGAGGCGTACATCATCATCATCATTACAAGTTACAACCCAATATCTCGCTCGAAAACAGGGTCTGGGTGAGGAAAGGTGACAGACAATCCATACCCGTAGTCCCTTGATAAGGAATGTTTGGTAGCATAGGTTACAATAATCAGTTTCTCTCCAAAGCTTGCACATCAAATATTCGGTCTGATTTTACCCAAAAGTTACAGCCAGGTCGGAATCCAACTGTAGAAACTTCGATGTGGAAGAAATTATGCCGAAACTCATCCATCAATTATCAATGCCTTAATGAGTCAGTGGGTAGACAGGTGAATAAGTACATCAAAACAGTGCACAATGTGATTTAATTATTAGCAGCATGAAACACATGTAGATACTATGTATAGATTGATGGCCAACAGCATATAGTGGAATCAAATCAGTGGTGCTACTTACTGTACATTGAGCCAAATCAGATACCATCCAGGAAGGGTGATATGCCCTTTAGGCCTTTACTTAAAGCTGAACCAAATTAGGTATTGCTCCTTTATTCTATATGGGCCCATAGGTTCAACATGAATTATAGCCTCAGAGATCTATTTTCTGCTCTTTGTTCACTTTCCATTTGCTCTCTTTTAGATGGGTTTTACTTTCTAATCATCAAAATATATGCATATCTCCACTTCTAAAAAAAGGTATCTCGATTCTATGAACGAAAAAGAGAAATGAAGCTTGTTTTGCTGAAAAATTGTAAGGCATAATTTTCAGTTTATCAACCAATTCAAATGGTTCTGCAAGAGGGCATAAATATATGACCTATGTTATTTTCCTCTTAGCACAACAAGAATATAGCTTCATAGGAAACATAATTATAGAATATCCCTTGAGGACTAAGCAATATGACTAGTCTCCCATGGCAAATTGGCAATAAGCATGCTAAGGAAGAATGGACATGCAGCAGGAAACTAGCAAAGCTGCATACGGATGGACAGGTCACTTTTGCGGTAAATTTGGATGGTTTTGCGGTTATCCCAGCCTATATCGGGGTTGCAGCTACCTCAAAAACCTTGACCATGCAGTCATAATGTATTGATTCAACCAATATTTTGCACTATGCAAGAGAACAATAACAAAAACATTTCATTATTCTAACGCCATTAAGTGGCTCCCACCTAGGGTGCGGTTTGAGAGGGTTGGATGTACGCAATCTTACCCTTGTTAATGATAAAACCAGCACTATGCAAGAGAAAATTAATAAATTGGAATTTAAAAAGATTAGTCACAAATTTCAGCAAAAGTATACTCACATTGGCAGGATTCATTGCCGGTCCAGTGTAACTGGATCCAGCAACAACCAAAGTTACAGTAGCAATAGAAAGCAGCCATGTCTTGACCAACATACTGCTTGGAATCTTCAGGATAATGATCAGGACAGCAAAGGTTATAAGAAAAGTCAACACCCCTTCTGCCATGGCTGCTGTATGCAAGTCAACCTTAATTGAAGGGCCTCCCAACAT
Source organism: Amaranthus palmeri (assembly GCA_019776075.1). NCBI lineage: Eukaryota > Viridiplantae > Streptophyta > Magnoliopsida > Caryophyllales > Amaranthaceae > Amaranthus > Amaranthus palmeri. Next base: position 671,922 of record JAAKBH010000278.1, read on the forward strand.
GTGTTTGTATTGACTTGGCATCACTTCTGAAATCGCTATTGCACCTGCTACCGCACCAGCAGCCTGCAAAAACATAAATTTAATCCTTTACATACCAGTTATGAGAATATGATGGATCATGGCTATATCTACAACTTCGGTTTTGTTTTAACTTTGAAATCGTCAAAATCATGACAGAACAATGTAACATAATTCTCCATTTCACGAGGAGACTAGCGAATCATTGACACTGTGACAGAACTTGCGAAGCAAAGTCAACTGCATTTCCTGAAATGTTTCATAATATTGCAAATGTTGCCACATTTTGGAAATGTGTAAACCTTTCAACTAACTTTCTACTGATCAACTTTTTTCGTCGATCATGACTGAATGAAGGGGCTTTAAAATTCTCTACAAAAGAAGTTCAATTGCTACCCCCTTATATTGGTCTAAATCTCAGCTCCTTGATTGACTCGACTCCCTAGCCCTTCACCGAATTGATATGAAAACATCTCGACACACCATCAAAACTGGTTAGAAGTGTTCCAATCCCATGCTACTCTGACTCAAACACACATGTCCGACCAGGGGTGAATACAAGATACTAGTATAATGGGGTTGACGGAACCAACTCTCATAAGTTCTCCAATCTAGTTTCTCTCCGTTCCAACACAGATACATGTCTAAGTGACCGATTCGACAAGTGCTTACTTGGCATTACATAACCTCAAGATTTTAAACTAAATTGAGTTGTTCAAGTGCCCTAACCAAGCCCACGAGTCTAACTATGTCCAAGTGTCAAGATTCCGACTAGGGGAGTTCAATGGGACGGATAAGAGCCGGACCGGATAAGAGCCATTTGGAATTAATATGGGCTTAAAATGGGCCGGGCTTTCAAAGACTGGTCACTAAAAATCATTTTAATCTTCATTTATCAATTTATAACAATTAAATTATCAATTATAATAATTAAATTGAAAAAATATTAATAATATTACTGTCATTTATAATTTTTAAATAATACTATCTACAAAGGCCGTTTTCGGCTTTATTGAGCCCTCTAATAGCTCGCTTCATTTTAATTATAGCATAGCACGCTTTTGGCCCGGCCCATACAAAGCCCTTCTGAAACGGGCCGGGTACGGGCTCAAAATGGGGCCGTCCCATTGAACACCCCTAGTTCCGACACAGATATTTGAGCCAAAGAGAAGATCTCCACTCCAGTAACAGCACCAATCTAAAAACCTCTTACCCTGTTAAACATGATAGCCGAACTATAAATTGTCAGTCAATAAGTCAATTGATCATTATCCAACCTAATGATGGAAATCAGCCAGAAATACAATTTCCATCACATCTAAAAATGACAACATTCATTTAATAACACTATACCAGTATCAATTTCTGCCTAAAACTCAATTTAATGCCGTAATTGGATATTAAAGTCTCCGAAAGAAATAAATTACCACAATCCATCCAATATGATATACTACTCCAGATTTCTTAATTTAATCAAAACATAATAATACAATGCAATCTCAAAACAAATAGAAAAGAATCGAATAAAACCTGAGCAGGAAATCGAAGGGCCAATGAGAGGAGAGAATCATTGCCAAGCCCAGCAGCATAAAAGGCAGCAGTACCAGTAGGATTAAAGCTAGCACCCCCTAGAAGTTGGCCAACGAGAGTATAGAAGAAGACGAGAAAAGCGACAATTGAAGTGGTAATAATTAGGGTTAGAGGACCTTGAATTCCAAGAGTAGTAGAAATAAGGTAGGTGAAAAGGCCGATAGTTGAAGCAGAGAATACCCATAATGAAGTTAATATAGCGTCTCCAATTGCTGCTTTAATCGCTGCCATTGTTGACGCCATTGATGCAAGCTTTGCAAATTCTTCCCCTCAAATGAATTGATTTGATTTTAGGCTAATTTTCAAGTGTCAACGGAAAGTGTGATAATATATGTGAGTCACCTAACGCAGCATTGTACATTATCAATATTCACCACTATTTTATTGGACAACATTAAAACCCATTTTAAACCGACTTGAAACACTTGTTAATTTCAGAAAAATTGAAAAGGATAAGCAAAAAAATAAAAAAAAAATCAAAAAATAAAACGTTTTTGAAACTTTATCCCAAAATAAGCACTTTTTCTCGGTTCGGACCGGTTCGCTGTTACTAACAGCGAACAAACTGAAGGCGTTAAACTTGTTCGCTGTTACTAACAGCGAACAAAATAAATTGGTCAAATAAAAGTCAATCTCAAATTATGTAGGATAAATTAAAACAAAAAAAAAAAAAAAGGAGCTGTTCGCTGTTAATAACAGCGAACAAACACCCCACCATTTTCCCACCCATTTCCCATCAAAAAAATCACAATCTTTTTGAGAAAATAAGAAATTCCCATTTTGAGTAGCAGAAATCCCAAACCACCAAGTAAGTCTAGCTTGTGATCCCACTCTATTATCAAAGTAGAAGAAAGAACAAAGAAGACATAAAGTTAGAATCAAAAACCCAATAATACTGATTGATAATTCAAGTGGGTTTAATTTGTTGAATTTCTTGAAGAAATCTGGTTGATTCATGGGTTTTAAACCTAAAGATTTGATTTTTTTTATTGGTTTGAATTTGAAAGGGATGGAAAAATGGGGAAAAAGGACAAGGGAAATTTGTTCCTTTAATGAAAGGGAAAGAAGAGGGAAATTGGGGAAATGGGCAATAAGCAGAGCATTAACTGCTAATGGATTTTCAGTGGAACGCTTAAAAATGGTGGGGTGTTTGTTCGCTGTTAATAACAGCGAACAGCTCCTTTAATTTTTTTTTTTTTTTGTTTTAATTTATCCTACATAATTTGAGATTGACTTTTATTTGACCAATTTATTTTGTTCGCTGTTAGTAACAGCGAACAAGTTTAACGCTGTTTTCCAGTTTGTTCGCTGTTAGTAACAGCGAACCGGTCCGAACCTAAGCTTAGGAGAAAAAGTGCTTATTTTGGGATAAAGTTTCAAAAACGTTTTATTTTTTGATTTTTTTTTATTTTTTTGCTTATCCTTTTCAATTTTTCTCATTTCGTTTCTTGATTTTGTTCTTTAAACTAGACATTGCAATTAACGACATTCCTTATTTTTTATATAAAATATTATACTTCCTTTGCCCCTCTGAAATAACATCATCATCATCCTATCCAGTATTTTCCGCTCATAGAAAACTATGGGAAGGGTCTTAGGAGGGAAGGACGGCGGCAACTCATACCCGTAAGGAGAGCACGACCAAAGAAAGGAGTCCCTCTGAAATAGTTTGATCAAAAAATGTGAGAGCTTTTTGAGTCAAATGGTGCTAATTCAGAAGGATAGAAGGAGTACTTCTGTGAAAGGTCAACACAAGTTAAATGTCGTAATTAATGTGTGACTTACGTCCTTACTCCATGCTTAATATGGAGTGGCGAAAAAGTGAAAAAAAATAAATGTGATATAAGAGAAAAAACTTGAAAAGAAGACACAATAAAAGGATCTAGGCTAGGTCGTGAGCGTCACCCAATTAGGAGTGAACCACATAAATCATTATGTTTAGTTTGTTTATTCTTTATTGCTTTGTCTTTGACTTCTTGATTGTGTTGCATACAATTCTGATTTTAGAGTGTGTTTGTGTGACTCACTCTTGAGACTTAAACCTTTGTTCCTTGGATAATGGGGTTTAAATTCTGCATTAAATAATCTAGCTAATTAACATTAAGAGAAAATAATCTTTTTATTTTTTAAACTATTTCACTAAGAAATGGTCTTTCACAAAAATAATTATTTTTTATTACAATCCCGGTTGATAGAAAGGGAGGATGGATCAAACTCAAGCCATTTTTCGAAAAGTTGAACTTGATAAACATTACCTGATTTTATTCACAAATTCTTAAATGAGATTGTTTCATACTGATATCATCTTCATTAAGCAGACAATATACATTTAGTATTAAAATGATTATTACTTATAACCTTAATTTAAAAGTGATTACTTATAAAAATTAAAAGTGATTATTTAAAAAATCAAATTTGAGAAATAAACTTATTTATACCACCATATAAATTTTCATCCTTAGTTGCTCGTTTTAGTGTTCATTTGTGGAGGGGTGGATGAGATAAAAAATATAAACAACAATCCCTAATTGTGATCATTTGAAAGATTGAATCAAAAATCGATTCTCCTGCAAGAATTGGTATCAGTCAGAGCAAATGGAATCTCCATTCAAGGCAGATGCACTGAAGGGAAAAGTAGCCTTGTTGACAGGCGGTGGTTCTGGAATCGGGTTTGAAATTTCAACTCAGTTTGGTAAGCATGGAGCTTCGATTGCTATCATGGGTAGGCGTAAACAAGTTCTTGATTCAGCTGTTTCTGCTTTGAATTCTCTTGGAATTCCTGCAATTGGATTTGTTGGAGATGTTCGCAACCATGAAGATGCAAAGAGAGTTGTCGATTCAACTTTCCGGCATTATGGACATATTGACATTCTTGTTAATGCTGCTGCTGGAAATTTTCTTGCTTCTGCTGAGGATTTATCTCCTAATGGTTTTCGAACAGGTTTGCTGTTACTCTTATCATCCGACGGCGACAAGCCTAATGGCTTTATTATTTTATATGGTCTGTATATTTTTGGGATTAAATACTCACAGGTCCTTTTTAAGTGAAGAAATAATCAAAAAAAGAAGCTAACAAAATCAGCCATTGATTTAGGAAATAAAACTCATATTGAAAAAAAAAAAATTAATGTTAAACCCTAATTAACAACTTACTTACGCATGAACTATGATATTCAACATTATGATGATAAGCTAAAAGGTAATGATTGGTGCCGAAATGCAGAAGCGATTAATATGGGTTAGGAAGTTAAGGAAGGAGGTGGCTGATGCAATTAATTAATAAATAGAATAATTATGCAAGTAATCGAGATGAATTGAGCAATAACAAGCTAAATAAACAAGAACAAATTTATGAGCTTCACCAAGTTAGGGTTACGTCCTCACTTAGGTTAGTGATTGATTACTTGTTTTAGGGATGAGAGTAAGCTCCCATATATGAAGGAATTACTAGGTAGAGAAACCGAGTTGGGAGCTCGTTCGGTCAAGTCCTCTTGATTGAGCCAACTTTGTTGAGGAAGGAAGACGAGACAACAAAAACAAAAGTTTCTTGCACTTCTTTCCATGCCATACCTACTTCCCGTGCTTGCACCAAAATGGAAACTTTCATTCTCCACAAACTTCCCACCATGCCTAATCTTCCCTAGCTACACAATCACATACCATACTCCAAGTGAATGGAGACAAAATTCTTTGATGATTCCCAAAGCCTTAGCTTAATTTGGCTAAGACAATCCATTGAGAATTAATCTCTTCCTCCCATACTCCATAACTCCAATTAGAAGAGTTGAAACACTTAACCAAACTAAGTCAAACCTTAGGTGAACCAAGTCATTGGCACCAATTTGGAAAAAAAAAAAAAAAAAAATTGGATAGGTGGAAGATGAATGAGGATTGATGAAAACGTACACTAAAGATGAACTTGCTCAGCCCTATTGGTTTCTTCTCAAATAGTTAGGAGCAACAGGTTTCAATCTTTATTTTATCTTGCTTTCTTCTCTGCTAGATTAATTTTCCCTCTATAGGGGTGCATGACTCTTTAGTTTCATGGCTGCGACTTTGGATGACTGCTAGATAAATTCAGGCACTTATAGCTTTAAGTCCCTGCATCTCTTTCTCTCCTGTATCTCATGAGCTTCGTCTTACATACTATCCTTCCCAGTTGTACTCATCACCATGACACACTACCAGTGATGTGTGAATTCCTGCCATACTTCCTTCAACTTTGTTCCCATAGTTTTGATTTAACCCTTTAAGCTCCCATGTTTCTTGCTTTTGCTCTTTTGTCTCCACACCATTATATTGCCTTTATTAAAGGAATGCCTTCTCTTAATTCCTGGGTTGGAGGCCTTTATGACCTAGCTGGCTATTCATCTTCGAAAGACTTCTTAAGAACAAGAAGATCACACAAACAGAAAGGGATGGAGAATTTAGGCTAGAGAGGTTATAAGAGTGTTAGGGTGTGGTTGCTGGGTGTTTTGGGGTATTTAATGTCTGAAACCTGCACTAACAATAACCTTGACTTTGATACCAAGCTGATGCTTGCAAGGAAAGACGTGCAAACATATAGAGAAAACTAAGTGAAGTACGAGGATAAGAACAAGATTATATTGAAATGCAGCCCTTTGAAGGTTGTTGACAATGTCTTGAATGACTACTAAAACAACATATATTTGGAGACAATGAAATGGGTTATTTCAACAAGCATGCACCTCAACATATCCTTTGGAGCTCTCCAAGGACCCTTACACAACTTGAATAAGCTCATAACTCAATGATCTTTAATGCCAAATTTTCTTCCTCAATGAATACTTTCTTGCAGTACTATCCTCCTGAATAACCTTTATTGGGAGATTAGGACGATAGAATATGAGTAATAGAACCAACCTAAGCCAGTCTTTTGATGGTCAGATCTTTGTGTTGAGTGAAGTATTCGAGACTTGAGAGTGTGTGATCTTATGCTAGCTTTGTGCTACCTAGGATATTCTATTGAAGTGACAGTCAATAAAGTCGCATTGTTAACAGGCCAACAACGACCCACATTCTCAATCGGTATCTCATGAATATGATGGGCAAGGGGTTAATATATTTTGAAATTCACATGATATCCTTGCCTTCTATGTTTTAGAAGATGTGAAATCTTCAACTGACTTACTCCTTGCTTTGCAGTGATGGATATCGATTCTGTCGGTACATTCACTATGTGTCATGAAGCACTTAAATATCTCAAGAAAGGGGGACTAGGAAGAACTTCATCTAGTGGTGGTACAATATTGAATATAAGTGCTACTTTGCATTACACAGCTGCATGGTATCAGATTCATGTATCTGCAGCTAAGGTTTGTTTATCACGGTGCTTTATTTGGGTCTTTACGTACTGATCCTTTGGTTTGGTCATGATTTTCTGTAGAAGAATGATTTAGATTTATTCAGTTTTTGCTTATAGTACTTGGTTGGTGGTATTGTGGTAATATAGGCAGCTATTGATGCCACTACCAGAAACCTGGCATTGGAGTGGGGAACAGATTATGATATTAGAGTCAACGGCATAGCGCCCGGTCCAATCGGTGATACACCTGGAATGAGTAAACTTGCCCCAGATGAGATTGCAAGCAAAGCTAAAGAGTACATGCCACTTTATAAACTTGGCGAGAAATGGGATATCGCTATGGCTGCTGTATACCTCGCCTCAGATGCAGGTGGGTAAATCAATCATTTATTTTCTCCATCGAGTACGTCTTGCATTCAAACTTAATTGTGTATCTTTTTGGTTTCCTCCAAACTTTGGGTTAATATGTAAACATTTCATGAAGTTGTGTCTTCCGTCTAACTCAAAGTCAGAACAAACACTATTAAGCTTAAATCTAATGGTCACCATAAGACACAACCCATAAACTTTAAAATTCAAACTGACTGATTTTGTGGAAGTTTTTCACGGGCATTATTGAGAAAGCTCCTTTGAATTTTCATTTGCGGAGTAGGGCTGGCGATGTGGTGTTCCTTCCGAGAATCGCACTAATGGAAGGCTACTCCCCGGCTATGAGCCTTTATAAACAGTGTTGAATCGGCTTTACTTTTTCATTTTTCAGGCAAATATGTCAATGGGTCAGTTCTTCCTGTTGATGGAGGACTCTGGTTGAGCCGGCCACGCCACTTACCCAAAGATGCTGTGCGACAACTTTCTCGTGTCGTTGAGAAAAAATCAAGAAACGCACCGGTTGGAGTTCCCAAGAGCAAACTATAATAATCTAGTAGTCGTTCTACACGGCTCGTGATTATTGATTATCATTGTGTTTTATTTTACTAAAGTATTGTTATGTGTTGATGTGCTATCGATGTAGCAGTAAATTACTCTCGCATGATTGTTAAAGTACTTACGGCCCGTTTGGTAGGTGGTAATAAAACGCGGTAATAGGAATGAAAAACTAGTGTAATTTTAGTTGAAAAATCTCTTGGCTACTTTAATGGCCATGCTCGACAACCTTCAATCATCTCATTTTATTAATAAAATTCATTTCAATGTATTACCAGTAGGAGAGGTGGTATTATGTGGTAATGGAAATTTGTGAACAAAAAAAATTTTTTTTGATCAAAATTTCATTACCATGGGAATGACATAAAAGTTATGATGAAATTTTACACTATAAATCATTCTCATTACCACCATTTAGTATCACTAACTAAACGGGCTGTTAGATAACTTCATTTATATTTACATGCGAAAATTGAGGGTATATGTCATGAATTTCCTTATGTATCATATTCAGATGATGAAGACAGTATCATAATCATGCATATAATTCAGCTACTCTTTCTGCTTATTTGTTCGCATTTGTGTATATTTAATTTAATGTCAGCTTATATTAAATTATTCATTTTATCATTATACTCATTATTCCAATGTAAATGTCTAATTTGACTTTTAACACTATTTATCAATCACTCTTGAATTGTATTGTATTTTTGATTAATCTATAAGCTATAATATAATATAATCATGTGAGATTGCATTTGATTAATCTCTATAAAAAACATTAATATCAACTTATAATTATATTTATTTTTACTACTCCATAAGATTTGAATCATTTTGCAATCAGATATGTAGTTCATAAGATTGATAAAAAAAATTCACTATATAAAAATAAATATAAAATAAGACGCAAGTTACATATAAAAATATTAGTATGACACGATAATATATTAGTGAAACAATTATGAATTGATAACCAAGAAAACATAGAAAGGACGCAGCTACAAGAAATATTTACCCAACCATCAAACAGGTGGTTGAATGATGAGTGTTTATTAATTATTAAAGACTAGAAAGTGAGAATTTCTTTGAAAAAGAAAATCATTTATATTTCAATTGAAATAATTCCTACAACTTACTCAGCATGTCAATTCAAGAGTACAAACATCCAAACATTGTCTTCAAAAGCATCAAATTAAATAATCTTTATGGCAAAATTTATGCATCCAGGCTTTAGCTGATAACTTTTGAAACTACACCAGCACCAACAGTTCGACCACCCTCCCTCAATGCAAATCTTTGCCCTGTTTTGCACATTAACAAGAGTTAGAAGTATATAGATTTCGTTTAATTTTTATATTATTTTATATTATTGCATTGGCATTAAACATTGTCAAAAGCAACGTGCGGTGTAAGGTGGTGAAAAGCAAACCCCTGTCACAACCATGAAGCTAACCCATGATTTTCCATCCTAGGATTTAGGATTATGATTCTTCACAATGTTCTCTAGCGGACCAATACCTCCATTAAATCTAGCATTGTATCCAGATTCCAGAACAACTCATGCAATATAGTAAAATGTACACTGAATCGCGTTCAGGTCAATCACTCTTGTAACCCACCCCTCCTTAAAAAACCTCTTTCGCAGCTCCCAGATTGGACATTGGCACATCACATATCAAATACTCCCTCCGATCCAGTTTACTAGTCCCATTTGACTGAGCGCGGATTTTAAGATAGTAGTGGGGTCCATGTAAAAGGTGGTAGTTGGGTATTTTAATTGATTAAATTAATTGTAAAGGTGGTAGTTGGGTACTGCGAATTGAAAGTGGGGGTATTTAGGTAAAAAAAAGGATATCCAAAGAAGGAAATGGGACAAGTAAAGAGGAATTGCCAAAAAAGGAAATGGGACTAGTAAACTGGACCGGAGGGAGTATCACAATATCTCTACTTCTTACAACGCCCTGCAGCCCTCAGGTGAAGATCATAAATGTTTATCACATTGGTCAACGGTAAGCTTAGGGAATTTTTAATTAAAATATAAAACATTTGTCTCACAATTTCTCATAGTCTAAGTTGTCTCAAGACTTCAAAGAAAAAGCTAAAACTTAATTCTATTAGTTGTTTTACTACTAGAAAACATGGATGCATCACAAATAGCGCAAAAATGTTATTTGTATGGACATAAGAAACATCTTCAGATCACATCCAACAGCAGAGTTTCGTTCAAGTACTAAAAAGCTATACTTACCGGGTTCAAGAGGGACTGCTGATATCAATTCAAAAGTAGCAGTCACATTGTCACCGGGCATCACCATCTTCACGTTCTCTGGCAACTCAACTTTCCCAGTAACATCAGCAGTTCTCAAATAAAACTGAGGTCTGTAGTTGGAAAAGAAAGCTGTATGACGTCCACCTTCATCCTTGGTAAGAACATATATTTCAGCCTCAAACTTTTTGAATGTCTTGCAACTTCCAGGTTTAGCAACAACCTTAAATAGCCAAGAATGTGCATTAGAGGCATAATTATCCGTTCACGCAAAATTAGTGGACAATAGATGAAACAAAACCCCACTTTAACTTTACACTCCAGGAAATACGAACAATATGTAGCAATGCATTTTGTGTTCTTCTAAGCGATGAGAAAAGTCAAGGCAATTCCCATTTCCTACGAAGCTCACCATTCAAGCTACTGAAAAACCTAGTAGTTTGCAATTCTTCATCATCATCTACGTCACACTCAACGCACAATTCCTTAAACTCATGTAATCACATGTAGTCTAGCTCAATATGTTCCACTTGACATACAAATACTCAGAATATGTAGGAATATATTTTTGGCCCAATTTCTTCCTCGGAATATTCACGTAGTCATGTCAAAACTTTTGCCATTCCATCCCCCAAACACTGTTTTGCTCTACTTCAAACCAGATGGTAATTGTCCTCAGTCCTCACCAACTTGAACTAGGCCAATGTATATTTATCATCAGGGTTCCTCTAAACTCAAAGTACCTTTCCAACTTAGACTTCAAAGTACACTTGTTGGTCATTAGAATACCATCAAACTCATACTTCAATCTTAAAGCTACAATCTTCAAATTTTAATTTTTTTATTGATTACCATCAACTTGATTTGTAAAGAAAATGAGGTTTTGCATCTCATAAGATCCTATCTTTCTTGCAATCATCACAAGGTCATAACTAATGCATGAATTATTGCAACAAAACCTACTCAACGAAAATCTTACAATTATTTAAATTTGATTCTTTAAAAAAAAACTCAAATTCTTCTTTAAATTTAATTTCAAGTAACTGCAACAATCATACAAACTCAAAAAACCTGCGCCACACCAATTACATGTCAGTTCGAACAAAGCCCAACAACTCCCACAAACATGAATCCCCAGACAATTGCATTTCTAATTTGCAAAAACAACCAACCAAAACAAAATTCACTTTGCAACAACTAATTTACCTGTCCACGCTGTACATCTTCCCTCTTTAGCCCACGCAAAAGAAGACCCACATTGTCACCGGCCTAGAATATGAAAATTTCATAAAAAGTTATAGTTCACATACCAACCAAAGCAAGAATCACTTTGCAACAACTAATTTTCAACCACTTACTTGACCGTGATCCAAAATTTTCTTAAACATTTCCACACCAGTCACTGTACTTTTCAGTGGACCACCCTGTAATGCAACAATAAAATCAAAGGTTCAAACTGGTAAGAGGCCAGAACACTTATATGTCAACTGCACACAAGTCAAAATTTGCAGAATACATCCTTTTTAGATTAAAATTCTGCAAATACAGTTTATATTATAAGAAATATAAAAGTTAAAGTTTCAGCAGCAACCTGCATCAACCCCAATATTTCTACATCCTCTCCAACTTTTATGGTGCCTTGCTCAACTCGACCAGTAACCACGGTACCACGTCCCTGAATCACAACACATTAAAGATTACAGCTTATCCTACCATCAGGTCCTCTAAAAATTAAACTTCAATTTCATATCTAAGGAAACAGATTTCATTGAAATATCATTCATAATACTCCTACCCCAAATCATATAATTTAATAAAATAGTGAAATAACAAACAGCAGCTTATTAGAGTTTTGTCAAATTCATCGTTTCACAAACTCTTTGATTATTATGTGGCGGTTAAAAGTACTAACCAGCAAAATTTAAAAAATGTTCAATTCATGATTAAATCATTTATTATACTCATTAGTTTAAGTTGTTAAGAATAAATATTTCATTGAAATATCAAATATTTCAACCCCTTTCCTTAAAAAGATGAAATATATTCCTAACCAATAAAACTAATGGATATTACAATGAGTTGGATATAACATACTTTTTTTTGAATTTACAGATATAACATACTTAGATACATACATTCCTAACTAATTGTACTAAAGGTTATTACATAATACTATATTACGATGAGTAGAGTAGATATTACATTGAAATATCAAACATAGCATGCTTATAAATATAGCTGAAAAATAATGCCCAAACTATACAAAATATTCGCTCCGAACCATATCATCAATTTTTTTATCTAAAATACTAAAAAATACTAAACAAATACTAAAAACATTTAAATATTTCACGTAATTTTGGTCAAAGTAGCAAATTTAAAGTAATGGAGCAAAATAGTATAAAAGAATGGAAGTAATAGGGAGCATGACTGATTACAATTTCTATAAATACAAATGGAATATTATACAATGTTCAACATTAATCAATGACATTATATTGTTCTCACAAACAATCATTCCATATTTAATATATTTTAACATTTTAAACATTATTGAACTACTATTTACAATAGCTATATATACCAATTACACTTGCATTTATGTTTTACTAAAAATCATCTTTTTTACGCATGTATTCAGCAAATTAGCCGAATAATATTTAGTAGATGGATTCAACAAAATAACATCAATTAATAATAAGTGATCAATATTCTTGGAAACCTAGGTTATTAACAATTCTGTTTTGAAGGCTAAGTAAAGATTTGTTTAGTTAATGAGATTTTAATATGCGAGTATCTATAATTCAAAAAAATGGTGATTGATATTTTTAACATTTAAGATAATTTAATTGAATATAATTCTTTTTGTTCGATCAATATACTTTTAATATTACATATATACTTATCTTTTTCATACTATGTTCATTTGCAAGATATGCAAGAAAGTTTATCCTCATTTTGATTCATAAAATTGCTTTTTTAATGTTTGAATGGTCGATAGTATCAACCCTTTTTGTTACGTATATTAACATCATTGACATCATTTGTTGTTCATGTAACTCTTTTACTTGTTTCCGATTTAAAAATTCTAATTAATCTACCAATAATTGATTAGTACATACTATTATGTCGACTTTCTAAATGAGTATAGTTGCCAAACATGTAACTACCAACAATAGCTCGTATTGTCATATGATACGTCATTGAGTTCTTTACTTTACACAATAATTCTGCAATGAAAAAGTCAAAAATATATATCAACATGACCGAGAAAGATATTTTAGTACACCTCCAACCATTGGCTAGTCATAGATTAAGGAGATCAATTTTAAGCATATGGGACTTTTTTAATAATAATAATATGTTTTGATTACTTAATCATCTATTTTTAATTTATTTGATAATATCTATAGGATACAAAATAAATTTAGATAAAACATATTTACCACTATTCAAAATTTTAACTTATAAATTACTAAACTAACACATGCACAGGTACCTATACTAGTAAGAGAATAAAGAGTGCATCCTCACTGCTCAATTGATTAAAATAAACATTGTAAGCAGCATTGAAATCAATTGAGACTACCACACAAAAATACAGCAATTAACCATGTAGGTCATTCCAAGAATTCCATTGTTTAGACACACACAAGTTCAGTATACCTGAATTGAGAAAACATCTTCAACTGGCATCAAGAAAGGTTTGTCAAGCTGGCGAACAGGGTCAGGAATGTATTCGTCGACAGCATCCATAAGCTTTAGGATAGCTTGCCTGCCGATTTCATCATTTGTTCCCTGCAAGGCAGACAAAGCTGAGCCCCGAATAATAGGGATTTCGTCCCCAGGGAATTTGTAGAAGCTAAGAAGCTCTGCACAAAGACAAAGAACGAAGAATCAAATACAATAATTGCAACATCAATTAAAACCAAAAAAAATACTTTCTCAAAGTTATACCGCGTAGTTCCATTTCAACCAATTCAAGTAGCTCTGGATCATCAACAGCATCCACTTTGTTCATAAAGCAAACCAATGATGGCACACCAACCTACAAAGAAATGGGGGGATAAATTGGAAAAATTTTAAAGTCATATAGAACAATCATAATTTAAAATGACAAAGCATTCAATTTAACCCTGTATGCAACACAAACTCTAAGGGTATGTCAAACAATGGAGTGTTTTCCTAAACATTATGTTTCTTTTATAAAGGTGAACAGTTCCCTACATGGAAAAAGAAAAAAGCCAGCAGTTTTGCCCAATCCTAAGTTTGTATTGTAGTGAATTGTATCTTACGAGTTACGAGCATCTATTCTACATCTGTGAACCCAAGTCTTCATAATCCCATAGATAATTGGTAATTATGTCATATTTGCATTCCCCTTTTTCACGCATTGCATAATGGCTTGTTTATTCCATTTCCATATAAGCACAAAGGTATGAAGCATAATGAGGTATAACAAAAAAAACAAGTAAACTAAAGGAAAGAGCAGAGATTTGACCCATAAAGTTCAACCCCAATGCAAGTGCAATGACAGCAACTGGCATACCTGACGTGCAAGTAGAATATGCTCTTTGGTTTGTGGCATAGGGCCATCAGGAGCAGATACAACAAGAATACCACCATCCATTTGAGCAGCACCAGTAATCATGTTCTGCAAATAAAAGATGTTTTGTGAGAAAGAGGCCAAAACTAAATAAATATTATAAATGAACTCATGAAAATGCATAAGGTCAACAATAATGTAACAAAAAATAATTGAACTCCCCTAAACACAGTTTAGGAGATTGAAATTCCAAAGCTGTTTACAAAGATACATTTTGGAATATGCAAAGAAATATCGGCTAAAGTAAAACAGTAATGAAAAAAAGCGAAATTTTTTAAGTCTTCAAAGCACAAACTCACAACCAAAATAAGTAGTATTAAAAGAGGCAAGGTAAGTTAGTAAAAGTTCAAAGACAACACTGTTCAATCAATTTTCTTTTTTCTTGGTGGCATACTACTGTTAGAGTTATAATAAGCAGACAAAAAATTGTGTACAACTACAACCACCTCATAAGTATCCACTATTGTGTATAACCACCCAAATTAACTTCTTTGAACAATCATGATATATACTCCCTCCAATCCTTAAAAAATTCTCATTTTCCATTTTAAGGTGTTACATTTGTTGTTCCTACAAAGAATCTATCTATTTATACAAAAATTTTGATTAAAAATAGCATTGTTCATCCTCGTTTTATTAATACTTACGGTACCCACATATCTCCCACTAACTTCATTGTAACATTTTTATATTCCTTATGGTCTCCACACATTTCCCACAAACTTTATAAAAATATCTTTTATTAGTTGTGATCCTCATATTTTTTCCACTAACTATTTTTAATATTTTTTTAATGTTTATAATCCCCAATTTTCCTCTATCAAAGTTATTATTCAATAAAATAATATATTTACAATCTAAAAGATTCTATTTTTCTTAATTTCTATGAACATTTCTTGTGAGATTTTTTTAAGGAATCAACATTGTTAGAGAAACTCAACCACCTTAAGCCAGAACACTACAAACTTCTTGTATGTGGGCCCCACATATATGTTTGATTTTCTCTACATTCATTTAGTTTATCTGGCTTGAAATTCCCAAATATGTGAAATATATGAAGCCTAAAATCTAGTAATCAACTATTTCGAATTCAATTGATGTTTTTCACATTTGGTATTGGATTGTATAGCAGAAATTTTTTTCTAATGAGGTAGGTTGAAACAATTGTTAATCTTTATATTGGAAGCAACATAAGTAAATCAATCATGAAACTACCACAAAGAGCAAACAATTCCATTAAAGGTCCTACAACCTCCACACAGAATGGCAATTAAGTGGTCAAGGCCGAGACAACTTACAACTTCAAGAATGAATCATATAATCTACAGCTAAAGATTGAGCAATTAATTAATAATCCATCTTGTAAAGAGTGTAATTGTTTAAGGACTTTAGCCGACTTTATGACTACAAATAACGGGGTGAAATTAGGGGTAAACTTAACTGCACACACTAAATGCAGAACCAATATGAAAAAATTTGGCTGGAATAAGGCAATGTTACAAGAACAAAAAAAACATCTAAGGTGTTGGATGCTAATAGTAATAATCAAGATGGTTCAATATAAAATTGGATACTAAATATGGTGGTTGTAGACAATTTTTCCTTTTCTAATTTGATAAGAAATAACAAACCTAGTCAGCTAGTCCTTCGAGGTGAAAGGAGAAAGGGAATCTCAATTCACATAACTTTCACCATTTAGATAAGAAACCTTGAAATCGTGTCCAGTCCTCTTTGAACGTAGACAAATGTATATTCAACTCCAAAGTTTTATAGAACTGGTTTTGACATCCCACACATAAAGACATAACAACGCTAAGACTGCTAGACAAGAATATATTGGCATGTGGACAAATGAGTCCTCATACTTCGAGGCTACGATATAAAAAATTCACAATTTTCTAAACTCTAACTATTAATTCATGTATCAAATCATCTTTAATTGATGAGTGAGAACTAAATCGGTTGATTCGTAGCATGATCCTCATAAAATGAAGACCATATGAGGACAATAACTCGACCCTTTAGCGCAGTGGCAAAGGTGCATCCTTGTATATTTTTAACACACAAATAGGACGGTATTTACCTTGACATAATCAGCATGTCCAGGACAATCAACATGTGCATAGTGCCTCTTTGCAGTCTCATACTCCACGTGCGCCTATAAATAAACAAAATCATCCAATCATGTATAATTGTACAATCATCCTCGTCTGAAGTGATAAGATGATGATAATTTATAAGAATCACAAAAGCAACTAACCGTTGCGATAGTGATTCCTCTCTTCTTCTCTTCGGGAGCTTTGTCAATTTCATCAAATGCAACAGCCTTAGCTTTTCCTTCTTCAGCCAAAACCTAGCCAAGCAAACAACACTAATTTAGTTGAAAATGAATCTACATTGTCAAAAAATTTACAACTCGACATCCCAACTACATCCTACCTAACCAGCTGTAGAAGAAGGAACAAAAAAAAACAAACCCTACATAAGGAACTAACAACTAGTACAAGAAAGGATAGAGTGAAGCATCAACTAAGAAAAATTAATTGAACTATAAATGTTTTATTTTAATACACCTTTGTAATTGCTGCCGTCAATGTAGTCTTCCCGTGATCAACATGACCAATAGTTCCTACATTGACATGAGGCTTTCTGCAGAAGAAATAAAATACAAATTAGGAACCTACAGCTCGGCATAAAGATAAAATGTACATAAAATATTTTCATATTCTATTCTGTCTCCTTGTTATTACTAGGGTAAGGTGACCCATGCTCCGCTAGATGAGAGCCACGTGATACCCGAGTAATGGAATGTTGTATTCCTTATCGCTTAACTCAAGTTATAATCTTAGGACATTATAAATGGTCTCAAAGCTACAGAGTAATTTGAACAAAAAAGCTTACCTGATTCCACTATGGATTTATTCTTTGTAATTTACTAGAACTGAAGTGCATTAGAAGGTACTAAATTGAGTTTTTTGAGTGCAAATGTGAGAGTGAGAGTGTAAGGAAAAAAACTAGTGAATCGAACTTCACATAAAATAAAAAGAATAGGATCTATCCCAAATACCAGTATTTGCACAATACCATTTACACAGGAACTGGAAACAGTGTAAAGATACTCCAAATCGTAATTAAATAACAAGAATGCCAAAACCTTAAACTCAAGTAAATGGAATTTGAATTCCATTTAATGCTGAACATGCGCCTGATTGCTCGATATCAATAAATCCACCTAATTCAACTACAAACTACTAATGTAAAACTAATTTATCTACAAACCTCAATTATTCCAAGTTCCAACAAAATCAACAACTAAGAAATGAAATCATTTCAACAACATAAAACCTCCAAATAATTAATATAAGTAAGCATCTCAAGCTCGATTTCGCAACAAAGTACACAATGAATACATCAATCCAAACTCAATATTTTCATAGATTCTTCAAAATATATAGCAATATCAATTCATACATACTTCTAAATGTACAGCAACACACATATTTTGGACCTAAGTCCTAACAATCACAAAATCAATAATCAGAAAAGAGAAATGAGAGAAAACATACGTGCGCGTGAAGGTAGCCATAGATCGGCGCCAAAACGAGACAGACGACGAAGAGGTTGACTCATATCTGTTAATCTGTTCAGCAACGGAAGATGAACAGGTTGGAGAAAGAATAGCTCGGCAAGATGTAGTATAGAGGTTGATTTGATGGGAAGAAGAAGGAAGAAATCGTTTGGAGTTAGGGTTTCGTAGAAGTAGTGCCGCCATTTCTGAGGGTAAAGAGGAGAGAATGGAGAACGAAGACGGTAGTAGAAAGACGACGGGAAAAAAATGAAGGAAGGGTTTAAGCCGCAACAGAAAACAGAAAGAGGAGGTTTTAGGGGTTTTAACACAACAAAAGGCAAGGGCAGATTTGGTCTTTTAGTCCTTGTAAGGGATCGACATGGTCACATGGGTCTAGGAACAAGCTTAGCTAGAAATTTTAAAATGAATTTTACAATTTATCAAAAAAAATAAAAAAAAAATAGAATAAGATCAATTTCAATTTATTTTAAAAGTATGCGCCTAAAACCCAAGAGTATAGGTTTGGTGTTGTTCGCAATTAGTAATTGTGGACAGAAGCAAACTAGTTAAAAAAAGCCAACCAAGTTGTTCCCACTTACTAAGTATGAACAGGTCAATCAGGGTCGATATGTTGTTCGCGCTTAGTAACTGCGAACAGCTCTTAGACTTATTTTGACTTTGGGAAAAATGGAGAAGAAGGAAGCAACAGGGTCAAAAAAGGCAACATTACGTATTCGCAGTTACTAAGTGCGAACAATTTCTTTGGCTTTTTAAAAAAATAATCTTGTTCGCTGTTAGTAAGTGCGAACAACCTCATTCCTCATGTTTGAGTATTAGACGCTTATATTTGGAATAAAGTTGATTTTGATCTTTTTTAGTGTTTTTTTGATGAATAATCTTACTAATTTCAAATTTTCCCTTAGCTACATCTACATGTTCGGTAGTTTAGCCGTGTGAAGTGATAATTGCCGATTAATTTGATAAATAACTGAAAATAATTTTTATATAGTTGATAAATAATAAATGCATGTAATTTTTATATATTTTTATATATTTTTAATACTATTTTAAGTGGGTAGTTTACCCAGCACGTAAATAAAGTTTCTCAAAAAAACGAGTTCAATCCAAAAAAAAACGTGTGAGCTTTTGTGGTACAATCGAGAATTGACTCTTAAGATGTTTTTTTAGCGCACTTTGGCCTCACTTGCATGTACCTATAAAAATTTCTCAAGAGGTCATTCATTCTAAGATTATTTCCCACCAAGCACGCTTAACTGTGAAATGCTTGGCAAATGGGCTCCCATAAGAAAAAGATACACCTTGTTGATATGAGTGGTCTATCAATCTCCTTTCAAGCTAAACCTAGGGTATCACATGTATGGAGATGATAATGTGTCATAGCCACCACCTATAGAACGAGGATTGAGTAGTACTTGAGAAATTGAACAATAGGTCCTAAATTTTGGACTTAGATCCATATCCGTTTTCACAAGCAAGTCTTAGATTCAAATCCATGAATTTGATGGATTTAATATCGGAAAACGGTTTCAGCTTATTTAGGCATTGTTGTTGAATTTTGCATTGTATTCAAATTACGATAGAGATATATTCATCAACTAATAATAATAATAATAATAATAATAATAATAATAATAATAATAATAATATATAACTAGACAATCTATTGTCCAAAATAACATTATACACCTTAATATTGTCTTGAAAATATCTAACTAACATATTGATAGATACACAATATTAGAATATTAAGATACTTCTATAAGATTATAGAAAGAAAAACAAATAGAATTTGACAATTATCACAATACTTCTATAAGATTATAGAAAAAAATAGAATTTGACAATTATCACAATAGATTGTACTATATGCAGGGGCGGAGCCAGCCAGCCAGGTGCCCTCTTGTGTGCGCAAATGAGGGCACTGACTAGCTAGAAAAATATTATGCTACACTCAATCTTAAAAATCGCACTTAAATAATTAGAAAGATTTTAATACATGTATTCTCATTCTTTTGATTACTTAATCCGCCACTGTATTGTCTATATGCGTTGATTTCTGAACACTTATAATATGGGTGCCATTCGAGAATCATCATTCATCCGGTTAGTTGTCTTGCCCCTCAAACAATCTCACTTCCATCCAAATCCCACATTATTGTTAAGATCACTGTCGAAAAACCATTTTTTGTATAATTATGGGACAATTTAAATTTGGGGACTTTGAATAATCTCGCTTGAACTGAATGTAAATATTTAAGGGAATAAAAAAATCAAATTAATGGAATAATGGTTAGTGGAACTGCAAATAAAACAATTGAAATATTTGTGAAAGAAATAGAATGAGAGTAAACTAAAAAAGAATGATGATTTCCCTCGTTTGGAGTAAAGTATCCCCACCCGCCCTTAGGGTAAATTTATACCCAATATGAGGGAACTAATTGCTACTCCCTCCGAATTATTTTAGATGTCCCATTTCCTTATTTGGCAAAATCATATTAATTGTCTCATTTCTTTATTTGGCAAAATCATATTAATTGTCTCATTTCCTTTTTTGTCTATCTTTTTTTACCTAAATACCCCCACTTTTTCAATTTCCAAAACCCAACTACCACATTTACAATTAATCTAATCAATTAAAATCTCAACTAACACCTTTTTAATGGACCCCACACCACCATTAATAACCGTGAAAACCCAAATGGGACATCTAAAATGATTCGGATGGAGTATTTATCTATTTTTTATTATTTTCTAATTAATTCTCCCACCTCGAATAATCAAATTTCTTTAATCTTCTACCTAGTTCATATTTTGACTTTTATTTACCCTTTAAATATTCACACTCAATTCAAACGAACTCTTAGGCTTATTGCAGGAATGAGTGGGGAAATTTAAAAATTCCTAATCAATCACTATAATTTGTAAATCATCACAACAAGACAAAGAAAATAAATAGAATATAATAAGATAAATAAAAATTCCAAAATATCCCTCCTATCAATAAAGGTGATTTATCAAGTTAACAAATAACCATGATTTACATAGTCAAGGGAATTAGGCTTAATTTGGATTTTGGGTATACAAATAGACCAACTTTAGTTTTAACTTTTAAGAATTCATAGGTTCGGGTATTTTCTTGATATATGGATTCGGATTCGTCTACAAAAGATGGATCTAGATCCGTCAATTAAAAATAGATTCAGATTCGACCAAACATTTATTTGATTGTTTGACCAACTAAAAAACCAAAAGATTAAAAACTAATAAAAAAAATACCAATTTAAAAACTAATTATCAAACACCTACCATACAAAAAAATTTGAAAAAGTGATAAAAAGTCAACCTTATAGACTCGGAGCTCAAGCCTTGAACAATTTTTTTTCAACTCAAGTTACCAAAACATATTTCCTCTTTCCTATTTAATTTGCAACTCTTTAATATAGGCATAAAAATTAATTGTAATTAGTGAGACAAATGAGTAAATAAATAGAGTCGATGAAAAAAAAAAGAGGACGAGATGAAAAGAGTGATGGATTTGTGAATAAGAGTATAAGACCGATGTGAACCAAATAAACCGTTACTAAAAAGTAAAGGTGTTAAAAATAGATTTAATGATTCGATATTTATCGAATTGTTGAATCACACCCGATTTGACTCGATTTCAGAATGAATTTAAAATAAAGTAACAATTATTTTTCACACATGACCTAATATTGAACTGACCCAAAACACCTTTAACCTTACCTAAAATTGATTAGATGACCCGAATGAATACGAAACACCTCTAGTGAAAAAGAAGGAGTAGTGCAATGTAGGTTGTAACTCAGATATCAGATATCCTTAAATAGAAATTTAGTGCAAATTAAATGTGACTCATAGAATTATACCTCTAAATTGTCCATATTTACACATGTCATACCTATAGTTATACAGCATATATAGTATATATATATATACACTCCCTCTTAAATCTTATTCACTTCATATATAGTCATTCAGTTGTTTTTTATCTTCTCGTTTACTTTTTTACAATTTTTAAAAGCGAATTTTAAATCTTAATACCTCTAAATATGCATAATAAAAAATTATAAAAAGTATAGAACAATTAAGTATACATTAAAACGAATATAATGAAATCTCACATGGATATATTTCATCTTCAAAATATGTCTCAAAAATCATAATCAAAATCTTATCTTTTTAAGGTAAATTATTCCAAACACAAAGAACACTAGAGAACAGAGAAAATATCATTTCAGAAATTTTGTTATTTTAAGAAACATAAATTCCTCTCAAGAAAAAGAAACATAAATTGAAACTACTAAAATCTTAAAAATAATATTGATGGAAAATACATCGGATCATAAACATAAAAAATGATAGAAAGGAGAATGATCAACTTAATTGTGCAAAAAAAAAAAAGAAAAAATCAAAAGGAAAAGGCCATTTACGTAATTTCCTAATTATTTTCTACTCCCATCTATACTATATACTAAAAACGTTATTCAGTAATGACACGTGTCACTCTCACGTTAATTATTTTCCCTCCAAATTAACAAATGGGTATTTTCAATAAATTTATTCATTTAGCTAAATTAGGTAATTAGCATCATTCTTTATTATATATTATAATATATACGTTTCATATTCCAGTTATTTTATACTATCATATATTCTATAAAAATTGGACAATCTATGCTGAATAGGAATAAAAATGGCAATAAAAAAAATTATCATTTATATTTTCACTTCTATACTATATACTAAAACCGTTATTCAGTAATGACACGTGTCACTCTCACGTTAATTATTTTCCCTCCAAATTAACAAATGGGTATTTTCAATAAATTTATTCATTTAGCTAAATTAGGTAATTAGCATCATTCTTTATTATATATTATAATATATACGTTTCATATTCCAGTTATTTTATACTATCATATATTCTATAAAAATTGGACAATCTATGCTGAATAGGAATAAAAATGGCAATAAAAAAAATTATCATTTATATTTTCACTTCTATACTATATACTAAAACCGTTATTCAGTAATGACACGTGTCACTCTCACGTTAATTATTTTCCCTCCAAATTAACAAATGGGTATTTTCAATAAATTTATTCATTTAGCTAAATTAGGTAATTAGCATCATTCTTTATTATATATTATAATATATACGTTTCATATTCCAGTTATTTTATACTATCATATATTCTATAAAAATTGGACAATATATGCTGAATAGGAATAAAAATGGCAATAAAAAAAATTATCATTTATATTTTCACTAATATACTAAAAGAGTAGCTAATTAGGTAAGAAAATAATGGGAAAAATGTAAAGATTAATTTGCATATTTTGAAAAATAGTAACTAATAAGATAAAGAAAAATAATGTTAATCAAATTTTCCGTGCTTGGCACGGGATTTAAGCTAGTTGTTTTCTATTGAAGTTCCAAAAATGAATGTTCATGGAAATTAAGAAAAATAAAATATTTTAAGTTGTGGATATATTATTTAATAGAATAATAAATTTGATTGGAGAAAAAATATGGATCACAAGCATTAAAAAAACATTAAAAGAATGTGAGCGGAAAAAATATGGGGACCATAACTAATTGAAAATTAGTTTTATAATGTTATTGGGAAACATAAGGAATATTAAAATTTTAAATTGAAGTTAGCGGAAGATATGTATGGTAACAAAAGTTCATAATCAATAATAGTGATTTGTTTATCAACACAAAAAGACAAAAAGAATAAGTATTAAAATTAACAAATTAAAAAAAAATTAAAATAACAAATCTCTTGTAAAAAATTACAAATCTTTCACCCTATCACATCCTACTACATAAAAGTGATTTATTAACCTCACACATAATCGTTATTTACTAAGACTTTCTCGTAGGGTAATAAGGATTATAAAAATATTAAAGTGAGTACGAATAAGGTTATTTTTGCCTAAAATTTATGACATACAGGATCGGCCCTAAATTTTTTAGGGCCTTAGGCGAAATGGCACATTGGAACCCTCTTCCTTTGCAATTTATAATGTATGTAACTTTCTACAACTATTAGTTTTGTTTTTTTGACATGAGGTCCTGAGCGACAACCCCTTTTGTCCACCATTAGGGCCGACCCTAATGACATAAATAGAAAGATTCTCCATAAAAAAACACAAATTCTTGCTATAGACCGTCTATAGCATAGACGGTAAATATGGGTTAGCCCATTTGTTAAATGAATAATTTAATAGTCATGTCAGCCATTGGACCGGGCTATAAAGAGAGTCATCTATGCCATAGACGGTCTTTCAGAAGTATAGTGAGTACAACTCTTCATGGTCACCACTCACCATTCCTTGAGAGTCGAAAGAGTAAAGAATTTTGCAATATAAAGTAGAGAGATTAGAGTGAGAGAGAAAGTTTACCTACTCCCAAAGGCCAAAGGGCTGACTTCTTCAATCTAACAACTCTTTTCATTCATCTTTTCTTGCTTCTTCACTCAGGTTACGTCTTCTTAATTCCTTTCATTTTCCCCTCTTTTGATTGAATTACTTCAAACCCTTCATCTGATTACCCTTTTCACCACTGCAAAATTGCATAATTTTCATGGGTTTGTATTCTTTTTACCCTTTTCTTTCTAGATTGACTATAATCATCAATTATTTGTCTTTGATTTTTATGGGTCATTTTCATTTTTATGATTTATAATTGATTTAGGGCATGTTTTGCTGATTTAATCATCTGGGTGTTGCTTGATTTCATTGAATTTTATTGGGTAGGAATTATATTTATCTTTGATTCATTAAATTTCATGGAACTGTTTAACATACAGAAGTTAGATCCATGTTTTAGTTTTTGGAATTGATAATTGTTGGATTGGATTAGCCTTTTACCCTTTTGTTTCTTTCTAGATTGACTAAGTCTATAATCATGATTTGTTTTAGTTCCTGCAAGTTTGATGAGAATGTGTGAGTGTCTGTCATCTAAGGTTTTTGTTGCTGGTTACCTTTTTTTGTAAGGTTTTTGTTTTGTTGTGATTTATGACTATACAACTTTAGGTCTCTATATTTGTGTTATTCTTGGACCCACTTTATATGTGGACTGAAGAAGGGGAAAGGAAAGATGGTGTATTTATGACAATATTTTGTGATTGTGTAGTTGTGAAGTTAAAAGCTATCTCTTGAGAATTAGTATGAATTTGTTGGTAGAGTTGTTTAATCATCATCATCATACCCAATATCCCGCTCAAAGCAGGGTCTGGGTGAGGTAAGTTGACAAACAATCCATACACGTACTCCTTTTAAGGGAGAACTAGAGGAAAATGGTCTATTAATTTGTTGGTAGAGTTGTTCTATATTGACCCAATTAATCGAAACTTAGTATGACTTGACTCGACCAGATTTAACCCTTATTCAAAAGTCAAATCAGATTGTTAAGATATTTACGTGGACACCCAAATGTACACCTCTTTATTCCTTGGATAGTTAATACTAGATGGGGTAGGAAGAATTTGGTCTTGGTTGATCTATGGCTATGCTGGGTGGTTTATGGCTGTAGTGGTTACTTGTTAGAAAACTACTTCAATTTTTCCATTTGTATGATCATGGGATTTCTTTGTTTTCGCATTATGTCGTCCGGTCATCGTCTAGTTGAAGCTTATATCAATTCTTTGTTTATCAGTGCAACACCTGTTGGAAATTGAAATGTACTTTGATGTACTTGGGGGTTGGGGCCGTTTTTCAGTTCATATAAATAAACTATTGGTTCCCCTTTCCCCGATTTTCTAAGTATTCTTTCAATATTAACATCTTTGGTAGTAATTTTTTTTCAGAATTTTCATTGGAGATCAAATTATTGTGAGATTTAGTTTTTGGCATGAGACTTGTGTAAGTTTAGGTGTAGTATGTTCATGGCCTTTCAATGTTTTTATAAAAGAGGGCTTCAAAGAAGCACGAGTGGAGGTCGAGGTGGTGGTGGAGATGTTAAGCCTCAGTTGAAGTCTTCCGACATAGTAGAAGTTCCGCTTAATACGAATTGGGATAATGTTGCTTGTCCTGTATGCTTAGATTACCCTCATAATGGTGTTTTGCTTCAATGTTCATCTTATGAAAAAGGATGTCGAGCATTTGTTTGCGACACCAATCATTTGCATTCAAACTGCTTAGAGCGTTTTAAAACTGCATATGGAGTAACTTCGGGATCAACTTCACCTTCTACATCATATGCCGTGGAAAGTGAGAATCTAGGATCAGTGGTACCCGAAAGCAATTGTAAACCAACTTGTCCCTTGTGTAGGGGAGAGGTAAATGGGTGGGTTGTTATTGAGAAGGCTCGAGAATATCTCGATCAGAAAAAACGCTATTGTGAAGAGGAGCGGTGTTGTTTTGTCGGTACTTATTTAGAGCTTCAAAAACATGCTCAGAAAGAACATCCTGACTCTCGTCCATCAAGGATTGATCCCGCACGTCAGCTTGATTGGGAAAATTTCCAGCAGTCATCTGAAATGGTCGATGTTCTTAGTACCATACATTCAGAAGTTCCTCGTGGAGTTGTTCTGGGTGACTATGTGATTGAGTATGGTGACGATGATACTGCTGATGAGTATGAGGACTTCCCTGGCGATGAAGGGAATTGGTGGACTTCTTGTATATTGTATCAGGTGTTTGATAATCTCCGCAATAGTCGGAATAGACGGAGGTCCCGAACTGCCGATGCAAGAAGAGGAAGCCGCCGTTCTAGCAATGATACATCCAATTCTGATGATGGCTCGGTGACATCTATAGAATTTCCCGATTACAGAGGAGATGAGACTGATGATGAATATGTAAATTCCAGAGGCCCTGGAAGAAGTAACTTCGGTCATCGGAGGTTAGTTTAGCTATTCATTGTTCTTTTCGGTTCATTTTCTATATGGGTTTCCAGCAGTTCATTCTCAAATATTTGTATTGACTTAATAAGCTAAAGTAAACCAATGTAACATGATTCGCTCGTTAATTTTTTTTGAATTCGCAATTCGCTCAAAATAACCCTAAAATAGCCTTAAATTGACCATAATTCGCTTTTTTGATTCACAATTCGCAAGGAGATTAGTGAAGCATGTGACAGTGAGCCAAACTTGTAAACAACAATGAACATTGGCAAATAATGGTTTGTATTGTCAAGATGATTCAAACAAAGAGATAAATTTGATTGCATATAAATGGATGGATGAAGTTGTTCTTGATGAAGTAGTTATAAGTTTGCACATGTGTAGTGCCATAGTAGTTTTATATGATCTATGTTTCCGGGACTTAGTGGTTAGTAAATTCGAGGGTTTTTTTTTTCCGTTTTTATGAATTTAAATCGATATGGTACAAGTGCTTTGAAGCTATTTGTCTAATGTAGGTGAGTTATTTGGGCGTAAGGATGATGAATTAGCTAGGTAACACGAGTTCTATTTGAAGCTATCTGTTTGTACAACAACAATGTCAAAGACTTGATCCCAAAAATAAGGAGTCGGTTTGATGTGTATTCTTCTTCTCCATTCAATTTGATTTTCTACCGGCTTAACCTGCAAGTCTTTTTAACTTGTTCCCTCCAAGCCATCTTCGGTTTTACTCACCTTCTTTTTAAATCCCACAAGTTTCAACTTTTCAACTTTTTAATTTTCTTACCGATTCACTTATGTTCCGTCTTTACAAATGTCTAAATTTTCAAACAGTTATCTTTCTTCTTCTTCTCAATATTTACAAGTTGTGACCCCAAAATCTTTTCTTATATTTTCGTTTTGAATCATAGCTCTCAAGGTATGTCGGCTCATTCATCGAAGCTTCACGTTTTTGCAACTCCCATCCTCTTACGACAATCCTTTCTAAAAGCTCAACATTCTGATGCATATAGTAGCACTCATGATAAAACTTGCTCTTCAGCTTGAAGCTCACATCTCGACCACCTAATATCTTTGTAGCCGTTTTATTTATTTTTGCCACCTTCACTTGATTCTATGTGTAATTACCTCTTTAAAAGAGTTAAATCTGCTAGTTGTTGGTAGAACTGTAATATTCTGATTTCGATGATGTTCGAAACATGTTTATGCACCGATTGAGTCGAGACCCTTTACATACAATTATTTGCAACAAAATATAAAACATCCGGGTTTTGTTTGCTGAATTGCTGCTTCCGCTGAAATGCTCTAAACTGTTACGACATTTTTGCAGTTCTCGAAGACGACGCTCCCGCTTCTATGACCATTAGGTGCTTAACTTGATCGTACTAAATTCATGCAATTTTATTTCGGATTATGTTTGCGGATGCTACCCTCTAACCCCGTCTCTCCTCCCGAAAAAAGAAAGTGACAGAGCCAATGTGATAGCATGAGCTTCATTTATTTTGTTTTAAAGTACTACCCGTTATTAGTCTGTTGCTAAAATCCCTAAATTTCGTGCCTTAAACAGAAGCTGAGGAGAATAGAGGAAAACCGAGCATAGAAGTGCTGAGATGATGCTACGATCAGTATCATGTCTTCAGCTGCAGCAATCAACACACCGAAATATTGAATTATCGGGTCTGCTAGTTAGATGTGAATCCTCGATGGGTTTTAGTTCTAGAGATTAATTTTATTTGATAGCGTTTCGTAACGCTGCACCGAATGTTAGGCTAGGGATAAAGGATTTCTGGGTTTGTTTGCATTTGGTGCAATGCTTGTACATATTTTTTGCTTACTTTTATTGACAATGTCAAGAGTTGGGGTAGTACAATTTCTTTGGTAACTTGTGGGTGTTCTTTTGGATTTATAAATGAAAATTATTAGATGTTTTTTGGCCTTACTTTGAAAGAAAATAAAATGCTTTGTATAACTTTGCCTATTTGAGATGTTCGTGTTATGGAGTTGGACAAATGGTTGATAGTTAGTTAATAGCTAATTAGAGTGATTGATTTTGAATACGCTGGTGTAAATATTTTGTTGTAGATTAGTTTATTTATAATTACAAGGTGTTTTAGTCAGCTAATTACTAAATACTGATATAAGATGGTTTGGTTACTAGATCATTCAATCATCTTTTTATCAATACGGTCTTCGAGGATAGAGAATTCTAAATCTTTTAGTGGAAAATTCGAAATAGATAAGATTAATTATAAAAAAAAAAAAACAAAATAAGGGTAAAATGAATTTGTTTCCATTTATAAGCGCCTACAACCCTATAGCTTAGGTTCGACATTATTCGTAGTTACTAACTGCGAACAGAGGGTAATTGGTTACAAAAAGTCAAACAGACTGTTCCCACACCTTAAGTGCGAACATAGAAGAACCTGGTCAAACATGGTCAGTCTTTTGTTCGTAGTTACTAACTGCGAATATAAGATAACTGGTCAAAAAAGTCAAATTGGATGTTCCCACTAAATAAGTGCGAACGCCGAACAGAAGATAACTTGGTCAAACAGGGTACATGATGTTGAACAAGTCACTGTTTGACTTTTTTTGAACGGTTACCCTCTGTTTAAAATTGTTCGCAGCTAGTAACTACTAACAATATCGAACTTAAACTCTGGTATCATAGGCGCTTTTTTTTATAATTAATCTTATCTATATCAAATTTTGCTTTTAATGCGTGTAGGAAATAAGTAGTTGTTTCTTGCGAGTTGTTCTTTCTTATCGGCAAAGTGGATTCTCATGGACCATAATTTTGAATAAGTCAACAAGAATAACTTGTTAAAACTTACATGGGGTGTATTAAATGCCTACTGATGTATTGTGAATCATTACTTGACTTATCTTAAATGCCTACTTGACTAGATTTAGTTGTATTTACTCACTCGTTAACTTTTTTCACCAACTCAACTGATTAAAAGATAAATTGTATTTTTAAAAGTAAAAATAGCTAAGTTTGAGAATTGTGTTTAAATAAAACACAAACTACAAATATTTATAAATTGAAAAATAAGTTTAGAGTTTCAAATTCAAATTTTTTTTTGAATAAAGATTTTTAATTTGGAACAGTTGACATTTTTTGCTAATCTGTTATAAATAATCCAATTTTTTGATTATCTTCTATTAATCCATATCCTTACTTCGCTGTGAATAATTTAATTTTTATTTTAGTTCGCTAATAACATACCCTATTATTACCAGTTTTACGGTATATTGTGGGTAAATTTATCACAATAGTTGAATTATTAAAAAATAATCTTTACATAAGATTAATCATATCAGATGGCTGAAAGGTTGAATTATTAATGTCAATTTTTTCTTTTATTTTTGATTAAAAAAGGTCAAAAACTTACAATCTGAAACAAGAAAGGGCGGGAAAGCAAAGTATAATATGGCGCTAAAACTAAATTTCTAATAAATCCTTCATTTTTTGCTTATACATTTCGATTCAATTAAATTCAAAACCCTAACTTTCTCTTTCCATCTCTAAACAAAATGATGTTCTCTCAAAGTCAGTACGAAAATGGATTTACTTCTTCTCAATTAACTCAATCAGATTCCACTCCGTCTCCTGCTAAAGTATTTTCTCTTACTTGATCTTTTTAGTTTTTCAAAATTACTATGATTTTGACTAATTTCTTGTTTGATTTTTGTGTAGCAGAGTAGAGATCCACAAGGAACAATTCCAGTAACAGTGAAGCAAATCAGTCAAGCATCTCCCTCATCCACCGATGATAAATCCAATTTCAATATCGATGGTGTTAACGTTACCAATGTATTTTCCTCTCTACTTTATTTATTAGTTTCATGTCGTTTAAGATGGACACTAGGGTTTCTGTGAATGTTATACGATTTTTACTTGCTGTGTCTTGTTTGTGAGGGATTGTCTTTATGTTTTTTTGAAATAGTTTGTGATGAATTGCTGATTGCGTTAAAAAATCTGAAAACAAGGGAATTGGGGGTATTTTATATGATAAATTGATACTATGTTCATCAGTTCATGATGCAAATTACAATTACAAATTTTTAGAACTGCATTGATTATGTTACCATTCGTTTTAATTTTCCATAATTTCATGAGGATAGAAGTCAAATTTTTATTTGAAATCTTTAGGTACAGAAAATGTGAAAGGGAAAATGATGGGCAAAAATCTTATATTTTATTTGAGCTAAGTTATGTAAAAATATGTTGGGGAGAGTATTAGTGATAGAGTTGAGTATTTTGAACATAGAAAGTTAGAAACCAAATGTAACCGGCATCTTTTAAATGAGTGTGTTTTATAAGCTTCCTATTTGCATTCTCACATGTTATAAAAGCGCCCAATATCTATTTTACCTTTATATACTTTTTGTGCGTTGTGTGCGGGTTGGGGATATTAGGATTTTTTTTGAAGAATTAGCTCTTTGCAATTTGGTGATCACTGAAAATTTCATTTTGAATTGATTTATTATGTTTATGTATTAATCTTTAAGTCTATTTTGGTTTTCAGGTAAAATTGGTGGGAATGATTTCTGATAAAACTGAGAAAGTGACTGATGTTTCCTTTACCCTTGATGATGGAACTGGTCGTATTGGGTGCAAAAGATGGTATCTTCCCTTTCTCTTGTTTTTTTTTTTTGTGCTGAAGGTCTGACATGTTTTTGTCATTGATATTTCATATGCTTGATCATTATGAAGGTTAAAGTACTGTAAGATTGAGCTTGATACTATGACAATAAAATTTCAATTGAACAAAAATGTAGTGATTCACAATGTAAACAAGAAAAACCCAAACTTTTGGAGTTATTCAGAAATTGATCGAGACAGCATTCTTTGCACATAAACCACACCAAAAGCTGTCATAATAATTCTTTTAATGTGGATTATGTGTGGAATAGTTGTCCCAACCAATTTCTAAATATCTCAAAAATTTTGGGTTTTTCTTGCTTACATTGTGAATCACTACACTACATTCTTGTTCAATAAAAATTTTACTTGAGTAATATTCTTTAAATGAAAGTTATTTTTGAAGTAGATGATGTCTAGATCAATTTCTGATATCTCAAATGTTTTGGGTCTTGTGAATGGCTTACATTCTTGTTCAATTTTGATCTTCAGGCTCAATGAAGCTTTTGACAGAAAGCAAATGGAGATCATAGAGTAAGTTGTCTAATAGTTACATTTGCCTTTTCAGTCAGATGAATGGTTATTAATTACTATTTTCTTGCAGAGATGGCATGTACGTTAGGCTTGTTGGCCACTTGAAGAGCTCCAGAGGCAATGCAGAAATAGTTGTGTTTCACATGCGGTAAGTTCAAATTACTTTTACTGTTTCTTTCAATATTTTTTGTTATAGTAGTGATGTTCTCCACTCTTCTGTATACCAATAATGATCACACACCTTTTATATCACGAACAAATCAGAAAACATAATTGGCTAGAGATATATATTCTGTCGGAAAAATTGTGTAATTTGGTAACAGAGAGTGAATTTCGTAAAGATGTTTGTTGCGGTTTTGTCCTTACTTGATGTTGCAACTCATGTAGAAACTTGAGTCAAATTTGTAAAGTTGCGGGAAGGAAATTTCTTGATGAGTTGTCTTGAATAAACTTGCATGACCATAAACAGATTTTGAAGGTGAAGTGGGGTAATGGCTGAATGAATTGCGAACAGTAGAGAAACAATGCTGCTAGGGGGGGTGTTGGAAAAACCCTTTCACACTCAAGTTAGATGATAGGAAGGTGGTAATGGTACAAAGCTAGATAGACGCTCTTAGTCAAACAAATGGCGCAAGCTTGCTTACCTTGGAGATTTAACCAATGGATATATACCAAATAGGTTTGGCTGATGTTTAGTGGTTACGTTTGCATTGTCTATTGAAATTTTTACTGAATAGAAGGGGGATTGGTATAATTTGCTGATTCTTAAGCCAATAACATGTAGTTTTGGAAGTTGGAGTTGATAAGAGTTACCTAGTATTTGCAAGATATTGAGCTATGTTGTCGAAGTGATGTAAATTCGATTGGAGCCTGTGATGTAAATACGAGTTTTTATTGGAGCCTGTGATGTAAATAAGAGTTACCCTGCAGTACCTATTTGAAGTGATGTAAATTCGATCGGAGCCTGTGAAAAAGTTCTATATTTGCCATTGTAAATACGAACTTCACTGAGTTTTTATTGCTTGAGAAGGAATAACAATGATGTTATTGTTGGTAAAAAAATGATATTTTTGAAGGTGGAGGGGTAGATTTCCATTAAGAGCTCGGAATCAATTTAGTCTGGCTTGAAGACCAAATTGATCAGCAAGAGAATATTCACTTTCATTCTACAATTTCTAGTAATATGG
Organism: Amaranthus palmeri; assembly: GCA_019776075.1. Lineage (NCBI taxonomy): Eukaryota > Viridiplantae > Streptophyta > Magnoliopsida > Caryophyllales > Amaranthaceae > Amaranthus > Amaranthus palmeri. Next base: position 705,486 of record JAAKBH010000278.1, read on the forward strand.
TTTTCAGTAAGAGTTTGTAATCTCGTCATTGCAGGCCTGTTAGTGATTTCAATGAAGTTACCCTCCATCAAGTAGAATGCATTCATCAGCATCTTTTGAATAATAAGTCACAGGTCATACTTCTGGGCCTCAGCTACATTTTAATCAGGAAGTTATATTTGCAGTGAATTCTCATTTTGATTTTCGTATTTTCTCCGTAAGCAGAAGGGTGACCCACTTCCTCCAAATTTAATGACAGAATCATCACAGAACAATCCAGTTAAAGTTGAATCCAATACATTCCAGTCATCTACACCAAATCAAGTAAACTTGAGATACCAATTTCTGTTTCAACACTAAAATACATCCCATTAAGTTTTCTACTTTTTGATTAATCTTTTTCTACTGTAATTCTCTCAATGCAGATGAGTGTTGATGGGTTAAAAGACATTGATCAGAGGGTACTAGATTTTCTACAGCAATCTTCAAGCTTGTAAGCAGTCTCTTTGGAAACTCTTTTGCATATATCATCTTTCGTCTACATTATCGTTTTATACAATCCCCCCCTCCCCTTTTCCTCGAACGCAGATTGTTTCTCTCGAATCTCATATTTTCTTTCGTCTACATTTGAGTCATGCCTGAATAAATGCCAAATTTACTGAAAACTTGTATTCCTTTAGGGCTCAAGAAAAGGGTGTACACAGGGATGAAATAGCTCAGCATCTGAAGGTCCCTGTTGAGAAGATAATGTAAACCATTTTCTCTATCAATTTCATCATCTTTCGTAAAAATCTGGATGAGATTTCATACATTTACGCTTTCCTCGCTGTTATCTTGCTTTCTCAGGGAATCCATCACTTGTCTAGAGGATGAAGGCTTAATATACTCCACTGTTGACGACTTCCACTTCAAGTCTACTGCTGCTTGATACCCTTTTTATAACTGAAATGTGAAATGGCTGATCGGATGGTTTGCTGCAGAAGCTTCGATCACATTTTCGTGTAGTGACGACATTAATCCGATAATGTTCCCCATATGTAGCTTAGGTATGTGTTTTTATAGTATATGGCTTATTTAAGAAGCCAGTTAAATGCATCTATGTTGTATAGTTTGGCTCTAGTTCAATATGAGCACTTCTAGCACTTATTGTTAACTCTTATTTGCTGCCTGTTCTGTTTCATTACTGATTTTGTATAAAATTTTTGCTCCAAGTAAACTTTGTTGCCACTAAAATATGAATATTCGTTGTATGGTTCATGTTGGAAATCGAATAGTTGGTAATTTTGTATTGTCATAGCCAAAAAACGCTTACATCATGAGCGGTTCTATTCAGAGAACCGCAAGACATTGTCAATGCCTTTGAAGCTGCTCACATTCTGAGGTATTTGTTGATTTAAAATGCGGGTGCAGTCCCTCCTACATTTTCTCTCGAAAAATTATTCCAAAGCAGATAAAATTTATAATCTGCACATTATAATATGCATACAATAAAAAAGAAACGAAAGAAGTATATTAAATAGATGATAACATAGAAAAGAGGGGGTTTGACATTTTTTTACATATCTTAAACTGTTTTTTTTGCACTTTTTATTAAAAAATTCAATATAATTTACATTTTAAAGCTCCTACATAGGTCCACCAGTTCCAGTAGCCAATGCCACCAAACCCATCAAAGCAACACACACAACCCCACCAACACTTAACCTTCCACCACCATTCTTATTTGTCATCTTAGCCGGAGTATCCGAATCCGCCTCATTTCCCCCCTGTGGAGCCGGACCAGGTCCGGCTCCCTCAGGGGTTACCGCCTCACTATCATCACTCGGCTCAGGGGCATCACCCTTTTCATCCTCCGGTGGGGAAGAAGGCGGAACATCCGCTTTCTTCGCAGGCGGAGGAGGACTAGTAGGAGCCGCGGCCTTAGGAGCCGCAGACGGTGCTCCTTTAACCTGATCAAGCCCAGGAGTAACAATAGGCTTACTAATCTCAATCACAGCAATATTAAAAGGCTGAGTACCCACAACCTTAACCATTTTAGACTCTTGTGGGGCCCCTTTAACAGCAGAAGAAAACACAATCTCTTCACCAACTTTACTTATATGTGTAATTCCTTGCTGCCCATTAGCTTGCCCTGTTTTTTGGAATAAATTTGTAGCATTAGCTGACTTAACCATGTTTTGTAACTTAATTACATCATAATAATCAAGAATTACATGGGTTCTAAGTATTGAATCTAATACAAATTGTGTGGACCCACTAATCAAATCTGCTTCTGGGTTAGAAAGAACAAGAACTGTTACTGTTCCTAAGCTATTAATTTTTGTGGACAAATTTGTTTTAATGAGGAGATTATTGAATGTGGAGTATTCTTTATGGTTATCTAGAAAATGGGTTATGTTAAATGCACTTATTGAAGTTGTAAAAAATATGAAAATGGAGATAATAATAATATGGATTATATTGGGATTGGGACCCATCTTTGAGATTAAGAATCAAAATTTTGATAATGGAATTTAATTTAATTTAATTCTTAAATCTCAAAGATGTTGGATAATTATAATCCAACCTAGTATTGATAAAAATAAGTTGTATTTCCTCCCTTAATTTATGAGGATTTTGAGGGGACTTTAATAAGAAAATTATAAATAGTGAATGAATTTTGTGATTTGTATTGCATGATGAGATCAAATTGGGTGTTAATATTTTTGCATGGTTTGTGTTTGTTTTTTCAACCTATTTTATTGGTGTGGAATTTAATTTCCAATTCTAATTTTAGACATCAATAATAAAATGAAAAGTTGCATCCCCTTTAGTTGTTAACTTGTTATACCTCCTCCGTTTCATATTAGTTGCAATATTTAGGCAAAATAACACTATTTATTTATAACTCTTAATTTGTGATTAGCTTTTAATCTATAAGTTAAAAACATAGTCAAGTGAGATCTTGTTTGATTCGTCTCATTGTAAAGATTATTAATATCAAAGTTGTATAATTTTTTATTGTACATAATTAGAGATATTAATGATTGAATTAGTACATTAGACTACGTGAAAAAACAAACGTTGCAAATAAATTGGAAGGGAGGACGTAAAAGCAAGTCTGGATAACTAATTAACTATCATAGGGTAGTTTTTGTACTTGTTATTTTGACCAATGGGTGACTTCCATAAATTATTGAAAATTTAGGACTCAATTGTTATTGTTTTTATTTTTAGTTTTTTGTTTTTAAATCTAAATTTAAAAAATAGTAAATCAGAAAAGTGATTTGTCTTTTTTAATTGTTAGTTTTAAAAATATTTTAAAATAAATTTGACTAACTTATTATTTATGTGCATATTCCCTTTTATTTAATAAAAACCTCATATAAGTCCATGTGTGGGAGACGAATCATTAAAATGAGCTGCTTTGAAAATTCCAGGAGAAAAGTTTTGTGATGGTGGGAATTATAAAAAAAAAAACATAACACGATGGCTAACTACAATGTATTCTCCAAGTTAGCGTTATACTTCATAAATTCTTAGAATTTTAATTGTAAATTTAATTTTGTTTGAATCATACAATATATTAAAGGAAAAATTATCGTAATACAAATTTTAAATCATTTTTCTATAATAATACTAATTTTTATTTGATCATGAATAATGCTAACTTTAATATGCATTTTCCTCTAACATCGTTAACTTGTTGAAAATCCATAATTATAGGTTAACTTGCCAAAATAAAGGAAATAAAAAAAAAAGAAATGCAATAAAAAGTGAAAAAAATCTTTAACTTTTTGTCAATAGTTATTAATAAAGATATACCAAATTGATATACATTATTCTATTATAGATATAGGGTGGGACGGGTGGTATTGGGCGGGTAAGACCTCATACCCACGTCTACCAATTACCCATGACGAGTAGGACTTTTCATACCCGCATCCACCCACAACCCACCAAAATCACACCCATACACGCATTCATCCCTATGGAACACATGCAACAACTAAGCAACTATTACAAGAGAATTAGATTTTGCCCTAATAGATGAGCAAATATCACTTTTCTAAGTAAAATCCTGAGTTTAAATAGATGAGCAAATATCACTTTTTTAAGTACAATCATGTGTTCAAATAGAAAAGCAAATATAACTTTTCTAAGCAAAATTTTAAATTCGATAATCACATAATTCTTCTTTTTCCCTTCGCCTACCCTATAATAAAAAACTAAATAAACAGTCTTACAAACAAACAACTCAAGCAAAAAAAACACACTCACAAATGATCAACGAAAATGACCAAGCCAATCAATACTCTCTGTCTTTATAACTTTATCACATCTATTTTTATTTTGTATACTTTTTATTTTGCTATGACTTTCTTTTATAAAATTTTTATATTACTTTTTTTTTATTTTTATTCACATGTTTTAAGTTTTCTTTAATATTATTAATTACTCCTATTATATAATATAAATACTTTTAATCTCTCCATTATATAAAGAACTTTTCACTAACTTTCTTATAATATATTTTAATATTTATGTTTTTCACTTTTCATCTATCAAATTTATTATTCAATAAAATAATATAGAAATATCTATTAAGAGAGTCTATACTGATCACAATTACTTAGGAGAGTGATGAATGACCGTAAGTTGCCTAATTTTATAGGGCATGTTTGGCGTTTTGTTTTATTCTTCTCTTATTTTATTTATTACATTATTATGTCTTTTGTTTTTGGCTGGTTTATAATTTACTGTTATAAATTAAGATTATCCACTATCTAATATATTTTATTTTTCTTAATTCTCGTAAACATTGCTAATTTTTGTACTTATTTTTATGCAAAATTCTTTTATTGTTCTCCTTTATTAAGTAGAAAAAAAGTACTCTCTGTTCTCAAATGTTGTTCCTATTTGAAATATTCTATTTTAAGGAGAGAATTTTGATTAATGTTATTGACACATATTTAGAAGATAAAATATATTCATAATCTTGTTAGATTCGTCTTAATGTATACTTTTTATAATGTACCTTTTTTTATCATTTTTTATTATGTGTACGTAGAGATATTAAAATTTAAAATTTGTTTTGAAAACTGTTGTAAAAAGTAGTAAATGAGAAGAACGAAAAGAAATGGTTGGAGTAAAAAGGACTCCCGCCATATAGATTTGGGTTCGGATAGATCTTTCTGGAAGCCACTTAATTACAAGTATAAATAGCATTCCCTCTTCCGCGGATGAGTTTCTAGAGACTTCTTTTCTCTCTCTCTCCATTCATCAGCTTGTATCATTTAAGTAGCCATTGATATTATACCGTAATCATTTCCTTCTGCTAACTTCTAATCGATCAAGGTGCGTATATTCTTACAATTTCTGTGCTTTTTAATCTTGCTTTTGTGATTATGCATTTCTAGGGTTTTCGTTTGATATTTGTACAACATTTTGATTAATTAGGTAAAATTACTAGTATCGATCGAATCTTAAAAGTATGATTCATTAGGTGTTAGTTAGAGCCGAAATTGTAGGTAGACTCAAAGAATTTTATTTATAAAGGATAAAGTTAAATGATCAAAATAACAAGATCAACTTTGATATGAAAAATTATGATTTAATTTGCAGTTAGAGCAATTAGGATGTCGGAATACGAAAATGTGGTTGTTGGAAAGTTGCGATTGAAAGGAAAACCACTTGATGTGAAGGCAGGTGGTTGTACCAAGAAAAAGAAACACAAGAAGAATTTTGAACATATTTTCTCTGGAAATCATCATTCAGGTTTGTGATTCTTGTTTCCACTTGCCCCAATGTAAAAACACAAACACCAGTTGCAGCTTCATAGACATGTTTTTAGTGTTATTCTACAATATACTCTGTTTTGTGCAGTGATTGATATATTGCAAAATCATTTGATGAAATACTTCTTTTGACAATTCTTATCTTATTAGGATTGAAGTGAAGATTGAAGAAATTGAAAAAGCTGATTAGGAACAAAAACCACTACAAAACCTCCTTTTAAGTAATGTCCTTTCATTGCGAATTTCATATCTCTAACTCAATTACCTATAAACTGCTATTCGATGTTGATCTTTTATAGCATTCAACAAATGGTGCCTTAATCAGACAATAATACTTTTCCTCTATGAATATTTGGAAACCTACACTGCATTGGTTACCTAATTGTTCATGCCTTTGTTCATGAAAATTGACAAGTATGATGATGCTGTTGTGTCCTTTTTTCTCCAAATCACAATCCTGCTGCGATTGGTTACTCAAGGCTAACTTGTAGGTTTGCTTAAATTTTATCTCAGTTAATCCCTCTGTCTCATGGGTTTTGTTGCATATTTCATTTTGGTTCATCCTAATAATTTGCTACATTTCATTCATGCATTAAATTAGTTTGTTAGTTTGATTGGTGATTACGCAATTCACAAGCATTACATTGTGTTCGGATTAAAAGATTTGGAAGGAAAGGAAATGAAGGGACTCGGAGGGATGAATTTTTGTTTGCTTGGATAGTCATTTTTGAAGGGAGAGAGATTTAGGAGGAAGAGATTTGAGTGACATCAAAACAATGTCATTGTACTGTTTGTTGATGCTGTTTGCGTTTTACATTTTTTCCTATCCCATTAGTTTTATCTTCTCTTGCATTCACCATGATAGTTTTCGGCTTGTAACAAAATCTTCTCTACACAAGTCAGAAATAGGCGTGTTTTCACCGTGATAACGAGCTATGAAAACCAATTTGATATGTGAACTCTATTATTCTGCAATCGTTGGATGAATTTACTACTGCTTCTGTTGTGTTATTACGACTGGATGATATATTAGCATCATTTCTAGTGTTATCTTTGTGCATATTTTCATTCTAAAATGGGAAATGAATGTCAGATCTTATAGACAAAACATATGGTGTGAACAACGCAGACGATGGGAATGAAGCGGGTGGTCAGTACGATGAGAGGCTCACAGCAGCTGAGAGACGATACTTAGAGCAATGGAAGCATGTTGAAGTGAAACGGCTGCTAAAGAGTGCTGAGGAATCACATCGTGATCGCATCGAAAAGTTTAACCAGTATCTCGCAAATTTGAGTGAGCACTATGACATTCCTAAAGTTGGACCTGGTTAAGTTGTGTGTGTATCAGCATTGGTGGGAACTGGGAAGTTATAGATTTACATTCACATTACTTGATTATTGCCATTCAGATTAATTTGTTGATTAAGATTTGGGGGCAAGGCATAATATCATTTTTATGTACTTGTAACACTAATGTATCGTGCAATTTGAAAACAATTTCCTCTTATTCTAATCAAATTATTTCATTTTCTCTATTGGCATATTCATTTCAAATGTTTTATTTTCTTATTTGTTAACATTTTTGTCTTAATTATGCCCTTGGGCAATCTGGCAATTTACACAAATTCTAGCAATTACTTTGAAGAAGACACATTCTTCCTCCATTTTCATTTAGAAGCATTTGCAATTTTGATCTATTTCAATCATTTTGCATTATTCTAATATGAGGACAATGTGATGGCCACGGTCCGGGTTGGCCCGGAACCGAACCGCTGAAAACCGGAATCGGAACGTTCGCGACAGGTTCCGAACCGGAACCGAACCGCGAAACCGTGGACCCACCGGAAAAAGTTGCCGGAACCGTGGAACCGCCGGAAAAAATTCGGAAAAACCGGACCAAAGAACCGCGGACCGGTTGAACCGGCCCAACGGTCCAATGGAACCGCAGAACCGGACCGGAACGGGTGAACCGGCCCAACGGTTCCATGGACCCGGAACCGGACCCGGAACTGAAAAACTGCATCAACTTCAAACGCTCGCCATTTCTTGCTCGGTTATCGGAATCGGACATATAATATACCGTTGGAAAGCCCTTGAAGTCTAGTTTCCAATGCCGCAAACCTTGTATTAATACGATATTCCTATCAAAAGTTATAGTTAAAAGAGTAGACATGTATCAAATTTCACCTTAATACTTTTGCATTAACCTACTCTTTTGCTTTTTTACTCTTTATGGCTTGACAAAATTGATAGCTTGATACATTCTTTGATCCTTGTAAACATGATTAGCACCAAAAACCCACAAAAATGACTCAAAGTACCATAATTCACCCATTTGGCTACAAATTGGATATGGAATACCGAAATGGAGTGAAACCACATAAAACAACCCTAAACCGCCTCAAAACATCGAAAATGAGCGCAAATATGTTAATGATGAGTGCAAATAATTGCACTTATCATATGTCCACGAAACTAAGATTTTTTCATATGTTTATGAACCAAACGTTCACTTAGTAATAAGTGAATGTATTATTGTTTTTTATCATCTTCTTAGACATTCTCATGATGATAGTAACGTTTTTAAAGCCGATTCTTGCAGATATGATGGATAAGTGGAAAGCGTATTTCACTAATTTTCCTTATATTTATGGAATTGCGACAATTTTAGATCCGTGTTTTAGTACGGAAAACCTAAGTAAAATAATAGGATTTTAGTACCAAGCATTAGATCGCCCGTCTAGTGATGTATATTAATTGTGTAGGAAATTGTAAAAAACTTTTAGCGGACCTTTATGACCATTATTCTAGTATATATAACCCGAGTCGCGATACGTCTAGGCGTGCTAGCGTCTTGGCACGTCCCGATTATTATAATCCCGTAATCGCTAACATAATAAGTCGAGATGATACTTTTCTAGTCATCTTCTTCCTCCTCCTCCGCTTCATATTTAGAATTAGATAATTATCTTAAAAATCACTTTGAAATCGACCAAAGTAATTATAATATTTGATTTATGTCTTTATCGTTGATTCTTTCGGGATACGTAGGCAGCTTAGTATTCCTTCGGGATACTAGGTTCAAGTCCATTCTCTCCCCCTTTTGTTTTTTTATGATCTTTATCGTTGATTCGTTTCTTATTGATTTATTTTTTTCGTTCTTTTTAGTAAATATTTTAATAACGATGACAACCAATGCATTTCGCTAATAATCAAGTAATCGACGAAGGTACGTCCGCATTATTATAGTATTTTTTTATTAAAAATAAAGGAAAAATAAAAATGGAACCGATGGTCCGACCCACCCGGCCCGGAAATTGGGACCGCCGGAACCGTCTCATGAACCGCCAAGGAACCGGCCGGAACCGGAACCGGAAAAGTCTGGGTCAGGTTCCAAATGGAACCGGAACCGGAACCGGAACCGGTTGGAACCGGAACGGAACCGGCCCAACCCGGACCGCGGCCATCATTAAGGACAAATTGTCCACCATTTCAAATAATCTCATTCATACATTTAACTTTCTTTTAATTTCATTCGACGTCAACAACAATCAAATACCCGATTATGGAACAAGTAATGACTATTGAGTGACAAAAGAAGACTCGTATTCTTTGAGCCTCGGTTTTCAAACTGAAGAATGATGATGACAATACAAACCAACCTGCATCAACAAGAATATTTACACATAAATTTGGAATGTCATGAGCAGCAAAAGAAACTAGTGCTTACGGTATACGCATGATCAATAGAGGTATTCAATGGACCGAATAGGGGCGGGTCAAAATTCAAATTGACCGGGTCAAGCCCGTTTAAATATGACCCACTTTGACCTGCTTTTTAAAAGTTCATAAATAGGCTTTTTATTACACTTTATGGCCCGCTAGGTCAATTCAACTATGAATATAACAATATTATATAAAAATATAAAAAATGGTAAAATATTTTTTACAAACAATTTCTACCAAAGACCTGTTAATGACCCGTCAGAATGTGACCCGATTCTCGACTCATTGGGTCAACCCGCCCCGTTGAACACCTCTAAATAGCTGACCCTACCATTTAAAGGCAGAGTTTTTTAGTAGTATCTAATGGCTAATCTGTAGTCATCATTCGAGGCTCTAATGATGACTATAGATTAGCCATTAGATACTACTGAAAAACTGTCTTTGAATGGTAGGGTTAGCACTTCAGTACAAATCACACTCCTTGTCGATTGTCAAGCCCTTTATGCTCCACCATGGAATAAAAATGAGGTTATTCCGTTACATAACAGTCGATTTTTAAAGGATTATCAGCTTACCGATTCATGAAACTGTATTACGTGACCTGTGATTTAAAATCACGCAACTACAACATCATCATATTAGGCTTATTATCTAGGAGCATTATAATAGTTTTAGGTATGTAATAGGTTCAAAAGAGCTTAAAGTATTCATTTAAATATCTATTGATAAAAATGATTACTATGATAAAATGAATATTTTCAAATTTTCACATTTACAGTCCACGAAATGAGTCATAACACCGGGAGGTGCAGCATCTGCGACTTCCCGATTATTGCCATAATCACAACATCCACCATTTGTTCTATGTGCTCCACATAAATGGGGACTAAAACACTTTCCACAGACACAAAAAGCACTTGCATATTCCATCTTTTTGTTCCTATGTTCATGTACATGTTTGTGCATATTGTTTTAATTAGTTCCATGGACAATAACATAAAGTAAAATGAATGAGGATATACTTTTGTATATCAAACTTAAATCAGAAACATGGAAAAAAATTAAGCTTATTATAAATAAAATTCCCAAAATAAGCGTCTTCGTGTCCGAGCATAAGGTCAGGTATCTACCTGATAGGACAGTCCAGGGCTCCAGGCAGCAAGACAAGATTTCTAGTGGTGATATTTTTGGCCTTTAAGAATAGTCCATGCTCTGGACAACAAACAAAATTTGTGAGGCAATAAATAAGGCGTAACCGCCGATAAATGAAAAGTAGCACAATCGCTGAGCAGAGTTGTCGTTCATAGTCTTATAGATGATGCTGCTAACCTGTATAATTGCTCCATTAGCACAATCAAAGCGATCTGATGATTCAAGACTAAAGATGATAGCTTTAACGATATATTAGCTCGCTTTCGTAATTGTTTTCCATGACCATGTGGTCCTCCTATGCAAAAAATCATTCTTGATGCCCCCTACAAAGTTGTAGCTGCATTACATATCTGCATTTGAACAAGTAAAACCTCCTAATTTTAGGCCATTTCAAAACTTAGCTTAGGACTTCACGCCTGAAAAACAAGGAGTGTTGACAAGTCAACTGTTTGAAAATAACCACACATGATCCCATATCGAAGAATCAAAGAGCGATTGACTAACATATATACTTGATGAACAAAGCACTTTGTAATTAGCCAAAGATATTCAGATAATAGCCCAGATAATTATACCGTTAAGCCTGCATCTCCGATAAGCTCAGCCAAACGCTCTGATCCCACATCTTGTCCATGCTCATCCAAGACTACAACCTACAGAAAAATTTAATAAAGCATACAAATAGTAGCCCATCAGACTATTTTATAGATTGAACAGTCATCATGTGCAAAATATTTCAAGAAAATTTAGCTTCTGTAAACAAAAAAAATGTGGATTCAGCTTTCAAATGTTCCATGCACTTAGTGTAAAAACAAGGCCGCATCTCATTGTGTCGGCTGCGTTGTAAAGGTTTTTAAAAACAATGAATCAATACTTCCCGCATTGTAACAGTGTAAAAAAACCATGTTATGGGCCGTATCAAGGGATATCTTATGGTTTCAACTGACATTTAGGCGTTACGATAACCGAATCACTCCCATTACCGCATCACCATTATGTTACCACGATCACAATTGTTACCACATTTTTACACCATTGCATGCAGTCATGCACACTGTCAACTAAAACATGAAGTATGATAGCATGCATAAAACGAAGAACAATACTCAACGAAACTGGTCCAGTAGGTAAAGGAACAACTCTCACTTTGCTATGGATCACACAGACGGATGGCAAACAGATAGTACAAAACACTATCTTTTAGATCACTATAAACTAGGAAATAGTGAAAAAGCCATTATAAGGAATTACACAAGCAGGAACAGAGGTATGTAATTATGTATGAATATACCCAGTCGTCGGACTTGATGAGGTTTATAACAGCAAAGTCTTCCTCTTCAATCTGAGCCTTGATATCCCTAAAATTTGACAAAATGGATGTTTATAATTCTTGGAAGAAAAAAGGAGCATGACACCACAGGCAAAGACATTGTTCAACGCTCACACACACTTTATCTTAACATATGTCACAAAGAAAGAATTTGCAAAATCTATAAGTTATAACCCAGCTGTAAACTTTGATTAACATGACTACTACACAAGAATTGTATATAGTGATTAAATTATAGCAATGCACATGTAAAAAAGTCGAAATATGATCTGTCATCATAGTGCAAATATGTGGGTTTGGTCACAACTACGGTAGCGATCACATTGATGTAGTGATGGGGTTGTCGTTAACCAGTTTAAAGCTATTTGCATAAGTAGTATTTAACATGAATCGAACTTGCAGCATTAGGATTCTTAATTAAGCGTATGACTAAAGACGCTTTTTTATTTTTCGCCTAGGGCCCCAAAATTGTAAAGAACGGCAAAGAACACTTTACATGAAATCATACAAATCTACAATCCCATCCAAGCAAGAATCAACCATCAACTTAATTCATTGAGCTCACTCAACCATTTGTTAAAGTAGTTGTTTAAATGTTGCCTTGTTTTATAAGGCGAAAGGCGCAACGAGAAGCAAAAGGTTAAGGAGCCTAGGCACTAGGCAAAAGCTCGAGCTGACCTCACATTACAAGTGTAATTATGGTAGGATTATCTCTAGACACGTCTAATAGTCATGCTTTTTCTACTTCATTCATCTCATTTTCTTGCAAAATTTGTCCAATACATTACCATTTGATATCAAATGATAATGGAAAATTATAAATGATCAAAGTTTCATCACATAATGACATTAAATTTAAAACACAAATCATTTACATTACCATCATATAGCGAACGATATGAAGAAAAAACCTCAAAAGCAATGACGAAATACCGGGCATTTTTAGGATTAGAGCGAATCAAGACATCATCAATGGCACAATAATGTTGGAGTTTATCTTTATATTCATCAACAATGAGTTGAACCCCACGCGAGCGTTTCTTCCCTACTGTGATTACTCTCATTGGAATAGCTCTCTGCAATCCAACACATAAACAAGAAAACCCAAAAAAGTTTCATCAAAAAACGCAACAATAAACTAATTAGGTTTGTTTAATCTCAAATTAATGAAAAAACAATCAAAATCAAAAATGAAAAGGGGGGAATCAGGATAATTTACAACTGATTGGCCGGTGTACTTGCACGTTCTTGCATCTGGGGTATCTACAGATTAGTAATGGATGAGATAACATTTGAAGGAAATTGGAATTAAAAGGAAGATAGAAAGCAAATGGCTAACCTGAAGAGTTGAAATTACTGGGAAGATGACGACCTAACAATGTCACCGCCATTAATATTTTTCTCCTTCTAGTTTTGATTTCCGAAGCACAGGGAAATTAGTGAGACTTCTTGTTCTAACACTATCAACTTATTTGGGCGGGTTTTACCCAAAAAAAGAAAAAATAAAAACTTATTTGGGTATGGTCGGATCTGAGTCGGGTTTAGGGGCAGAGCAAAAATTAACAAATTCTACGAAGGTCCTGTGCGATTATAAATATTATGATAATCTTCTAATAATTTTGTACCATTAACACCTAATATATATACTAAGTATTTTAATATTGAGGCCCGTAATTTTTCGGGGCCCTGTGCAGTCGAACATGTTGAACATGTTTAGAACCTCCTATGGACTCGGGTTTAGCTTAATCGTGGAAAATTTCTAATACTATCAACTCAGGCGCATCCGAAAATGTGTTATTAGATGATAGAACTTTCACAATTACTCTCTCCGTTCCACTGAATTTGCATCATTTTTCATTTCCGTCTCACTTGATTTGTATGATTTCTATATTTGGATAATAGCCCACCACTTTTTAAAATCTCATCAATACAATTTGACTCTCTTATAATTTCATTCACGCAATTTATTCTCTCTCTTAATTTATTACTACTTCCTTAAAAATAACCAACTTCATTCCTGTTTGAAGCAGTTCAAGGAGGACGAAGTAGTATTTAAAAAGGAAAAATTACCAGAAATAATACAACATTTTGCTTATTTTCCTTCAATAATATGAACTTTTGATTAACCATGATCAATACCAACTTATGGGGGTGTTTTCCTACAATATACCTAATATGTTAAAAATCAAACTATAGGTAATTATATGGCAAAAAAATTAGTAAATTAGTTAATAAACTAAAGTTGGTATTATTTATAGTTAATCAAAAATGTATTATTGTAGAGAAATAAAAAAAAAATTGTATTATTCACGGTAATTTTTCCTATTTAAAACGGGATGAAAATGAAAAATGCAAGAAGAACATAGCGCCAAAAGTGGTCCACGTCAAGACAAACAATGAATACATCCACGTGGCGTTATATCCTTCGCTCATTAGTCAAATGAAATAACGCCAAAAATGGTCCACGTCATTAGTAATATATACCCAAAATCAAATGAAATAACGAAAAAAATGTACTGTTAATCATATTCCCGTTTTTCATTTCTATCCCTGCAAAAACTTGCAAACCCATCAAAACCCACCTCATTTCCCCTCAATTTTACCCAAATTGTACAAATGAATTCCATGATTCCCACCTCAAAATCTCAAAATATTCAATCCAAATCGCCCCAAAAGTCAGTAATATACAAAATTCCCGCATTAGAAACTAACGAATTAGATAGCATTGCAGGACAAACATTTGAAAGATACTCTGTTTCTTCACAAAATCGGAGAAATGGTAAAGGGGTTTGCATTGTTTGGTTTAGAAATGACTTAAGAGTGTTGGATAATGAAGCATTGTTCAAAGCTTGGGTTTCCTCTCAGGTTGTTTTGCCTGTGTATTGCGTTGATCCTCGGCTTTTTGGGACTACATATAATTTTGGGTTCCCTAAAACTGGAGGTAACTATCTATATTTCTGTATTTTATTTTGAAATTGGATTTACATTGTTTTGAATTTTGGAGGGGAAGGAAGGATTTATTGTATTCTACATGGGTGTTTGTTTAGTCTTTGTTTAATCATCATCATATTAAATGTAAATTTTGAATGTGAGCTCATCGTATAATATAGAAGTTATATGATCCCTATTCCCCCCGTTCTATATTGATCTTCGTACTGTATTTTGCTGGGTCTGTTGGAAATACTTCATATCGTTAAAATAGGGGTTGTTTGACTTGGGTTGTTTGACTTGCTTATATAGTGGATGATCTAGTCTTCCTACAATCATATGGTTTTGGGAAACAATAAACCTCATTAAGTGTATGTGCAAGTCAATACTCTTGACCCGTGGGTTTGTAGGCTCGAGCCCATGAGTGTTCCGTGCCCACACGAGTGGGCCACGGTGACATTATGTGACAAATTGTCAACGGCCTAATAGTTTCTTCACTCTTCATTGCGTTTGTTTGATCATCAATAGTTTCGATTGTGTATTGGTAATAACTACACATGTTAATATGTTAGAATGGTGGATCGGACGAATTTGAAGTCAAGATACTTTCAATCTGGTCGGTTTCGGGTGGGTTGTGCTGGGTTGAGTAGGGTTAGGGTGACTTCCAATGGATGAAGGATTTTAAAAAGTTAATCTATTATTAAATTTTTTTCAAGAAAAATTTATACAATAAGTTTTACAATTTTAAATACAACATTTTCTTATAGTACCAATTCTAAGGAACCAATTCTAAGGTTATAACAAAAATGTTACGTAAAGAATTGATTAGAAATATAGTGGGTGCCGGTTAAAAATGATTACAAGGAACGAAATAATTCAAAAAATTAAGAAATTGGGTCAAACTAGTCGGATTGGATTATGGTCGGATTTGAGTGTATTTTTCCTTGCATTTCCGAGTCGGGTCATATTCAGTCTTAAAAATCACTTTTTATAGTCTTAAAGCAATTATTTATAACCTTAAAGTGATTACTTATAATCTTAAATTGATCAACTAGAAAAACAGACTAATTTTATGGGTCCGTCTCATGATGAGAACTGAAAAGGTCTCATGCAAACGAGCTGATAAAGTAAATATTGATAACCCAAATATGTTATATGCTATATTAAGCCTCCTTACACAAGAGTGTGAAAGCAATACATGTCCTGCTCATACATGTAACTGAATATTCCATCTGAAATAAGGATTAGATGAGATTCGAATCCGTTCTATACCATGTTAAAGAACCAGCTTTATCATGAAAAATGATGCAGCCACATTATCAATGATGAAGCTAGTTTCCAAGATTTAAGTCTCCCCTCCTCCTCCTCCTCATCCCAGTGTATCCTGCTCATAGAATAATCTATCCTAAGCTTTGGTCATATTATCTACCACAATATGAACACCATTTGGTTACTATAATAGAAGTAATAAGACAAACTATATTTTGATATACAATCAATGGTTGTTGAATTTCTTAGTGCTTAGTGCAGTTTCAATTTGTGTTGATATAAGTTGATCAAAGGAAGCTTTTTATTGATAGTTATGTATAATTCTCTTTCAATTAAAGGGCATTTCAAGTAGAAATATGGATTTGATATCGCATTCGTCTTAATGTGACAGCATTACGTGCACGCTTTCTGATCGAATGTTTAGCTGACTTGAGAAAAAATTTACTGAAGCACGGTCTAAACTTGCTGATTCGTCATGGAAAACCAGAAGACATTCTTCCTGCACTTGCTGAAACCTTTGGAGCTCACACAGTTAAGATAGTGAAGATTAATCTTTTTAATCCCTCTGTTGATGAATCATATTGTTTAATATCCGACACAGATAACATAAAATTATTTGTAACAGATATATGCCCAAAAAGAAACATGCAGCGAGGAGCTGAATGCCGAAGCAAGGGTACATAAAAGTCTGCAGAAAGTATCTCTTTCGTCGACAGTAGGCCAATCGACAGCACAAAAGGGAGCTAAAATTCCTAGATTGCAACTTATCTGGGGATCTACTTTATACCATAAAGATGATCTTCCCTTTGATGTAAACAACATTCCTGATGTTTACACGCAATTTCGCAAGGTAAGCTTTTTTTTTTTTGCTCTCGCCTCCATGTCCATAAAACATCCTCAACTGGGTTTACGCTGCATATCTTTAGTTGATGTTCCTAGTTTTGCCATGTGATGATTAGTATTTGTGCTTATCGGAATTTTCAGTCTGTTGAATCCAAGTGCACAATTAGAGCCTGCATCAAAATACCAGCATCTCTTGGACCTTCACCTGAAATTGAAGACTGGGGATCTCTTCCAATTAGCAGCCAGTTCGGATTAGACAATCAAGAGGCATGTATATCAGGTTATCCGAGTCTTGATTAAGTACATTTACCAATAGACAATATGTATAATAGAACCTATATCTTATCCTTTTTACATGCTTCCTTGTTCTTGGTAAGAGATAAAAACGGCCAGATACTTTTTTGTATATTAGGTAGACCGAGGCCTGCTGTTTGTTGGGGGTGAAAGTGCGTCACTCAGCAGAGTTCACGAATACTTTTGGAAAAAGGTCAGATGATTTCTTATTCACTTGATTAATGTCGAGGATCTTTGTCAAGCCGAAAGACTCTTTGGCAGCATCCTCCATTATGGTTATGTATTGCCGCCTTTCTTCCTTCCCTAGACCCTGATCATAGTTTCCTATGAGCGGGATACACTGAGTACGATGATGATGATGTTGTTGTTAAATGTTCAGGATCTGCTAAAAATATATAAGGAGACAAGAAATGGAATGCTTGGATCTGATTATTCTACAAAATTTTCTCCATGGCTGGCAAGCGGGAGCTTATCTCCCCGTTTTATATATGAGGAAGTTAGTCTCCCTACCTTTTATCCACCTTGGTGTTCATATCTTTGTGTAAAACAACCTTACATTGGAGGGGAAATTTTGCTTATAGGTCAAGAGATATGAAAGAGATAGGCTGGCAAATGACTCAACTTATTGGTATATATTTCTTCCTTTTTGTATTGATGAGTTGATAATCCAATAATTAATTTGTTTCTAAATAAATTGTATGATATGGTTTCAGGGTATTATTTGAATTGATATGGAGGGATTACTTCAGGTTTATTTCTATTAAATATGGAAATAGTATTTTCCATTCGGGTAATTTATGTGAATCTAGTCTTAATAAAATGCATGGAATTATTAAACTTCAGAATTCATAGTGCAAAAAAAATGGTCACAAAATGGATTTCACGGCCAATACCGATGATTTTGCAGTCAGTGCCGCCTATATTTCGGTCGATGTAAACTCAAAAACCTTTACAATACAGTGATGCGGCCTTATTTTTGCACTATGCTTTAGATATTTACTTTAGACACTATTTCATCAATTGTATCATATATCCATTAATATTGATTCATTTTCTTGCCCTCTTCAGGTGGGCCAAGGAATCTAGACTACAAATGGAGTCAGGACAAAACATTATTTGAATCTTGGAAAGAAGGCAAAACTGGGTATGAACTATGAATTTGACTTTGGTTTTGGATTTGACTCATTATGCCTTGATCTTTACTTAGCCTGGGTTTTATTTCTGGCGTTTGTTTCTCTTGATATCTTGCAACATCCACACCGGATTCAGCCTTCACATGCTTTATACTAAGAATTGTATTAACATATCCGATAGGGATATCAGGATATGTGTCTAAGTTTCTGACTTGACTATTTTATCGAAAAATTACACGATATTGGCAAAAAAGCATCCATTTTCGTTCCTATGTCCGAGTGTCAATTATTGACATGGGTACTTGAGGTAAAATGAAGAGTAACTGCTATAAAGTTCATGCATTTTTTATGTTCAGAATAGTTAGAGCTTTCATATCTATTTTTTACATTTTAGGTACCCATTGATAGATGCAAATATGAAGGAACTAGCAGCTACTGGTTTCATGTCTAACAGAGGTAGACAGGTAGTTTTTGATTTCTAACAAATTTCAGATATCTGGATCAATCACTCAAGTTCTGCTGAAAGATGTTACTATACTAATCAAGGGCATTTGGATCTTTTCCTGTTAGATTGTATGTTCCTTTCTTGTAAGAGATATGGGGATTGACTGGCGTATGGGGGCGGAATGGTTTGAGACGTGCCTCTTGGATTACGATCCTTGTTCGAACTATGGGAACTGGACATACGGAGCTGGTTAGGCTTTCTAATCTTTTGATCTTACATACGAAATTTATCCCGAAATCATGACTAGTGTTCTTTCTCGAGCACAGGATGCAGACGAGCTTATATATATTGTTTACTAGTTGGCTTAAAAGCTCAACTTGCCTGTTGTGGTGTAATTTTTGATGCTGCAACTGTTAATATGGTGTATTTGACTAGGTTTGTGTGATACGCAGGTGTGGGAAATGACCCAAGAGAAGATAGATATTTCAGCATCCCTAAACAGGTAAATCTGAAGCCACAACAAAAGTAATTATCTTTTCTAAAAAATCCTTCGGTTCTTCCTACTCACTTCAAATGTCTTTTTTTTACTTATATTATGCACTATTTACTCTTTGTATTTTATTGTCAATCTGCAAGTTACTGTCAATATTTTAAAATTATTCAACAAATACTTTTGACATTATGATGGAAATGTTTCAATTTGATTTTCAGGCACAAGTGTACGACCCCGAAGGTGAATATGTAGCCTTTTGGTTACCGGAGCTAAAACGACTACCTAAGGATAAGCGCCATTTTCCCGGGTTTCAATACATAAAACCTATTGTTCCGCTCAAGTATGGAAGTACTAGTAAACAGGGTGGCCAAAGAGCTGCTCCCGGTAGAACTGGCGGGCCGAGGAACAGACAATTCAGGAGTACAAGATAGTGAATACGCAACTATCCTTTTATTGCATTTGATCAAAAACTAAGCTACATTTTTTTTGTTAAGTTGAGGAAATATGAAGACATGGGATCTTGAATTTGATCTTTTACTTTATATGTATGTTCATGTATGTATTGTTCATAAAAAAGCTTTTCCAAATGCTTCTATAATTGTGTTACTTTGTTTATGCCGAACTCTATACTAAACCCAAGTTTCATCCGAAACACAGATAAAGCCGAAATAATTGTTATTTAGCGACCTTTTAAAAAAATGAAGCATATTTCTAGAGAATCAGCGCTATTTGATCGAAAGGATATTTCTAGAGAATCAGCGATATGTGATCGAAAGGAAGTTGATAAAAGCGGCGGGTGCGAATGAAAGAAAAGGAACGTACAACACAGACTACACAGTCAATCTGTCCATCATATTTCACAAGATTTTAGAATGAAACTGGGAAAAAAATCCTAAAAGATCAAGTTGATTAACAAACAATAAGTTATTACAAGTGTGACAGAAGATTAAAAGATACAGGGTAAACGCTACTCCGCTCGAGCAGCTATAACAAAGTCTCAGAATCTGTAACTACTGTAACCACCCAAACCAGAAGTATAACCTCCTCCAAGACCTTGACTTGAATACGATGATAAAGACGATAGAGAAGATAAAGATGACGGATAATATGTGGATTCTGCAAGCTGTGAATAGGAGGAAGAGCCCAAGCCCAACTCACTTTTCCCATAGAGGCTAGCAGCAGTAGGGGCCTTCTGGCCGTTAATTGACTCCTGTAAACGGCAAAAAGCATTCATACAAAGCAACGTCACAATCATCATCATAATACGAGTATGACTCCTATATGGGGTATTACAGAAGTTATCTTCAATCTGAATGGCCAGAATGAAAAGGGAATGAAAGTCTGATGAATAAACTGGGAAATTGACTATTTTGTTTGTTTTAGTTTGACGGAGTTTATTCAACTGATTGCTTATCATTGGTGTTTCAAAGTCGAGCAAGAGTATCATGGGTTAGCCTAGTGGTTGTGGACTTTCCCTTTTACCAGAGGGTTCAATTCTCACCATGTAGAGAAAAGATTAATTCCCTATACACCCGAATAAAAAAAGAGCAAAAATGATTAATGGCAAGTACAAAAACCACGTAACATCTTGAATAGGAGAGGGGAGTGGGGACGACCGTATTTTGTTGGGAATAAGGCCTAAGCATTGTTGTGGCTAGGAGCAATATTTGGCACAAACCTGGATAAGTTGTTGAGCAGTCTGGACCTGAGTTGCAGTCCCCTTTATTTCTACAGTGATCTCATCACCTCGGCCTTGACTTTCTTGAACGGTAAGAGCCGCACCACTAGAACGGCGGATGTAGGCAATATTTCTTCCAGCAATTCCAATGATGTCTTCAGCGTAAGAAAGTGGTACTTGCATTGTCTGTGTAACCTGCGTATTCAATAGTAAAGATACTGGAATTTAATAACAAACATGGAGATTTAACTAATGACGGAATGCAGTAATGTGTATACTGCATAATATAGTAGCAGTAACTTTATATCCTTAATAACCTCAAATATATCAACAGGGTCGCTGAGATGCATACACAGGATATCACAAGAAAGAAATGCTTGCCATATGTAAAGGTTCCTCGACCGTTCCTTTCCATTACCCCAATGCCACTAAGTGGCTCCCACCTAGGGTGGGGTTTCGGCAGGTCGGATGTATGCAACCAAAATAAAGACAAATTATGAACGGCGCTGATGAAAAAACCAAAATGAAGTGCAAAGCAGTAGTTAAAACAGCAGCTAGCATCTCCATACAATCTGATAATTAAAGAAATATTTGTCACCTTCATACATGTATATGGTAGCAACCTTAACTTAACACCGTTTACCTTATAGCTAGTACTTTTTATTCCAATAATTGACATCACAAGGGGAAAAACAAAACAGGAACTCCTTCCACGCGAAGCTTTGGAAAGCGACTCAGGTCCCTAATGTTTTCATCCCACTTGTTGAACAATGGAAGTTTTACTTTTTGTGACTTGTGACTTTCTTTCAAGGACACCGCTACCCAACATACCTCCGTACAATAGTGGTACAACAAGATCAGCATTTAGATAGAGAGATACAAAGACAAACCTGAGTAAGTAAAGGAGCAGTAGCACGAGATAGTCCTGTAGGATGAAGAGAGCTGAGAGCCGGATCTGATCCATAAAGTGACACTGCAGAACGAGGATACTTGAGATCTAGCTCAGCTTCACGTTCATAATAACTTTCCCGCTTCAATGACAGAGAATTGTCGGCACCAATCAATGTTTGAGATGTGATATTCTGAACCAAGGGCTGAGAAGCATCAGCCGTTCGATCCTGTGAAATTGTCGCATTGTACTGCAGAAAACAGTGTATTAGCCACAATAATTGAAAATGGTTAACCTATAATTCACAAAGTTCCTTACAGTTTTCTCAAACACAGACACAACGCCGTGATCATGCAAAAATTTCCTCAGGTGACCAAGGACGGCTTCCAATGCTTTTTGAACCTTAAAAGCCTCACCATGTATCTCGATAAGTCTCTCATCAGAGGTTGCATATGAGGGAAGGTCACCTAGAAAAACTTACTCCATCAGAATCTTGAAGGAAAAAAAATCATTGTATTCATGACAAATGAATAAAAAAAGTGATGACCAATACGTCCAAAGACAAATGGTGACAAGATTCAAAAATAATGTGAAGTTCACATCAAAATAAAGTGTGCTTCGCCTACTAAAAGCTTGCGCCTTGCACCTAGACACTAAGGACTTTTTGTACCTCAGTGTGCCTGCGCATAAAAGTAAGTTGCCGCATTTTAAGCTAAGTCATTTAAACTTTTGGACATTTAATATCAATCTTAATAGGGCCTCTACAAGACTACATCGATAGATTTCATACAAGGGATATGAAATCCTTAAATTAAACGAATAAAGAAGAAAGGGAATTATTTTATTTAAAATTCCATGATATAGTAAAATCAAACGTGGCTTTTATTTTTAACTAAACAGGGAATAATTCACCCCAATATATATCTTAGAAGTTAAAATATACACCTGCAGCACCCTAAAAGTCACGAACATGGACAGCTCTTCACCAAACAATGTTCAAATTTAAGAGGTAAATAACATGGCCAAACGTGGATACTAGGAGCAAGCAAAAATTTGTCAGATTTGAACAATTATTATTAGTAGTAAGCTAAATATTCAGAATTAAATTCCCTTTTTTCATGATTTCATAAACACATACTTGAGTTCTGTGAGCAAGCTTGACTCTTATATCAATTAAAAAACACTTCCCCAAGTTTCGAAAATAGGAATAACAGATTTCCAAAAAATAAATTCCATATTATCGTTTGGGACAAACGAATCCATCCTACAACATCAGCTCATGCTTCCTAGTAAATTGGGACTTATTAGACTGTTAAAGGATGACAATAAACTTTTTTTGGGATGGAGATGATGATGTATTTTGGCCTATTCGTGATTTAAGACTTAAAGTCATTACCTAGACATTTGGGGATGTAGTTTCTATGGTAATGCAATTGGATTATGTTAATGCAATCAACTAATTACAAATTCTTATAAAACTGTGTAATTTGCAAAATATCTAGACAATTGTCTAATGGATTTGGCTTAAATTATCACCTTTGATTCGTTTTTCACTATATGGTTGAGTGATTTGATATCATTCTGGGAGAATAGATGGAGTGTTAGAGTCTTTCAAATTCCTTTTTTTATTCTACATTGTATTACAAAGAAAATGCACAAATTTAAAGTTTCTATAGACTAAGAAATATCATACTAACAAGAAAACTACCTTAAGATAAGCTAATCTTCAAGTTTCAAGATTTTAAAAAACATTAAACAACGTCGATCAAAAAAACATTCAAACTTTTATGATATGATGTTGTCCCTCAAGGGTTCAAGAATCTTTCTTTAGATTGGGTTGCAAGCGATTTAACCATCGCAAACAACAATTTTTTCCATAGTGTGAAAGTTTCGAACAATTTTGGAAATCAACCCAATTTCTGGCACCATTCTTTATAACATATTCAATTTTAGAATGATGTCCAAAATTGTTCGAAACTTTCACACTGTGGAAAAATTGTCGTTTGCGATGGTTTAATCACTTGCAACTCAATCTAAAGAAAGATTCTTTAACCCATGAAGAACAACATATTATAAAACTGTTATAAATTGGAAAATAAGTGTTCTCTTGTAACAACAAATATACTATTATTTGAATGTTTTTTTAATTGATATTGTAATCTTTAAGATTAACTTATCTTACGGTAGTTTTCTTGTTAGCATGATATTTCCTAATAAAAAACAACTTAAAATTTAAGTTGGTGCACTTTTTAGGTTTTTTTTTAATTGTATAATACAATCTTGAAGAAAAAAGGAAATTTGAAAGATTCTAAACAATCCATCTATTTCCCCAGAATGATAACAAATCACACAACCACATAGTGAAAAACGAATTAACGGAGATAATTTAAGCGAAAGCCATTAGACAATTTCTTTGTCCATATTTTGCTAACTACAAAATTATAATAATTTGTAATTAGTTGATTGCATTAATATAATCCAATTGCATTAGCATTAGAACTACATTCCCAAATGTCTAGGTAGCAAGTTTAATCTTAAATCACGATTAGGCCAAAAGTACATTATCATATCTTGTACATTACAATTGAATTCTTCTTACTAAATTTCGGGTACTTGGTGGCAATAGAGACCTCAAGAAATAATAAATGTGTAGTTATACAATTCTTTGGTCTATCTGGTAGGAAAGAAAAAGGCAAATATTTCACGATCAATTCTTGTCTTTAAAAATTATTTGGGATAAGGCAAAACTGTTAGCCTCAATATGGGCAAGGCCAATGGAATCTTTCAGCAATGTTATTTAAATGAGCAATTAGAGGAGACTGGAAAATATTAATGTAGTTAGATAGCTGAACTTTCTGGAGATCTCCTATCCCTATATCGTACTAATGATTCGTTAATAATAAATTTCTTATTAAATAAACCATTAGCTCAATGCCTCAATCATAACCACCACTACATGATACCCGAAGAATCTAGATTGTCCGAAACTTAGTATAGCTACAGGAAGTAATATAATACACAAATCATACATAAATCTGCACTGCAATACGATTTAAACCAACTATTAATAATAAGACAGTTTTAACAAATATCAGGAAAGCGGTTTGCGGACCAGCAATCTGGGCAGCATTTATTCTGCGATCCAGGATGAACATACAGGGTTGCCAGTAGGGATTTGACTCTCGTTTCAGGTGATATTCAGTGGATGCAAAGGGATTAGCATAATCAGCAACACACATATAAGAACCTCAACCAAAAGAACACAAAAGAGCGATTGCAACTCTAGGGTAAAATTAGCAGTACATTAGAGACATTTGAAAATTGAAACAGAAGAACTAACACAAACCTTCAGGTAAAATCCGCACAACAGCAGCACTGTTTTCCTGTATAGTTTTAATTGTAGCTCCCTGCTTCCCAATCAAACTAATGGCTTGTGTGGATGCAACCAATAGCCTTATTGAACAAAATGCAGCTGCGTCTGCAGCTGAACCTTTATCGTCACCCTCTCCAATGCCACTAACACGCTTAAATATTCTTATAGCTGCATCCATTGCTGGAGACAAAGCAGAATCCGGCTCTTCCTTGCCGGATATCAGAACCTGAATACAAATATGGAAAAGACGTTATATCATCAAAAAGAGCAACATTTATCAAAAATGAATTTGCTAGAGAATGTTCACATAGCCACATAACTTAGAAGTGATTAAGACAGTAAAAATCAGAAAAAATACGTAACACCCCAGCCCCTCGGACCGCCGGTGACTACTCATATGTATCACTAGTATAACCCTCTTAAATTTCTTTTGCACAAAGCTAAACGGAAGAGGATTATGAAAGGACTTTGACAAAGCAGTTTCATTCCCTTTGTCACCCGAAAAGCAAATTATACAACTGGGATATGGGCACAAACAATCATGACAAACTCAAGGTTCACCACTAACATCAAAAAAACCTAGCAGCAGTTCGCATTTAACAATGGAGGAACAGGTAATAGCTCTTTCAAATAATGCATCATTTTCGAATGAGCAACCTAAACAGCTATTAATCTGTATAACGTTCATCTAACTCAAACGGGAAGGGATCACATGGTCAAGGTTCTAATCCATATAAATTCAAACTAGGAAAATGGTTTGTCTAGGAATTTGAAAATTTTAAGAAAAAAAAAACGTCCCAATAAACCACTTTCTAACTCCTTAATAAGCCTCCTGTTTCCATTTCAGCAGCCATTTCAAAAGTCAGAGATTTCCAACCACTAAGTTTGGAACCTCCATAGTAGTATTAGTATACATACTTCATTGAGCACATAGTCCTTCACAGTAGTTTTGATTAGCAAACAGCTATGATTAATGATCTATAGATATATAGTGGAGACAATACTAGAGCATAGTAAAAAGTAAAAAGCAAGGTTGAAGCTTCTTGCACAAAAAACAATGTCCAAAACAACCTCCTCTGACAGACTGATTACAATGTCCAAAACAACCTCCTCTGACAGTTTAACAAGTATCACATGTTTTACTAAAACTCTTAGTGGATCGTGAATTGAAGAAAGTCAATTACAAAAAGGTTTTGGATTAGTTTTGGGGCATTTTGATTCAAAGAGCAAAAATAGGTGGCGAACTATGTCACAGTAAAACTAAGGTTACTTCTCCCTCTTAACCTAAGAGATTGCAATACCAACAATCGGCACAAGTAATAAGAAATTAGCAGGGACCACTGAATAGTGAGGTAGGATTAAATGTGAGAGAAAATGAGAAAAGACATATGAATAATAATTAAAGAATTGGTGGGGACACTACATAATAGAAATGTTGCAAAGTGAAAGGGCGCGGATTAATATGAAAAGTATGGCAATATCTTATCGACAAATGGACAGTCTAGTGCAATACCATTTTAGAGTCAACTTATCTTCCACCAATATTAAAATTTTGTCGATGTAACACCAAGAAATGCAATTCATGCTTGATTATAGCTGCTCAATAGCCAAAATCTTCTTAACAATCCACTTATAAACACACAGTAATACTTATTGATGCCACCACCAACATACTTCATCAATTACTTGGTTAATGCATACTTGCCCAACAGATGCAACACTAACATAGCACCTAAATAAATCACTCAGATAAGTAAATTTGAACAGAATAGACCTATGTTACCCGAACTCTTCATTTTGCTTAACGCACCCGTGTCCGATCCTTAATACTCGGACATTGGTATAGCACTTAGACTGTTCATAGTAGGCGTAAAATTGAATATTTAGACGTATCCGACACTTGGACACGTATCAGTACCCGACATCAGTATCCGAGACCAAGTAATCAGTACCCGAGACCAAGTAAAGTAGGTTTAGACAATCTGGCACAGGGAATATTCGGTGGGAAGCGAAAAAATTATAGGAACTTGGTAGATGATTCTGCTGGAAGAAAAATTGGCAACGTTGTTTCCTGGCAGCGTGATTAATGAGTTTAGTTTTGCAACCTTCACTTAGGTTACAAAAAAACGAAGGGGAGGGGAGGAAAGGGATATCAAACCAATAAATTTTCTTCATTTAAATTGCAAAAAGAGGGAAGGGAAACCAAGGAAAAGGGAATTGGAGATGAAAATCACTTCATCAAATTCTTCGGACATTGAAATGATTCAGAAGCAAAACACGCCACTCTTCTCTCCCTACCTTCCTAAAATGTAATCCTAACAGTGTTAAAAGACTTCATTTCCTCTGAGAATTTTTTCTGTCCAGTTAACTGATTTTGTAATAACCGGCCCCATCTAAAGCTACAGCTCCTCATTCAAATGACCCAATCCATCATTACTACAGCCGAAATACTTTCAAAATCAACAAACCCTAAAATTGTAACTACTCGGCAAACAAAACCCTAAAAAACTTCAGACAAACCAAACATATACACAAATTTAACACTGCAAAATTCTACTGACCACAAACATCAAACCCTCATCTACAAAAACAACAACCATTTAAAAAAACAATAATAAAGATTCACCCCACATTAAAATCTTAATCAAAAGCAAAAAACACTAACCACACGATCGGGAGTAGAGCCAACGGGGGCTTCAAGGACACGAATTCGCGCACGAGTTTCTTCACACATCTTCTTAATAAGCTCCCCTTTACGACCTATTATGCTTCCAACTTTAATAACTGGAACAATTAGTCGGAAGACATTGTCGCCTGGCCATCCGGGCCATTTGGTTGTGGAAGTAGCGGCTGCCTCTGCATCTGATGCAGTTTGGCTATTTTCTTCGATAAGGTTTGCTTGTCCGTTCTTCATTTGGGCTGAATCCGCCATTTTTGTGCTTAATTTACTCTGCTGGGAAGGGAAAGAGAGAAGTAATTTAGGGGGGTTTGGAGTAGGAAGCAGGAAGCGGTGACGACTGACGAGTATTCTGAGTCTAGGGTCGATTGTTCGATTCTAAAGTAATTAATGAAATATTTATTCAAAAAAAAAAAAAGTAATTAATGAAATATTTTTTTTAGGAAAATTTACTTTTAAAAATCTGACATTTTGACTTTTGCTTGTTATCTTTTGAAAATTTCACCTTTTAATTATTTTTTAAAAATTCGATTTTTTGTCTCCGTTTTCTTCTATAGTACATATCTTCCTAACTTCTCTGAACATTAATGAAATATTTATTAGGAAAATTTACTTATGAAAATCTGACATTTTGCTTGTTATCTTTTAAAAATTCCACATTTTCGATTATTTTACAAAAATTCGACCTATTGTCTAACTTCCCTGAACAACCGGTTAGTTTCGAATTTTTAAAAAAAGAGAATAGGAAAATTTACTTTTAAAAATACGACTTTTTGCTTGTTCTTTTTTAAAAATCTCACATTTTGCTTGTTCTCTTTTAAAAATTCGACCTTTTGTTTGTTCTCTTTTAAAAAATGATGAACATTCAAATTTATCTGCCACATGTAAAAATGTTCTATAAAAGAAACGGAGACAAAAGGTCTGATTTTTATAAAATAATCGAAAGGTGGGATTTTTAAAATAGAACAAGCAAAAGTCGGATTTTTAAAAGAAAATGTTACTATTTTTTATTAAAAAAAACTTCTTGAAATATTTTTAATTATTGAAAATTTTCTATTGTAGCCTAGTGATATTGGATTTTTACATGGTAACAAAGTTTATTTATTTATTTATTAATTTTTATTTTTAATTTATTTTTATTTTTGCGATAATGCTAAGCTTTATCCAATTAGGTTAACTCGGTTGTTTCCATTATTTGTTTTTCAATTTTTTTTTCCTGGAAAACGAAAATTCTAATTTTTCATTTTTCTCCTATTTTATGTTTTTCCCTAAAATATAAAATTTAGACTTTTCAATTCTGCTTCTATTATCAAATTGGAATATCTTCTTCAAACAAATTTGATCAAGAAAGATTCGAAATTCAACAATAGAAATTGACCTAGCAACAAATCGAAATTCGGCCAACAATAGTTCTTTGACGAAAAATTCTAGCAAAAGAATCGAAATAAGCCCGGAAACATTCTTCATTCACCAACAATTGAAATTCTTGTAAATTAAAGTTACTGAATTGAGTCTCACAAACATGACTTCCTTACTAAAAGACGGTTTCCAAACGTTATTTTATAAAAGGTCACGGAGGTTTAATTGGGTAAATCTCAGGGTTACCACGTGTAATTTTTTAATAAAACTTCGGTTGCTACATGGAAGACTCAACACCTCAGAGTTGCCACGTGAAATTTTCCTACTTTTTTTATATGTTTATTACGTATTCTATAGAACCCCACATTGTGCGGAATACTGAGAATGTCCTTTACCTTTCTTTATATTTAGATTAGTGGTTGAAGTTTTTTATATTATACCTGTGTAATATGGGTTTTATTCAATTTTTACGGGAATAAGTAATTCTCTCTCCCCTACTTGCATGCAGGGATTCTCTTATGTATTCTATAATCAAAAGATATTCAATAATTAAAATTTATTTTAATAGGAAAAATTATTTTGAATAATCTCACTTATTGTCCATCTGCTGTGAATAATCTTTACTATTGATTATGTTTTCATCTTTGGTAGTGGTATTTACTATAGCCGGTTAAAAGGTGATTAAGAGATATGTCAGCAATAAGTATACTAAAGTTGGATTATTTAGAAATAATTAACAGTAGAATTTATTCACAACAAATAGATAATAAATGAAATTATTCATAATAATTTTTTAATTTAAATATTAAAATTGACTTTTTGAAATCTAAAACACTAATTTTTAAAAATTTAACTTCTTATATGATCATATTTCACCGTGAGACAGTTTCATACATTTTTATTGTGCTTAAATACTCTAAGGCCTAGCAACAAGCTGTTACTCCCTCGTCTCACTAAATTTGTAACATTTTAATTTTTCATGTGAGAGCATCCCTTCGCATCATCTTATTTTCTTATTTGTGTTTTCCATTTGTTTGAGAATATGAGATTTTTCAACTTTAATTTCTTATCAATTGACTTACATTTACTTCTTATAAACTTCCACATAAATTTTGAGCTTGCTACAAAATAGATAACTCACAACCCTTAATCTTAGAGGACCAAGCCTCCTTAACTAGGTCAAGTAAATTATACTTCAAACACTAGAATTCAAAGAACCAACCAAAGATCACTAATATGACTACTAAATCGAAAATCGTGTCTTATTTTAGTAAAAGAGCGAGTATCATTAGATCCTAATTTTAATTCTCACTTAGCCTCTTCTCTCTTAGTTACCCTGTAAACCAAAAAAATTGCCTACCGAGTTTAACTTTATCACTCTACAAGTAAGCTTCTTTCCCTCTTGTGAGTATCGTCATACATCCTAACGAGATCACCACCAAAAAGAAACATACCCACTCGCACAACAAAACATCGACTCATTTGAGTTGTACAAACGTTGATATCTACCTTAACCTCATTAACCTCCCAAAGAGTCACAATCCTCCCACAAGGGAGATTAGAAGGGACACCAACAAGGGTAGATTTTGTTGTTCGAACGTCGAGACATATGTGGGTTACGAAAAGCATGCGGGTTACGAAAAATACGCGTCGAATTGCTTATCCAATAGAGAAATTCCAATAATCATCCATGGGCTACAAATAATCAAAACTAAACAAAGCATATCAAGTAGAATACATATCCAAGAGAGGAAATATTGGAGCACAAAACTAAAGAAACTAAAACTAAACAAAACAAAACATCTAATTAAAAATGATATTAAGAATATCTTCAACAAAAATACAAACTAATCATCAGCTCAGCCACTAAATAAAAACTTGTCAAGGAATCATGGTACATTCTAAAGCAGTTGTTTTGCTTGTATAGAAAATTTTCACGATTCGAACTACTCTTGCCACTTTCACTAGACCTCCGATTATCAAGTGAACTGGATAAGAATTACCGATAATTCCTCCCTCTGCCACGTCCACCCCATCCTCTTCCTCTGCCCGCCCTACCACCACTTCTGCCGCCATGATTACTATTTCTGCCGCCATAAGAAATACCTTCCACTGCCCTGTTAAGAAGCTGGTTCTGAACTCCACCGGCACCACGACCCTTTTTGGCTGTGATGTTAGAACCGTTAACGGCAACACCAGCAGGTCGTTTGGCCCTGTATAAAAAACTGCTAAATTAGATTTTGTCATACGAGTAATCAACTTTTTCACTATAGACATGTATTTCTCAAATGAAGCTTCAGGGAAGACACTATATCATGCATGGTATGGGAGAGCACAGAACGCTTCCCTTTTTCACACTTTCTTTTCTGATAAGAAAATCATCGTGATTGCCAGAAGGGCGTTGGCTTATTCAAGTAAAACTAGATTATAAAAACATCATGTTCAATTCTGTAATATATTATCCATAGTACAAAACCAAGGTCGTATTACTTCATTCGGGTCATATCGTAAAGGTTTTTGAGTTTGCCGCGACAGAAATATAAGTTACATTGACCACAAAATCACCTTTTTCGCGACCATGATCGTGAAACAAATACATATTTTTGAACTATGATACCCTCACAAGAGAAACTCAAATCCTTGACACAAATCCCTGTGATAACTCTTCAATAAGCATCTTACATCTATCAAGCCCATGTTAAATGGTAAACCACCTCAAGCAATGAAACCACCACAATCTCCCTCTAAGCACCAATACATTCTTCCAGTGTCATAGCATCACAAGTGTAATCCCAAAATCAGGTTACTAACTACTAGCCCCACCCCCACCCCCCTCTCTTCAATTTCAGTAGTAATATAATGTAAACTTCTAATAGCATTCACTAGCAGATGAATTGACAACATGTTTGAAGTAAAGATATCTTATCACGGAAAAATTTTACATACTCAGTCAACAATAATATGACAGTGACTAACGAACTTCTAGCTTCTGAAAAAATTAAAGTCAAACATAAAACATAAAAGTATGCTAAAAATCGGACATAAGTTCTCACCCAGCAGCAGCAGTAAAAGATACAGATGATTTTTCTGGTTCTTTCCATGATAGATTGACCTTGTCACTGATGAACAAAGGTGAACTTTTGTGTAGAGGCTGGATCAAGAAAAACACTAGTTTGAGCATATCGCTTCAAGACTTATGAAAGAAGAGAGATCTAAGTAACTAATTTTCTCATACCTGAGTCATAGCTAGAATGTTGTTGCATGTTTTTAGCCCTGTTGTAGCATTTTGTTTTTCAGTTTTCTGCACAAAAACCAAGACAGGTCACAAATTCGAGCAAAATTTATCAAACAATCTCTTCCTATTTTACAAGAATAACATCCAATTTTCACATCCAAAAGTGCAGCATTTACAGTTCATTGAGGTAATAATAGCATGAACAATGGATTATCTTACAATCTTTTCTTTTTCTTCCTTTGATGCGGATGCCATTCTCTTATTTTGCTCATCCATACCCTGAGTTAACTTCTTCATAGCACCCCTGCATAGCTCCTCGACGCATTTCAATCTGTGCCAATCAATCACAAGAACATTAAGCAGCAAACAAATACAACAATGTTAACTTGCATAAGATGGCCGGAGAAGGAATTCTTAAGCAAATGCCAATTGTACTTCTAGAGTATTCATGATGTCACACCCCCTACCCAGACCCAACCAAGAAAATATAACAGCCCAGGATACTCGTGAATCGAAAAAGTGTTGCTCTTGTCACACCAAAATCTGTGAGACAAGCTTTGCTGAAACATTGATATTGTAATGAAACTTAAAGAATAGAATTTACCAAAGACCAACAATTATTTAACTTCCAAATCAAAATCACAATAATAGAAACGTTATGACAGAAAACAGAGCAGCTTTGCATGATCATTAAATTCTAATAGATGAAAAAGTGGACAGTAAATAGCACAAGTTTTGGCATAATTCCCAAGTGCAAGACAGCCTAAAGCATAAAAAAGAACTGAAGAAAGGCTTATAAGAAAAAAAAGAAAAGAATTATAAATTGGTATGCATTTTGATAGTTGGTTGTCGTCACTCTAGTGGGTTAAATTAATGTTCAAACCACTTCGCATATGGGTCAAGTCATCCTGGCAAAAGTTTATGAGTGCTCTACTCATTGTATCATTCTTTTAATAAAGTTTCCTTAAAAGATCAAATGCAAAAGATATACATTACCTCTCAGTGAAGTCCTTGTACTGCTCTGAAAAGTCCTCTCCTATCCTATCTGATGGTTGGCCCGTGACTATCTTGTAACCACACAAACTATTGGTGGCATTGGGAGCCTAAATATAATAAAGCCAGAAGAAAAAAAACTGTGAGGAACAACCTCAAAAGCCCACATGTGACACGAACAAGAAAGAAAGACAGTAGGGAAGTATGACCTTTGATGCCAACTGGTGAAACATGTACAATAAACACTCAACATAATTGAAGTTTATTTCTTCTGTCTTTTTTCGAGGCATGTACTTCTGAAAGAGAACAGAGAGAAAACATTTCAAGAATAGCCTAAAATTTAAAATACCTGAAACAAAAGCATAATTCTCTTCGCAAAAACGAATCTAAAGCAAGACAATCTTGGTATAACCCCAATGGCAGAAAAACCCTCTTAAAAGAAAAAATCAATAGAAGTTTTATAAATGAATCCTATAACAAGATAACACATCTCTTTAGCATTTTTATTTAAATGAGACATAGGAAAAATTTACAAGTTATAGTTATACAACGCTACCTTTAATAGCTGAACAACAGAACTAAGGATCTGGCGTGCATCCTGTGGTGTGGTATATGGAGAACTTTCAGCGAGATTTTTCAGCAGATCTAGCTTCCGGTCCTCGGGTAGCTAAGTCAAAAAAAAAAAATAATCAGAAGAAAAGCATACAAAAAATTTTAAGACTCTAGAAATAACATCAAAAAGGCACCATATAAACATCAAAAGTTAAACCCATTGATAAGGCATCTAACCCATTGTCACAATGCCGCGAAGAAGGTAAAATATTTAAGTTTTATACTTGAGGGAAATTTTATATCCAAAGCATGGCTATTGGGTGTTTTACCTCAATGGATGTCACTACTTGGTACGCCCAAGAAAATGTGGGAGGAGCAACTTCAGAATCGTATAAGTGAGTTGCACCTCTCTAAGGACTTGACTATGGATAAAACTAATTGGGGACGCCGTATTTGTGTCTTAAGCCATAGGTAGTATCTTTGCCATGATAGTTGTTTGTGCTTGGTTTATGTTATAAGTTTTAATACTTGTCTTGCCTTGCTCGGTCTTGCTTTTATTGCATCTTTAATGTGTAAAGGATGGTTTTTGACCACAACTCTTTTTTCTTTTAATAAAAGTATCCAACCCTCCTAAAACCCTGGTCAAAAATTTTTTATGAACAGGATATACTAGGTATGATAATGATGAAGATGAGAGGGAAACCACTTAGAAAAAAGAATAATTTGCCTTCCATGTTATATCGAATTTCAAACATGCAAATACATTAGAGACAAAAATGTAGTGGTTTTTAAGTTAAATCAAACAAATCTAATTGAAATCTTCTACACATGGGGTGATAGGGTGATAAATGCTCACGAACAAAGCATGAATTCTTTCATGGTGATGAATAGGGAAGGCAATTTCCGAATACATATTGGCGTTTTTATTCAACTTTGTCTCCAAATCGAATTTTATGTAGTCCGACTTTTCTTCAACATTTTAGAATCTTAGGATGAAGTCGAATTATAACTAAGCAATGTTTCTCTTATATGGAATTTTAATGACATTGAAAAATAACAAATGGATTGAACCTAAAATATTTCTTTTTTTTCATAATGAGATTCTAAATAAATTTTGACTCATAGTATGTCATATTTAGAAATCAACAAATAAATTGTGACACAGTATTCGTTTACTTTAACTAATACTCCCTAGGTGCCTATGAAGTAGCATTCCTTTTTATAGTTAAAATATTGATTTGTAGAAAGAAAAAAAGGTAAAACACAAGTAGACTGACAAAAAGGACTGGATTAGATAAATGAAGTGAATAAGTTAGTAGATGAAATGAAAAGTAAGTAAAAATTGAAAAGAACACCAAGTAAAGGGGACAAACATAAAGAATTACATGCAATTCAATAGGGCCAGAGAGAACAATAGATTTATTTTTCTGAGTATGAGTCAAGGTAGAAATCACATTGGAAATAATCGCGGAAAATCCTTTAGTACCTCATATTCCTATTTCTTAATGATATCCCACAATTAAAAAACCGGTTGGATTCCATAGAACCATTTTTATAGAATTTCATTGATATCTTCCTTTTATAAATCAAATTGGCTCCGATTTTTGAATAATCCACACAAATTGAGTCGAGTTAGAGGTTTTTATGAGATCCGACTTCGGCCCTTCTTTCATTTGGAATCAAACACTATATATTGGATTCAAAGCCGAATGTTTTTCCTTGAATTCAAATTGGATACTTTCACTCAAATATTCAAATGAATTACCATCCATAGTCATGAACCCAAAGTCAAACAAGTCGTTATTTCAATTTGATAATTTGACCTATAAAAACAATATCCTTAAAGACCCTAATCCATGCAAGGTCAAATAAATCAATTTTTTGTCATGAAATAAACATCAATTCAATTTCCTACTCATGACTCCTTTTCTATTAATATCTATTCTTGATTCCTATGCAATTATATCCCTAAATCCTTTCTCTCCTATCTCAAAATTCCAATGTTTCTAATCCTTGGGACGATGTAGCAATACAACATGAACAATCCCAAGGCTATATTCCAAAAGGATATGGCAACAAAACTTTCAACTTCACACTTTCTACACTATCACTGATATAACCATACTTGTTTATATATCCCTCCATATATGCTATTTCATACTTTCTGCTATGATAAAATTTCATAGAATGAAAAACCGAAAAGACGTATAAAAATAAATAAGTAATAGAATATTAATCTAACACAAAAAACAAGTGCAAAATACCCTAGAAGATATAGTGCTCAAAAGAGGAAATTACCTTGTCAAAAACAGGAATTAGGTGTTTGTGCACATAGTTCAGGAACTTGCTGTTTGACGCACCCCGCTGTACAGAACAGGAATATATAAGAAACATTCAATTGATGCGTAAAAGGGAAACAAAAACAAAGTTTACCATGAATATTGGAATGGCAATCTTTAGGCATGATATAAGCCTATTAATATGATCTACATCCAGCACCTGTGATAAAGAGAAAAAAAAAAGAGCAAAACTCAGTTAGGAAAAGAAATCTAAAAGGTAGTAATTTTCTATTTTCTATAATGTCAAACAAAGCATATTTATTGTGCCACAGGGCATCCTTATTCAGCTTGTTGAGCAGTCATATTGAATCAACTATGCAGCATTTCCAAACTTTATCAAACCAAAAGAAAACATAACTAAAAGCATTGGCACTCAATAACAAACTTAATGAACTTACGTCAAATTGTGCATCCAGATCAGCTTGACTTTCTATAGTTTCAATAAGTTCTCGAACACGCGCATGTGGAGCACCATCTCCAAATAAATTCAAACTTTTTAAGAAGTCTATGAACATGTTGAACTCTGCAGCAGTTACATCTCGCAAACTCTGCAATTGTATACAAGTCAACAACAATGCAAGGAATAAATTGAAGTATGAATTATGAAACAAATATCATTTGAACAGTCAATACAACATTCCATCCACCTAGGATGGGGTTTGGGGATTAGATGTACACATTACACAAACTTACCCTAGTTAGAGATAAAACTAAAAAGGTTGTTTCCGATTGACCGTTAGTAGCAATCACGTGGAACTTTTAATAAATAAGAAGTGTCGATTATTTCATTAGTCATTTTACTGTAGTCATTATAATCCGAAATGAATAAACAATAAATCCTTGACCCCATCCAAATAAGGGACACCTTTTGAGCAATCAATATAGCTATCAAATTTGCAAAGTATTCAGAAACTAGCATTCTCATTTTTGAAAATGCTAATTGGTAAGCAAAAAATACCTTTTTAATTAAGTCAGTTATGTGTCTTTCCATCTGCTCTTGCGGCTTTAAGAGTTCGGCTTTGACGGGAAAAACCTAGAAGAAGACTTATTTAGTTCTCAATTTCTATATCAGTCAACCAGCAATGAACCACTCTAGATGAGAGTTGAGTATCAGGTAAATTACAAAATTACCTTGTCTCTTATAAAGGCCAAGACTTTTTCCCGAATATTTTCATCAGTAGTCTCATCTATGCTTTCAACATGCTTAAACAACGCCGATAATGATGCTGCATTAACAAGTCATGCAATATAACATTATAAGGTGTAATATGAGTCTTATAAATCCAGAGCCTACTTCATATGAAAAATATTTGAGGAGATAGACCAAAATTTTTGTAATGTATTTAAGTTTTAATAGTTCAAGATCTAACAGTTAACAAGGATTCAGCTACTTGTTCTTAAAACAAGGATTTTTAGTCCTCTGCTTTCTCCTAAACCAGAAAATAAAAAAAACCAATGATCACAATTCACTTTTCTACTTCTGAAAGTACTGCCAGACACTGATTTAGCCACTGGTAGTGTTGGGCCACAAACTGATTTGGTCCATTCTTATTTTTTGTCCATCCTAAACCCTAGTTATTTCAATGGACCACACCATCTTGGGCCAATTTTTTTTATATCTTTTTAAGTCTATACACTAATTATAATATAAAATTCCATATTCAAGGTGTTGCATTCTTCCAACACTAACATAAACAAATACATTTCAAGAAAACTTTTTACCACCAGTTATCCTACTCATTTTCCTTTCTTACGATGGAAGGCCAAGCTAATTTTTATCCACCTTAAAGGCAAGGTGGAACTTCAGGCGGCTGGTATTGCAACGACTTGATATTTGGGGATAATTGGTTTATGAAGGGGTAATTAGGCAATTACTTTGTAGTGGCAACTTGGGGAATAAGTTAGTTTTAAGTGGTAGCTTTATCATAAACAAGAGAAATTAGAGAGCCATTATGATCATGAATATTGTTAAACACTTGTTGGATGGGTTTTACTCATTTTAGGAAATCCCAAGCTTCTCGACTTGCTTGATCTATTTCGTTATTTTGTAATCATTCCTTTAATCATCAATTATGTAGGATAATTCCTCTTTTGTCATTTTATCCTTTCAATTTCCATTTTACTGTTTTATTTCATTTAACCCGTTCATAGCACATTGAAGATGTTTCTAAAACAATTCACATTTGATTTCCAAGTTAATGTTATTCAATAAATACAAGGTGAAGAGCATGTGATGTTGCAAGCCACTAGTACAATATTTGATAATTATAACACTTTTGTGCACTGCAATGAAGCATACCTTTTACATCTTGCCTCAGCAGAGACATCAAGGCTTTTTGAACTGCATCCCTTTCCACATTCTCCTCTAGAAATATCAAATCAAGTATCAGGAACAAAGAATAGATAGTTATACCAACAAGAGTATGATAACATATACATATAATACCAGCCATGAGCAACTGAGCGAGAATGTCAACAATCTTGGAGACATATTCTGGTGTGTCCTTGCAAAATAGTGGAAGGCCCCTAATAGCTTGGACACGAACCTGCAAAAGAGACTAGGCAACTAGTGTTACTATCTACACAAAGGTTTAACGGAGCAAAACGAAGATTAGAGTGTATCAGTAATATATATGATAGACCCCAAACATCCCAAGGGACCAAGGCTCCACCTGTTTTCTCTATCAGATAAGGAACTCTTAATTACCAGAAACGGTGTGAGTAAAGGTAAAGTGAGGGCCAAGTGTCTTCATCAAGGAACTAGATTACATATTCACCCAACTCCATTGAGTCTCTCCAATCAAATAACCCTTTAAACACTAGAAGATTTAGCCATATTGAGGCCAAAAAAATTATATCCAACAATGTACCACAAGAAAACTAAAGCGCAAAGAAAACACGCTAAGAATTCTGCTTCAACAGCTTCTTCTCCACAGCCCTTCCA
Organism: Amaranthus palmeri; assembly: GCA_019776075.1. Lineage (NCBI taxonomy): Eukaryota > Viridiplantae > Streptophyta > Magnoliopsida > Caryophyllales > Amaranthaceae > Amaranthus > Amaranthus palmeri. Next base: position 744,894 of record JAAKBH010000278.1, read on the forward strand.
AACCCCACAAACCAGAATACTGGAACCCTACGAATCAATTTGCGGCATGAAAATTACGAGGTTTAATAGAAGTACTGGAACCAAATTAATATTTTGGGTTAGATACGTATCAACCTCAAGCTTAGTAGTTGCCATGAGATGCGGGCTTCTACACAGTAAGATCTAGGGCGGGTCAGAGAAACTACAAAGACATTAATATCGCAAGATTCAGAATGGTGGCAAATGCAAAGATATTAGTAATTATTGTTCTTAATCCTAAATTCAAAAGACAGATGCATGTTAAGGTTTCCAAATCACCTTTCAAATAATCAGGTACACAAATAGAAATCTCATCACCATTAGATAAGCACTTTCGACACCACTACTAATGTTTCAATAAAAGCAAAAGTTTCCATGCTCCTTTGATCACTAACATCAAGCTCAGACCATAAATCACACTGAAAAACTAGGGACCAAATTTACAAAAGCAGAATGCCATCTCTAAATCCCAGCAACTAACTAAATACAATTGATAAAGCAGTTGCAACTAATACTCAAGCACACAAACAAACCCAAATATCCATATACACAAAGCAATAATTTGTCAAAACAAACATATCATGCTAATCTCATCTATCAGCAATGTTGCTCAACTGCTAATCAAAAGACAAACAGCAAATGGGGGCCCTCGGAGGGAATAAATTCATTTTTTTTAGGAGATTAAATTACATTATCTAAAATTTGAAAAGTTTCTACAAATATGAAGTTTATCCCACCAAATGTTAGATGATGACATAAAACAAGGCATGATGATCCATATGTGAGCCACTATTTCAAGCAAAAATCATGTTATAGAAGTCTTATATCCATGCAAACTAACATTTTCAAGCAATGGAGCTTTTGCTGCTGCAAATTCCTTTATACTACACTTAATGCAGCCTTGAAAAAACATACATGGTTACATCGGAAGAAACACTTTAACTAACCTCTTTAACTTGCCTCAACCGAAATCCAAACCTCCCAATGCATTATGGAGTAGCGAAAGCCACTGAAACCAAGGATAATGCTTCTAAAACCCATGAATCATACTGAATACTAACCCACATAAATCACAATGAATCTAGAAGCATGACTAAATACAAAATTAGAAAAATTTGCTACTTTTTTGAGCTCCAATATTGAGGATGCCATCCCCACATCTTGAGCTGATTTTTTTTAGTATTAATCCCCAATGCAAATGTAAGTGTACAACTTCTAAAATCGATGAATCATTTGAATACTTCAATTCTCCCATATTAAACTTTCATCCTATTCCAAGTTTCCATCCATTATGAGGCAGAACACATAACTTGAGCTCTTTCAAGAACTTTCCCTTCATAACACTTGCTTCCATTAGGTTCCTCCTCCCCTAAATAAACCTTTTGTAAAAAGAACAATTACTCAGTCAAAAACCACAAAGGGGAATAGAAAAAACAGGGTTGTAAGCTATCTCCACATCCTCCCAAGATTTTTAAGGGGTAAAGAGTTCCCAACCTTAGTTCCCCAGACAAAACTATCCCATGGATCATCAATAACTCGTCAAAAAGACTCCAAAGAGCTAAACTACTTGTCCAAGCTAACACCTTGGAGGCATAACATAAACATAAAAATTAACATAGATTAACATATAGCACCCATCGCATTTTAGGCTAACATTTTTCTTATACCGTAACCAAGGCCAAAATAACCATTTACACAGATATTTTAAGTGAACACTATACTACATAAATCCAAGAGTCCCATGCTCCCATAACCGAATCCCTTAAGGCATGCTCTAACTACGTAGTCCATACTATAAGCCATATATTAATACATGTCTTGCAGCAAACTCAAAGTTCCAAATACTAAGCTATTCTTCCCATCAATCTTTTATTAATATCCTATAGCCTTATACACTAATGTTTTCCATTCAAAAGGAGGCGCAAAAGATTATAAAAGAAGCCTTTGTTTCAGAAGCATATCTAAAACATGTCTGGTGATACTATTCATTTTCTACAGAAATACCAAAAAAGTTTCCTCCATTTAAACAATCATACTAATTAATTACATTAATTCATACCAAAATAAGACTACAGACAGATATCCATAAAATCTTTAAACCATACACAAAACTAGTAAAATTCAATTCAACCTAAAATAAAATCGAAAAACTAACCCCGAGATCTTCTTCTTCACACAAATCAAGATGAGCATCAACCGCACTACTTGAAAGGTCAGGAAAAAACTTGAAAAACCTTGGAATAAGCTGTGCGGCCAATTGTTTCGACTTTGTACTACCTTTCGCCGCTTTAATTATTCCTTCATAATCCTTCACGTTCTGAAAAACAACAAGTTAAGAACAAAAACAAAATCAAAATAAAAATAAAAAACCCTAGAAAATGAAAAACAAAAAAAAAAAAAGAGCGGTGAAAACCTGTGATTTGTCGTTAGCTTCACTAAGACGGTCGCCATACTCGTAGAGCCTCTCAATATCTTTGGCGTCGTCAGCGGCGGTGGTGGCTGTTGTGGCGTCCGCCATCGAGGAAGAATAACTGAGAATTAGTAAAAGGGAATTGAAGGGGTGGCCGGTGCGGAGGACGGGATGGGGTTTATTTGGGTTTTCTACTTGGAACAAGTGTTGAAGTGAACTTTCAAATTGTTTTGACAAAGTGAATATAAAATAAAATTACAAAATATCAAAATTTTAATGTAATGTTTATTTGTATTAATTTTATTGGAATTTATATATCCTACGTGGAAATTGATTATTACTTTATTTCGATGTCATTTTACACGACTATAACATGAATCAAAATATAAGTATCTTATTATTGATAATTAACACTGATAAGGGTTGAAATGAATTTTAATATTGACCGACAGTTTAAAGCATATTTTTTAATTGATAATTGACACTAAAAAAATAAAACAAATTTAATATTGATATTATGTGTGTAGATTGATAGCAATCTAACTTGTATTAATAATATTGTAAGTTATGATCATAATAAAATATCCTTTTTTTCTTGGAAAATATCTCAAATTTTCACTTCACAAAAAATATGCAAAAATAGATAAATAAATAAATTGCAAATTAAAGATTAGATTTTCTGAACTGATTTTGGCGAGTACTACCCAAATTGTTGCGTTTTGAACGGCTCTAAAAGGGATATTATGCCACTAATTGGTTTTTCACTAAATCTATATTAATACCGTCTCGCCGTGAGATGATTTTGATTAGGTCAGCTCAAATTATTTGAAAAATAATTGTATTGTGTGTAAGTGGGAATTCAATTGTCATTGTTTTTTTTTTATGTTTTTTTTGCTAATAGGCCTTTTGCATGGACTTGACTCACAATGAAACAGACTCATACAAGACTATTAGCTTGGCTAGCGTTCCGTGTTAGTTTTTTTATTTACTTTTTTATTCGCTTTTAGATTTCGCCAAGTCTTGTGAAGATTACTCATACAAGAATAGTCTAACAAGCTTAGTTTTGATTTTTACAATATTGATCAATTTTAAGGTCATAATTTGATAATATAATTGATATCTTTACGGTCATAATCAATGCCTTTAAAAGTTATAATTGATCATTTATAGTTTATTACTTGAAAATCAGAATTGATCACTTTAAGATTATAATTGATCTATTAAAGGTTATAATAAACCCCTTTATGATTGTAAGCTATAATTGATTACTATTGCTATATAATTCAGGACTTACTACTCCGTCCTGATGAGTTAGTAGCAAAGAGAAAATGGGTGAATATTAAGAAAGTGGTAATAAATGAGGAGAGAGAATGAATTGTGTGGATGAAATTAAAAGAGAGTTAAAATGTATGGATGAGATTAAAAGAAAGTGGTGGGCCATAGTCTGAAAATAGAAATGCTGCAATTTAAGTGGGACGGACGAAAATGGAAAATGCTACAAATTATAAGGGACGGAGGGAGTATAAAATAACGTTATAAACTTTAGATTGATCACTTTAAAGAAGTAATTGAATTTTAACTAATCAGTTGATAAAGATAACAAATAGTTCTAACGCTTTCTTAGGTTTGTAAATTTTGATCTGAACCTCTAAAATTCGCATGTCAATACACTTTTTAACTTTTATCTATATCTTTGAATAATCTTTAATAATTTATATGTTGTTGGAAATACTTCACATATCAGACAAGATTTCACATCGACAAAATAGTAGGTTGTTGACTTGCATATATAATTGGTGAGCTACTCTTCCTACAGCCATATGGTTTTGAGAAATAATGAAATTCACCAAGTGCATGTGCAAGTTAACGCTCTTGACCCGTGGGTTTGTGGGTCCGAGCCCACGGGTTTTCCGTGTCCACACGAGTGAACCACTGTGAGAATATGTGACGAATTGTCACAGCCTAATATATGTAAGGGACAAATGTGGATAGTTTGGAGGGTTTTGGGGTTGTTGGGCTTTGATTCCACCAACAACCCGTGAAGTAGTAGACTTGGATGAATGAAGGTGACTAATCAAATGTTGATGAGATTGGACATGCTTGTAGGAGACTTTTGAACAACATATGATTATATCGAAAGAGGGTTGAAAACACGAACTGTTGTGAGAGACGATTTTTTCTATAGACGCATTAGATATATGGGCTAAATAGCCCAACTAATACAAATTAAAGAGAGAATAAGATGTGGGTTTTTTTATTTTAAGGTTGTTTCTTTGAGAGACGGTCTCTCACAAGAGTAGCCAGGTTGAAAATAGATCTAACGATGAAATAGTTACCTAACTTTGTAACTTATTTCGATTTGACCCAGTTATAAAATGTATTAAACAAAAATCTAAATACCAATATGATTAATAGACCCTATTTTAGACAGACTCGAAATATTTAACTTAAAATCAAACCTAGGACTCGTATATGGTACCGTAAAAGACTACAAATTTTAATGCCTATCTTATCTTATTATCTCTTTGCCCATTGTAGGATCATATGCCCAAAGTTAGGTCTAGGATTTTAAGTTTGTAACTTACTAATATAGAAATTTTGAAATAAATAAGATTATTTATCAAAAAAAAGCATACAATAAGATCAGAATCAAACTTATTCTAAAACTAAGCGTGTAATCCGCAAACCTTAGGTTCGGGCTGTTCGCACTTAGTAAGTGCGAACAGACTGAAAAACTGGAACAGCCTGTTCCAGTTTTTCAAGCTGTTCGCACTTACTAAGTGCGAACAACTTCTTGTCTTAAAATCAACATGTTGACCCTATTTGACCTGCTCGCAGTTACTAAGTGCGAACAGACACTTGATTTTTTTTTACCAGTTTATTACTGTTCGCACTTACTAAGTGCGAACAGACCCGAACCTGTGCTCCGGGATATCAGACGCTTATATTTGGAATAAGTTTGATTTAGATCTTATTGCATGCTTTTTTTGATTAAGAATCTTATCTATTTCAAATTTTCACTAATATACGCCTATATCAACAAAAATAAGAAAACAAAAATTATTAATATTGTCACACAAGAGATGGTACTAAAATTTAAATATTATTGAGATTTATCAAACCTAATAGATATTTTAAAAATCATTTCTATTTAAAATTGCTTTATTTTTTACATGGTTGAAAAATGGGTATTAGTGTCAATTGGAGCAACTAGCAAGTATTATTTTCTAATAAGGTTATAAATTCAATTCAAATCTAACGCTTAACTTTCTTCTCCTCAGTCTACCCTGTAATAAAATAATAATAATATTGAAAATTACTTTATCCTTGAATACTTTATATTCAAAAACAAAAGTTAAAAAAAACATCACTAAATAGTTCACTCCCATTCTTGTACTACACATAAAAATTAGACAAATCTTCAATTGAATTGGAATTCATGGAAAACCTTGACTAGTAGTAATACATTTCTTCATGTATACTCATTATTCTCACAAATAAATATAAAAGATTGAACAATAATAAAAATAATAAAGCTAGAATATATTCGCTAAGCTTGATGTTGTATATCGAACATAAAATAGTGTAATTCTATAGTGGTTGAATTTTAAAACAGATTATTAAAATATCTAATATAACTAATGATTATCAAATTATGCGATTTAGAAGCCATTTGTTTTTTCAATAATAAATAATAAATAAAATGTTAATGAAACAATAATAAAATAACAAATAACCCCTAAAACTTTTTATCTTTTGACACAATTTATAATCTCAAATTTAATATAAATATTTAATAAATTAATATTTTATTAAAATTATTACAATGATTGACTTTTAAAATCAACCACTGTTAAATCAGCCCAATAAAATAATATTTATTTTTAAAAAAATTATCCCATCATCAACTCAAATTCTTGAAAATCAACCTTCCCATCAAGATTAAGATCAACCACCTTAATCATATTTTCAATTTCTTTAATATCCCATCCATTATCCAACCCTAAACACATTAAAACTCTCTTAATCTCTTTTGCATCAATAAAACCATCTCCATCTTCATCAAATACCTTAAAAGCTTGTTTAAGAAGTTGTTGTTTTTCTCTTTTTTCTTCTTCTTCAAGCTCAAGTAGGACTTTTTTAGCCTCAAGTTGGTGTTCTAGCATGTAAAGGCTTAATTCTTCTTCATCATCATCTTCCTTCACTAACCCTAGTTGCTTTACCACTTTACATGCTTTATCTTTGGCTATTCTTCCATCTTTGTCCATCCCAAAAATAGTTATTAATGCTTTTGCCCTTGATTCTTGGGCTAATTGAGCTTCATTTATGATCTTATTTGAGGTTGAAAGAGAAGTGTTTGAGTGAGGAACTACTCCTAGAGATGGAACAACATTGTTCATTACCATTTGATACACTTTCCTAATGCCTAACATATTGAGATATGAGAAAGGTGAAAGCTAAAGGTACAGGATTTTCTCGGTATTCTGCACAAGGCAGGGTTCGAGTTGAGATATGGGAGATATATAGATGATTATTAGTTAGTTTTATTAATTATTATTGGTATGAAGTGAAGCTAGAATTGAGAATAATACTAGCTAGCTTTTGGGTTGTATTTTTGTTTTGGAGGTTCACTTCATTTATATAGTGAAGAATATGGTAGAACATGTGGAAACATTGGGTGTGATTGGACTTTGATGTATGGATTTTTTTTAATTCTCATTTTTTTTTATTTTTGACTTTTTGTTTTTTTGGTTTAGTTAAATAGCGGAAATGCTAATTTTTAAGTAAAATTTAAAAGGAAAAGTTGTTAAAAAAAATTATCTGCTGCAAATAAATTCCATTTCTGGATTATTATCTAATAAATTATAGTTCGACTTTTGCTATGTATTTGCTCACATATCTTACCAAGTGTTTGAACCACCACAACCCCTCCTCCTGAACCACCATAGCCCCACCCTGATCTCCTCCTACACCGAGTATATTAAAAGTAAATACATAATAAAGATGAAATTATAAGAAAATAATCAATAGGTAAACATTAATAAGCGAAAAATTGAATTCTTTTTAATAATTTTTCCAATAATAAAAAACTATTCTTTGATATATTTTTACAAAATTATGATTTTTGGCCTACTTATCCTCTAAATAATTAATAAATAACTAATTTTTATCAAATAATTCGTAATAACTAGCTAATTTAAACAGCTGACTTAATAACTAGTTAATCAATCAATACTTTTAGCGGAAACAGCTCCATACAACGTTCATTTGCCAAATAGACGATCCATTACCTAACATTGCTTAGTTGTTTCCTGACAATTTCTTAAGACTAGCCTGCCACAATATACCCAATTATTAAGGAGTAGTAGTACTAATATCATTGTCATCATGTTATTAATTTATTCTAATTTTAATTTTCAAAATATTCTTTGAGCATTAACTTCCCTTGTCGAAAGGGTTATCAATTGGAATAATTATAATTATATTGTATATATGATATTGTCTATATATTTGCACCTAGTGCAAAATCGTTAAAATTTAGTTAAAAGAAAAATTGAGTTGAAAAATAATACAAAAAATAAGTAAATCAAGATATAAATGAGTGGTTTATTAAATGAAGAGATCAAAGATTGAATTTGTGGATAAAATTTTAAAAAATTAATAGCATTGCAAAAAAAGTGCAGATAGTACAAATTAAAATGAAAAATGGTAAAAAAAAGGACCATATAAAGTATAATGTATCGTTATTTTAAGACTATTATTTCCTCCGCTTCATAATACTTGCTACTGAGTGTGACATATTGGGTGGAAAAATGTCGCAATCAGTAGCAAGTATTATAAAATGGAGGAACTGTAATAGTGCAAGAAAAGTGGCACATAATTTTGCTTCAATGTCACAAAGAATATGAAGATGGGCCATGTGATACACTCATAAATATTATGAATCTTCTATATCTTCGTATATACTTGATCCTTGCTTTGGAAAACTCTTCTATAAATAATTTGCGTGATATTGCAATTTTAGTGGAATATATATAAGTATTATTAATGTACAATTTGATGGGAAATTTTTTGCTCAAAAAATGCCTTATTATGGACACATTGATTATATGTTTTAGTTAAATGATATTCATCAATTTTATAAAGTAAATAAATATTTTTCAATTTTATATATATATATATATATATATATATATATATATATATATATATATATATATATATATATATATATATATATATATATATATATATATATATATATATATATATATATATATATATATATATATATATATATTCAGTATTCAAAATTTTCCCATTCTTTCAGAATATTTTTTTTATATGTGTCATTCTTTATAGAATTATATATCTTTGATTTTAATAAGATAAAAAAGAAATATAGATTAATACTTATTGTTAGCAACAAACGTATAAATCGTATGTAATATAAATGAGTAGACAGAGTAGTACTATTTTTTAATAATGTTCATTTTTTGTAATATTGATTGTAACCTTTTTTTTTTAAAAAAAAATAGCTAGTCTCGATAAAAAAATTTCTTATATTTAAATTTTATGATGATATTTTATTTGATCCTACATAGTTAAATATATTTTAAAAAATTTGATGGGCCTTCATTTTCAGTGTCAGTGTGTTTTAGTGACAACCAATTTATTATTATTATTCCATGAATCTCCAAATCGGCACCTTCCTTGAAGGAGGAAGAAGGATTTAAAAAGTTATGGTGTTTCATGCAAATAAATAATGGGAAAAATTGTTGAAAAATAATCCTAATATTTTACTCCGCTATAAATAATTTCGCATATTGAAATTTTTAATAATGTTATCTTTAATATATATTTGCTCTCAATATATTTGGCGTGAGAGGGAGAGGGGTGGAACTGTGATGGTTAAAATCATAGGTTATGGTGAGAATAAGTAAGATAATAATTTTAAAATGAGATAATTCTTAACGCCAGATGAGTGAAAGATTGAATTATTTATGACAATTTTCGTGAATAATTTCTTAATTATTTTTTTTCTTCAAATTGATATATAGTGGTTTGGTTTTATATAATAGAAAATTAGGTATGATCTAATCTTGGCAATTGTATCATGCTAGACTGCCAAGACGCGTTTTCTAGCTAATCTTGTTTCCTCTCCATTTTTTCTTTAATTTTTTGAGTACAATATAATAATATTATGAGAATATAGTGTTTTTATGAAATATCTTAGTAAATAACGGTTATTTGCAAGGTTAATAAATTACTCTTATGTGGTAGGATGTGATACGGTGGAAATTTTGTTATTTTAATTTATCTTTTTTGATTTTATTTATTTTAATATTATTTTTTTGTCTTTTTGTAGTGATTTACAAATCACGATTATTAATTAGGAATTTTTAATCTCTTAATACAACGATATTAAAATAAAAAATTTGAGAGACGTTTTACAGTGAGACTGCCTTATAGTAGTATGATAAATTGTGCTTTAATCAAAGAACATTATTAGTACTAATTATTAATGTTTTGATTCATGAAACACCATGCAAATAATAGGAGTATTTTTTTGGAAATAATTTAAGCTTAATTTTTTTATGTCGATTGTCGTGGATTCATTGCATAATACTCGTACATGGTTAACTCAAATTGTTATTAAAGCATGTAATTTGCACCATATCCGTTTTAGTTAGACTCGGATTCAATCACTCATACTTATTTTCATACTTATTTTCGAACTTATAATCGTTTAAGATGGTTTAAGCATTAGTGAGCCAATAAAGAGGATCAAAAATTGACATTCAGGAAACTTAAAAGAGGGCGAGAAAGATGAATGTTAATTTGAAGCGCAAGAATAGAACAAGATATGAAGGATTTAGATCTATAGATAGAGATTGTAAAAAATCAAAATAAATATAGAATCTATGTGGATTTATTTCTTCGAAAAATCGAATAAAATATTTTTTTTCAAAAAAAATTTTCAAAATAAGTGTTTTTATGCCCGAGCCTAAAGTCAGATTTGTTAGTTGTTAGTCTGTTATTAACAACGAGCAAAAGAGAGACAAAATCATAACGTTTAAAGGGACAAAAAAATAAATTTAAACCAATGCTTGTTCATTATTCATAACAGCTACTCACATCTATTTGTTGTTTATTTATCCCTTCAAACGTTATGAGTTTTGACATTATCTTTCTTTTGTTGTTACTAAAGTCGTGATAATTTTTTTACTTGTTCGTTGTTGGTAATCTACAAACAAATATGACCTTAGACTCGAACACGAAAATACTTATTTTGAAAATTGACATTTCTCGAAGCTTACTTTAGGATTTTTTAAAATCAAACTTTGTTTTATATATATATTTTTTTCCATTGTTGAGATATGTTTGTTCTTTTTTTGATAGATAGGAACAAAAATTATTGAACTATTAAACAGTATTACAGTGAAATGCGCTTCATACATGGATTGAAAAGTCCAATCAGCTAGTCTCTTGAAAGATCATTTCTTTGAGAAACATCTCTCAGGCTCAACCCATTAAAACTTAATACCTACTTACTGTATTTTTGAGCCATTAAAACTTAATACCTACTTACTGTATTTTTAATGTTTACTTACGTCATTCTTAATGCCTATTTATTATATCCTTAATGCCAACCTAAAATAAATTAAATGTCTACTTATATTATTTTTGTCTACTTACAATATTTCAAAAAATATGTAATAAGCTGGCTCAATTAAAGAGGTTTATCAAAGAGACTTTTTCTCACAAGAATTTGTGAAATCCAATTACAACAAATTATCGGCATATAAACTTCTTGTATTGGAGTCGTTTCACCAAGAACTGATCTCTTACAAAATAAGCTCAACAATTAAACATTACAGGGTCACAAACATGTGTTACCCCAGACCACGTCCATAATTTTTTGTGAGCGGGATTCACAGGCATGAACGAGGCATACATATATTCCCTGCATGTCTGCCGAAGCAGACACAAAGGGACACAGACCGTACTACTGATGTACCATAAACAGGAGATGTGATCATGTACACAAATTTCAGTCAAGAATTTACTCGTATATTCATATACACCTTCATAGCATCACCGTCACCTTTCTACAATTGCTTAGAATGATCATTCTTTAGATATCAATTATAAATTAATTACATAAATTTTATTTTATTTTTAAAAAGGGAAGGGAAATATATGATCACCATGAGTAAAAATATAAGAAAAAGAAACAAAACTCAATTAATCAAAGGCATTTCAGAGATCATATCTGAACTTCCTTCCCCGTCACCAAGACCTTTCAACTCCCGGGGCATGGGGAGGTTTAATTCTGAACAAACCAGCTGAATAATCTTTCCCGTGACAGCCCCAAATGACATTTTGTTTAGGGTGATGGCAATTGAAAACCTGTTTTTTACGTCACAAAAACCAGTTGATCCACCCATTCCCGAGTGACCAAAGCCAATAACAGATCCGTCATTGGAAGTTATACGCTTAAATCCTAACCCGAAATCTCCGTTTGGTAAAGCAAAGCTCTCATATTCTCCAAAACCCATGAAGGCATCATGAATTCTAGGGTTACTGAAAATCTTCACATTTGTCTTTGTGTGATCATCTCGTTTCATATCTACGTCAATTGTATTAACCTCAAGGTTGCTGCTATTGCTACTACCCTCATCACTCGGAACTCTATCGTAACTAGAAGTCTTCACACTCTTTTTACGTTTTTCATGATTAAAATTTTCAGACATCATGGTTCTGCATAGAGAAATCATATTTAGACGCTTCTTGCGGGTACTGTTTTCTTTCTTATGAAGCTTCTCAGATGAAAACTTTGGGATATGTGTGTGGCTTCCAAGGGGCGGTGAGGAAGAGGGTAGTTTTGGAATAGCTCCACCATCGGCCAATGAAGCATAATATCGTGCCAGAGCACGAGCAGAGCAGTGTCCATTAGCAGCAGGGATGATAGCACGGCGAACAAATAGAGAATTGAATAGAGCAGGGAGTGCAGTGGCAACCTGAGCAATTTGGCTAGGCTGGAAGGTGGAAGGCAGGTCAGAACGAGCACTCAACAAAGAAATCTTCTTAAGATCATCGGTGTCTAGCGTAAGTGCTGCTAGTCGATCTTCAACTCCTGAATCCAGAAATATAAGAGAGAAATGGAAAAATTAAGAGAAAGTAGAGGAACAAAAAATGGTGACAATGGAATTTGTTATACAGTGTTTTCTCACAATTACTCGTAAAATGTTCCAATCTAGTTGAACTTTTACGAAAAATTTAACCAGGTCAAGCTTCAAAAGAAATATCAACATCACAAGAATGTAAAAACTTGCCTGGGGGAATGCCAATATACAGCTCACCCTCAATACTTAGTGGACGAATGAATGCTTCTTCAAGAATCTCCTGAAATTTCTTCCCAGTTGCATGCTGTTATATAAAAAAAAAAACTATACAATTAAGCAGGTTATATACACTACGATGCAATTATAGTAAATGAGTAGAAAGCACAATGAACTCGGGCAGAAAATAGCATACTCAGGACCATGAACCCCATAAACGTTCGATCAGGTTGGGTATAGTTCAGTTCAAGTCATATGGGTGACAAATCATTAAGTTTTGTTCTCGTTTAGTTTGAATCAATTTGTGTTACTTAGGAGATCTATCGATGCATTCATAACAATATTTAATTAAAATCCCCATCAGAATTTGTCATATCAGCTTTCAGATCAATTCTGGAGAGGCCAGTTTCAGTTCAGGATGATTTGTACCATCTCATTATGAGTATTGCTCAGGTTTTGCTAGATTACCAGGTACATGACAATTTTTTCAGGTGTAGCAGAATATCTGGATTGAAGATGCAGCAGCCCATACAGACTGAGATATATTAAATTTAAGATAGATCATATTCAATGCAGAAAAAATGAATCAAACTGCACTCAGGACAAGAGAACAAACCAGCCTAAACAGCAAACGATATAACCGACAAAAAAATAGAAACAGACTAGCATCAAAACCATAGCCAAGAATTATGAGTACTGTAAATGTTAAATCTGGCATATTACTCGACTGTAGTAAATGGCAAGATTAAAACCTCAACAATTCCACCACATAGCCATCCAAATGAAAGATAATGATACAGCTGCAGTTGGCCAGGTTCACACTCAGGAATGGACTCAGCAATTTGTCGCAAGCACTCATTCCAATCAGATACCAATAGAGGATTCTCTTTCATGATGTTGGCGAATGCATTGTGGAGACCAGATGTATGATTAAGGACATGATGAACCTGTTCAAGAAAAGCTTGTAAAGTAACAAAACAAATAATGTAGCAGAAACAACATAAAATAGAAGGGATTAACAATGTCCTTGCGCATTTAAGTGTAATACCTTTATCATATCCTTACTGTTTGATGCAAATTCAGGCCATATAGAAGATATATTTTCATCATACCTCAACTTACTGCAGAAACAGAAACAGAAGCGAAAAAAAAGTTATTTAACACAAACTTTATAAAACACACAAATTTTGTGCATGTCAATCATGTATCAAAAATTTCAACAAGACAAAATTTTTCATGCATGTCAATCAAATTCCTAGAGACTAGAGGCGTATGCAAGTAATATTTTGACAAGTAAAGATCCATCAGGATGTTTGGTTCTGTGGAAGAGAAAGAAAAGGAACAAAGAAAGAGATAAGGAAATTAATGAAAACCCTCTTTATTGACCTTGTGGTTTGATTCAGTTTTTAGATAGGCTTTCATATCCCTCTATTTATGTTTGGATGGAACTGAGTCTGACTCCTCCCCCACACACATTTTTCATTTTAGTCGACCCAACACAATATTTCTGCAACAATTGCCTACCAGCATTAGAATTCGACCATGAACAGTCAAACTCTTCCTACCTGTCAGATTTTTCAAATTGGAGCATGTTCTAGGTCTTTCTTTTTCCTCTTTCCTAATTTACATGACCTATATTAAAACGGCTCGTTAAATATAATTCGTTGATTAGAATCTACTTAAAAATGTGGAGAGGAGTAGATGACTAAAAGAAGAATGAAGGCTAATTGATTTGCACAGACCAACCAACTCGAATCTACTGGGAAATGAAGAAAGAAGGTTAAAGGCTACTTAAATTGCAAAAACCAAGTGGAGTAGGTGACTAAAAGAAGGATGAAGGTAATTGGTTTGCAAAACCAACTAACTCTGCTCATCACCCAAACACCCTACAACAGAAGGAGAAATATAAACTATTTCAAAGTTACATGTCTGTCAACCACAAATAAAAAAGAAAGGAATTTCACTTAATGCCCCAATTTGAGATCTGGAAGGAAAACAAAGCAACTTTAAAAGGATTGATATTTGATAATACTACCTTTATTAATAAGGTGTATCTTCTTGATAAAAATCAATTTGCTAAGAACTCCATAATTAAGTGTGTTTGGTTTGAAGTAGTCTTAAGATGCGCGATCTCCTTAAAAGTTCTCAGGGTGTGCACGAGGGCCGGAAAAGAATTGTGATGGTTTGTGGTATCAGTTTACAACCCCCATAGGTAGTGTTGCCGACCCGAAAGAAGTCGGGGTTTTACATTCCATCACTCATAACAGTCCTAGACCATTTTTTAAGGCGTCACCCAAATTTTTAGATTTAACATTTGAGCAGAAAAATCATTACCCAAAACGTAGTATTTTTGCACAAATTGATTAGCAAAGAGAAGGTAGAAGGAAAGGGAAAAAATAGAAACTTTATTATCTATTGGAAGAAGATAATGGAGAGCACAAGGGTTCACACAATAACACTTCGACAGAAAAATCATTTTCCAAAATACAAAACAGTATTTCGTCCTAAATGATATAAAAAAATGGAAAAATCATGAGACTACCGCTAGAAGTTCATAGCTTTGCTCAGTCATTGCAATTTATAACTCAGAACAGCTATGAACAAAATTTACCTGTTATCCACTAACCAATGAAGCAGTCCTGCTGTTATGCCCTTTGTTACTGAAAAGACAGGAAACAATGAATCAGGCTGAACTGGGCGGGGATCGTACTTTCCAAGCACTCCAGCAGCAGTGTCAATGATCACTTCCCCATCCTTATAGGCACAAATCTGATTGACATAAGAAAAATTTAGATCTCGATAAGTATCTTGATGAGATCTCGACAAATGCTTTCGTTGGTTGTAAATGCTCAATAATTCGACTGTAATTGGTTATATTAGTATAGTGCTTGAAAAGAAGCAAATTCACATTCAAACATTTGCAAAATATATTCTTTAATGACCCCTCTTGTATGAGACCGTCTCACCGTGAGACAAGTCCATACAAAAGGTTCATTATGCTAAAAGTATCTATTATTGGGCTATTTAACCCAAGTATAAGACTCGTCTCACAGTGAGACCGTCTTATACAAGAATTTGTGATTCTTTGATGAAGAATATATTGAGACTATTGTTAAATTCAGAATATTGTCAAATACGTAACATAAAATTGTGGTTTTCCAAGTTTCATATTATGTCTAAGGGATTGTGCATTGACAATGATAGACAAACAAGCATTTTCTGAAGAACAGAAGACCCATCGCCTGGACAATCACAAAGGAATAATCAATGTAAAATAATAAAACAAACGTGCCTACCATCCCCAAAAATTTATTTCTATAACAATACGAACTTGTCTACCCCTAATTCATTACTATATACTCAAAAAACAAAAATAAGCCATTTGCAGGACAAAGGTACCAAATTTTAAGTTGGATCAAAAGTAATGTTTTGATCATGACAGCCCTCAAGTCTGGATTAAAGACTCAAAGATAAGCGAAAAAAAAAAAAAAACATAACATCAACTCAGATGAAGAATTCATGCAAACAAGAAAAAAATGAAATGAAAAAAAAATTATGTTCACTGCTAACAATAACATGTGGACAAATTGGACATGTTTACATGTGCATGATTCAATTCTTTTTCCTTTCCTTTAAAATTGAAAAAATATATAAAAAAAACCTATCTATAAGTGGTCCGATTCTGAAATTTCCACATTTCATTGTTAAAAATCCCACAGATAATATATATTTTTTTGGTAAAGGCCATGGCTTGTTGTGAATGGTTAAGGAGATAAATAGGTCACGTATGCGTGAGCTGTTCAATATTTATTTATTCAAAAAAAAAACTAAACAAAAATAGTAACCAAATCAAGTTAAACAAAAATAGTAACCAAATCAAATTAGACAAATAGCCAAAACAAACATCACCCACAGAAACAATATTCTCATTCAACAAAAAACCACGAGTGAGATTGTTATTGTAATATTTCAAAATTTCCGAAATAATACATGTGGTGGTAGTTCATGTTTTACCACATATACATCACATTTGTTCATAACACATATATAGTCGAGTAATAATAATGGGATATACAAATAAATGTAAATTGAAAATTACCTTTTGAAGCGTCTAATTATCACACATATGCTTAGAAATAGATGTGGCGGTAGTTCATGTTTTGCTTTTAAAATGTTTTTCGAAAACTAGACCTAAATATGGGGTATTACAATTGCTTCCGGTGAGAGATGAATTTTAGTGGTGTTGGAGTTTTGAGGAAGGGGACTGTTACAAGGGTGGCGGAGGGGACCAAAACCAACTGATGGGATCGTTTCCAGGGTGGGGGAATTTTTTAGGCAAGTTGGGGGTGGCAAGGGGGAAATTTTCTTGGTGAGGTAGAGGCAGCAAGAGTAGGCCTCACAGGTGTGGCAATAGTAGTATAGTTTTTTTATTTTTATTTCAAAATTTTGTTTCAGTTAGTTTTTATTTCAAAAAGAAATAAAATAAAATAAAAGGTAACCTGATCAACATGTTTTCATTTGGACCTCTAAATACAGTAGTACAAACAATTATAATTTACAATGGTGGTATTTAGCTTCAAACTTTCTTTTAAAATTTCTCTTTTTGACATGTGAGCATATACGCATCCTAACAGCTAAACGTGAGCATGTTTCATCTAGTATACAAAAGGGAACATACAGTCAATAAAGGTAGATACACCACAATTCAGATTCAACCATATTTTATTCTGAAAACATAAAACGTGCCTGAATTCCAAGTATCTTTCCGGCATTTCCCAGATCAGTTAAAAGCATCCGCAGCTTGCGCTCCACATCTGAGAGCACAGGAGTATCACCGAGCCATTGCGCACTTGTTGCTGGTCCATTATTGATAATTCTGACAGGCAAGAAGACTACATGTCAAATAAAGATTACTTTTAATTAAATACATCCACAATGAATTCAAAATCAACACACCGTCCCAAAACAGACTCGGCAAATGGTCTCATGATTTCAAAGTAGACAATGCGAACATCCATTGTAGCAGAAAGACCTGATTCATATCACAGAAAATCATGACTGCTAATTTTAACGTAGCTATTACATTAGATGTATTTATACTAAAAATCATCTCATGAAGCCAATAAGACCAGACCTCTTAAAAGATTAAGCACCCGAGTAAATATCACAATATCTCCAGGAAAGGCATCAACCTAGAAGCAGTAATTGCAATAATTACATAAATGTACAACAAGAATAATACGGTATGAGACTGATCATTCATAAAAGCAAGCGAACATACAGGATTAAACCGTTTAGCTTGTTTATCATCAAGCTTCAATTTTTCTTGCAAGTCCTTCATTTTTTTTGCTCTTTCTTCTGTAAAGTTCTTCAATGTTTCCTGGATAGAACACAAAGATTCAGTACTATAAGATATGCAGAATATAAAAACAGGTGAATTTGATTCCAATTGTATACTCACAGAAGCTTCACTAGCAGGAGTAGAGCTACGAAAGAAAACAGTTGTCACATCCATTGCCTGCTCAGGTAAGTCCATGCGTAATTTAAGTCCCATTTCTGCAAATGCAGACAAAAGAGCCACATGATCCCCCTGCCATTGGTACCGTCAAATATATTGTAAGACAATTATTCTGGTAACTTCTAAGGTGCACAATTTGTTTTTGTGCGTTCTGTATATGCACAATAAAGAAAATTATTTCAAATCTAAAGTAAAGACATCAGGGTTCCCATCATAATATTCTAAAACTGATACCACAATAGACACAACAAACAACGTAAATAACTTCAATAGGTATATGTCCAATTGCAAACCATCAGTCAAACATAAATGTTATTATAACAAACCAATACGTCACAGTATTCATGTCAAAAAAATCACTATTGATTCAGCCTAAAACTACCAACACAGGTTTTGAATAGAAAAAATGCTACTGTTGTGTTGTTTAACAATTCACTCTATCTCAACATAAAATCTCATTCTGCGGCCAAAGTAACTGCCGGATCCAAAATGCCAAAAAGTTGTCTAAAATAATATGAGGCCATACTACGAAATTTCATTTGTGATTCAAATTAATGAATTGACAACCTAATTATGCAGACAACATATTACCAAAATATTTAATAAGCAACATACTAATACAACAAAAGGAACTTCCTTGTATCGAGCACAAAAGTGTTTGAACCTTAAGGTGAAGGCAAAAAGACATAAGTATCAATTCTATTTACAACATAAAAACCCCACAATAAGATCACCGTTTAATCAAGGGAAGAAAGCATTACATCACAAGCCTCGATTTTTAGTCGATAACTAAGTTGTACTCATGAGTCACGACTAAAATGCAACTGCTTGCAAAATGCAGGTTAAGGTTTGCCCATATTGCCTATGTGGTGGAACCCTTCCTCGGACCCTTAATGTGTGAACGCTTAGTGCGTCATGCTGCCCTCTTCTTAATTCAAGAATTTCATGCTTCAATAACTTAAAAAACTAAGAGATTGTTGAGAATAAGGATAGAATATCTTAACAAGGAATATTTCACCATATGTAATAGTAACACAAAGAATTCCAACTAACCTCCGCAGATGCTAAGAGCATTTTTGCCAAAGCTTGTTTTGTGGTCATAGGAAGGGACTTTGTGAGGCCAAAGTCTAGCAGAATAGGACGATGTGGATACTCTTTGCTCACAAGAAAGTTTCCTGGTTTGGCACGACAATAATATATTTAAATTTCAAGTTATGGCACTGCAATATGAGATACACATTTATCTATAAGCATCTTTAGAGGGGTAATGAACATCACAAGTTAATTGCCTAGAAGAAAGGAAGGACAGAAAAAGATATGTACCAGGATGTGGATCACCATTGAAGAGTCCATCAACATAGATTTGGTGGGCATACGCACGAGTAATTTCCTCCACCAGCTTTTTTTTATCAACACCCAATGCTTGCAGAGCATCTAAATCATTTAAGCGAACCCCATCCATGTACTCCAAAATAATCACTTTCTCAGTAGACTGAAAAAAGGGGAAATAAAGAAAATAAACACGGAAAGAGTCAGATTTCATATGTGTAACCAATAATGAAAAAAGTAAGTATCTAACATGATATATCATATAACTGATGGAATGATCCTAGTTTTCATCGGTTGTTTGAGATTTCATAATTTGTCACAAATTGCACGCAAAACAAGTCTTGTACTAGGTACTTACTCTTCCGTTCAAATTGGATTTCTAAATGTGCACATGTGCTGATTCTCATTCACTGCAAAGTCCTTTGAAGCAAAAGACATAAGAAAATTTGACACTAATAATTAGAGGTGTTCAAAACCAACCGACCCAATTATTACCCGACCTAGTAGCCGAACCCGACTTGACCCTACTTCAAAATGAATTTTAAATTATATAAAATCAACATGGACAAATGGCCTGATATTGAACAGACCTGGAACACTTGGTCTGAAATCGACACGATGATCCGAATCAACACCTATACTAATAATCCTAATTCTATCCAGTTTTCTTGTTATTCCAACTATGCATTCCAACTTTGAGGGGGTATTTTCCCACAAAGATAAACTGACCTAAAACAGCTCGTTTGATAAGATTAACAATGATAAAGTGCATTGACTAGATGGGTATGGGAGGGGAAAGAGAAAAATGAAGCAATATATAGAAAATACAGCAGAAAATCAATCATTAAAAGATATTTGATCACTAAGGATCAATTTTGGAATATACCATCTAAATTCAAAAACTATAAATTTTTTAGAATAATTCAAACCATAATTGAGAATTGAGATTATTCTTTTCAATTTCCTAAGACATGTAAAATTTTTGCATAATCCATTTTCATTTGTTTGTAGCTTATGTCAATACCAGATGGAATGAAACCAATTCTCATATATAACATTTACTAAATACCTATACATTTCTGTGCCATATACCACCCAGATAAAATATAGCTAAAGAATGCTACCTGTATAACTTCTGGAATCAAAACATCCACACGATTTGTGCCCCTTGTATAACTATTTGACTTGTCACAACCAAGATTTCTGGCCACCTTTTTGGTATTCTCTACAATCAAGAAGAGAATTTTTGTAACAAAACATGCCTCTATAACACAACATTAGTTCAAAATTAATCATTGAAGAAAATCCGTAGCAGGCTTCAAGTAATGATAAAAACATGTACCAGCCTCAATTTTAAAATCAAGTTCTTTAGGTGCTTCTCTGCACCATTCATCTATCATGGGGTTGAAATTGTAAACAGGTTCAGCCCAAGCTATCCACTCTACAATCGACTTAGCGTTCTTCAAGTCCTGAGTGAAGGAATATTACATTAAAATATTATTATAGGCCCCATGCTCTCTTGATTATTGTAATTGTTCTTGCTAATACAAAATCCAGAAAGGGGGTAAAAAGGCCATATAAACCTCCAATATAACACGCTTGATTCCATCATGCTGAACTTTGACCACCACTTCCAGTCCATTTATTAGAGTAGCACGATGAACTTGTGCTATCTGCATAAAAACATACACCAAGAGACGAAAAGAGGCTAATGTTATAGTTTACTAAAAGCATGTGGCAGATCCCTAAAGCTAAACAAAGAAATGAGAAACTTAAAAATAAATTGGTGATGATGAAAAGAAAGCTTCACGCATCTGCTAGTTTGTAGAGAATAGGGTACATAACAAACATAACAATAAGTAAAATACTGATTAAAGGATTTCTGGATAAAGATAGATAGATGTCATGGATGGCTAGGAAGGGGTATTATAGGAATTAAGTAATAAATAATATGGAGTAATTAGTTAAGTGGGAGAATATTATGTGGGAATAATTAGTATAAATAGAGGGGAAGGGAGGTGAATTAGAAATCATCCAAGTATTAGAATTAAGAGGAGTATTATACTCATTGGGAGAGAACAAGCCTCTCGAAAGCTTGTAATTCTATCTTTTGTAATTGTTCTTCTATTACATTCAATCTTTCATATACATTTCCATTTTACAAATTGTTACATTCTCTTTACATTTTTGTTTGATCTTTAGTAATTACATCTCATGGCCTATCCAGTCCATGACAATTGGTATCAGAGACGTCCGATCCGTGGTGGTCGAAGAAACGCCGGAGACCGTGAAAACCAGAATTTGTACTCTGATGGTGTTCGTGAGTTCAAAAACAGCAGCATTCGAAGTCCGCTTACAGCTGAAACACGTCAAGACCTCCAAAATGATTTTAACAGAGTAATATCTATGATGGAGGGATTAATCACTAGAATCAATAACAACATCGCACACCAAGAGCAGATGGCCAAACAGTCTCAAGCAAATCTGGACCAGCATCGTGAGCAGTTTCAACAAAAATATTTAGAGAGTAAGAAAAAATCAGATGCTCGTTTTGATGCTATACTCCAAAGAATCTCCAAGAACGCTTCAAAGATAGCTCTTCATAAGAAGGAAGGTGTAGATTCAAAAGACCGTGATGAGGTCATGGAGCAGGAGAAAGTGGAAAAGAACACTACAGTGCAAGAGATCCAGAAGACCAAAATTACTGAAATATACAGTGAAGAAGATCTGGAAGAATGTGATGAGATCCTTGAGAATGAGGAAGAGCATGAGGATTCAAATGACACAGAGGAAGCAATCTCAGTTGTGAATCGTGAAGGAGGACAAAATGCATTATCGGTCAGATCTGACAATGAGGACCGTAAGTCGATCGTGAAATCCAACGGTCGACCGGAAAATCCAGCAAAGAGGTATGATAGTATGAAGGCTGCACACTCAATTGAAATGGAATACTTAGAGTTTTGTAACACGAGAACAAAGAAGAGGAGAGCAGAACTGAGGGAAAGCACCAGAAGGTTGGCCGTGCATTTAGGAGAAATGAAATACCTCGGGTTCTGGAAAAAGAAAAACGCGAGAAAACGAGGAAGGGTGAGAAGGCAGCAGCGAAGGTCGACGAAGAAAATACCGGTTGTTTTTCCGGTGGTACCGACAGCCGGCCGTGGGTATGGTGGTCCGACGGAGGTGCGAAGACGACGGTGGAGGCCCCAGAGACACCTACGAAAGCAGCAAAGGCCAGCTAGATATGGTGAGGGGTTAGGGCTAATATTAGGGCAAGGATTTGGAATTGAGGGCTTCACACCGAAGGTTTTACGAGTTGGTGGTTTCGGGGAAGACGGTGGCGGCGGCGGACCAGACGTCGTTGGATGGGCTGGCGAAAGAGTCACAGATGTTGGAGGTGACAGGTTGGTCGTAGAAGTAAGAGAGCTTCAGGGATATGGGTGGGGTGTATTTTCAAGACTTGAGGAGGAAGACAACCTTTATGAAGGCTGCTGGAAGTGGAGATCAGAATTTTTAAAGACTAAAGTGAGGGTTAAAGAAGTAAATAGCCACTTCATGACAATTTTGCTGATGTCATACATCCAAATTTTTGTCCAACCTTACTCTTTAACGCCAAGCTTCATTTTAACCGGTTTCAATGGGCCTATTCAGACTTTACCTTCAACCATGTCTCAGGGTCTACTCATAATTCTCGGGGTCTTAGCTCGAATTACTTTTTACCCACCTTGAGGACAAGGTGGATGTTTTAGGGGCCGGTATGTCATGGATGGCTAGGAAGGGGTATTATAGGAATTAAGTAATAAATAATATGGAGTAATTAGTTAAGTGGGAGAATATTATGTGGGAATAATTAGTATAAATAGAGGGGAAGGGAGGTGAATTAGAAATCATCCAAGTATTAGAATTAAGAGGAGTATTATACTCATTGGGAGAGAACAAGCCTCTCGAAAGCTTGTAATTCTATCTTTTGTAATTGTTCTTCTATTACATTCAATCTTTCATATACATTTCCATTTTACAAATTGTTACATTCTCTTTACATTTTTGTTTGATCTTTAGTAATTACATCTCATGGCCTATCCAGTCCATGACAATAGAATGCTATTTTAACATCTCTCCTTATCAATGTAGACATAATGAAACTGTTCCATCCTTACAATCTCTTTTCTGTATAATAAAAATAGAAAATATATAAACAACGAAAAATACGTTCTCATCTTAAAATTTCTAAAACATTTGATAAAAAAAATAAGTTTAACATTTTTGATTCAAAAATTCAATGAAGCTAGTGCATTAAAAAAACTGCACTCTGACAAGAATATTTTGAAAATATTAGAAAGCTAATTTTTTACTTTGCAGATTATAGATGAAGCGAACCATTTAAGATTTACTGAATCTTACTGATGCTGTAGCCAAAGGGACTTCTACGAATTTTGAAAATAGTTCCTCCAAAGATTTTCCCATCTCCTTCTCTATAGTGTTGCATACCTGGGGGGAAACACAAAAAAGTTACATTTAATTTTTATAAATATAGAAAACAACCAGCACTTTACAACGTTTACAAGATAAGAAAGTACAGTAGTACACAACTTCCAGTAAAACACATTTAGTACACGATTAACATTCTCTTCAACATTTCCAAAAAAAAAAAAAACATTCTCTTCAAAAATATCAGAATATTCTGAAGTTAACATATGGCATGCAATGTTTACATTCTTCAATTGTTTTGCAGAATGTTCTTAGACTTAAACGCTAAGTGATTAATCTATGATTTCTTCTGAAAATGTGGTTTTTGACATTCCATAAGTAGATGAAAATAACCTCCTTCAAGGGTCGAGGAGGAAGAGAATCTTGTAGTTGTTTGAGATGCTGTATATAGGCTTCAGGAAGAACATCAGCACGTGTAGACAAATATTGTCCAAGTTTTACCCACAAACCTTCCATTTGTATCATGAAGTTGAGAATACGCCTCGCATTGCGCTCATGAGCTTTTTTCCACAAAGCAGCCTTTTTACTTTTGTTTTTAATCCATTTACCTCTCTGCTGCAGAGCCTGTTAAAAAATAACACCATTTAGCTAACAATAAAAGAACAGAAGATGAACGAAAATGAAGGGAGAAAAATTCCTGAAATTATGCATGTTTACCTTGTAATCCAAGTAGATTATTAAGGCCAAGGTAAAGACTTTGATGCGCCTTTTATACACATTCCCCCACGCCATGAGGCGAGAGAGATACTTCTTGATCTTCACTTCATAAGAAAAAGAGAATATAAATACACTTACTGTTTTTGAAAAAAGAAGTCACGTTGTCAAACACTTTGGCAACCCAAAAATGCGGAAAATTTAAAACTACATGCACACACAAGTAATGAGGGAGACATCTAACACATGCTTGTAACCATAGTGCAAAAGCAAGGTCGCACTGTATAGTATCGGCCGTAAAGGGTTTGAAATTTACCAAACTAGTATTACCCGCATTGTAAAGGTGTAAACAAAATTGTGTTTTATGCCGTTCCAAGAGATATTTCATGGTTTAGGTTGGTGGTACGGCAACCGCATCATCCTCATTACCGCATCACTGTGTCTGTAACCGCAACAATAATTGTGACCGTTACCACATTCTCGCATTATGTTTGTAACTTAATGTTTAATTATGAAACTCGGGCTTCATATATATATTGGCATGTATACACAATTACACATACAAGTGACATAATCTCACGCTCTTGCTCATTTATGAGGAAGTGGATGCTCACACACATCCATAAACATGCTATGTTTTACGTGTCAAAAGACAATTTATGAATTAGTACACGATTGATCTACAAATCTGAATAAGGTCTAATTGTAAAAAGAAAAAATATAATGCTGTTCTGTTATCATATAATCCCCCATCCCAATGAATTTGCCTCATTTCTATTTTTGGACATGAACACACCGCTTTTACTCTATATTTTCCCTTAATTTTAAACACCCCACTACGTTAACCTACTATACCTAATTTCAGCGTCACATGATTCACTCGCGAATCGCGAATCGGAAAAAGCGAGTTATGGAGAGCTTTGACAACTAATTATACTGTCATAAGCAACTTGTTCTTCAAAATGCCTAACATTAAAATCTATCAACCACTCAGGAAGAATAAAACTTGTGCATAGATACAATACAATTAGATTCAAAACTTTGTAACTCACAATAACTAAATAACTTCTTCAACTTCACCAATTCACAAGCACACATTCCCTGACGATCTTTCAAGGCCATTTCTCAAACAATAACGTTGACCACCATTCCTATAAATCTAAATGTAGTTTTAGCCTTAAATATTGGAGTAATTTTGGCAATTATTTTACTATCATATGCAACTTGTCCAAAATGCCCGACTTTAAAATTAATCAACCACTCAAGAGATCAAAACTTGTGAATACATACACTATAACAGCTACAAACCTTGTAACTCACAATCACTAATTAACTTCTTCAACGTCACTATCACAAATTAGAATTGCAATAAACCTAGCAAACCCTCCCACGTTTTACCAACTGAAGTACACAGTGAAGCTTCTAAATAGCATTCACAAGGCATGTATCAAAAATCCATTCATTATCCTCAGAACACAATGTATAGTATTAATGTCACATTGCACTATAGGAGATAGAACGCATAATTAAATGGACCTGCATAACCAGAAATCAAAATGATTAAAATTTTACTTCATCTCTGATTCTAGTTATAATTTCCTTTGTTTGATTAATTCTTAGCAATAATCTAAAAGTCTTTCCCAATTCTATACACGGCCATGCCCCTAAAGTCACTTCTCTGTACTACAAGAGCTACAGTTGGACTCTTCCATATATATTCCATTCATTTCTATTGATCATTTCACTCTCCCGTTTATATATGATCTTTTGGTCAATTAATTCTTCCACTTTGTCTTCTCTACTCTACTCTCTATGTCCCAAACTTCTGCTCCTACAGTAAATTTTAAGATCAATAAGGAATAGGAGTGTTTTTTCAGCAAATTGTCAAACGCACAATGGACTATACTCTGCAAAGATCAATGCATTCCTAACCAGACTATTTCAATCATCCTCATTGAAAACTCTCTATAAATACGATTCACTTAAAAAGCAATTAAGTGACTCTCCACTCATACAGATACAATACAAAGCACTATAATACCCCAAATTCAACTCAATGCACGAGAATTTCCCAAATTCACTTCAATCACTTAAGCCATAAAACAAAATGACGGTGATTCACCAAATTGAACACAAAATAAAAAAATTGCACAAGATTCAGGAAAAAAAAATGTAATTTTGATTAAATAAAAGGAAAAAACGATCAATTGAATGAAAAAATTCACAAAATGAGATTGATCAATCACCGTATCAAAAAACGACATGGTCTGCATGCGAAAAACTAGCTAAAAATGATAGAAAATTGAATCATAAATGTCAAAAACTTACCGTGAAATAAGCGATGAAATTGCGATACAAGAAGAGAGAGAAAGACACAAGAAAATAGAGAGGGAAGTGAGAGATTTCTTACCTCGTCTATACTGCAAGTGGCAGAAGGAAAGGAGAGAGAAAATGGTGTTATTAGGTGAACGAAAAGAAAAGCGCCATGAAATGGAATTTGACAAGCTTACTATTCTGGTTTTTACTTTTTATTGGTCTTATACTCTTATTTAATTAGCACAAATTCCTGTACTTCTTCATTTCAATTATTTTTTAACTAATAAGTTAAAATATAGTTAAGTAAAATTTTAATTTATTTGTCAATATAAAGATTATTAATATTAATTTTTATAATTTTTATATAATTTGATGAGGACCACTAGGAGAAAACTTTGTTATTATATTATAAAGTATAATTAGAGATGTTAATGATCAATTTATTGAATTGACTTCGTGAAAAAGTAAATATTGCAAGTAATTTAGAACGAGAACGACTAAAGTATCTCATATAGGAGGGACTCATAATATAGTTTTTTTAATTATTATTATTATTATTATTATTATTATTATTATTATTATTATTAGACATTTAATTTATTTTTCTATCTCATCTACATATCTTTTTAGAAAACTCTATATGGTAACCCAGAGGTTTTGAGTTTTCCACGTAGAAACCAAAACTTTTAAAAAGATCCACGCAATAAACCTGGGATTTATCAAATCGTTCTACCGTGACCTTTTTGCACCTAAAACGTTAGCAAAATTGTTTTTAAATTTTATCCACGCATTTTAATCCCTCTATATTTATTATCATATATTTACATTTTTCTTTAAAAACAATTATTTTTACTATTATAGAGGAACATGGGAATATAAATATAAATAAAAATATAAATAATAAATAAAAGAATAAAAATGGAAATTGGGGAAGACAATATAAAAGTCCAATTAGATACGCCTACACAGAGAATGGGAGTACTTTACTTAACGCGGGTTTACGTTTAATTATCTACCGGCGGAAATCAATGCACGTACTCTTCTCAACTACTCCACTATTCTCTTAAAAAAACAAACTCTACTAAAGTTCAGTTCTGCTCATTAAATTTGCTACAAAATTTAAATTAAAGTGATAATTATTTAAATTTTAGAGTAATTTAAAAGTTACAGAAAGCGTATATCTAGAGGGGCTTCTTAATAAATTTTTGCTCAAAATATTACTAAAATTGAATAATTTTCGTTTTAGCTGCCGCAGGTAAAAGACATCAAATCTCGTTGTTCTTAGCATTTCTATACTGTTATGGGCTCTAAAAATATTAATATTATTGTTTTAATTGTTAAACTTATCGGTTGAAACTAAATATTGATAAATTTTAATATTATTGTACGTATTAATATTGTTATAATTATTATCTACCAAATGTCTAATTGATATTGACATGGTAACAATTTTTGCATAATTTCCTTTCTTTTTAAGACTACATCACACCATTCAATTTTTTTTAGAAGGTCACACTATTCAACTTTGTGTGTGAAAGCTATGAGTCAACGTAGAAGTTTTGATAGACTTGAATAATCAAAATATAGATGTACCAAATTCCCTTTTAATGCATTGCGTTGTTTTGTTTTACTTTCTATTTAACCATATTTTATAGGTATACAATATACTAATACTAGTATAAAAACTCGTGCAATGTACGATTTATGAGTATAAAATAAATAAAAATATAATTTCGCATAATAATGCAAATATATATTATTGTGATTAAATTTATCGAATACATGATTTTTTTAACGCAAAAATTAAATGAATATTTTTAAAAAACTTATTATCAAATATATCACTAATCATTCAATTAAATACGTTAAATTATAGGTCAGGTATATAAAATTGCTTTAATAACTAAAATAGATACTTTACCTAATTTTAGCTTCAATATTTAAAAAATCAGTTTCTAAATTAGGAATATTGTCATATAATCAATTATCTTTCACTTGAATAATTTCATTTGTCAAGGCTCTCTAAGAATGACACTTATCATTTTTTCAGCATTTTTATTAATATGTATGATATGATTTTATCGTCAATCATTCCCAAACTTTAATCATAATTGCTGATAATAACTTTTTTATTATCCTTGAAAGAATTTTTTTTTCCTTCACTTTTAGTATGAATGCTTATACCATTCATTTACTTGTACCATTCATACCCTTTTTAAGAGTGCATCAATAAATATTGTGACAAAATTCCATCTAATCGATCAAATAATGGATCATTAATAGTTTTCCCACAATATATTTTATTTTCAACCCTGCATTAATAATAAGCTTTTCAAAGTATCTTCTCTTTTATTAAGACCACATCATACCATCCAACGATTTACTATTACGAATGAAAAAATCTACTCAAATACGTGTTAAATTAATAAAATTCTAAAGTTATTTTCCTCTAACAGAAAAATCCTTTTTTATGGGTGAAATATTAGGTATTTCTAAACGATATAGAATCACAAATGTTTTCAATGGTTATACGCCAATCATAGAACCACATTTATATTATAAGCAATCCCAGAATAATTGTTCGTAGTTATAATTCGAATTTCTACTTTTATTAGCTTTAATTTGGAGCATTTATAACTTCGTATAAATGCTTATATCTCTATAGTAGTTATACATCGAGAAACTTTCGTTAAGTAATATAGATTAGAAGAGGAGGTAGTGTAAAAATTTCACTTTTATTGATTTGAGCAATGATGTGACTGTTTCTATGGTAATCTGGATTCAATATGATTCTACAAAAATTTATGAATCTTAATTCAAATCCAATTGAATTTAACCTAAATCTAGGGCGGGCCCTAGATATTTGACAGCTCTGGGCAAAATAGCAAACTGGGGCCCTTTTCCTTTGCAATTTATAACTTATATGGACCTTTTACAATAATTAATTTTGTTTTTTTGACAAAGTGCTCTGGGCGATGGCTCCTCTTACCCAACCTTAGGGCCTGCCCTGCCTAAATCCCATCCATTACCATCTCTATATCTTGTAATTGACGACCAATTTTCTTTTACATAGGAATTAGGATCATACTTTTCTTGGTTAACACTCCCAAAGAAAACTACTTTGCCATGATGTATTATGTAGGGTAACATGAAACTTTGTTATCTATTCTTTGGATTTAAAATGGAACTTCCATTTCTCATCTTGTTCATTTTCATTGACTATAATGGTTGGCCCCACATAGCTTCCTCTCCACACGAGTGAGGAATGAGGATTGGTTACCTTGCCGACATGCAGGAAGATCGGCGGAGAACCACTAATTATCATTTTTCATTTTTAAACTAACCTTTATTATCATCATTTGTTATTAATATTAGAATTATAATATAAAATGGTCATTTCATGAGCAATGGGTATGCTCGATCGAGCATATGGTCCTAGAATCCGATAGAGGATTCGTGTGGCCACGAGCTTGATCGAAACTCGATTAAGCTAGGCCGTCAATTTACTAAATGTCCAACACAATTTTTTTATTCATCGAAAATAGAGTAATTTAGACTTTTTGCGAATTACAATCTCAATCTTATTTTTTATTATGAACTACACAACCACCTAAATATCAATGTATACATGCCAAATACACGATTCCGTCACCTAACAAAAAATTCCAACTACTAAAATGGTCGGGATCCTATAATTTGGCTTGAATACCATAGACATTGATACTTTGGTGGCTGTAATTCACAATTAAAGATGTAATTCGCAAATGACTCGAACTTCAAAGCTGTAATTTGTAAATAATTCTCAAAAAAAAAAAATACTAGGTCTATTTGGAAAATACAATGCATAGTAGATAATAACCTTTACAAATTTCTTAGTACATGGCCACACAAAAACATACAAAAGTTTTTTTGACATTACATCAATCTAATAAGGTGAACCTCATAATTAGCAATGTGAGGATGGTATGAATATGATTATTGACTAGCTTCGCATTCAACGAAAGGAAGAAATACATAATGAAGTTACACATGAATTGGAAAAGTAGTTCAAATAAAGACCAACAATTTGTGCATTGAGCCCTAATTGATGACCAATAAGGTCTAAATTGACGTCTAAATCCTAGACTAGTATCAATAAAATTACGAAGAAACAAAGGAGACAAGGTATCGTTTGTTCTCCGAGCTTACTTTAAGGAGAACGGAAACGAATTTTGAGATAGCCGAAGCTTCCTGCGCCCAGAGATGAACCTTCAAATAAAAACGGCATATGCCCAGTGGCTTCTTTGTATCTTTGCTGGATCTGCAAAAGCAAATAACATTCAAAAACCAGCTGTAAAATGTAAAAAATATAGAGCATAAATTTTTATGTTAAGTACATGTTAAAGTCTCACTCACCCACTACTTTATGAAAGATTATCACATGTAACAATTATCATATGATGTAAACTGAATACAGATTTCTTAACACTATGGCCTTATACTTCCTATGTTCTGCACGATATTTCCATTTGCCATTTTGGGTCATTCCACTTGTTATTCTCCTAAAGAATCTTTAGGTTTATATCACAGATTTTGGACATAATTGACATTTTTCCCCATTTTAAAATTTTATTAATGCTTACGGTCCCCTTTCATTAACCTCTTTTGCCCTATGCAGTTTTGCCTATTTTGCGGATAAGCTCTCCTATGTTATCTCAGTGCTTTCATCTCATGTTGCAGGATTCTATCCATCTCACTCATCCATTCAACCTTCCATCACTCTTATTCAAACCACACAAAAACCTCAAAAACATCAACACTATCACAAAAGTCGCGCCTCACAGCCCCAAGAACAATTCGGCCAATTCCCTTGAGCACAAACCTTAACTCCATAAAGGTAACCTACCCATCGACATCCTTACACCCTCACTTCAAATTAAACCTTCCCTAATCCTAAAACTACGAAAACAAGTCCCTTTTCTCCCATTTAATGCTATATACGAAATCGATTTTGCCCATCAACCTAATCCTAACCCGACTCGGATTAGGATTTCTATAATTAACGTGTATCCACCGACTTGTATAATAGATTCTTAAATAATTAACTGAGGGTAAAAAAAAAGAGGTGTCAATAAGAAGCCATTTTCTGGTAGTGTGGCCATATCAGGGATAGGGAGATAGAAGCAAGAAGATCCTAGTTATACTTTTAACCGAGTATACCTCAAGTATTTGTTGGCTACTTTTCATGGAGTTCCTTCCTATTGCACAAACAGTTCCGCCAGAGCCACCACCTGTTATCTTTGCCCCATAGAGTGCTGGATCCTCAGAACCAGATGATTTGCTATGCTGCATTTCTTGCACCAACTCAACAATCCTGTCCGTACCATCGGAGCCCAGACCGCATGCATTGTAGCTGTAGTGACACTGTCAAAATGAGGGTGTCAATTTAAGGCAATAAATTCGATTGTTATAATTGAAACTTTTGAATTACTTTTTAGTAAAAATTAGTTATGTGGTGAGCAAGATATATACAGCATATTCATAGCGTTTTTTTTTTTTGCAAAGAGCAAATCATTTTGGACTTGAAACTTATTACTTCTTTCTTCTTGTTACTTCAGTTACTGAGAAAGGAAATACTGCACATTCATGATGTAAAGTAATCTTTACGTAGAGAACAAGATTTCGAACGTCAAAGTTATCTTTTTCTTCTGATTACTTCAGCTACAAAGTACCATAACTTTTGAACTCTGATGAGCAACTCTATAGGAGGTTGAAAATCCCTCCCTCCCTCCCAAATTAAGAACTGGAATCCAGGTCCCAAAAGATATGAGAACCATTCTGCGCCATATTATGCAAAACAAGTGATTTCCCGTTTTATCTTTTGCCTTGATCACTTTAGGTTCTACAAGACGATCTAAGCTTAGCCATCCATT
The DNA here is from genome assembly GCA_019776075.1 of Amaranthus palmeri. Classification (NCBI taxonomy): domain Eukaryota; kingdom Viridiplantae; phylum Streptophyta; class Magnoliopsida; order Caryophyllales; family Amaranthaceae; genus Amaranthus; species Amaranthus palmeri. The sequence continues at coordinate 777,882 of JAAKBH010000278.1, forward strand.
TACATTGAGATTGGTTATCATACTAGTAACCCTATACATACAATGGACACAACACTTCCTATTCTTAGCATTAACTTTTCAGTCTATTGACTGATGAGATTTCGAATCTCAGTGAACTAAAAGAATTTCAACATAAACATGGCAAAAAGGTAGGGCACAGTGACTGCTTATGACTTTTACCTGATAAAGGAGTTCCCCCAGTGCAGTCAGCTGGTCTTCAGACGGTGCAGATGTAAGGAGTGCCTTGAAGGCCTAATGTCAATACATAGAGTTTAGTGCCAACATGAAACAAAATAAGTTTGAATCATGCAAGTACTAAAATTTCCATGATGCAGCCTGTTAAGTTAATATACCATCAAATTTAATACTTGCATACCAAATGTATGATTATGAAAGGAAATTTTGCGGTTTCACTTCTTTTAAAGATATAATTTATCACTGTACCTTGGAGGCAGAAGCAGCAGACATTATTTCAGGGTTATGTCGCTATAGAAAGGCTAGTTAATGACGGACATAAATACAAATTAGGTAAAGGAAATATAAACTATTCAGGATATAATCAATCCTCAAAATGAATTCTTTTAACATTTAGCTGAGTGTTGCTATATGAAGAAAATCAATTATCACTTCACTAATAAATACTAACCTTCACTCTGAAATTCTCATATATGGGATGCCTTGCAGCTGCTCTGACAGCATATGATCTCTTTGGATCAATTACAGTGACAGGATCATGGTGGTTTCCATATCTTTTAAGAAAGGCTTCCCCATCTATTCTCTCAGGAAGAACATCAGCATAAGCAGCTTCATATCTGATATTAAAAAGATGATCAATCACACAAGATTTTCAACTGCTGCTATAATATCTGTGTCCTTTTTGGGTACACAAAAAGAAATATTCCGAAGGCACAAGAAGGCGTCAACAAAAACCATAAATCTTTATCATGCTTTACGTCAGAAAATGACTTAGCCATAGGCCCATAGCACAGAATAGAAAATGAGACCTGGAAGATTATAGAATGAAACAATATTACATGAAACGAAATTCGATTTGATTCAAGAACAAAACCTATGTTACCCCCGAGACATGTCAACCAACTCAGTAATATTTAAAATTTTTAAAATAAAAACAAGACACCCCCACTAAATACACATACATGCGCACTCCCACAAGATTGAGTGTGTCTTTCTGGGTCTCTGATTTTCATGATCAAGAAGATATCTGGGAAAAAACACACATGAACAAACACACTTGCACACAAGTAGAACATCATAGTTGAAGGGCAGGTCAAAGAAATTATGCAATTTACATACAATTGTCTCAAAAACCATAAGGAAGAGCCCACCTATGAGGTGTCAGGTTGCATAAATACTCCAAATTAGCTTCGGTTCCGATTAATTCAGAGCTATTGGCATCCAGATCACAAGGGTTGGTGATGTCATTGCTTGATTGTGAAGAGGATATTGTTTCAGATGCTGAAGACTTTATCATCTCCCGGCCCATAAATGCACCTGTTCGAACTGATCCATAATCTGCACCTCCAACACTGTAAGAAAATCAGGTGTTAAAAACCTGACCCTGTTTGCATCAGAGTGTTTTATGAAAATATTGAAGTACAAATCAATATTTGAAGTTAATTAGAAGGGCCTGCTAATGCTGTACTGCAGGTTACTTGAGGGCCTGAGGGGAAAGGTCCAGCTGGGTCATTGGTCTTTCTCTGCCAAAAATCGGAAACACTAGAGGGAAGGGGGGAAAGGAAAGAAAGAAAGAAAATCATTGATAAAACAATGTCAAATATTGGATCCAATCATAAAACAAAGATCATGGGTACTTGAAGATTTAGGAAGCTATTTCCATTTGCCATTACAGTTAGACAATTTTAACTTTTAAGACATTTAATGGGATCGCAGTTGTTCAAACTTCTAAAACACTTAAATTTTTACTTGTGTACTTTTATAAAAGCTAAAAACTTAGAAAAGAAGAACGAGAAGAAAAATGACAAAGATGTATGGTGTGAGCTCTGTTATTAGGATCATCCTAGGGATTCTAAAACTGAAATAAAAGATTGGGAAAGAGTATAAATCAGTCTTCGTTTAATCCTTTTTCTCCTACAAAAATACTTTACAATCTTGTCCATGTTTAATGCCTATGCTATGACTTAAATCTTGTCCATATTTTTAATGTCTAAACCTTTGTTTAGTTCTAAATGACACTTCAAACTGAGAATAAGAAGGTAAATTCACAAAGCGTGGTATTAATATGAGGAATCCTTATACCTGTGTTTTATTCCTGAATCGATGCCCCAAAAACGTATATGACTTGGGATTTCCACAAGTCCCAATACTTCTGCAGGCTGTGAAGATGAAGTTAACATAGATTTACGTCTACAGGCCATAAGAGCATATATGGAATCAATTAGGCAACAACTAGAGCACATTACCTGGCAAATCATTGCTAGAAGTTTATTTGCTTCACCACATGCCGAAGTCATCTGATCCATTACACCACATGGGGCTCCAACAACATGATTCTCAACCTGAACTCAGAAGCAGAGGTGACTCTCAAAGAATTGAATCAAAAATCAGACATAAAAATAGATTATTTATTCAATAAATATGTCCAAGGCTCCAAGGGTGTTTGAAGCCCACATTCAATACAACAAAAGAACCTTTTGGCAGAGCAATGCAAGATCTCTGGGAGATATATCCAATCCTACAAGATTTAAAAGTTAAACTTCAGCATTACTTTGGGAAAAGTGAAAGAAAACAATCAAAAGATGAAAACAAGTACAAGAGACAAAGCATTTGGTTTAATTTGAAATGAAAACAAAATGTGCCATTAATGAAAGCAAAAGAGTGTTTCTCCTATTTTATAGTATTTTCTACAAGAAGAAATTTGGCAAGAAGACTTCTTTCAGATTCCGATCAAATATCTTATTACAGCCTAAAAAGAAAGGATAGTTTTCCAAGAACTACCTTTTAAAAAATATAAGTTAACCAAGAGTATTCTACGAAGCGTTCATGTGTTAAGAGGATAATCCCTCCAATTTGAGTTTCGAATGGTGTTGGAGATGGTTACATGAGTACTATAAGTATGTCAATTGCAGAACTAAATAGTCAATATAAACAGCAACCCATCTGGAAGTATTTTGAATGGAAATTGTAGTGAAGGGTAGCAATAAAAAGTAAAGGCATATTAAAAAAATGTTCGTATAGAAGGTAGTTCCGTTAGAGTTTCCAAAAAGAAATGAAAATCCTCGTAAACAATTTCGGTCATAAAAAAAGTCAAACATCTTCAAAACATTGTGGGACTGAGAGGGTATTCAAAGATCATAAACATTCCAAAAAAGTACCAACCAATTGAATTTTGCAAGAGACTATAGTTAATAACAGATCCGCATCGGATATAATCTAAATATATAATGCATGTAGCAACTATAAATTACTCCAATCTAGAGTATCTGGTAATTACCATGAGCAGCTGCAAGAGCTGACATGCTAGCAACCTCCACAGAAGCAGATGAGGAAACACCTTTGCCTTCGGGAACAGCTGAAGAAACCTGCAAGTTAATTCCAGAAAATAGGTTTTACTAAAATTGTTAAACATTTAACAACAATTGCAGCAACGAAATACAGTGAAACTAAGATGAATTTTCCACCATTATAGGGTGAATCATTTAGATTGATGACAAGATTTATTGTGGTTGGGACTTAAGAGTCATCTTTGGTTTCTGATGGGAACAAGCAGTGTATGAATTTAGCCTCTCTTTGAATGGGGTAATGCTTATAACATTACATAGGAGTTTTTTTAACCTTTTCACTCAACTCTTAGTTGAAGTTTTTGGTTCTCTCTACTTAGTAATTTATCTTGTGTTATTTCAATGGTTTTTAGTTTTTTATTGTCATATAAACCGAAGAGAAAATAGAGAATGCTAGATGGATATCATGAAGTAACTAGGAGTCTTTTGGGGTACCATTCAAAGGTAATGATATTTTTATCCTAGATGTTCATAAAATCTTCTGCACAATATTTATGTGAAGTTGGTGATAATTTTTTCTATCAAAGGCCAAGCATTTTTGTTATCACTAACAAGGGTGAGATTTCGTACATCCAACCCTCAAACCGCACCTAGCTGCAGTTGCTTAATGACATTGGGGTAATGAAATATTTTTGTTGTTGTATGTTCAAAGATTTTAAGTATTTTCAGGAAAGTTGGTGTTGCAACCAATTTGTCCTTGAAGTTTATGAAATGAACACCCACTTTATACAGGAAATTTTTACAAAGCTGCAAGACTAAAGAAAACTACACATACTAGAAAAATATAATATCCTACTTGATGGTAGTAAACATATTAGCATTTAATTTGTATATTTATTCATAAAAAGACCACGTTACATGTATCCTCATGTAAAGAAAACATGTACCGAAAGATGATCTCTTCAAAATCCAGTAGGCAGCAACAAAATTTAATATGATTTAAAATGTAAAAAGCTGTACCAGCATACTGATACTGTTTTCAAAACGTACGCCCAACTCTGTCATCAAAACCAAAATTGTCCCTGCCACATATGCTGCCCACCTACAATGAATTATGAAATTATCTATCAAGGGTAATGTAGAATTACAAGAAATTTCCAAAAGAGCAATGCACAGTAGCTAACTTCTGTGAAGGGTCTCGGGAGAAGTATTGTTTGGCCTTCTCATATGAGATTGGCTTGTCTCCTTCCATAAAATCCGACAAATCCATGTCAAAAGTTGGACCACGGTTTCCCAGCTCTGCCCCAAATGATACCTGTGGCAATAAAAAAGATAAAAGCGGATTGGAGAAGTCCCAGAATAACCATAAAAGTCGGTTACTTGAAGAAAATAAATGACAAAACAAGAGCTAATTCATTAGTGAGCAGCAACAAATAAAGAATTTTTTCGAAGATCATATGAGGCTTTGGCAAGTAAAACTAAAACAGATTAAAAAATGTCTATTTACTTACAATTTGAAGAACAGGAGTTGGACCCTGACCCTTGTCTTGCTGACGAGCCTGTGCATGCTTCCACAGCCTATGTTTACTTGGGTGGTTCTTTTGCAATGCAACATGGCAAGCTTCCCGAATTGGCATCTGAAAGTCAAGGTCAAAAAGGAGGGAATAAAAGAATATCAGTATGAGCATCCATCAGTTCACAATGAAAAAGATGGCTTCTGGTAGTTCTACCAGCTTTTAACTATCCCAAACACATAAGATACTTTCAAACAAGAAAATGAAAAACTGCATATTACAAGAGAAGAATAACTTCATTAACATGTAGGTTTCTTATAAGCAGACAAGAACTGTTTAAATCATGATTTAAATGGTTCTCACAAACATTAAACAAGCCTGATGAGGATAGTTCAGTTTGCTAAGAAGCAAATACAAAATTTTTTTTTTCTCACTTCTTCTAGAATTAAATTAAAGACAATAGAGCATTTATAAATAATTATAATCATTGAAAAATTATTTCGAAATTGAAAATTTGGAACTAATCCAATCAAACTGAGTAAAATTTTACCAGATCCATCTTATACCTCTGTCGATTTCAATTATTGAGTAAATTTTTACCAGATCCATCTTCTACCTCGGTCGACTTCAGTTTTCATTGACACCCATCATCAAATTACCCATTACTCACTTTGGCTTCTCCATTGTAAGAGCATCTTCCTCTTTACCCATTACAAACAATGAAGTCTACTTGGAAAACTGAATATCAATGTTCTGTTGTGGAATCAGGTTCTTTTTATCTTAATCTTGTTGGATCATCGTGGTTCTTTTGTTGTGATTGAAATAAACCAAAATTTTAATCCATTTTTGGCAATAATGACTTTCAAATTTTGTACATGGTTGATTTACTTTACCATTAAACCTTTATAAATCTAGAGTTTTCTATACTTATACTTTTATATTCTATAAACCCATTATGTCAAATATACTTAACAATCCACGATGTACAAAAGCTTATTGATAGAAAAATTAGTGGAATATTAATAGACGCATTACTTAATTGGTGAATATTGAACAAGTATTTAGCGTCATACAAAGTTTATCATACATCAAATCCATTATATGCGTATGAATAACAAATCTTTTCTTCTGGTTGGTACAAGTTAGAACAATTAGAAAGTGGACTTGGCATCTGGTGCTAGTAAACATCCTAAATAACATCCTTTGGGATAGCATTAAAATTACTTCTAAAGATTAAAATAAATCACCTGCAAAACAAGGCTGCCTGAATAGTCAGCAATCCCTCCCATTACATCCAGCCTTCCGGGTGCTCTTGCCACAAAAATTTCTTCCTATAAACCAAATAAATGTTGACAGGTAACTAAAAACTATGAATACTGTCAAAGCACAGAAAGGAATCATATTTTACCAGCTATTTGATTTTATTTATTTTTCTGAAGTGAAGCTGTATGAATTTTTTTGTAGTACATATATAGCAAAATCATGCAACTTATCTACAAGGTGGAAATATCCTAAAACAACTTTAGATTTCCTAGAATACAAAACTAGTAAAACACTTCGTCTTTGCTCATATCAAATAGAGAAATCCATTGTACAAGTCAGCATGGAAATCCATAATATTCTTTTAAAAAAAATTATAAATTAAATTTTTTCTCTTTGTTGAAGCTGTTGATCATCTCAAGGTATTCCATTTCGCGTAATAAAGAATTGGATATGCATAAAATCCTCAGCATACAATAGGTCAATATTTAAACATATGAGCTGATTGCACTGTAAAAAGTAGATGTGACTATTATGATAAAAGAAAACTACCTCCCAATTGAAAAATGCCGTTGCGGCCTTATACTCCCGTACATGATGCTTTACATCATTCCTAAAATAACCAGAAAGCTCTTCCAAACTACTTAAAAAACTTTTGGTATCATGAAGATCATGAAGGTCACCATGGATAATATCAAACTTTTGTGTGTATCTGAAAACCAAAATCAAAAGGTCAAGTGAATGGCATCGACGATGCAATAACTGAAGTTTTCCTAAAATATCAAAGATAGCAATTAAAAACTCACAAGCTATCATCCTGGAATGCTCCATTCACACCCAGCTTTGGAGAACCAGTGCGACGACCCAGTTCATTTTGAGCATTGGCATACCATTCAGGAACACAGAGATCAGGATCTCTACCAGGCATTCTCTGAAGTTGATAACCAAGAACAATTGCATCCCGTAATCTTCTAGCACCACTTAACTATGTTCCGTAGCACACAAGTAAAGCAAAAATTAGAATGAAGAGATTTTATGCTATATAATCTTTAGGATAACTGACTAGCCCCTAGTAGCATGCAGACCAGGATGAGGTGCTAAGACTGTATAGCCAGACAACTTGAGATGTGATCTCTGGTGACATAATCATACGAATCAGTGGCGTCAAGGTACTCAACTCACCTTATCAGAGACATAATTCTTCCCAACAGCAGCATCCTGCAAAATACGAGCAGCTACCTGCAATTTTCATTTTATTATGAATCATGGCTTTAAGCAATCTCAAAGATGTTAGAAGACACAAGTATATGTAATCTTGATTATCATAGAAGGATCATGTTATCAGGAACAAAATTCTTTCTGAATGAGAAAAGAGTGAGGCATCGTCCAGGATCTGGATATAAAAGGATGATGCATCCCTTAGTAAGCTAAAAGAATCATTTCCCACAGTGCAGCTACAAAATGTTAAGAGAATTACAGGAAAATTACGATAACATCCAATATTTTGTTTAGGTATCTGCAAAGGGATTAAATTAGGATGTCTTTTTTACACACATACCCCCAAATTCTTTTAGGTGCAATGCTAGCTTCACCACTGGAAAGGGATTATTTAAGAAGAAATGAGTCCAGGGGTCAAGCCTAGAAGTTCTGCAAAGTGATTAAATTAGGACGACTTTTTTGTATGCTATAAAAATTTCTCAAGTTCTTTTAGGTGCAATGCTAGTTTGTCCACTAAAAGGGATTAATTAAAAAGAAATGAGTCAGGGGTCAGGCCTACAAGTTCTAGGTTTCCCATGTTCATATAGGCTAGATGCTGCTCTAGCCAATTCAAAAGGAAGGCAATCATGGGCCTTGTTTCCTTCACCATGATCCTACTGAATTGATATTACTTTTAAGCACATGATATTTTCTAAATAAAATTTAATATTACAGATTGAAACTAGACTAAACTGATAAAACTAATTTATACTTGTTCCTAATGTTTGTTCTTTAGAATTTCAGATGTTATAGATGGAGCTTATTTCTACTGATTAGAAATAATTTTTACTGATCATCACGTATTTACCAAACATTTTTGAGTAAAAGGGAATGTAACCTTAGTTAATTGGCCTATCATCTGGTGCAATTCCAATGGTCTGTCAGACTGTTGGTTACCTAGGGAGTAGGGACCAACAACCCTGCTATGTTTTTCAAATAGACAAATACTTCAATAGGAAAAAGCAATAGGAATAACAAGAAATGTGTTGGCCTTTATTTGTGCAACTACAAGAGTTTTCAAAAGTCGATAAGAAATGTATAACAATCACCAATCTTTATATATAGTCACACTGTCATACACACACACACACGTACAAGAATAAAGTAGTGAATATACCTCACCACCATTTACACCACCAGTATAACATGGCTTCAAACTCATGGCACGATCAATATATGGCTTCCAGTGTCCAGTCAGTAAATCTCTCCGTATCATCTCAACTCCACATTGATTAAACTGCACCCCACAACTTTTAAGATTTAATAGTGTCATGGAGGTAGCTGCAGAGAAGAAATAGAAGCTCTAGAATAAGAATGTGTCATAGAAAGAAGCACCTCTAATAGGTTTCTTAAAAAGGGCTCCTCATTGAAATAATCTCTACGAACAAAAACAAAGGGTAGTTTGTATGCTAAGGCTTCACTTGCTGTCCCATATCCGATTTTTCCTGAAACAAAAAGATTAAAAATGAAGCGCATTCCTAAAACTCAAGTATTTCATACGTTGATAAATTTGTACCCACCAAGCATACAATCAGAAGCTGCTATAAGATCAGGTGTATATGCATCTCTTGCTACCTTTATAAAGTTTGGTGGCAGTTCGTCGTTGTCAGAGGCTCCACAAACCTAAAATGGGAAATAAATAAATTAGAGAGACAGAAAGGCAGATCAAAATCCATAATCAAAGAAGTTCTAGAGGATAAAATGTCAAAATCAACGTCAAAAAAAATACACAAATAAAACGTATTCATTACCAAGCATTTCCATCCAGGAGGTAAATGGTCTTCATTCAGTTTCAAGCCTGAGGGCTGCCAAAACAAGATAAAATTAAATACAAAGCCAGATAAGATTAAATGACAGTCCAGTCCACAACTAACATATTAGAAATAGTAGATAATAGATATCATTATAACGAGTTTAATCATTCATACACATCCTAGAAGTTCAAGCTAGAGTAGAACTATGAAACTATAAAATTAATATAGTCAACTGATATTGGACGAGAAACAATGTAGATCTTGATACAACAAAAACTGATTCTCATCAACTGCTTCGGGGGCTGGAATGCTAGCACTACATTGATGAACTTTGAGAACAGTATTTTTTGAAGTTCATTAGTTATCTTGAAGATCGAGCCATAGATTTAGTAAACCTTATTTGTTTCTTTGGATTCCGAAAAAGAGAAGTTATTGATTAAGCGTTTTAGAAGATGCTTATTAATTCACAATAAAGTGATCATGGCTATTTAGGGTGAAGTTGTATAGTTGTTATGAGTTGTAACTTTCTAAATTAGGATAGCGTAATTCTTGAGATAGTGGAAAAGGATGGGGCGTTAAAAAAGAGGCCAAAATAGACGAACAAGAGGTTAAACATATGCAAGCTAATGCTCGAATTTCGGATCAACTATTCAATCATGAAGTCTTTTAAGTCCTAGTGATGATGAAATCAAATTCGACAAAGTCCAAGTAAAGATCCAAAATTAGAAGTCAAGAAAAGCCAACACGAAGGGAAAATGTGAGAATGACGTGTAAATTGGATTCGGTTTTGGAAAGAATAAGTGCAAGTTGAGTTTTGAGAAGATTGGAAATTCACGTGGATGGTCAAAGATGAAGAAAAGATATCATTTGAAAGATCAATGAGCAAGCAAAGATAGAATCTTGACCGAAGGCCCATGTGATGTGCAAGCAAAGGGCTAGACAAGAAAGTTGGGGGCAAGCACACATCCAAGCACCTATTCCGAAGGTAAAAATGTTATCTTTTCAAGCTACCTAGACTAAGTCATAGTTATTAGATATTATCATTTATTTTTGCATTTTCCTTTAGTCAAAAATTGATCATATATTATGAACTATAAATAGTCATAGGGTTTAGAAAATATCTTTTATTTTTGCATTTATTTACTTTCAACATTATTAGGCGGCAAAATCCAAAAAACTCTCGAATATCCAACAAGAGCCTATTTGTAATCACCATTATTGTCTAGACTTCAAATGTTCGAGAAACCATTTTATTTCTTTAGAAACTCAAAACTCCTATTATCAAAGACACTATGAAACTAAATGGCCCTATACAGCCATTTAAAAAGCCACGCGACATCGGATTCCTGCCAAATAAAGCTATTATATGAAACTATTTTGGTGTCTAATGAAGTAATGATCTATACAAGACAAAATGACAATACCATTACCATAGCAAGGTAATTCAATTGTTACTGCATGACATTAAGTCCATGAAAACACTATGTGAAGTTCAGAACTCGATAAACTTGGTATCTTATCAGAAAGATGTAGTACACCACAAATTAATAACAATGCAGATAGCTAATATTCTAACTCACCTGCCCACCAAAGTTTAAAATCAGCAATTTCACGTCATCCTGTATCCCAAGATCTTTCCTCACCTGCATAAAATGCAAATGCATAAATTCAGATAGAAAAAACCCCAAAGGTGTAGACAACAAAGGTAAAAAAAAATATTAATACATACCTCCTCACGACATTTGTGCAACCTCCTAACAACCAGAGGCACATCAATAAGATCACGAAAAGCAGGCACTGCCAAAACAAGTATATCACTACCATTTCAAATTCCAAAAGATTAAATCAAAATAAAAAATTTTGGTATCTGGGTGTCATTATATACTTGGGCAATATCCGGGAAGCCGTATTAGGAACTCAGAATGAGAATAGTCCTCCGCTATCTGCAAAATTATTAGGGTTATCAGTTCAGCTCTGGGGTAACTAATCATAAAGAGGGTAAAGAAATAAAGCACTAGAGACTACAGAGCCAAACACGCCAATGGAAGACAGTCCTTAAAAATTCAGATGGCCGTTGGCATCAATAAGAACAAAAGAGAAGCCCGAGAGACTCTGAAAGCACTTTAAGAGTTCAAGAAATCTAGTAAACTTCTTATTAAAAGATGAACTGCGATGAAACTTCAAAAATTTAAGTTCACAATTCCCCTAAGAATAAGCTAAGGTTGCAGAGTAGTGGAACACCAACTAGATATCCAAAATAATCATTCTAGTTTCTTAGCTACTACACCCTTGTTGTGCGACAGCGGAAGCAAAGATCGAAAACAATAAAGCAAATAATAAGGATTCAAAACAATAAAGACAATCACACTGAGAAATTTACGTGGTTCACTATCAATGAGATAGTTGCATCCACGGGGCACCGATAATAGAACTTTCACTATGAATTGGGAGATTACAAGATGAACATGACAAGCCCTAACAGTGGCTCTCTTAGCTTTTTCTCTCTTAGTTTTTCCTCACTTTGTGTTGCATGCCCTAATTCTAAGAAAATGGGGCCTTTATATAGTATACCTCATAAACAAAGAAACTAAGTTAAGAAATAACAAAGTAACCGTCAAAACTCAAGATTAACCGGCCAAAATGTGGAAAAAAATTGCATCCCGCGTTACCCGCAGCCTAAGCCGAGTCGGATTTCATAGGCCCCCACATAACCGCCGAGTTGGCTATGCAATCTGGAATTTCAGAATTGAAAAAACCAAAATTCGCGATCATTGAAAATCTTTGCGACCCGCAAGTTCGCGACCAGTGACAATCGTCGTGACCCGCGAAGTTGCGAGCAGGGAGAAAAGTCGCGACCCGCGACCTGCTTATTTTTCACAACCAGAACCTGAACGACGAGTCGTCGCTTTTGTCCTTCCCCATGCAATGAGTCACCGCCTTAACTCAGGAAAAAGTCAAACTCATACACTCCAGTGAACACTCTTGATTCATCATCTTAAAACCGATATTAGACTCAGTTCGAATTGCAAAATCCCAACACCCATTATAAAAATACACACATATTCAAGAGGTTAAGGCCAACAATGATAAAAACTGGATGCAGTGAGGGCAAGGAGTTTCCTATTGGGCTGTCAACAACAAAAATGGCAAGCCAGTAACACTATAGATCATTAGATAAGAGTTTAGGAAACTCACCAGAGAGTAGCAACACAAAGATGCCAAGAAGAGCATATATGAGTGGACTGAAACAAATAGCATAATCTAAATTCCCATATCATGAGCAGTATGTAAAGATAATTGAAGTGGAAGATGCATTTGTGTTTCACTTCAACATAAAAGAAAAAGATATCTGAGACTATAAGCAGGGGCAAGCACAGAGCGATCGCTATCATACTGTATACACATTACACATGGAACGTCCGATATACATGATGAACGAGAGAAGGAGGAAGTGTGAACATTGAAAGGAAAAAAAACAAGAAGGAAAGTTAATTAATAGTCAACTTAGAGTAATTTGGGCAAGACCAAATAAAATTAATGAAGTGAATGGATAAAAATACTATAAATGATAGGCTAGTTCAAGCTATTCTAGAAAAGCTTCTATTAGCCTTTTCATGTTAATGATTGTAACTTCTAACTAAGCCGAAAAACTACCAAAAAAGCCCACAGTTTCTCCAAGTCATTAACAACAATGACATGAAGAAACCATATAACTAGCACTACATACTTGGTCCAGCTGCAGCATCTTGAAGTGCAAAAAGCTGATACAAAACACATGTGATTAAGTATAGTATAAGACATTATGTATGTTTAAGAGGAAGAAGTTAGAGGGGCGACCAGTGGAGGAAGAGTAAAGAATTTATTCTTCCTTTTATGGCTGTGGAAAAGCAAATGGGAGAGAGAAATAACTGGAAGGATCCATTTTCATTGTCCTTTCAAAAACAAAACCTCTGCTTTAGGTGGAATGAAAGTTGAACTTTTCCTCGCCTTCCTTCCCTTCCCTCTATAAATGTGGAAAGACATTGTTAGCAGCTTATCCGGTTGACAGAGTTTCCTATTCTTCCCACTAATTACACGTCATACGAGCCCCGTACAAAGGGCAATATTATGTGTCATCAGGTTGAATAAGAAACTATGTCAACCAGATAATCTGTTAACAATGCTTTTCATAAGAAGGAAAAATGTATTGTATGAAGCATCACCTTTACACCCAACTTATGTTTTCGATTTCCTTGGACTTGTGGTAAAGTACGACAAATTAAGGATTTTTTCCCGATAACAAGAGCCGTTTATTTTCAAGATAAAAATTACTAAAAATTTGAAATCAAAAAGTAATCATTTCATCACCCAATTGCTATTTAGTGACTCCTACCTGTGTTTATGGGGTCTGATATATGCAACCTTACCATTGTAAAATCAAAGAGGTAGTTTTCTATTGACCCTTGACCCCATCAGCGATTTCACATTGATAAGTGCACATGATTTAACGAGCTATTTCACTATAATCCATTATAATTTACAATAAGAAACTAAACCTTCAAATCTTTGGCTCCATTGAAAATAACACCAAAATTAGTTGCATCAAAATAAAATTGGACGCTCTTTCAAAGAAACTAATATAAACGACGTATGCTAATGATAGACAACATTAGACAACCCTAACCATATAAAGATAAGCAATGATCAAGGATTTAAATGAACCTGCCAAACTATTGAACGGTGATGATGTCCAGCAGCCAAAACATAATCGGCATAAATGAAGTCCCAACTGGCAAAAAAGAAACATTTTTTTGCATGACAATAAGTACTTCATAGATGTATCCTTCCACTAAAAAATATGTCAAAAAATTTCAAGCGCCTTAATTGAGGTTTACAATCATATAAGGCAATCAAACATTACAGCAACAGAACACAGAATCATATAATGCAAAAAATGGACAATATTCAAAGCCAAATAAAACAAAAAGCCAATTAGAAACATATAAACATCACAGAATTATAGAGAAAGTATTGTAAGGGACACAGTTCTGGTGGTGATAACAGAATTTCTTTCCCTTTGGTTGGATTATAGGTAAAGTCGTAAAGATAATCAAAGAATACAGAATAGCACAAATGTAAGTGGGAAGGTGTCGATAAGTAGACTAACATATACAGGAAAGCCAAGAAACCAGTTTCCTTTTATCCATTCAATCACTTCACAAAATAAAAAAAATGGCAAGGACCATTAACCCTTTTTGCTAACTACTAATCCTATCCACCTCAAAGAAAATACTTCCTTTGTCCCATTTTAAGTGCGGCATTGCAAAATAGCATAAGGTTTTTATGGCCCGTTTGGTAGGTGGTTATAAACGATAATAATGGGAATGAAAAATTAGTGTAATTTTAGTTAAAAAATCTATTGTCTACCTTGATGGCCATGCTTGTCCAACTCCAATCATCTCATTTTCTTCATAAAATTCATTCCAATGCATTACCATTGGGAGAGGTGGTATTAGGTGGTAATGAAAATTTGTATACAAAAAACTTTTTTGTGATCAAAGTTTCATTACTATGGGAATGATATGGATCTTTTATTGAGATTTTACATTATAAATTATTCCCATTACCATCATTTAGTACCACTAACCAAACAGGGTTTTAGGATTATAAAAAGTAGATAATAAAAGTAATTGGGTATTTGGGGACCAAAGATGTCATATAAGGTACTTAGCAGTAGAATTGGGACGAACCACATAGGAAAATGGAGCAATAAAGTGAGGAATTACATATCGAAAGATTCAAAACTATCATAAACAAAAATAGTGAGCATCAATAGTACGTAAAAATGATGAACTTATACCTGAAGTTGGTAACACAGACGCAACGAATTCCAGCATCTGCAGCAGCACGGCATGCAACTGGAACAACATCTGAAACCTGCTCAGCAACAAACTAGCTAAATACCACTATATTGTTACTTTCATAACAGAAACTATTACAATAGAAAAATATTATCTTCATCACCAAATCAACAAGGAAGACATTTTAAAGCAAAAAAAAACCAGAAAACAAATGAAAAAAGAGTCTTAGAAAGCCAGTTTAGACAAGAGTGGAGCATAGGTCAAATCAGAAAAGAACAATGTACTACCACTAAATCTGCTTTGATCGAATTCAGCCATTCAACTTCGGTCTTCAAAATAGATTCCCGAGGTACAACAGCAGTCTCGTGGTACTACAAGTAAAACAAACAATAATGAGGTAAGTCATCAATGCTTTACTTCCATAAGTATTAAAAATACAAATGAGCAAACAAAATAAGAACTCTATATAGATCTATGGGATGCTTACACCACCCCTTACTGATTTAAGTGGGAAACTTGTCTTTATCTATTAAAGTGGCATGTACTATAAAGTCCCGCGTGCTTCACTAAATATTTACCAAAATTCTCAATGCACACTACCTTTTCCAGAGAGGCTAGACGATCTACTGTCAAGGCATCAGCCTGAACGGCTCCACAGTCCAAAAGTACCTGTAAGTACAAAGAGGTATCTATCAAAAAATGATGCAAGCACCGGAAACTACTTAAACCTACAAATATATCTCTCAAAAGTAGTAGAGAAATTTCTATACCGATATTTAAAACTATGTTACTTGGACTCGGGTACTTGTACCATTACCTATGTGACTCATAGGATTTTTTGTGGTTAGCACAAGTAGAAAAGTGAAACGAGATTTTTATGGGATGAGGAGAACCTCTTAAGCTCAACAGAAAATTTTATCAAAATAAGTAGGCCAGACTTTTTATATGGGTCCCAATGTTGGGACATTTAAAAGAATCATAGTAGAAATATGGGGTAGCTTAGATGTGTATGGTACAATCGACAATGGATGAGTGGACATATATTGAAAGATAAAATTAAGAATGACAATGAAAGGAAGGGGTTGGAAATTGCAATCATTAAAGATAACAACAATAACATGTCATTACCCTAATGCCAATTGCCAAGTGACTACCGCCTAGGCAAGTTTGGGGGAACGTATGTATGCAACACTACTCTTGCTATACAAAGAGATTATTTTATGCATGTGCGACGAATGCCAGAAGTACCCCAGCAAGAAAGCTGGAGGTCTAGAACTAAAGAGATAACAGATTATAATAGAGCGATGTCATAAATGGCTTGGATGCAAAAGTGAAAAGGTAGACATAGAAGTACACATGACATGAGATAAAATGCACGGAGGAGGACATTAATGTGGATGATCATTGGAACTAGATTATGGTTTATGTCGCTGGCCTTAATTTATAAAATTAGAGCTTTGGCATTGTTATGTTGTTGTGAAGTGCCAAGGTATTAAATCAATATAGTTAATATTAAGCATCAAGGATCTGACAATTAACGTACTAATCAGCTTCGTCTCAGTGACTGATATTATCCAAGATCTTCAAGATGCCTTTCTAAAATGTATACATAAGCTTTATCTCAATGAAATATGTTAAACACTTGAACTCTCAGTCTACTCTATCTCTTCTAAAGTAAAAGTACCCACTATTGATAATTGGTTTCCAAAGATGTTATTTAAATAAATTGATATGATTTTCTTGGTTACACGTTTGACTAGTAGACGCAACCAAAAATTACTCCAACTTAATATGACTAATATTAACTCTTAATTGGCAACAGGTATACATGCAAAAGCAAAAGTAAAAGTTGCAAAGAAAGATTCTTCAACCAGAAAGCCAAACAAGAAGAAATTTACTTTACGTATGTGAAGGTGAGGAGATTGGATTTCTGTAGTGTAAACAAAGTCAGGCGCTGCAGAAACAAGGTGAACATCATGTCCAGCAAGAATCAGATGTCTAGCAACCTGAGAGACGATTTTATAAAAGGGAAATGAGATATCACATATGAGAAAACTCAAGTTCATTTGATGCATATTCAAAAGAGATGAGAAAATAACGGCAAACAAAAAATCTTTCATATATTGCATTTTATATAGGCCACTACCTAAACGCATTTATTAGTGTTTCTCCTTTTAATTTGTCGATACTCCTCAAGCAGTACATATCAATGATGATAACAACCTCCAGAACTAAGTCATCAGCTTGATCACATCCAAAAGATAAAAAATATACAACTACTTTTCATAAAATATTCCACCTTTAACATGTACAAGCTTAACCACTTGTTCAACAAAACCAAGCTCAACAACTATTTTTGCAAAAATATTTGTATAAACTGATTTATGAGTCTACTTTTTCTAATCCTTTTTTCTTTGTATAAACGTTCAATACTTACACGTTGACTACTAATCCTCATATTCTCTTTAACTAATAATAAAAACATGTTTCTTTCTTGTTAGTGTTGTAAAAGAAAAAGCCATTGTCGTAAAAGTTTATGCATACATTATGATTTGGTTGTTCAGGCCCTTCCTCACCCAAGTATCTTACTACACCACTGAATTCCACTCTTACATGGTTTCAGTGATTTGACAAGAGTGATACATATTCACTATTTGATAAGTCTAATAAGCAGAGCTCAAATAAAGCTCAAACTTCAATTCAATCAAGTTCTATTAAGTTAAGGAGTGTGAGTTCAATAGTTCATATTGACAATAAAAAAAGATGTTAGGACACTTCTAAATAGTCATATATCTTATTTGAATTTGAAAGCATGGTATTGTTACCGGTATATCATTCCTAATTTTGAAGAATTTTGAAGACTTCTAGACTCCGGTCATAGTGCAAAAACAGGGCCGTATCGTAAAGATTTTCAAATTCACCGAACTGGCGGTTTAGGCCAATATTTAGCGGTGCAATAACCACATCTCTCCCGTTACACCACTTTTGTAACTATGACCAGTTATAATATCCATAAGGTGTTTGTAAGCAAAATTTATTCATATTGGAATAATGAAATGATCATTAATTTAAAAACTTACGATCGTTATTAACATCAATGTGTAAGCATGAAACATCAAATCAGTAAAGAAAACAATTCCATAATTCCATAGAGTACTAGTAATTTTCAATATCAAATCAAATCGAATCAGCATTAAAAATTCAAGTATATTCATCAATATTAAAATTAAAATCAAATAATATAGCAGAAATTAAAAGAAGGAAGAAGACAGAAACCTCAACAACGCGAGTGGCATGTCCAAATCCATGACCAGTGACATAGTAAGCAAACACAAGATGTTTCGGTGGAGCTGAAACATCTTCTACTTCATTTTCAATCCTCATTTTCCTCTCTCAAAATCGATTAAAACCTAGAAAATATCTGATTCTTGGAAATCAAATCAATAAAATCGATCTGATGGAAACACTGCCGAATACAAAAAACCGAGGAATTTATACAATGGAGGGTGAAATTGGGGATCCTGACATTACAATCAAAAAATTGAAGTCATTTTCTAGATTATGCAGAAATTTGTTGAACTTCTTTCGCTCAATAGTTGTTTCTTTTACTAAAATTGGTAAAATGATCATTGATCACAATCACCATTTTTGGGGGAAATATATTCATATACTCCTATGATGTAGACTATAATTACTCAATTACACGTCATATGGTTGGATAATGGATTGGATTAATCCATTTCATTTGCATGTTAACAGTAACACTATCTTAAAATTTGGAATAGATAAGATTAATTATAAAAAAATAATATAAGAACAAAATGGAGTTATTTTTAAATGTAGGTGTTTTCAGCCTTAGAGCTCAGATTCGGTGCTAATCGCAGTTGGTAACTACGAACAGAGGCAAACTGATAAAAAAAGTCAAACAGATTGTTTCCACTTACTAAGTGCGAACAGAAGAAAACCTGGTCAAACAGGGTTAACCCCTGTTCGCAGTTTCTAACTGCGAACAGGGGAGTTTTCCTTTGTTCCCATTTAGTAAGTGGAAATAACTTGTTTGATTTTTTTTTTTTTTACCAGTTTGTCTTTGTTCGCAGTTAGTAACTGCGAACAGTAATGAACCTGAGCTCTGGGGTTGGAGGCGCTTACATTTCGAAATAAGTTCATTTAGCTCTTATTTTGTACTTTTTTTTAATTAATCTTAGCTATTTCAAATTTTCACACTATCTTACAATAGAAGGAAAAAAAACAAAGGAAGGTAAGAAAAAGGAAGGAGAAAGAATAAAAAGGAAAAATACATCTTATTTGTTTTGAAATAAAGAAACGGAAAAAGGAAGGAAAATAAGTGTTTTTCCTAGTTTTTTTCCACTTTACGATAGATTATTTTCATAACAAAACATATCCCTTTTTTCCTCCAAACTCATCCCCTCCTAGTCTTTTTCATGCTTTGTTATTCAAACAAGAGGATTTTCTGCTTATCCCATTTCTTTCACCCTAATTCTTTCTATCCAAACATAAAACATAGTGAAACTATTTGATTCTTGAGTTTAGATTAGATATGTGCTCATGTCAAAAAAAAAAAAAGATTAGATGTGTGCAACGAGACGAACCTCATAAATGCTTGATTTGATCCATTTAAACTGGTAGAACACAATGAAGGTGTTTGGTTAATGACTTTTTGCTTAGTTTTTTGGTTGACTTTTAACTTTTGATTTTTAGCTTGTGGTTAGTCAATCACCTAATGATTTTGAAGCCAAAATTAAAAAGTTACTCTAGTTAGCTTTTGTGTTGGTTTTTGGCTTATTGACTCACTATTTCTCTAATAAACAACAAACAAACTAAAAACAACCAACATTCTTAACGGATTAAACAAGCCAACTAAAAAAGTCAACTGTCAACAGTCAACAACCAATACAGAAACATGCCTAATAAATTTTTTAGAGTGTTATGGTCTAGGCGGACTTTTAACGGTCAAATTTTGGGATGGGATGGGTTAAATTTGGATTGAGTTACAAAATATTTAGATTGAAATCATTTATATTTGATGGACTCAAATTTAAACCAAAATCCAAAAATCTAAAGTCGAATTTGTCATTGAGATAATTTAAAATGTGTGGTTGTGTCGATTTTGAAGCATGAGTCGCATGAGCTATGACTCAGGGCTCCATTATTTTAAGAGCCAAATTTTTTTTATTCATACACTTTTTAAAATAATATACAATAAAAAATATTATTTTGTATTTTAATTTTCACTCGGGGCCTTTATAATATCCTAGATTGCCTTATAAAAATGTGTGATCTAGTGGATTTGTCATTGGGATAATATAACATCTTCATATTCTTCAATAATGCTTTAACCTTCTTTGAAGGGGCGTGCAGAACCTATCCTTGGATGAGACGAGTAATTTATCGGAAGAATTGAAAGGAATAAGTTAATTATAAAAAAAATTCAAAATAAATTTAAAGAAATTTTAATTTTCAAAATAAGTATCTATATGTCCGAGCCTAAGGCAAAGTATAACAGCGAACAAAGAAACAGGTCAAAAAAGTCAAAATTCTTTGTTTGTTGTTACTAACTACGAACAAATGATGACAATGTCATAGCGTTGGAAAAAAAAATTAAAACAAAGTTTTTTCGCTGTTAGTAACAGCGACCAAACTTTGTTTTAGTTAGCGAACAAACTTTGTTTTAAATTTATTTTGTCACTTCCAATGTTATGACATTGCTCCCTTTAGTTCGCTGATAGTGACAACAAGCAAAGAATTTCGACTTTTTTGACATGTTTCTTTGTTTGCTGTTAGCAACAGTGAACATACCTAACCTCAGCATGGCATGCACTTGAATATTTAAATTTTCTGAAGCTTATTTTGGAATATTTTTTATAATAAGCTTATTTTTTCCATCCTTTCCTAAATAATTTAGTGACCGTAATATCAAAAATTTGACTAGAAATAAATAGAAAAAATTGTCATGAATAATTCCACCTATCGCCCATCCGCTATGAATAATTCCTATTTTAAATAATTTTCAAATAATCCAATCTTTGACACCAGTTTGCTCAGCATACCCTCCAAATTTTATAGCTAGTATACACAAAAAAAAAAAAAAGAAAATTTTAAAATTTAATAGAAAAACACAAAAGCCACACCCATTCTTACCACCACTATGACCCCCATGGCAGCTTCTTCCTACCACTACAGAATTAAGTAATTTTTGGTTGAAATTGTAGTATGTGTTGTAATTCTTAATGAATTTATTTTGTAAAGCATAATTCAATACCAAAACCCAATTGTTAGAGTATATAACGTATCTGGGGCCCTCAACTATCAGCTTAAGCTTTTGGTTGAGTTGGTTCCTTAACATGGTATTTTTAAGTCAGGTCACGAACATAGGCGGATCGAGGATTCAAAAGCATAGGTAGCACCATTCATGATTCACCAACGGGTTTTGGTTCTAGGACAGTTTTTTGGCGATTCGTTTTTGGTTCTAGAATATAATATTAATTTTTAAAAAAAAACATGGGTAGCCTATGTTACCCAATGCTACAACATAGGTCCGCCTATGGTCACCAAGCAATTTTTATTGAACAAATTTGATAGGTCCACAAAAGAGTATAATGTTGTTTCAGAAATTTTATAATCATAATTAGATTCAAATAAGAAGCCTATGTACTGGGCAAACAACTAATAGCTAATTAGCTGATTATAAGATTTGATTTAATTAACTGATCTTATCTACTGATCGAAAAATATACTCTCTCCGTTTCAGTTTACTTGTCTCATTTTCTTTTCTGGCATTTTCATACTACTTGTCCCATTTCCTTTTTTGGCTAACCTTTTCTTACCTAAATACCCCCACTTTTCCAATTCCCAATACTCCACTACCACCTTTACATTAATTTAATCAATTAAAATACCCAACTACCACCTTTTTAATGGACCCGACTCAACCCTTAAAATCCGTGAAAAGTCAAATAGGACTAGTCAACTGAAATGGAGGGAGTATTAACTTTTAACAATAAGATATTTCAACCAGCTAATATATCAAACACCTAATCATACATCATACATTATAATAAAAAGCTTGGAAAATTCCACGTGTCAATTTTTAAGAGAACTTGCAAAATTCACTTATTGACTAAAGATTAATAATATGGCCATTGATCTTGAACAGTATATCTAAGTATTAAAGTATCTTTTGACTAACATTTATTTATAGTAATTTGAGTAAATTAAAGAATATAATATAAATAAATATTAGTCAAAAGATACTTTAATACTTAGATATACTGTTCAAGATCAATGGGCATATTATTAATCTTTAGTCAATAAGTGAATTTTGCAAGTTCTCTCAAAAATTAACACTTGGAATTTTCCAAGCTTTTTATTATAATGTATGATTTGAGTAATTAAAGAATATAATATACTGCTTAATATATTGTTGAAAATTTTCAAAATTACAAAGTGAATTCATACATATAATTGTTAAAATTGAGTGTTACAGAATACTAATATTTTTATTTTTTTTTAAGGAAAATTTACTTTTAAACATACAAACTTTGACCCATTTTCTTTTAAACATACAAACTTTCGTTTATTATTTAAACATACGAACTTTGGGGGGTATATTCCCAAAAAGTTATGGATGACTTGTAACCGGATGAACCAGTTACTTCTTCACCATCTTCATCTTCACCATCTTCATCTTCACCATCTTCATCTTCTTATCTTCACCATCTTCATCTTCACCATTTCATCTTCACCATCTTCATTTTCTCATCTTCACCCTCTTCATCTTCACCATTATCAACCCACAAAAAAAAAAAAAAAAAAAAAATCTGGTTCTATTTTCAATTACAAACGTTTCAAATTGTGAAAGGTTGCAGCTTTAATTACAGGAAAGCAATAATAATAGCACTGAATAATAATGGTATGAGTAATTGAAGAACCCAAAAAATGAAAGGTTGCAGCTTTAGTTACAAACGTAAAATGAAAACCCAAAAAAAAAATCTGGGTTCTTTTTAGTTAAAATCAATTCTCACTAAAAAATGAAAACCCAAAAACAATGAAAACCCAAAAACTAAATTGCTAAATTGTTGAAAATCCTTTGATTAATTCAAACCCAAAAACAAATTGAACCCTAATTCAACCCAAATGAAGAACAAATCAACAAATTGAAGAACAAGCCATTCCATTCTTTATCTTCAACCCTAATTCAACCCAAATGAAGAACAAATCAACAAATTTTTAGAGATTTAAAATGGGTAATTGCTCAAATTTGTACTAATCTCGAATAGAGTTATGTTTTTTATAAGATTTAGCAACCATCCCACTAAAATCAACCCAAATTGAAAACAAATCTGAAATTTTAAAAAATCTGGAATTTGTATTAATTTTTAGAGATTTGAAATTATCATTTACCATTTGAGAAGAAGCCATTGAAGAACATTGATGCCTATTGAAGAAGAATGTTGTGTGAGTTAGAGCTTCTCAAGCTTGAAGAAGAAGAAGAAGCCATTGAAGCCATTGAAAAAGAAGCTTGAAGAAGAAGCTTCTCAACATTTGGAAATAACCGGTTAAAAAAGGTTAAAAAAGCTTCAAAAAACCGGCTATAACTTTTTGGGAATATACCCCCCAAAGTTCGTATGTTTAAATAATAAACGAAAGTTTGTATGTTTAAAAGAAAATGGGTCAAAGTTTGTATGTTTAAAAGTAAATTTTCCTTTTTTTAATATCATATGTTTATATATGTCGATATTAAAAATCGTACATTCCACGGGGTTCTATACTAGTATTAGATAATTTAAACAACTAACCATTGAATCATACCAAAATAAAACAAAAAAATCTAACAAACTATTTTTTCAAATACCTAGTCATAGTATTATTTGCTTAATTGGTTGGCAATGGGGTGTGACTCTGCGTGAACTGTCTCTTTTTTTCACATTTCTTTCATAGTGTATGTGACAATGCGAGTGTGCTTAATCTTTTACGCACTAAAACCAACTCTTCCTTCTCTGTCCTTTGAGGTGGTTTTTGTGGGTCCCTTTAATAAAACAAAAACAAAAAAAAATACTACCTCCTATTCAGCTAAAGTGTCCCATTTGACTTTTCACGGATTTTAAGAAAAGTCAAATGGGACCACATGTGTAAGAGAAAATGTAGAGTTTTTGAATCTTTATAGGTGTAAAGTGGGGTTAGTAGGTATAAAGGTGTAAAAAAGTTAAGTTTAATAGGGATAAATTGGTAAAGTTAACATACCAAAAATAGAAATGAGACATTTAAGGTGACTTGACCCAATAAGGAAATGGGACACTTAAGCTGAATAGGAGGGAGTACTAGGTACTTTATCTTGTTGGTAGGTCTGTCAAACAGATTAAGTTGAGTTAGGTTTGAATTGGATCATACTCCCTCCGTCTCTTTCTTATTGTTCATTTTTCCTTATTTGGTTAGTTCATTTTAATTGTCTATTTTCTATTTTTGGCAAAGATTTTTTACCTAAATACCCCAAACTACCCCAACTTATATTATTTAAAATAACCCACCAACCACCTTTTCAATTATTATAAATTTATAATCACATAAATACCCCAACTACCACTTTCACAATTATTATAATCGCTAAAAATACCCAACTACCATTTTTCTTAATTTGCGTGCCCACTCAAAAGTGGACAATAAAAAAGGGGTGGAGGGTATATAAAAAGGTCAGAAATCCCTTAATCCAAACCTAACTCGTTAGTTAATTGAGTTGAAAATCACAATTCTGACCTAACCTGCAGCAGATTAGGTCGACGTGATTTCGAACCACTTAACTTGTTTAGAGTTAAAGTTTTTAACATTTTATTTTTAGGTCTTAATTTTAAACTTTTCGTTTTTAGTTGTTTATAATTATATTTTCAATCAAAAATAGAAAAAATATTAAATAAATTGAGATTAAGTTATACTTATTGATTGAATTCAGAATTAACTTATTGAATTAAATGAGTTATACTGGCTTGTTTCAGGTTTAAAATTTTAACCTAAACCTAATCCATTTAATAAACATATTAAGTCAGGTCGACCTATATAATTAATTGGGTCAAAAATCTCAACCAAAACTCATTTATCGCGGGTTAGATTCATGTCGAGTTAACAAGTCAGTTCAACGTGCCAGACATACAACCGGCTGCCGAGTGATCTGCGTCCTAATTCCTGCTCAGTACATGTCGAGTTAATAAAATTGTATTCGATATAATCAAATTTTGTCATATTTGGAGAGAAAACTATTTTTTTCAGACAAAGTCTTGAAATCGAATCTCATTTAGCCTTAATTCGGGCCTCAACCTAGCCTTCCCTTTCTCTTAAGTCTCAGGCTATTGTATAATAAAATAATAAAAAAAATTATATGCGATTTATTAATCTAGTTTTTTTATTACTAAGAGTCAAACTTGATGCTTGAGCCAACTTATTGAAACAACCCTTCACTTGGGAGTCATGTTTAGAGGTTATTGCACTTATCATCATTCAATAAACACTTGTATAAAGTTTCACTTTTGTAAAGTTATACTTTCTTTTAGTCTAATTAACCATTTTAGTCATTTTATATTCTAGGTTTTAGGTATGTCAAACTTTTGATTCAATTTATAATTGACTAAAAACCTAACAGGTGCGCTCTAAAACGACCGTTTTTTGTAAAGATGACTCTCAAAAGTCCAGTCCAAATCTAAATCTAGAGTTGTAATAATATATTCAGAATCGCATTGGGCTTTTGAAAGTCATATTTACTAAAGCCGGTCTCAAGTAAGAATTTGTGAAAACCTAATTAGAAATTGGTGGGTTATAAACTATAAACGTAACGAATTTTTTTAATAATGGTTAGAGCTAAAAGCTCGAAAGAAATTGGGTCAAAAAACTCAAATTTAACCGTTTTTACTCGTTTTCTAAAATTTGTCTTTTTTTCAGTTTTATGTGTTAGTGGTTGTAAAACAATAGCTTTTTTTCCCAACAAAAAAATTTGAAGTAAATTTTCAACATACTTGTTTTCTGTCATCTTGCTATATAAATGTTCCTTATTTGTGTGATTTACTTCTCATCAACATTATAAATATATAAATGTCAAAAAAAAATAATATTTCAATTTTTAATAAACTAAGCAATAAATACATAATAAAAAATCCTTTATATGCAATATAATTTGGTATAATAATTATTATATAAATATAATATAAATAACTAATAATCCACTAATTCATTCATTCTTCTAAATATAATATAAGTAATCACTAATTCACCAATCACCACTAACTTCAACTTTGACTCACTAACCCACTAACAAAAGTTTGAAGTATATATATTTTTCTACAAATACTCTTTTGTCTCTTTAAGTTTGCTATAAATATAATAAAATATATATATATATATATATATATATATATATATATATATATATATATATATATATATATATATATATATATATATATATATATATATATATATATATATATATATATATATATGATTTAGGATCAAATGAGAAGGGGTCTTAAAATGAGAAGGGTAAGAAGCAATTTAAACCGTTAAGATGAAAGATTTATGGTCAGGATGAGTTTACATCCTTGCACGCGTTTTATGATGCTTTTACTCGGTTTTTTTTGCATTTTATGTTATGATTTAAGGTTACTATGTTTTTAGAAAAAGATACTATGTTATGAATACGGGTTACTATGATTATGTATAGTTACTGTGTTCTCTCAATCTTAACAGAACATCGTAACTTTTAAAAATAAACATAGTAACCTTTATTCATAACATAGTATCATTTTCTAAACACATAGTAACCTGAAATCATAACATAAAATGGAGAAAAAATCGACGAGAAAGATGATTTTCACCTGTTAGATTTTCATAAGATCAATGGCTATAAATCCTTCTCATCCTTCTCATTTTGAGACCCCTTCTCATTGGATCCCTCCCCATATATATATATATATATATATATATATATATATATATATATATATATATATATATATATATATATATATATGTATATATATATATATATATATATATATATATATATATATATATATATATATATATATATATATATATATATATATATATATATATATATATATATATATATATATTATATATATATATATATATATATATATATATATATATATATATATATATATATATATATATATATATATATATATATATATATATATATATAACTTTTCTTTGTACTGTGTACCTTCAATTTTGAAATATTTCTTGACGAGAATTTCTCCATCACTCTAATTAATATTCATCCAAAATTTTCAATCTTTGTACCAACTTCCTAATCCCCATATTGCAATTTCAAAGGCACAAAGTAATTTATTAAGAATAATTGAGAAAATATAACATATTAATATTCTCATATTCAGTGTAGACCATACCCGTGAAAAACTGGCTACGACCAATGGGATCATTGGCTCAAGAGTACCGGTAAAAAATTAGCAAAGACAAGATAAAACATAACAAGACAAGGGACATAATAACACAAGGCATGATGTGACAAAATGAACATCAAAAATAAAATATAAACCAATGAAATTAAAAACAATCATAAAGGCCCAGGCATAATAAAATATATGTAACAAATTTAGAAAAACTACGACAAGCATAAGCATTGGGGCCTTGACGGACACATTAAGGCGCTTGAAAATGCCCAAATCCCCAAATAACTCAGGAGCTTCCTTTTTTCTCTCGTCGACACAAAGTTGTCATCATCATTGTTATCATCATCATTCCTATATATTTTGCTCACAAAATGTATAATTAGAGTTAGGGGACGGTTTGAAGAAGGCATATATACCATACCCTTGAAAAGGAGATTACGACTAATAAGATCCTCAACTCGAGAAAACATCCATATGCAAATGCAAATAAAGACAAGACATGATAAGACAAGACAAATATTAAGGTCAAATCCATATACCACAAAAATATAAAAGCAATCATAAAACCTAAATAATAAAGAAGGAATGATGTATATATTGATTTCTAGGGCACGAGTTCTGCGTTTAGTTGATATTATACTAGTCGGGTCCTTATAGAGAAGCAACTTGATCATTTTCTTGCTACCCTTATGTTTCCTTTGGCAACCGTACGTGATGTTCTCAATTGTTTTCATAGATGCGCACAAGGTCTTTCTTTGCACATATTTAAACTACTTTAATCTACTTCCATCTTATACTCATATATCTTCTTAACTGGTCAATAAGATATAACAGTCTGACAGACTGCAACTCAGTAAAATAACTTTAATCTATTCAAAAGTATTTTATCACTCAACACCCCAATAATTATTTTCCATTTAATCCATCAAATTTAAATACAATGCAATACATCATCAATCAACACAAACTACAAGTTTTTTATTGCTTTAGTATGAGATTCCACTTAGGAATTTGAAAAAATTAACAACCAATTTTCATGAGTCTACTTTTAATTGACAAGCATAAACAAGATATAAAATGTTCTACCTAACAAAGTGGCCTAATGAGACAATTTCCACATTATTGATCCATCATGTTGGTAATTTAATAGGTAATAAAGGATCCCCTTTTTTTTCATGGGCTTTTTCACAATTTATAATTATACCTAAAATTGCACATTTTATTTCAATTAGTCCAAGTACATTTTCCTCCTCTTCCTATATACCCAATATATATATGTATTCCTCCACTTAAACCCACTAGGGAAGAAAAACATTCTAAACACCCAAAAAAAGTTTTTACAAAAAAAAGCCAAGATGGAGTGGAGAAAATGTTATTTAGACTTGATATTGGTTCCTTTAGGGTTTTTTTGTATGATCGCATATCATGTATGGCTTTGGCATAGGGTTCGAACCCAGCCGTTAACGACTATTATAGGTACTAATTCTAATGCAAGAAGATATTGGGTAACGGCTATTGTAAAGGTACGTAATATAAATCTTTAATTTGGTGTGTTAGGCTGTTAGCTAATTCAAATTTGATTGAAGCCAATTTGCGTGCATTATGATTGTGACTTATGATTCTTTTGTTTCAGATTATAACGAAATATATAGTTATATGATGACTCACGATAACTATGTGCACAATGCATCTTCTTTATGTGAAGTTGCACATGATATTGCACACAGTCGATCACCCCAAATTCACCCGATAGAAGTCACTTAATGAGATTAATCGGAGAAATAAAATATTTTATGGATGATCATGATTATATGTGCATACTATTTTTCTTAAAGAAATTTATGACTAGGTTATATCATGGATTGAAGATTTTTATTCCAAGGTGTTTTTAGTTAAAAAACAATGACAAAAAATAGTTTATTGGTAATTTGGAAGCAAAGAATTTTGCTCTTTTTATAAACAAACTAATAATATATACTTCTATTCATTATTCATTGAGCATACAACCTTATTAAATAACTAGTTAAACCATTAATTTTAAACTGATGATTGAAACTCAAAAATATGTTATATTTTATATACTCTATATGAACAATATTTTCGCACTAAGGTAAACAAAAAAACAACTTCAATACGTAATAATCTAAAAAATTATTTTATAGATATATGTTCGTAATATTACATAAGGTTGTGTTTAGAAATCAGTAAATAATTTTAAATTGTAAATTTCAATTCTGAAATAATAAATGAAGAAATTAAGCATGACAAGATTGAGAAATTCATTTTCAAATTTTCAACTTAAACTACTTTAAAACAGTAATAAAATAAATTCAAATTCAAATTTAAACTTATTAATTAATTTGTCAAACACTGAATTTAAACCAATTTTAGAATTCCAAATAAAATTATAATTCTCAAATAAGCATAAAAAAATTAATTAAGTTTTAATTATGACCAATGGCACATCAAATATGTGCATCAAGGAAGATGATTACCGTGAAAGAAATCACTTTTTTCATTAATGCTTATCATGATTTTGCTATAAATTAATCTCGTGTCTCAAAAAATGGAATTTTCATGCATAATTAATTTACCATTTAATTGTGGAATAAAAATGCAATATATTCAAAGAAAATGAATATCTTAAGAAAAAATGAATATCTCAAATGAATAAAACGCGTACACGAAATAATACTCATATCCTTTTAAGAAAAAACTCATTTTTCTTTTTTTTTTTCTTTTTTTCTCAATTTTCTTTTTAATATGTCCCATTTTGAATTTTTTTTTTATTTTTGACATAATTCAAATTTTTTCTTTAATTTTTATCATATCTAATTTACCTTTTCATTTTCACGTTCTCATTAAATATATCCTTTTATCACTTTTTTAAATTTTTATACTTGAGTTATATATTTGGAACAGACAGATTATATGTACATATATACATAGTAAAGCGTATAAATAGCATAAAGGGTGTATAATTAAGATGACACGGCCAACTCATACCCTTCTGTCCTAATGAATTTTCTTTAATTTCAAACACCACTCTACTATTTTCAATTTCAATATTTTCTCTCGTAATTCTAAACATTTTACGGTCCGTTTGGTAGGTGGTAATAAATCGCGGTAATGGGAACGAAAAACTAGTGTAATTTTAGTTAAAAATCTCTTTGCAACCTTGATGGCCATGCTCGACAATCTTCAATCATCTCATTTTGTTCATAAAATTAATTCCAATGCATTACTAATGGGAGAAATGGTATTAGGTGGTAATGAAAATTTGTGAACAAAAAAACCTTTTTTGTGATTAAAGTTTCATTACCATAGGAATGACATGAAAGTTTTAATGAAATTTTACACTATAATTCATTCTCATTACCACCATTTAATACTACTAACCAAACGGGCTGTTAGTACTTTCCCACTATATATTCAATTCTTTAATCTCCGTATTATTTTTAAATAAAATAAATTAAATAGAACAGATGGAGTACTTGTTTAAATAAGCACGTAAGAATGGTGGTGGTGATAACAACCTAGTGATTGTTTACACGCAAATTTCATGGATTATGGTAACAAATATTGTTTAGGTCTAGAAAACAATTTATTTTAAGCTAAGCTAAATGCATCATTCTTTCAGTTATATTTATGTTAGGCTATTAATGATAATAATAACAATAATAAGTTGTTATTAGTGCTCACGTAATATATACATTCTTAGACTACGTACCCACTTAATTTGAAAGTCCAAGCAATTACTAAAAAAATTTCTTTTATAAATTTATTACATATCATCATCATACCCAGTATATTCCGCTCATAAAAAACTATGATTAAAGTCTGAAGAAGAAAGAAAGGCGGCAACTCATACCCATAAAGTAGAGCACGGCCAAAGAGTCTCCTAACTTGCATTGAGAAAAATTTATTACATAGAATAAGTATAAGATACGTCTATATTGATACTGCCTCCAAGTCTTTTTTATTGTCACATTTTCTTATTTGGCAAATTCATATCAATTGTTACATTTCCTTTTTTGTCAATCTTTTTTTACCTAAGTACTCCATGTTCACACAAGTAATGTCCAAAATAATGAGACAATAAAAAAGACTTGGAGGGAGTATTATATAATAATAATTAAAAATATAGAGGTTCATTTTTGTTATTTTGCACCCATTAAAAGTCAGAATCAACCCTTATAAAACGAGTCTATTTCTATTGTTTTACCTAAAATCTATAAAATATAGAAAAAAAATAATATCTGAATAAGTCGTTTGACCACCAGAAAGTACACCTCTAAAATGTAGACACAAACAATCTAGTAGACCTCCAATTATAAATAGAAGGCAACATAAAAATAATAATGGTACGGTTCAGCAAATAAAAGTGCAACATGACTCATCCAATCTTAATATGTTCATCTTTACATTATCACTTCTCCACATACTTATTGGTTATTTTTTTACTTTATTTATATTTATATGTAATAAAAATGAACCATAATTAATTAATTATCTCTAGCTCATAATGGTTATCGATCACGTCACGTAATTGCATTATCTTTCTATTTTCACCCTTTTTTAATTTAATCCACGGGCATATTAATATTGCACCAAAACTAGATATTTTTACTCCTATATTATTTAATTTGTATCATTTGCTATTTTAGTCTGTTTCACTTAATTTGTATTATTTTTATTTTTGGACAATGGTCCACCACTTTCTTTTAATCTCATCCATTCATTTTAATTCTCTATTAATTTCATCCACACAGTTTATTCTCTCTCTATTTATTACAATTTTATACTTTTTTTTAAAACTACTTATTTTCTCTTTACTTTAATCCTTTCAGGACAAAGGAAGTAATCTATTTATTTTGATCTCTTCTTTATACTTTAAGATAGTTCTTATTGTGAAATGTCTCATTATTATCTTTAATTCTCTATAATTATTTAATGCGCAATCACATATATAGATTATTTTTCAATACGTACTTATATCTTTTGACCTACTCTTTGTCCTTTAAAATAACCAAACTTTCTATTTTCGTCCCATTTTTAACATTGGATATTTCTTTTTATGAAATGTTCTCATTATTCTCTTTAATTCTCAAAAATCATCTCCGTCATTTTATAATTAACAAACAATTTATATGTTTCAGCTCATCTGATATGACTCTATCTCACAATTAGACGGATTCCTATAATTAGTCTAATTCTCTAAGGAATCATTTTAAAATTGTAACATGATCACGTTAAGGTTATAAGTAATCACTTTAAAACTATAAAACACGACCACTTTGTAATTTTAAATGATCACTTATAAAGACTACTTTAATGTTATAAGAGATCACATTAAAATAATAAATATATATTAAACCAGCCTAATGGAGACGATCTCAATTTAGAATGTCAAGGAACCAACTCAACCAAAAGCTTAAGCTGATGGTTGAGGCCCCAGGATATGTTATACGCTCTAACACTTCCTTACACGAGAGTCCATAGGGCTAGAAGTGTGGATGCGCATAAGCATTGAATATTCCACTTTAAATGAGGGGCGTTTGAGATTCGAACCTGTAACCTTTTTATCACATTGGTTTCCGATACCATATCATGGAACCAAACTCAACCAAAAATGAGGGCTAGAATTTGCATGTATTTATATGATGCATGCATGAAATTAATTAATGTCGAGCTGGACACTCTTTGATCGCACTCTCCTATATGGGTATGAGTTGTCGTTGTTCTTCCCTCTCAGACCCTGATCATAGCTTTCTATGAGCGGAATACACTGGGTATGGAGATGATG
The DNA here is from genome assembly GCA_019776075.1 of Amaranthus palmeri. Lineage (NCBI taxonomy): Eukaryota > Viridiplantae > Streptophyta > Magnoliopsida > Caryophyllales > Amaranthaceae > Amaranthus > Amaranthus palmeri. The sequence goes on from JAAKBH010000278.1 coordinate 811,232, forward strand.
ATCATGAAATTAATTAATGGTGTACATATATACATGCAGGACAATGAAAAGAAGAACATCCTAGCCGTCCAAACCATAAGGAACACAATCATGGGATCAACCCTAATGGCCACTACTTCCATCCTTCTATGCTCAGGTTTAGCAGCCATTTTAAGTAGTACTTACAGCATAAAAAAGCCCCTAAACGACACCGTTTATGGAGCCCATGGAGAATTTATGATGGCCATAAAATATGTGACATTACTCCTAATATTTTTATTTTCCTTTGTGTGTCACTCTTTATCAATTAGATTTATAAACCAAGTTAATTTTCTCATAAATACCCCCCAACAAGATTTAATTAATGCTAAAATTTCACCTTTTTATGTTTGTGAATTATTAGAAAAAGGTTTTATTTTAAATACGGTTGGAAATAGGCTTTTTTATGCTGCTCTCCCTCTTCTGCTTTGGATTTTTGGACCCGTTCTTGTTTTTCTTTCTTCTCTTGCCTTTTTACCTTTGCTTTATAATCTTGACCTCGTCTTTCCCTCTCATTTCGATAAAGGGGATCACCCCGATTTTTTGTCTGTTGCTTGAATCGTTTTATTTTGTTTCGATGTGAGTAAGCTCGAGAATCTCTATAGAGACATCAATCTTGTAGTTCGCGAGAATTCAGACTCTATCACGAGGAGAATACGAGAAGAATTAATCTAGCTTTCTAAGTTTGATATTATCTCGGGAAATGATTATTGTATAATCTGTAATATATAAGAATATTTGAAATTGTTGGAGATTAATTGAGTTTTCGTATGTTCCTTTAGTTAATTTTATGATTTTTCATGAGGACAAAAGGAAAAGATACTGACTTATATTATAATCTCATCTATTTCTCTAGTTTTAATATAATCTCGAAAAATGTTTATTATAATGATCCATTTATATATGTAATCTATAACATATAAGCACATTTGAATTGTTTCAGTTTTATTGAGTTTTCGTATGTTTCTTTAATTAGTATTATGATTTTTCACGAGGATAAAAAGATCAGATTCTAATTCATGATTTTCATTTAGCATTCTATTTTTGATATTATCTCGGGATATGAATAATATATTGATTTATTTATATATGTAATATATAATATATAAGGACATAAAAATTGTTTCAGATTAATTGAGTTTTTGCATGTTATATATTTTAATTAATATTATGATTTTAAAGGCATGCTTGTCTATAATTGTAAATCCATTTTAAAATCGAGTCCAATCGAATTCGATAACAAGATCGAATAAATCTCAAATTATCGAATCTATTTTGAACATCTTTAAGACTAGCTAACATCAAGAAGTAATTCCATCCGCGATTGTCTTTAGATTCATTGTCGGTCCCAAGCCCGCAGATAAGAGAAATGTTTTTTGTTCATCAAATCATTCACCCTTTTATTGTAAGTGTTTCTTCTTCCGTTCATAAAACTTAAATCCTATCTCGAGCATGAACCATTACATGGTTCCATCGAACCAGACCTTTCTTGAAACGAGGGCTATAACAATCTATTCTCGCAATTATACATGAACATTTACTATGATCTTCGAGTCTTGTATCATCGAATAATTGATAAAACTCATCCTTCGAAAATATTTACGAAAATCATCAAATAAATACATGATTGCAACTCGAATGCGGATATAATAATCAAAAATGGCGTAGTTCTTCAACACGACGAATCAATAAGAACTATTATCAAGTGAAGTATCAACGAAACTTTACATCGAAGATTCATCCGAAAAATTAACATAAACCCTAGCTTTCCTTTAAGATGATCCTCAAAATGCAAGCTGCTCATCATCACTCTCATCTGGGAAAGTCACACATTTGTACACTTTGCACTTTAGGCACAATGTGTATCCAGTCTGCAACCGAAGGTCGATTCGAGAGTTACAATAACGAACTTGAGTATACGCAAAAATAAAGCCGTATTGTATTAGTCGAACATATAGGTGAAAAAACTATGTAAAATTATGAGTGGTATAGAAAAATCTATTACTCTCTGTAACACCCCGGTCTGTCGGACCACCGGTGACTACTAGAGACTGTAAACTGGCCCACATACCAACACAAGTCTCTTTTCAGTGTACTTTGGCTTTAATTGTGCACAACTAGGAAATATTCTCAGGTGATCACCATTCTAAGATTGCTTTCCACCAAGCACGCTTAATTGTGAAATTCTTAGCAAATGGACGACCGTGAAAAGAAGATGCACCTTGTTGGTATCAGTAGTTTATCAATCTTTTTTAAAGCTAAATCCGAGTATCACACTCTCTTACTACATCTTTTCTACTTCGCTCGCTTCCCCCGCATACATTACATTACATTGCCCCAATTCCACTAATGTGGCTCCTATAGTCCAATCAGGTGTACATAACCTTACCCTTGTATTCGCTCCCTTCCCCCGCATATCCTAATATTTCCTTACTAATGGGATGTTAATATTGTCAACTGACAACATTCAATTTTATGTATAAAATCATATACCCATAGGCCCTACATGTTTATACATGTGCTGGTTAAGTTAGTAAGAGTTTTGCTATGTGGCGGTATTAACACGGATTCAAACCTCGTTAAGGACATTTTTTTAAAAATATTATTGACATCATATGATTTTGTTTCAGGTTAACCCAACATGGTAGAATTGCAACATATACTATATTACTTACCGCTTTGCAGGTTGGACATCTTCGGTAGATTCGATTTGTTGGAGATTTAACATTCGTTTTTTGTCCATTGCAGAAATCACAAAGCAGCCATCCTCTTCCATTGCAAGGTTCGCAAGAAATTCCTACTTTTTCCTCCTATCATTTTGGTTTAGAAAAATAAGAAAATAATAGGATATGCTGATCGCAAACTAGAGACAAATATTGAATTATTGTAAAATATAAAATCTAGCAATCTAATGGCAGATAATTAAAAATTAATCTAAAGGTGAGATTATTCGCAGCGGATGGATAAAAAGTTAGATTATTATTGTCAATTTTTCCTTTTTCAAAAGCCAATTCGAAAATGAAGCCTTACAATAAATTTGCTATAAAAGACACAAAAGGAAAGAGTAGCAAGAGCTCATTAAAAGTCTGCACCGGAAGATTCTTTTTCTAACAAAGTACAAAGTGTTAGAGTATATAACATATCATAGAGCTTTAACCATGAGCTTTAAGTTTTTGGTCGAGTTGGTTTCTTGACATGGTATCAGAAGCCAACGTGACAAGAGGTCACAGGTTTGAATTTCAACCACCCCTCATTTAAAGTGAAATATCCAACGTCAGGTATGACGAAGAGGAAGACATGTGTTGTATTCACATAAAGGGCTGGCTCTGGTGTGAGGGGCATGTTACAGTATATACTGGAGCCTAAACCATAAACTTAAGCTTTTGGCCGGTGTATAAACAAAATGACTCAAAAAACTAGTTTTACTATTACTTCAGCAACCAAGTTCTAATACATACAGAAACAGAGTAAAGTGTAAACTAAAAGAACCAACAAATAAAGGTTTTAACTGCTATTATCTTAGCCAAAACATGTCTTTGAAACTATGTAAACCTACAGGTAGCCGGACTCCAGCACGGCAGCGTAAGAACCTCGCCAGCTATGGATCCTATCCTCGTACATGGTGATGCTGCTATATACGCCATCAAGGCAGGGCCGGCCCTAAGCAAAGGCAAGGCGTGCCTACGCCCAGGGCATCTAAAAAATTTTAGTTTTCCATTAGTGCTAAAGTTCGAACTTTTTCTATGTATACAGTAGTTTAGGGACTCATAAATGATCTTTGGCCCCGAGCCCCTAAAAACCCTAGAGTTGGCGCTGCATCAAGGTAAGTTGTCTAAGGCTAAGCTATACTGAAGTATTTGATTAAATTCCTAAAATAACTTAATCAAACCGTCAATGATGATGCATTTAAATGAAATTTATGAAGAAAATGAGATGATTGGTGTTGGACAAGCATGACCATCAAACTAGCAAGAGAATTTTCAACCAAAATTACACTAGTTTCCATTTCCATTACCACCATTTAATACCACCTATCAAACAGGCCGTTAGAGATTTAACAAACGAAAGCTCTCAAGTTGTGTTCTTTCACCATGATTTTACCCACAAGTTAACATCCACTAACATTGCAATAAATTGATGAAATAACCAAAAAATTATGGTTTGATCTTATTCTGCTGAGATTATTTTTCACTTGATGATTTTAAATGAATAAACCGAATGTCGTAAGTAACAATGGACTAGAGGACAACTATTGGTGACCAGTAATGAGTACTTAGAACTATTTCAGTCCAAAGAAAAAATGAGTCACGCCTAAACTGATAAAAACATAGCCTTGTAAACACCACAGCTAGAAGCATTCAAAACAAACCCGACAACTCGATATTTACCCGATCTTTTGACTGATCCCGACTTGACCGACTTCAAAATGAATTTTAAGACACAAGTCTCGATTTTAAGACCTGAAACACCTAACTCGAAATCGACTCGATGATCCGAATGAACACTTCCACAGCTAGCCAAAACCCACAAGACAGATTGAATCAAACCCACGTTACAAATTCTACTATATTAGTCCCCCACCAACAATCATAATTTGTTGTAGGACATTTGATGATGATCACATATGGTACCACAGCAAGGAGAAACAGAATGTGATCAAGACTCGAATATAGTTCCATTGAATTTTATCAAAATTTGTAAGCAGCTCAAGCATTGAGGTTAAGCATTTCAAGTAGTCATTTATACCCACAATTTCACTACTATCAAAAACATCTTTGTTAACAAATTATCGCCAACAAGGGTAAGGTTTATCAACCCAAAGAACCTCATCCCATGGGCGAACCGCTTAATGGCATCGGGATAATAAAGTGTTGTTTGTTGTAATAAGTTGGGGACAACATGCCCTTAGTCAAGACTCGGGTGATTTTAGGCGCATTCCGGATTTCCAACCGCTTAGAACCTAGAATACAAGGCATATAACAAACTCCTTATAGTCATCTGCCAAGTATAGCTCAACTGGTGATGTGTTCCTATAATATTATTGGTTAGGGTTCGAAACCCTATAAATGTTCAAAATTTGCGAAAATTTTAGTCTCTATTTCATCATTAATGGTTGCGAACACCTCAATTTACTAAACATCAATAAGTAAATAGGGCCTCAACACTCTTTGCTCTGCCCTGCCCTAAGTCTATTGAATCAAACCCTAATCAAACATCATGAGTTTTGCATAGCATTATACTATACCCTTATATTAATCTCCAATTAAGTTTCAAAAAAAGTACAATTTCAAACAAACACCATCATCCACAAGTTACTTCAAATTTCACTTATTTGATCATAATTTATACAAGAAAAAATTACCGTGAATAATACAACCTTTTATTAATTTTCCTACAATAATATCAACCATTGATTAACCATGAACAGAATAATACTTCTACAACTTAGGGTATTTTCTTAGAATAATACCAACTTTGGTTTAAACTAATTGCCAAATTTTTTCATCTTATAATCACCTATAGTTTGTTTTTTAAAATTCGTATTTCATGATTAATCAATGGTTGGTATTATTGTAGGGAAATTAACAAAAAGTTGTATTATTTACGGTAATTTTTCCAATAAACAAAGCTAATTCAATTGTTTAAAACCTAAAAATACAAAAACAAATGGAGTACCTGTTGTTCTACTTGCTGAGCAGTTGAGCAAAAAGCAGGCTTTAATGCAACCCTTTTTACAGAATTAGATGATGGTGGAAATTTTGATGAAGAATTGAAGTTGATAGTTGGTATAAGACCTGCCATTGTTAATGTCATCATTTTCTTCAAGAACTTTCATCTAATACAACTACCAAACAACTCCATATAATCTTCACATATAACCCATCAAAAATCACCCTTCTTCTTCACCATTATTCACAACTTTGCCACTCCTTTTTTCTTTTTTTTTTTTTTTTTTTTTTTTTTTTTGAGATATGCCACTCTTTTTACACCATACAATTTATAAAATTCAATTTAATATTTTTCAAATAAGCCAATTTTATAAGAGATGGTCTTACCCTGAGACTAGATTACTTATACAACGATTAATTCAATCAGCGTGATTTTAATTTTTTACATTACACAATCACCAAGTTGATTAATTTAAAGTTGATATTTTTAAATCAAAATTGATACTTTAAAAGGTTATAAGTTATAACAGATCATTTATAATCTATCAAACTTAATTCCTTCAAAAATAATTTGCGAATCACAGACTTAAAGTTTAGCATTTTTTTGAATTAAGATTTTAATTTATATTTCTTGCGAATTACAACTACTAAAGTATTAAAGTCTACAATATTAAGTTCAAACACAAAATTCAGACCATTTTGGTGGTCGAAATTTTAGGTTAAGTGGTCGAAATTCTGTAATTCACAATAATTCAAAACTTTAAAACTACAATTCACATATTATTCTTACTTCAACTTATCGAGGTGTTCATTCGGGTCATCGGGTTGATTTCAGGTGAGGTGTTTCGGGTCGGTTCAAAATCGGGTTTAGCGTTCACATTGGTTTTTATATAATTGTAAATCCATTTTTAAGTCGGATCTAATCGAATTCGATTATAAAGTCGGGTGTCCCGGGTAATCGAATATGTTTTGAACATCTGTGACCATAAATTTGTGAATCATGATCAACCCAATAGAACTAGTCACACCACGAGAATCAATATATTTAAGAAAACTCCATATATAAAAAAAAAAACTTAAAATTCTCTCACCTCCCCTTCTTTCCTCCATGGAAGCTCAAAAAAGACTAATTTTCCCTCTTCTTTATCTGACCACTCTTCTTCCATTCTCAATTCTCGGTCTTCGATTTTTCCCTCAAGATTCAAACCCTTGCAACCTAAAAACCCTACCAGATCCACACTCTTTACGATCCGATCAATTAACGGTCCTCATAAACGGGTATTCGGACTCCAGAATCTCTCTCTTAACCACAATCGTCGGATCCTACGCTGCTTCACCATTAGTCGCATCTGTCGTCGTTCTTTGGGGGAATCCATTAACGCCGATAGAAACCCTAAATTCTCTCTCCTTAAACTTATCACTCCTCTACTCCTCAGGTGCATCTGTTACTCTGCACCGTCAACAATCCAACAGTTTAAACTCAAGGTTTCTCCCTCGCCGTTGGATCAAGACACGTGGAGTTCTCATATGCGACGATGATGTTGAGGTAGACCGCAAATCAATGGAGTTTAGTTTCAGAATTTGGCAGGTTAATCAGGACCGTTTGATTGGATTATTCGGAAGATCGCATGGTCTAGATTTAAAGCGGAAAGAGTGGATCTACACCGTTCATCAGGATAAATATTCTATTGTGTTGACCAAATTTATGATTTTAAATGTGGAGTATTTGTATTTATATAGTTGTGGTAGTGAGGGGTTGGAAAGTAAATTTATGAAATTGAGGGGTATTGTTGATAATATGCATAATTGTGAGGACATTTTGATGAATTTTGTTATTTCCGATGCGGTCGGGCAAGGCCCGATTCTTGTCGGGGCGGGCCGGGTTCGAGATTGGGGTGATCCAAGAAATGAAGTGATGATTGGGAAGAGAGAAAAAGAAGTAGATGTTGGATTGAGTAGTATAAAAAGAGGGCTTGGAGAACATAGAAAGAAAAGAGGGGAATGTATAAGAGAATTTCATAGGGTTTTGGGTAGGATGCCATTGAGGTATAGTTATGGGAAGGTAGTTAATTCTGTTAGTGAACAAGGGTTATGTGACAAAAATGGAAAGTTGGTTCCTTGTGATCAACAAATTCTTGAATAAATCGAGTATGATAGACCCTGATCATAGTTTTTTATGAGCGAGATATACTGGGTATGATGATGATGAATGAATGATGAAAATATAATATCGTACTTTTATTAAAGAATGTAGTGAAATCCAAAGAAGAAATTGTTAACGAAGAAATTTGTAGTGTATGACATTGTGTGTTTTGCTTTCCGTGAGGGAAAAACACCTTGATGTTTTGTGAATTAACTTGTTATAATACTTTTTTATGAAAATCAACTCATAATACAAATTATGTTTTGTTTAAGTAACGATAGATTCTTCTTGGATATCAAAGGATTAAGAAATTTGACAACTGATTTTTGGGGGTATTTTAGTTAGTTCAACTTGCTAATAGTATTAGTAATCAACCCTAGTTTTTACTAATTGAACAAAAGTTATGCTTTGACTTAAATTTAAGATATTTGCGTTTTGACTCACTTAGCATATTTCTTATATTAATGGGTAGCCTAAGAGAAAATGAAAATTGTATGAGTATCAAATCTAAGATTTCACATAAAAAAAGTGATATTCTCTATAGCGAAACAAAAGTTGATTTTCATATATTTCTTAGATAACCGTCATTTCATCAAGGGCTAACAAAATTGAGTTTTATGTAAAGATAGAACTAAAAAGTGTTGCATTTTTAATTGTGTAAGTTTCGATCCTTCTAAAACAAAACAAAGATACAACTATAGATTTGAAAAAAAGGATTGTGACATACCTAATGGTGTTCATTCCAATAATTAGTTTAATTTTAAAAGAGTGTTAATCATTTTCAGATATTGTTTAGATTAGTTAATTGTCGGGTTACTGAACAAATCAAACTCGATTCGAATCAGATATTAGATTAAGTATTTGAGTGATTGGGTTGACATCAATATCTTTGCTTCACTCTTTACTTTTACCTTTATTTTTAATTATATGTATGTATTCTACTTATCAAATCTGTAAGTTGCAGGTTTCTCTGAAGACCCTTTTCAAGCTGAGGGACTCTTTGATGACATTTTCCTATATGGGTATTAGTAGCCGTTGTTCTTCCCTCTATAGACCTTAATTATAGTTTTCTATGAACAGGATACACTAAATATGATAATGATGATGATGGTGGTTGACATCAATACGATGTCGGTTGAAGTCGAAGTCAACAGTGAACATCTTAAAATCTTTCAATTCAATTTGAGCTATGTAACAAATTCAAATGAATAAAGAAACATATTTTCCACAAAACTTTCACTTGCAATATATTTTCCAAAAAACTTTCACTTGAGCATTTTTTTTTAAATTATACGTGAAAAATTTAAATATTACTACCAATTTTATGAAACAAAAGGAATAATAATTATAGAATTGGATATTCCTAAATCCTAAATATTAGCAATATTGTCTCCTGCTTATCCCCCGTGCACATGAAGAGTGACGCTATGAAACCCTTCCTAGAAGGTGGGCATTGCGTTCACACTAATGCAATGATAGGGAGCTAAGCTAGAAACCTTAGGGTTACAGGTCCCTTGTACCCCGATTTTCGTATGGGCAATAAAAAAATCTTTTCTTAAAAAAAAAATATTAGCAATATTTAGTATTAAATAATGCCCAAAATTTTTGTTGTCTTACTAGGTCAAGGCTTGAATATAAAAACATATCCATATATCTTCTCCATTTCCCATCTATTGGGTCCATTAAACCAGAGGCAAACCACTTCTTCGGCCACCCCAAAATTTTAAGGTATGTACTTCATTTTTATAGTAACTACAAAAATTCTATAAATTAGTTGTATAAAACCTAATTATATTCCTAATTCCTCTAATCAATTGATCATGGAGGATTATATCATGACTATTCATGAGCCAATAAATTTACTGCTCAGTCCGTTTCTTTTACTTTGCTATAGTTTTGATTTCTTTCATTTTAATCCGCACTAAATTTCTTTTTAATATTATTCATTCAATTTAAATGATCGTACCAGTTTTTAATGGTCAATTTCTTTCGCATCGAAAAAAGAGTAGAAGATGTTTGACTTTTTAGGAAATAGTCAAAGCTAAGGTTCATATAATCATCAACTAGTATTCAAAACTAATACTTCATTTGGATTGATTACTTCTGTTTTTGATCAACTTAAAAGATGTTTAGCATTGTATTTGTTAAATCAATTTTATATAGAAAATTAAATTTTGAATCATACAAATATGATTTAGAAATTATTAACTAAAAAATTTGAAATTTATAGTGAATCACAAATAAAATTTAGTATAATATTTTTTATTTTGTTTGCTAAATAGTCTTGTATATTATTATTTCATTGTAGAATGTCCCATGGAAATTTCATGAACAATGAAAATAGGCATCATTTCCATTAGTAAAAGAGTAAGAAAAACTTGATTTTTTCATGAGTTGTCCTATTCAATTGTTGTAGGATATATTTTTAATATTATATTATCTCGAGACAACGTTACCACTCATATCCTCTTATGTAGGGATTTTTCTATTTGGGGTAAAATCGACCGCTTTCCTCTAGTTCTCCATGTGAAGAGAGTACGGTATATCCGTCAACTTCCCTCATCCAGACCCTGCTCTCAAGTGTGATATTGGGTATGATGATGATATGTTTTTTTATATTATACACAAATTCAAAAACAAAAGGAATTTTTATTTTTCTAAAAAATATTAAAGCCCCAACTAGCATGCATATATTTCCTCTATTTTATAATACTTACTACTGATAGTGACATTTTCCTACATAATATGTCACACTCAATCGCAACAGAAAAAGTAGAAAATATAGCATGGCATCTAATTCCATGTTATCCAAAAAAAAATCCATAGACAACTTGTGTAGTTGTGTGAATAGTAAATTTGATATTGATGTTTGGAATTGGAGGAAAGTTATGGGAATAGCCCAAAAGTGCTAAGATTCGTTTTCTGTGCATTATCTGAATAGGGACTCGTAACCTACTTCATTCATCCTTCATTAAATTTTACTACCCCTCTGTCCTGTATAGCATAATTCGTTAGTTAATTTGCATTTTGAATTCGTAATTTATTCTAAAGAAATTAGTAAATTATGTTATAACGATCTTATATAATTTACCATATTTTTTATTTTAATCTTTCTTAATAAATTACCGTTAATATCGAACAAATGAAGTATATTTTAAGACTTCATCTTTTTGGAAAAAAATGGTGCAATATAAAAAATAGAAATCATATCCATAACAGTAATTTGCCTTCAAAAAATACTGTTTCTTCAAGATATCCGCTGCAAACATTGTTTTAAAGATATTAATGGAGTTATAAAAAAAATTTTACTTTTGAGTTTTGGAGAAAAAGTATAACATCAATTGTTGTGGGAGACGGTCCTTTCGAGAGAGACGTTAAATATAGCCCAATCAATGTAAATTAAAGACAAAATAAGAATGTGGGCTTCTTGTTTTGATGTCGTTTTTTTGAGTATAAAAAAAATTGTCTTTAAAGGGCTGATTAGCTGGATCCCATCCGCACGTGAAGGCGCTGAAATTCATGATTAGTTAAGCTACACACTTTATATGTAATTTTTGTCTTTTATTAGTATTAATTCGTAATTTGGAAAATTAGTGTTCAGATATGAAAACTTGTCGAAATAGATTATAAAATATTTTTTTTGGCTGAATTCAAAATAATTATTTTAAACATATATATATACTATGATTTTTTTAAAAAAATTTAATTGAATTTTTTGTGATAATTGCGCTATCATCGAGTTTGAGTCCTGGATTCTCCACTGTTTACCTGCATGTAGACCAAATCAATTCAACCGATCCAACATATCATAAATTTATTATTATTTTATCTTTATTATCATGAATAAAATAACTGAAAATATTACGTAATATTTTTCATTAAACTTAAAAATTAGTTTTTTGTATTATTTATTTTCTTATAAAAAAACTTTTAAGGCATAGTTATGGCATTGTGGAATAGTCACTTAGTGAAAGTAATTAAAAAGTAATGAATTAATAGTAGGTTTCAGCCCGAAAATATAACGAATCAGATTGATAGGACTTAAGTCGATTTGGGTCTCAGTCGGGTTTTCATGTCAGGTCAAGACTCAAGACGACGAGTACATTATCATAACATTTGCTGCTTTTTAGTAATAACAAAGAAGTTGTTTTACACTGCAGAATGCTATGGCCGGCAAAAATGATTTGAAGAAGATTTTAGCTTCTGAAGGTGTTGAGTACCTTGAATCTGCTAGTGGGAAGGTAATTCAACTATAATTGATACACTTAGCTTGAACAAAATCTTTGATTATCGATGACTACGTAACTTTTCATTATCATCTGATCTCACCTTTTTCAGTAATAATAAATTCAAAAAACGAAAATAATTAAAGCAGGATAAACATGATCATAAACAAAGATTTTTTTTCAAGTTAAATCACATTATATTTTCCTTTTTCATACGTAGGGTCTATCAATTTGGGGGATTATTTATGTACGCACATTTTTGTTTGCCTTCTCCTTGGAGGGGTACAAGCACAACCGTACGAGTAGAGATGCTTATTTGGGTAACTAAGACAAATTCGAGTCACGTGTTTAAGATCGGTTTAAAATTGGGTTTTGCATTCACATTGATTTTTACATAAATTGATTTTGAGGTCGGACCAAATCAAGTTCAGTTACAAGGTCAAGTATATCGAGTTATCAGGTCTGTATTAAACATATCTAGTTACAGGTGTATGTTAGCCACCTCCTCTCCCGGACCCCGACTTGTGCGGAATACTGGATTGACAACCAAACCAGCCGAAATAAATATATACCAATCTATGTAGTGAATCCAACTTTGTGAACTAGTGTTCTCTTGTATTTCTTATCACTGATTAGGTCCCTTGGAGTGTGATCGATGGGAAGACAATATGCCTATTCTTCTCGGCAAGCTGGTGCAAGCCGTGCAGAGCCTTTACACCTGATTTGGTAACACTTTACAACTCTGTAAAAGACAAGGGAGAAAAGCTAGAGGTAGTCTTCGTATCGAATGACCGAGATGAAAACTCGTACAGGGAACACCTCAAAACCATGCCATGGCTTGCGATTCCATTTGACTTGAATCGATATAAACGACTAGTTTGCCTCTTCAACATCGATCACATCCCAGCTCTTATATCCCTGAGTTCGGAAGGAAATAGTGTTGAAAATGACATCGTGGGAATGGTTGAAGATTATGGTGCTGATGCATTTCCATTCACAACCAAAAGAATAGGCGAATTAAAAGCTATGGATGAGAGAAAGCGAAGAGGTGGTGTAATTGAAGATCTTTTAGCACATTCAGGGAGGAACTATGTCATCTCCAGGGATGGGAGAAAGGTATGTTGATGTTTGATCCAACTCGATAATGCACCAAAACCCGACCGGAAAATGGTGGGTTAGAAACCCGACATTTAGAACCATCACCCGAGGAACGAAAAATGACTGAAAAAGTGAAAATAAATGGGTTAAACCTGACCATTACCCCAACAAGGCCATTTTAACTCATTTTTCCATTTTTGTCAATTCTTTCTTGATCGAAATTCGTAAAACATATTCTAGTCTATTTTTTGCATGTAGAATTTATATTTCTTCATTAATGCCTTAAACTCTATATAGTCTCTTTTATTAGAGAAGATTTTATAAAAGCAGAATATAATTATTAAAGTCTATGGCCTGTTGGATCGACCTAGCTTGACAAAACCATAAACAACCCAACTCAAAAATGACCCACCCAAAGTTAGCGTATCCCAAAAGCTACTCGATCAAAATGTAACCAATCCAAAGTTAACCAGACCCGGAAATTACCCCAATCAAAAATGACCCGGCTTGAAACTCATACACCCGACCGTTTTGACACGTCTAATCATGACCTTTCATCATTTCCCCCTCTCTTTGTTTAGAGGACAAGGCACCTAATCAAGACATGTGTGATTATTCATGCAGACATTGGTGTCAGACCTTAAGGGTAAGACAATAGGATTGTATTTTGGGGCACACTGGTGTCCTCCTGCTCGAAATTTCACAAGACAACTCAATGAGGCTTACACAGAGCTTGTAACCATCCGAAACCAACCATTTGATGTAATCTTAGTGTCAACAGATCGAGACCAAGAAGAATTTATCGGCAACTTATCTACCATGCCGTGGAAGGCCATTCCATACGAGGATAAAACCCGAAAAGACCTTAAACGAATCTTCAACATAAAAGGAATACCAACTCTTATACTTATTGGACCCGATGGTAAAATTATTGGCTCCAATGGAAGGGCTATCATCTCCATGTATGGTGCAATGGCGTTTCCATTCACAGAAACAAAGATTGCAAAAATCGAGGATGCTTTAAGGGAAGAAGGAGAAACATTGCCTAGTAAAGTCCAAGACCCGAAGCACATACATGAGCTAAAATTGGATATGGCAAAGGCTTATATTTGTGATGCTTGTAGAAAGCAAGGTAGGTTCTGGACTTTCTCCTGTACTGTCTGTGACTATGATCTTCATCCGACGTGTGTCGAAGAAACATTTTAGACCGGAAATATCATAGATATGCAAGTTTGAAGGGTGGCTCGATTATCTAAGTGTCGTTTTTCAAGGTCATGATATATATGCACAATTTCTGTGCAAGTGAACCTGCTGTAATATACTTCAATTCGTTAGTGACGGCCGCTCAGTAGGAATCTAATGATTCTATCAGAATTCCTATTTTCCTATGCTCCATTATGCACAACTATGGATATCGTGCCGTGCTGGGCTGCCAAAGTGTCATGCTAGTCATACATCGTGCCAAATCATACCGTGTCAGTTAGGGTCGTGCTTGGCCATCCAAGGTATAATCCTGGATACAATGCAGTGCTGTGCCTATCATGTCTCGTGCAAGTTGTGCCGTGAACAATGTCATGCTGTGAGCAATGTCGTGCTTTGCCTAAGGAGGGTAGTGTCTGGGAGGCCCACGTGCCAGATAATTTCTGTGTTTTATAGTGTACTTGCCTAATGGAATTGTATATTTGTATATCGCTACTACATCTGAATAGATCACAACATACTCCATCCATCCCTATAGGGTATGAATCGGTCCCCATCTTTTCAATGTTAAAGCGTTACACAAATTCTTGTGAGAGAAGGTCTCTTTGAGAGACCATCCCTAAACTGAACATGTTACAAACTCAAAGATACGTTGATTATTCTTAAGTCTAATACCACATCTCTACCACACTAATGTTATTAATAAAGTCTAATACTACACCTCACCTTTTAGAAACAAAGTTATAGAATTGGGTGTAGATAAAGTCTAATAATAACTATACGAATAAACGAGAGACAATTGAAGTCAGTCTTGTCGTACATACCGACCTAAGCCAAAAATAATTACCGGCTACCTTTAGAACATAGTCTTTGATGTAATTTTGCTAAACTAAGAGTACATACTAATATAATAGCTTTAAAGAACTAAATTTACGAAAGCGATAGATAACAACAATAATAATCCAAAATAAGGAAGCTTGGGGTCATTACGGGATCCTCCACGCACATGCCACAGTATTAAGATTCAAGAACAAGTATGGGATTATAAATAAGGGAAAAACAAACTTAATTGAGGCATTAGAATCTCATTAGGTGACAAGTTTGTGTACGATTATAATATAAAGCCTAATCAAGAAGAGACAAGAAAATAACCCTCGATGGTGTATCGTAAAGTTAAATAAACATATAACCTATAGTTCAGGTCTCTAGGATACTCAATACAACCTAACATACATCTTAAACTTGTACGAAATCAATAAGTAAACCAAATTAAATCCCTTTCGTAAATAAATTTATCTATCCTATTTCAATACTGATTCACCCCTACTTCTCTAGATTAGATTTAGTCGGACATAGTAATATAAACAAGCAAGATTATCAAGAAAGAACATATAACAAATGCAAAGAATTGAGTTGAACAATGAAAAGAAACTTACACAAAGTCACAAACTATAGTTTAATGTCAAATTAGGAGTGAGGGTTTGACGAAGCTCTTCAAATCTCAGTTATGAGCCGTAGACATGCCAAGCTGATGAAATTTCTTCAATAATCAACTTTTTCTTTTATGTACAAAGAAAGAAAGGACAATATTGTGAGTGATGCCCTTTAGAGTTTAGAGGAAAGCTTAGTTATTAGCTATGATTTGATTTTTGGTTTGGATTCGGTTATCAATATAAAAAAAACAACAAAACTTAAACTAAAGCGAATTTGGGGTGCTAATGGTTAAGAGCATGTGTCACAAATTGTACTAATAAAATGTGGTTTTATAGTTTGATTTGGTAATTACTATTGTTTCGTTTAGATTTGAATTGAAAAATGAATACCCGAATTTAGTTAATTTGATTTGGTTTTGCATCCAAAACCAAACCAAAAACCAACCATACACCTCTACACAATTTTATTTACAAAAAAAATGAACCGTAGAATCGTTTAGGCCATAATCCTAGGAAAATTGGTTTGAAAATTGAAATAAGCTTATGTTAGTTATCAGAGATCGAGATTCGAGTCTTACAGTAGAATAATTGCAGTCTATAATACTCTGAGCATGATGTTGGAAAGATAAGCGCCTTCTGGGTAAGACGGATCAATAGGATGATCACAAGCAGCTCCAGCTTGCCGTAAAACAGTCACTCTTCTGCCTGCCATTGCTGCTGCACCCTATAACAAGTAACACAGAAACTAATACATTATGAAATATTTTTGTAAAAGAAAATATAAATATATGCAATTTTTCAATCTAAAAGAAGCATTGTGTAATTTACAAAATTATGGAAGTACGGCATGTATTTTACTTTTTCTTTTCTTGTAAGCGGAACATTTTGTATTTTACCACCTTAATAAGATAAATAAAAGAACGAAGCAGAAGTCACTCAATCTTGACATAGAGAAAACACTGTAACTACTCATAGTGATTCAGTTGAAAAATGGGTATACAAATTTTGTTGCAACGTAAAAAGACGGAGTGCTTGCCTGGATTACGCGCAAGAACGTCCCACTTTGTGTCATAGCACCAGAACAAGAGCAAGTCATTAGGATACCGCCCTTCTTTGTCAATCTCATAGCTAGTGCATTTAAATTTCTGTACATTCCAGACGCATTTTGTAGAGCCTGTAATGAACAATAAAAAATACGTAGGATGCAGTCATTAAATCAACAATAAAGTCAAAAAACATTCGTAGCAACAATATGTCATTACTCAAATGGCTCTTCTGGTCTCCATGGGCGGGATTTGGGGGGTCAAATGTAAACAATCATACCCTTGTAAAAAAAAAGAGATTGTTTCCGATTCACTATTGATAGGAAATTATATCTACAACTTCAATTAATAAGAAGTGTAAATGATTTTTTTTTGATTTAATAAGTTACTTTATAATTCATTACAATTTTGACCAAAGAATCTTTGGCACCATCAATAATTAAACATTTGACACCTAGAATAAACAATTTAAAGGCCATCAAAAATGAAGTTGGGGCCAAAGAAAAATGTATTCACAAATAATGCTTATAAATTAAACGATAAAATATCAACTTGGCATTCCCTAAACTTCAGAGACAAGCCCACAATAAACTAAATAAATAACATTCTTATTACTCTTCAAAAAAACACCAAGGAGTCCATCAATGGCGATGATAGTTGTAATATGGATTCCATGGTGCATGTGGATCATTCCATGGTCGTCACGCATATGTTTTGGTTATGGATTTACAGTAAGCACAAAAATCTTTACAAGAAGGTCGCTATGTAGTTATACGGGCTATACATTGCACAATGGAAAAGCCGAGTATAATTCAATGAGAAGTGGATAGCTCATTCATTTTCCTTCCACTAGTTATTTTAACAAAAAATACAGGAGTTTTCCATGCAAGAAATCTGGAATGACATCCAACAAAACAAGATTATGGAGTTATAATAGTTTCTCAGGAAAGTCATAAGCATGACTTCACAAATAATAACTGGCGACCACATGTTTATTAACATGAGGCAAACTAACCTGAAGACTAGGAGGGGGAGGGAGGGAGGGAGAGAGAGAGGGAGAGAGAAGGAGGGGGAGAGAGAGAGAGCAAGGAGGACAAAAGGAGGCAGTGACGAACATGAAGGAAAATGATAAAAAGAGAAGGGAAGAAGATATTGTTTGAGTAACCTACGGATACTGAAGCGTGAGCCTAAAGGTGCCAAGAATGGTTAATAATCATGGCTTGAAGGAGCACACATGAAACAAGGTTATATGCAAGTATTAAAGTGATTTTAAGCAAAAAAACTAATGCAAACATTAGCATCATGATTTAAAGTGGTTCACTATTAATGAGGCTACAGCCACCATCCTAGGCTAGTGTATCATTATGTGTTTAAAGAAAAAAGAGCTTGAAAGTTCAATACAAAGTTGAAGGAATTGCATCAACTGGGATAAGTGTTTGTGTGAGCTATATTGCTTGGCTCTACATCTACAACATACATCAATACAACATATATAGGCAAAGGGGGAACTAGGGTATGTATTACTAAGCAGCATCATGTGACGAAAAAAGTCCAGGAGCATTCTGACCAGGCTGCTCGTTCGAGCAAGCTGGCCGCTCGTCCGAGCAGCTGGTCGGCTGGTCCCCAGCAGCTTCCTTCCATGTGATCCGTTTGGTCCCCTCGTTGCACCCAAAGCATCTTACAGTTATTTGTAGGTACTATTGCCTTGGTGATCAAGGCCAAATCCCTCATCAAAGCGATGTGTGTGTACTATTTCCAAGTACATGGATGTCCTTTACCTCTCATCAAAACATATGATCCCAAAATTCTACACCTCATTTGTCATGTAGTACATGACTTAAAGAGTATCAAGGCACTCAAGTCACACTCTTTCAGATACATTAAAGGAAGAGGAGGACAACAGAAAGAGGGCCATCAAGAGAGGGAGGAAAGTGATCTAAACACTAAAATAATAAACAACATTCTAGCACTCTTTAACTGACCTGCTTGCGAGGAGCCAATTTAGGAGGATCCAAGATGACAATATCCCAAGTCTCATTTCGAGCAGCAGCATTCTTCATAAAGTTGGTTGCATCTTGCTTTAAGAAGGATATTGCCTCAGCATTTAGGCCATTGATAGTAACATTATATTTTGCAAGCTCTAGAGCAGGCAGAGATGAATCAATACCTAGCAACACATCAAATTTATCAAGTAGTCATCCAAAGACAGATTCTCCACCTATGTAAAGAACAGACAGTCAGATACCAATGGATAGCAACAATTATGATGAACATGATGTCTCCAAATGCATATGTAACCACCTTTATAAATTAGTTAAGGGCAATAATTAGCTTCTACATACAAATTTAAGAAATAAGATGATAAAGAAAAAATATAACTTGATCATTTGGAACACATAAAATGGCAACATCAGATGTTCCATGAAGTGATATGAACAGATAATTCTACGAGAATGTAAGAGGGTAAAAGTTAAGACCAAGAAAAAACTTGGAACCATGTGATCAGAGAAGAATAAAAGATGTGACCCACTTGCAACTATAAATAACAGCATGACATGATACTCGATAAACAAATGGGGCACACAATTTTACAAATTTAAGTGAGGAACACTCTTCTCACATTAGTTGAAGTTTATAAAAGGTTGCTCCTACAATATTGTTATTATTATAAAATTACCTCTTTTACTACTATATTTTCGTACTCCAAAGAAAATCACACATTAACTGAAAGGAATCAGCAAATTCAGCAAAATCTTCCAGTATTTTCACATGTGCCCGAAATAAGGCAGGACTAGAGATGGAAGTGCACAAAGTACTTCAAAATTGCCAAAAATATTTTTATGAAACAAAAATTGTCAAAAATGTGTGGGATCAAGCGAAAAATTTTGTCACCATAGAAGAACATCCAAGAAACCCGTCTATGAGACTACTGAGGAGAGCCATTCATTAAGGGCCGAAGATAACTCAATTTGTAAACCAGAATATTGTCTAAATTATCTTCCTTATAAGTCCAAATCTTTCAAAGATTTTCATATTGGTGTCTCTTACACTAGGGCTTAATTGTGCTGGGACAAATAGAAAATAGAAATCCAAACATAAAACTTGGCAAACACGAAAACCTACACTTAAATTTAGAATTAACCAGTATTTATAAGTGAATGATCTTTAAAATAATAATTGAAGCCAAACAGTTCCTTGATGTGTACAAAGTTACAAACATTCCACAGCCCTCAAAAAGACACTGGTTTTTTACTGTATGAAATAAGTGAAAATATAAATAAGTAATACAGCACTCGTAATATAATGCAGCTAGTATACGATGTGAATTTACACAGAACTCGCTGACTTTTAGATTGCATATTGTGCTGTAAGAGTTTTCCTGGTATGTGTAGAAATTAGAAACAATAACAATAGAGTGAGATGTTCAACATAGTAAAAAAAAATTGTAGCAATACCGGTCACTGAGATAGCACCACCACGGGCTGCATTAAGAGAAAATCCACCACTATAGCAGCATACATCGAGAACCCTCATACCCTTTGCAATTGTTGAAATGAACTGACGATTTTCACGCTGATCAGCATAGAATCCTGTTTTCTGTCCCTCAAGAGAAACAGCATATCTTATACCATTTTCCTTGACCTGAAAAAGTTGACTATAAGATTGACACATTGATCTCACATCACATATGAGGATAAATGAAAATGGCACCATAGAGGACTCAAACAAGTTCACACTACGTCAAACAAAATTAATCAAGAAAAATTCTCCTCATTGGTGATGTCTTCTTTCAAGAAAAATATACCTCAACTTGTTCGAAAGGAGAAACAGGTGTATGCTTTAATTGTAAAAGGTCCAAGCCCTCTTCTTTCAGCATGTCCATTGAAGGTCTCCAATTTATGTTACTGATTCCATCAACTTTCTTTATACAAGCCTCTATTTCTGGCTTGTATTTCTCAACCCATGCAGCAGAAGATGCGACAACAGCTACATCACCAAACACATCAACAATTAGCCCGGACAACCTGAACCCAGAAGCAGAAACATCTTGAGAGGTAGAAAATACTTAAGACAGTTCTAAGAGAAGGCATTAAAGAAAGCAATGAAAACAGAAAATGCTAGGCCGTCAAACAACGGCTATACCACCTCCTACTAAAGATGTAGAGCTTTAAAGAGTAAAGTACCCTTTTAAGAACAATGAAGTGCACAGGCATTTGTGAAAGAAAAAATGCCTCCAGAGTTCGATTAACCAACCTATCTCCTTCACTATTGATAAGACGGTATGCATTTGTATCTGAAGAAGGGAGCCCTAAAAGCCTTCGTAAATCTGCTGCTGCGTTAATTCTGCTCTCTAACAGTCTCTCCATGTTCAATGCACATGCAGGATCTCTACAATATAGATAAAGATCTCCACAAATGTGACCATAGATATACAAAAACATACAAAGGATAGATAGCTTGATGTGTCCTACACCACTACATTTAAAGAAAACAAAACATAGAAACAAAAATGTGTAAATACCTTACTGCTTCCTCCTCGAGCTGCATTAGACGAACACAGAACATAGAAGCAGAATTGTATAAACCCCACCCTATCGGTTTTTCTGTTCCGTCAGCTACCAAAACAACTTCACCTGTCTTAGGAGGTGGTCTGCCAATTATTCTATCAACTGCCCCACTATAAACCATGGGACTTCCATACCTGAAGAGTTGAGTCTTTCCTTTCTTCAAAACAACCTTTGCAACTCCTGCAAGTTAAAAAAAAAAAAAAAAAAAAAAAAAAAAAAAAAAAAAAAAAAAACATGAACCTATACCTATAAGCGAAAGAGGATTATTATAGTTGTGTCCTTAGAAGTAAAAATATAAGTACAAGAAGACCTACAACATAAAAGATTAAGTTCATAAAGAGTTGAATATTCTTTGTTCGTCGAAGTTTTGATCATTTAGTAAAGGACATATAAGATATATTGCTTATAAAGTTATAACATTGCTTTTGTTTGAATCTAACATAAACCTGTGAAGCTGAAGATGGCTATTGGAAAATGACATGAGGGTCAATTGTAAACACATTGCCAATTATGTGATGATAAAGTTGTGTGCATTGAACAAACGTCCATTACCTATCTCGAAGTTCAAGTTTTTTTGGTGGGCATTGAGATTATACCGCGAAAAGTCCGCCATTCAACTTGGTGGGCATGATAATATAGCAAAGTCCATTGTTATTGTAATACGAATAAAGGAGACAATACAATTTCAAAGAAGTGTAAATGAATGAGGCTGAGTCTAACTATTAAACTATAAATGTTCAAGACCATGTAGTTTATTTGAGTTGGAGTTGAACATGCTCAAAATTTCTTAAAATTAAGCACATATAGGCTGCTCAGTAGAAAACAAGTAAAGTTAAATCCAACACTATGCCTACCAAAGAAGAAAGCCATACGCCCATAAGTCCAAGTTATTTTCAAGGAATCAATGTCTTTTACAGAGGAACTTGTTGGACCCTTTTTGAAGTACTCGTATGTTCCATTGAATTGCATCAAAGTACAAACTTATGCTTTTTACATATGTTGTTTGATTTTAGCAAAAATAGGGCAAAATAGCCTAGCAAAAACACATATAATTTGATTGCCTAGTGCGCTTTTTATATTTTAGACTTCTACCACATGTGTTAATCCAAAAGTTCTCATATAGAATGGTCTCACCATGAGACAAGTCCTAAATTTCGTCATATATTAGGCTAAACAGCTCAATTGAATTGAATAAAATATTAGCT
Organism: Amaranthus palmeri; assembly: GCA_019776075.1. NCBI lineage: Eukaryota > Viridiplantae > Streptophyta > Magnoliopsida > Caryophyllales > Amaranthaceae > Amaranthus > Amaranthus palmeri. Next base: position 833,835 of record JAAKBH010000278.1, read on the forward strand.
TTCATACTTTAATACATTTTAGTTGTTTAATGTACAACACGTAATTTCAAATGTTAAAATCCACATTTTGGACATTAAAAGTTAAAACACTCATTTGCTTTTCTAAAAGAGTCACAATATGCACTTGTCTCACCGTCACACAGTCTCATACAAGAATAGTCCGGTGTTGTCTTAATGTACTTGATCATATCATGTATTATTTAATATTCGAGGCCTTTATCTTTTGAGCCGTGTCAAGCATGCCGCACATGCCTATAACTTTCTATGAGTGAAAATTGCAGCAAATTTAATGAACAGATGAAGTTCTCCTTATCTTTCTATCTAGCTCATAACTCATTACAGCAACGAAGTAGCAAAGAAGCAATTTGGAGTCACAACGGCGCTCAAATTACGAAATTCAGAAATGATAATTTGACCACTAAACAATCCGAATTCCTTAACTAAAAAAGGATTTAGCAAATTACAATTCACTCAAGTAAACCTAAAATTCAGACATGAAAAGAATTTGTAAAACTAAATCAACATGTAGATAGCAAAGTAAGATTCCGTAAAGAAAAAAAAAAGTAAGAAAATGAAGAGACCTTGAGGAGAAGCTGAAGCAATTTCATGGAGTGTACTGGCAGTAGAAGATGAAGATGAACATGAAAATGAAAAGCACTTTATATAGCGGCAGGGAAGAAGCGTTACCGCCATTGTCATTTCAACTTCCCGTCTTGTGTTTTCTATTGCTATGCTGGGGAAACGACCCTAGAGGCCCCTCGACTTGGCAATGGAATTCGAGATACAAGAGTTAACAAGAAAAGTATAATCCACTCTGAAAGAGGAGGCTTGCTCGGTAAATAACTGTGATTTACGAATTTGATAAATTTTTGGAAAATTTACCTATCCAAACTATTTACGATTTTCCTACAATAATTTCATCTATTGATTAACTATGAATAATCCCAACTTTGAGAAGCATTTTCCTATAATAAACCCGGTAACCGGATGACTTGCTATAACAAGTTTAATTATTTAAAAAAAAGATAAATTAAAATTAAATGTCGAAAAAAATGTTTAAAAAATGTTCATAAAAAATTTATGATTTTTATTATTATTTAGAATTTTTATGTAAATTTTTAAAAATATTTTCAAATTTAAAATTATTATTTAATTTATTTTTTTGGTGAATTACCTACTATAGCAGGTCATCGGGTTACCCAAGTTTACTCTAGAAAAATATCCTTTAAAGTTGGGATTATTCATAGTTAATCAATAGATGAGATTATTATAGGAAAATCATGAATAGTTTGGATTATTCTAGGTAATTTTTCCTATAATTATATGTAGGTGGTAATTATTTATAGGTCCATGACTTAAATGATTTTGTTTTCCATCTCTTGTTTTAATTATTTTTTTGGTTTTTTTTTTGATGTGCTTTATAAATTACTGTGATTAACTTAGATATTCATACTATGAAACTTCTTCTCTAACATATGTTAGTAGGAAATATTGGATTCGAGTATTCGATTAATTATTAATAATACTCTCTCTGCCTGTTTTAATTTGTACATAATTTAATTTTAGTTTGTTCCACTTATTTTACACTCTTTTCCTTTTTTTCCAATGGCACAAAAGGTTTATCATCGGTTAGTATTTATTAGTCACCAACTCACCAGCCACTGAGATCACGAGGGCTGATTCTAGGCAAGGGTAAGAAGGGCCTATACCCAGAGCACGGAAAAAGTAGATAATTTTTACCTTTATATGCATCGAACTTGAGAACTTGTGTGTAATTAAATTATGAATTTTGTAACTATAAAAATATTTTTTATAATCATGGTCCATAATTTATTTTTCACCCCAGACCCCTTAAATCTCAGGGTCGGCCCTGCAGATCACTGATTTAAGTCTTCTATGAAAACATCTCTTTTAAACTATTATGCAACCATAAGCCTTTATAACCTTCACAAAAAGTAGGGTTATACAATCACAAAATTGATCCTATTTATTTAAGCTTACATGTAATCATTTATACGATCTCATAATCTTATTCTAGACACTACAATTTCTACCTTCAAAATGAATAATTATATTTTTTAACCTTTGGAATGAATAATTATGTTTAGGATTACAAATTTTAGCATATTTGTCCTTCTATAGCTCATGTTTGTTTCACTAGGTACCTTCTTATAGCACGTTATGGACTTGCATATGTTAGGGTTTCCGATTTTATTTCGATCCTAGTCTTCGGAGTTAGTCTTGAGAAGCAAGACCGAGTACACAATTATTGCTAGACTTCTCGATTTCATGTATGAGAAGATCAGAACAAGAATACAAAACATTTATATGAATAAGCATCAAAAGTACGATTTTGGTTATGTTGTCTCATCAATCATCATCATCATCGTCATACCTAGTATATCCCTACATAGAAAACTATGATCAAGGTCTGGGAAGGGATTAAAGGCGACAACTCATATCCATAAAGAAAAGTGCGACTAACAGATGAATCCTCAAAAAAAAACCATAAAAAAGTACCAACTATATGTTTGGAGTTGAAAAAAACTAGAAATTATTAACAAATCTACAATCACGCCTAATTTCACCCTTATTTCCAGTCTTAACCTGAACCCGACCAAGCCTAGTCATTGCAGAAACGAATACCCGTTCAAACAACGTGGAATTTGAAGCAAACACATTAACAACCCGTTTGGATTTTTTCGTGGTATATAAGGCTTGATCCGAAGTAAGAAGAACTTTTTTTTGTTGAATATTTTTATAGAAAAAATTGTCAAATTTGAAAGGAGTAATAGGGTCTAAAGCAATAGCAGTTGCTGGATCCACTGATTTTGGGCATGATTTTTGTAACTCTTTGGCATATTCTTCATCAAGTGTTGGGTCAATCCCACTTTTACTCTTAAATTTGTATAGTCTGTCTGAAAATTGGCTGCAATGTGAAAACCCTATTGTATGTGCTCCTGTAAAAAAAACAGAAATAGTTTTAAGTAAGTTTTGTGTGAAACCGTCTCGCTATGGAATAAATCCATAAAAGTAAAGGTAATTAAAGATCATTTTCAGTATTTCGTACAATGTAGGGTTTGGGTGGGGGTTTTTCTTTTTTTCTTGAAAGATGCGGACAAATCATACCCGTTCCCCCAAGGAGGGAGTAAAGAGAGATGCGCGTAGTCAAGAAACCCCCATATAATACATGCTAATAGTAGGGGTTGAACCCCAAACATTCTGCTTCACATGCATATGCTCTATCCATTGAGCTACAAGCGCTTTTGATACGGGATAAACCAATATAATCGGTTAATTTCTCCAATTGATCGTTTAAGACTGTACTTTATAATTTGTAATTTAAAGATTGTAACTTGTAAGTGATCATTTTAGGGTGTGACCGATCATTTTAACTGTAAATGTACATTGGGTCGGCCCAATAAAAATGGTCTCACCATGATATTGTCTCTGTCTAAATTTTGTTAGTTACTTCAAGTTACAAGTAAGTAGTAGTGTCTACTTGGTCATTTATTTCAATTTTAGCTCATTCTCAAGTCGAGGGTGTCACTAACCGCAATCTTTTAGCTCTTTAGATAAAGTATATTTGTCATCATTCAACCTTATCCACATTCTAATCATAACTTTTATGAGCGAGATATATTAGATTAGATACAAAGGTGTTAGTGGCAAACGTATCAAGGCATGAGACTTGAGACTTGTGACTTGAGAGTGCCCAAGTCCCACCATAAATTACAAGTTATACGGAATTTCTTAAGAAAACTGAAAAAAAAAAAATTGAATATTTTTAAATAAAAATGTCATGGTTTTTCTATAAACGAGATATACCTGATAAAGCAATCATATCAACTTCAGATAGGCCATGAATAGCAAACATGCGTGTTAGCTCCTTGTAGTTAAAGCTAGCCATAGGAAGGTGACCCTTTACACTCTTCTTTTTTGATTTCCTTCCATCTCTTCTTCCCAATTCCACTCTATACTTTGGCCCTCCACTCTGCATACATTCCATCCATATCTGTATATTAGCACGTATAAAGCGGTCTATAACATAAAATTCTCATTTTCAAAGGACCCGAATAATCAATTTTCTTTGTTTTTTCTAATCCATGTGAACGCAAAATATACTGGGGTGTTTGGCAAATTAGTTTATTGAACAATTTTAATTTATTTTGATATAAATAGAAGGTCGGGTGGTCAAACCCGCTAATGCTAGTGTTTGGTGAATTAGCTGGTTGAAACAGCTTATTGATACTAATAAGCTGTTTTTGAACAAATTGCTTATAGCAGCGGGTTCAAAATCAGGTGGTCAAACTGGTTAATAAAATTAGCTGGTCAAATCAGCTACTATAATCAGCTATCAACTACCAGCTATCAGTTATTTGCCAAAAATCCTTATTATTTTACATTATACATAATAATTTGTAATCCAGTAATTAAGAGACTAGATAATTTGTAATCCAGTAATTAAGAGACTAGTACATGAAGTTGTACCTTAAAATAGAAAATAAACATATTTTAAAAGGTGAAAAGTGTACACATGCATTTGTTTTTTCTTTTAAAAAAATTAGTAGTGTTTGTCCTTAAATTTTACCCAATATAAAAGAACTAAAGGTTTGCTTAGTAAGCAGTAATAAACGGTGATAATGGAAATAAAAACTAGTATAATTTTTACTGGAATATCTCTTGGCTATCTTGAGGGTCATACTTGTCCAACTTCTTTTATATTTTTTTTTTCATAAAATTTATTCCAAAAATATTGGGAGATGTGGTATTAGGTGGGAATCGAAATTTGTAAAAAAAACTTTTTGTGATCAAAATTTCATCACCATAAAAATGACATGAACTTTGAATGAAATTTTACACTACAAATCATTCTCATTACAACCATTTAGTATCACTAACCAAACGAGCCTTAAAATCTGATCATGATAAGACTTAGTCACTTGGTCAAGCAAAAACCCACACTAGTCCCTAGATTGTTCAAAAATCGTAATCGACAATTCAGTTTGAATATTCGACCCTAACAAGAATAGATAAAATAGTCACAAATATTTAATTAATTGGGAGTAGACATACCAAATGTACGACATCCCTAGCTGCCAAGGCCAAAATATCAGCACAAGAAACCTTATTCTTACACCCCGGCATCCTATCGACGGCGGCTTTTGCTCTGATCACCGTGTCGAAACCGTCTCCGGCCAGTGAAAGATCTTCATCGGAATCTTTCTCGGCATTATATCCGTTAGGTGATGCTAGTATTACTGATGCGTCACATCCCTTCATGTTACATAATTTAAATATTAACCAACTTTTTTTAAAATTAATGCACTCAATTAATTATTTACTTAAATTGTAGTCATACAACTTACAAGTATACAACCAAACTTAACTATACTTGATCATAGACAAGTTTGAGAAATTATAGGCTGACTGATAAGGATTCGATTCTCACTAAAACTAGATCTTCGAGAAAGAAAATTTTAAAGAAATTTAAGGGATGTAGTGGATTCTCTAGTCGTCATCATAATACCCAGTGTATCCCGCTAATAGAAAAACCATCAGCGCCAACTCATGCCCAGAAAGAGAGCACGACCAAACTCAAGGAAAGACGATGTGGATTCTTCAGTGTTAGAAAATTATTTAGAATAATCAAATTTTTTATTGACTTTTCTATAATAATCTCAACTTTTAAATAATCATGCATGACTAATCCCAATTTTAGAGTCACTTATTCAAGAACATTGTTACCCAAGTGGTAATCGATTTTTACAGATTAATTGCTAAAAAATAAAAAGTCAAAAATTATTAAAATAAAAGGTTAAAATCGAAAAATAAACTTAATTAATTTCTCTTTTAAATTTTTTTAAAATTATATTAATTTTTTTCATGCAAAATGATTTGATGTATAGCTAAGAAGTTACCTTGGTGCATTTTAAGTAAACACGCATTATAGTTAGAATTATTCATGTTTAATTAAAAGTTAATACTTTTTTTTTGAATAATCAAAGTTAAAATTATTGTAGGGAAATCAATAAAAAGTTGAATTATTCTATGTAATTTTTTTTTAAAAAAATCATACAGAATTTGAGGCGTGTGGTGGATTTTCCAACCTTATTTGCAATAAAAAAAAATTACCATGAGTAATACTCCCTCCTATTCACACAAAAGGGGACATTTTTTTTGGGCCAATTCACACAAAATGTCTCATTTCTATTTTTACTCTCACCTTTACAATTAATTTAATCAATTAAAATATCCAACTACCCCCATTTTTACTACTCCCAATACTCAACTACTATCTTTACAATTAATTTAATCAATTATAATACCTCACCATTCCACTCTTAAAAATCGTGTCCAACCCAAATGTCCCTTTTGTGTGAATAGGAGGGAGTATAATCTTTTGTTTATTTCCCTAGAATAATACGAACTTTTGGTAAATCATGAATAATACCAACTTAAAAAAATTTATTCCTAGAAAATCATTAACATATTAAAAATCAAACTATAGGTGATTATAAGACAAAAAAAATTAATAAATTAATTAATAAACTAAAGTTAGTTGGTATTATTCTAGAAAAATAACCCTAGGATGGTATTATTCATGGTTAATCAATAGTTGATATTATTATAGGAAAATTAACAAAAAATTATATTATTAACAGTAATTTTTCGTAAAAATATTATACATGAATTTAGGGGGGATTTTACCTGAACAAAGCAGTCATGGAAGAAGAGCCTAAGAGTGGCAGGAGCAGTAATAGGAGTCTCTTTAAGCTTCTTCTTCACAGCATTTTTTACAATTAATTCAACATTTGGACATGAATTATTGTAGTAATCATATCTTAGTTGAGCTAAACTATGATTTGGTGAGAGTATTAGGGCATATAATAATGTTGTTTTTATTATAAATAAGATGAAATTTTTTATTTTCATACTTTTGGTTGTGAATTTTATTTTAAGTTACAAGAAAAAAATGTTGAGGAGTAACACTTATAAATAGAGGAGATTACATGAAATGAAAGCAATAAATATATGGTTGTTCCTTAATTAGTTAAAAATAGGACTATTATTCAGATAGAGCATCTGTATGTGGAGCAGAAGGTTTGGGATTCGACCCTTTATTGGGCGTAGCCGCGTAGGTACCAATTGTGGGGTTTTTTGACTGCGCGCATCTCTCTGTACTCCATCCTTGGGAGAACGGGTATGATTTGTCCGCATCTTTCAGGAAAAACAAAAATCCCCCACCCAAACCCTACCTTGTGTGGGATATTGAGAGTGTCTTTTACCTTTTTTTATTCAGATGGTTTGTCTCATATTAATAGATTAAAGATTGTGTGCAAACTTGTAAGTCATTGGTACTGTTTTTTTTATTGCCATATGATTTTTGGATGGTATCTCACTGACTTCTAAAGTGACAGTGTGGACCTTGACTTATGAAGCGCTAGCGTGCACTTTGTGTTTGCCGATTATATGCTAGTATTGGCTAGTCTAACTCAATTCAACATAGTATTAGAGTCGAGGGTTTGCATGTGAGGGGCTATTGCAATGGTTTGTCCTACATCAATGGGTTAAAGATAGCGTGCACACTTTATAAGTCATTAAAGCCCTTCCTAACATTATCATATGATTTTGAAATGTTATCTCATTGGCTAATGAAATGTGTACTTTATATTTTTCAGATGATATATTATTAATGACAATAATCCAACTCAACTTAACAACTATTTCTCTATTTTTTTAGTTTGCTACTGATGGTGATATTTATAAATTAGAGTTTTACTAACCATCATATTCATCCTACTCAAAAGATGGGAGGAGTATTATTATGATTCTCTTTTTTGATGTCATACTCAAAAGAACTTCCAACAAAAGGAAATTTGTTTTGTTTATGAAAACATGTGTAGAAACAAAAAGGATGCCATTGTAACATCCACTGAAAACTAGGCAGGTTTGGCAATTGGCAGTAATACAAATATTCCTTTAACTAAACTAATTATTATTATTTTCTTATGCAATTGTTGTAAACTGACACAAAACATGTTCAAATGAAGTATTAAGAAAGAGTAGGTCATATAAAATGTTGATATCAAACTATGCTATAACCAAAGTGCTTATGGCTTAATAGATTGAGCATCTGTATGTAGAGCAGAAGGTTTGGGTAGACCCTTACTGGATGCAGGTATTAATTGGAAGGTTTTTGACTGCGCACATCTCTCTTTACTCCCTCCTTGGGGACGAGTATGATTTGTCCGCATCTTTCAAAAAAATAAAAGCCCCCACCTGAACCCTGCTTTGTGCAGGATATTAAGAGTGTCCTTTATCAAACTATGCTACAAAGTTTTTAAATTGGAGTATTGTTATTAGGATGAAAAGGAAATTTTTAATTTAATAATAAAACCCATATTTTTAAACACAATATGTTGTAACATCCTCATAGCATTACAGTTAGTATTCCTTCTATTTCAATTTAGTTGATGCTCTTTAATTGAAAAACTCAAACAGTTTTAATCAAATCACGCAAACTGAAACAAAGACAATAATTTATAACAAGTGATCTCTTGAGAGACCGTCTTTTGTTAAGACGACTTTTAAAAGTCCAGTTCAAATCTATATTTAGAGTTGTAATGATATATATTTAGAATTAGACTGGGCTTTTGAGAGCCGTCTTTACAATAGACGGTCTCAAGTAAGAATTTGTGAATTTATAATAGTGCCGTTATTGGCATTATATAATATGGCCCTTAAGCAATCTGAAAAAAAACGGGCCCTCTTTATGAAGGGTCGAATCTGAACTTAAATGAGTGTTTGGAAAAATAACAAATATGAACTCTATCTTATAATTAGCATTAAAAATGTAGACGTGTCATATTATTCTTAATGATAATGAACTACTCATAAATTGCAAATTTATAAATATCTACTTCATTAACTAACATTTTCTAATTTTAGGACCCTTTCTAATTAAGGATCCTAGACAAATGCCTATTTTACCTATGGTCAGGAATTGTCCTGTCTAGAATGTAATATATAATGGGTAGTGTTTGCTTAGTTGGCCTTGAAGCGGTGAAGTTTGTGCGCTTCTACTAGTTGTCTACAGTTGGATGACTCACTTTAATTGTTATAAAATTAAGTTGCAAAAGGAGACTAGTTTCTGTTTCAAGATCAAAAGTGTTCATAAATTTACAAATAAGGTTAGGTGGAAAGTTAGGTGTATACATAATAATTGAATCTTTTATCTTTCTTAGTTGAAACGTATATTTCTTTTATGTAATAATTTTAAATTTGATTTTCATATATTTTTCTCGTTTTCAGTCTACTATGTAATTCTAATAGATATATAATTGAATTTTATCCTAATTGAAATATATAATTGAATTTTATCTTAATTGAAATATGGAGTACTTTTTTAGATAAAAATTTTATATTTGATTTTTACAAGTTTTCTCAATTTTAGTCTTACTATGTAATCCCAATAAAAAAGGAAACAAAAAATTGGGTGTTCAATCCAACACTAATTGACTTTAGAAATTAATTTTTAATTCAATTTGGTTTGTATCATTTATTACATTCAAAATTTCAAATGGTCAATTTTGTTGTATACTTGCTAGTTTTTAATGCTTTATATGTATCATAATGATCCTTTTTTTTAGAGGAAATGCACTCTTGGAGTGTTTAATTGGAGTAGAGGGGTTCAAAATAGATCCGACAATTTGATATTTATTAGATTTTGTATCCGAATCTGATAAGACTCGACTTCAAAATTAATTTACAATGTAAAAACAATATGGACACAATATTTGATTTTAAACCGACCGAAAACATCTAACCTAATATCAACCTGATAACCCGAATGAACACCTCTAGTTTAGAGTAATATGCATTGCATCCAATATGTATACATAAAAGGTAAAGAACACTCTCAGTATCCCGAACAAGGCAGGGTCCAGGCGGGGTTTTTCTTTTTTCCTAAAAGATGCAGGCAAATCATACTTGTTCCCCAGGGAAGGAGTAAAAGAGATGTGCGCAATCAAGAAACCTCCCAACTGATACCTGCCCCTAGTAGGGGCCGAACTCCAACCTTCTACTCCACATGCATGCCCTATGCCCTACCCATTGAGCCGCAAGCACTTTTGGTCAAATATGCATACATACAATATGTATACATACAATACATGATTATGGAGGATACACAATGTTAGTGTATAATTCCTGATGGACGATGGTATGCCATGTAATTGTGTAGAGCTTAGCACTGTATTTTCACCCTTAATTCATTGAAACTTCATGAAACAAAGTCATTCCTGACTCTTTATAGACTTAAACAATAATTAATAATTACGTATGTAATTTTGTTAAAAAAATGCTATTCATAGATTATACATCAATCAAGATTCAAGACCCTTGTTCATTGCACTTAAAATCATACCTCAAAACCGAACTCTCAACTTATCAACTTACGCAAGAGCAACAACTATCGATCTCGACATAAACATCTCAATTTCTTATTGCCGGTTCACATAACTTTTATCGATGGGCTAAAATGGAGGTGTATTAGATTTGCTAGTCAATCAAATAGGCATGTCCTATTTGATGCCTTCGAAATCCAATTGAAACTCCATGTAAAAGTCCTTGTAGCTTGCTTGATCCATAAGCTCTACCGGCTCCAGCCGATTTCTTTCTTCTAACTGAAATTTGGATTGTGTATAATTAGCTAATTTGCTTAAAATAAACAGCCCCGTATCTTAAACAAGTGTTATTTTCTTTTTTCTTGGTACAGGATAGACCAAGAGAATAAGTAAATCTGGAAAAAGACGCAAACCCGAGTTACTCCAAGAGAGACAAGACCAAATCCTCAAAGGTGTTATTTTCATTTTTCCTTGCTGAGGTGCTTAATATACGAATACGAGCTTCAATTACATCAAACAATTTAGTAGTCCACAACTACGCTACACCATACTCTATCCTCCCTTTGAATAAGCTACATAACGCAATCGAAGTGAAAACTCTTCAACAAATTGAACGAGCAGGAATCATTATAAGGTTTCTACAACCAAAACAATGAATTGTAAAACTACACAATATTGTTGATGCATAAATTACAAAATCAGTCGAACTCGGACATCTTCACAATATAATAGCCAGGGCAACTGAGATATATATCCGCAAATTCCCTCCACATAAAATACTCAGTCAGATATCTTTACATTGCTATAATATTAATAGAAATTTACACCAGCAGACAGCAGCACATTCGACGCAATTTCAGGTACAAGAGAATGGTGACCACTAGTACACCTCTAGCTTACTACATTCCAATCTTGACAATAATAAGTGGGTAAAATCTACTTTATCTGCTGGAGTTCATTTCGCAAGTTCAACACAATTTCTGCAAAAGCTGAAGATAACAAAGGAATCGAAATGCCAAAGTCATATGACGAGTCAAAGAACAAGAAAATGAAACTCGTGCTAAGAGTAACAACCAGAAACCCTCCACCAAGACCATGAGTACAAGTAATTCAAATGAAAAGGGAAGAAAAGCATGTATTAACAAATCTTCAAACCCCATGTATAAACAGATCTTCAAAATCCGTAGCCCGTAGCAGAGCAAGCTCCAAACAATCCCACCCCCATGCACGTGTTCAAATTATCCAAAAACTCAAATGAAAAGGGAAGAAAACAAGGGCAGACCTAATGGGCTCAGGCGCCCGCAAGTGACCTCACTGAAATATAAAACAAAAAGAAATTTGCAAAGAGTGAACTAAGAATCGAACCCTAGACCTTTGGTAAATATGAAGACCAACTAAGCTATCACTTTCTATCGAATATTATAGTATTCACTATTATATAACCATTCAAACCTATTAGACATATATATAAACATCTTTTAAAGGGGTTTAAATTGCAAAAGTTGAGTCTTGGGTCCGCCATTCGAAGAAAACCATGCAAAAAGAAAAAAAAGAAGGGAACATAAAGAAATATATCAGCAAAGGCATATTAAATTACACCACACAGAGAAAGGCATAGTCTAACAGAGTGATATGATCAAGCTGAAATGACATGACCATGAATGTTGTCTTGAATGATAGAAGTATATCTAACCAGTGAAGACTATTTCCACCATGCTGAAATAATAGTTGCATGTATTATTCCAAATGGTATGAGAAAAAAAAATGAGGGAAAATTCATTTCCTACTAAACATCTTACGTCCAAAAATAAGAAATTAGAATTGGGTGGATTTAGTTCATATCATGACCATTTTGTAAGCGAGGTTAATGTTCCCAGTATCATTAAACACAATTGCTAAGGTTGAGTGTTCCCTAACAAATATCACCCAAAGTAATTAACCCTAGGTTGAGTGGTTCCCTAGTGCATACGCCTCAAGATGTACAAAAAATAGCCACATTTAAAAAAAACAAAAAATAAATAAAAGTTAGATCTGAAACCATAGAGTATTGTCGTGTTGTCATTAAGGTAAATCCATCAATATAAGAGGGATTAGGATGCTACAACAATTAATTAAAACTTAGAGGAGTTAGCCAGTTACAGAAAGCCACGTAATCCATGTTCATCTATCAACTGGTTCTAATTTTGAATTTATGAAAAACAAAAAGCCTATACTTGGTTCAAACTCTAAATTATTACCTTCAGGTAAGCTAAAATTTCGCAGGGCGTCTTCTGCAAATGATAGACGTGAAGGAATAGCATGACTGGGCCATCCTCCAGCTCCCTTTCTGCTCGATGGCACTGAGCCAGTACGGCTCTTCTTCGTGGGAGTCAACGGCCAAGCCATGACTCTAACTCTGGTTGGAAGAACAGACAACAAATCTGCATATCTAAGACTGATGGTGATCCTGGTGCTGAAGGAAAATTAACAATCGAGCAATAGTCAAAACATAATGACAACTAGAAAGACAAAAACAAATCTCATAATTATGCGAAATTCTGTATGCAAACAGCTTAGCAAGGTCAGATAAATCAAATGTAAAAACTATTCCTATAAAATACTTCTAAACTACTTTTACTACAACTGTACTCCAAGAAAATTTAGGATTGCATAAAGCTAAGCCATTTATTTGAACAGGAAATGAACAGTAAATATTGCATTCAACCCCTCTCATAGTTTTTTGTACTTATTGTAAGAATTCAGATATCATGCACTTGTAAACAAAGCTAGCAAGAAATACATGCATAAACCGTTCAGCCAAGGGGTGTGACTAAATCACTTTTTCCCTCGTGCACAATGCACCTGAAATTGTGACTTTATACTTCAGCGAGTACTCATGTACCAAAAGCAACTGAAAAAGCATTTACCCCAATATTCCTGTACCAAAAGCAACTGAGAAAGCACTTACCACTCAAAATCTTCCAGTACAAATTCAATCATATGAAATGGAAGACTATGATAGAGATCTCCAATTTGGTTCCCATATAAATCTTTCATTAGGCGAACCTGAACGAAAATAAATAAATAAATAAAATCAGAAAGCCTCAATAAAAATCTTTTTTTGGTTAATACCTATATAAAATCAGTGCATAAACAATATTAGTTTCTCAAAGTAAACAGTTTCCTAGTAAGGAATATATTTACATTAGGCAGTTACACATACTACAAAATGAAGATCTTGGAGAAAGGAAGATGTACCAGAGAAATGCATGAAGCATTATCCTAACACAATTGAAAGTTATCCATGGCAAGCAATGTGGGTAGGGAGAGTCCATCTATATGGAGAGTTCAGATACACGTACTTTACTTGGAGGTCAGATTCAAGTTGCTAAGTTAGCGGCAAGAAGAAAAAGATGTATTAAGAGTCGTCCACGCGATGAATATCCTAAAGGCACAACAAATGGAGTATTTGTGTTCTCATGATGAGTTCTAATTCCATAAGAAGTCTTCATGCGCATAAAATCACAGGAGGCATAGTCGAATTTGGTGCATCATACAATGCATGTCCAAAATAGAGTTAGCTAATTTGGATATTGTAGTTTCTTATCTTTCATTCTTTGCAAATTTTATCTTTTAAATTAATAATTGTAACTTATGAATTAGTATTCACTATATGATGCCATCCTTGATAAATAATTCGGATTACCCATTACTCCAGCTAATTCTTCTACTTCCAACACATGAATTTCAACATTCCCAAGCATATTATCCATGATTGTTAAACTTGAAACATTTGATGTCCTTGTTGTTTCTTAAACAAAATCTTGGCTCCATTGTTCTTGTCATACTAGATCATGGAATAAAAATGAGGTTGTTCCTTTAATTGATTGGCACTTTAAGAGCATATTGAACCATAAAATTCCGTTATGTAACATATTAGACATTAATATCTTTTTTATAGTGCATTAGGTTCTTAAATGTCTACTATGAGCTTTATTTTAACTATATGTTCTAGAAAACTAAAATCCCTTTCAAGTTAACAACGCAAGGTGCCGCATCAATCATTAACACAATCGCAACGACATTAGCGATTATTTCTACGTACTAGAGTTACGATAAATCTTCTTCTTACCTTGTTGTTTTCAAACACTATCGCCAAACAACAAGCTTCAACGAAATAACAAGTTTCAAGTTATCATGTAAATCTCCATCTAAATCGTAAATGAAATAACCAAATTTCAGCTTTTTTGACAAGTTACTTTCATCCTCTCAAATTCCTTCAAGTATTCGACCACCCCCACATCCTTCTTAGTAAATGATTAAATGTTGTTGATAGATAGATGGTACAAAGCTCTTACAAAGCTAAGTTGTGAGCTTTCAACTCGTGAGCAATAGCACACTTCAATTATGAAATACTACAACTAAGAAATCTAAACAATCTCAGCTATCAAGATTTTGGATTTCATTTTTTATTCTAAACTAAAAGTATTAGGAAAGTTTACATTGAGAAGAAAAAGAATAGCAAATGTTTTATGTTTTATACAATCTCTAGTATCGAATAATAATCCAAAAGAATGACTAATATAATAACTAGGAGTGGTCATGGTACCCAGTTTTGCTTACTTGAACTAGAAAGCTATTATTTACCAAAGATATTAAAAGAGCTATTGCATTAGTTATAATGGAAAACTAAGATGTAAACATTACAGCTTTTCTAAAAATGTAATCAAGAAACACCATGCATCATTGCATGTCTCTAAATTCAAAGACTCACAATTGCATACAGGAACAAGGTAGTATTATCATACCTGCTCCCTCCTATCAACATATGCCTGCAACAGTTCCCCAATGTGATCTATAAATTTCTGAAATAGAAAATATACAGCTTTCCTTAGCAAATGCATTTGCTTATGAAAATTGCGCAACAAGAATATGATGATAAGACAACTAACCTCACCATTGCATTGGATGAAAGAAGATCATTTTCAGCTTCTCGTATAGGCAGAAAAAACGGAATGGTGTGTTCTAAAACCGTCATCTTTTCTAGGAAGGACTTACTCTCAAGCACACAGTGATAATTTTCGCACGGTTCTCCTGTTCATATGTACACATATTGTTAAAGAATAATACTATGTTGTGCATGCAAACTTATTTGACAGCGTCATTTCAGAATATTTTCAAAAAAACATTATAAGCAGCTAGGCGAAAAATAAGGGATCTGAAGACTAACCAAGCCAAGTAAGGTACAAAAATCCTTAAATTAAAGTCAAGCTTCAAAAGATTTCACATATTGAAAGCAAAATGGCACGTTAAACTATATGCACTTTACGACCAAGGATCAACCACAAACAACCTCTTTATTATTACAAAAATAAGTTTGCATACATCTAAACTCTAACCCAATCTGCCGAGGTAGAAGCCATTTTATTGGCATTGAGGCAATATAATGGAGAAAACAGGTATCAGTTTTGAAAACTAACGCAACAACTAATACGGTCTTACTTCTTAATTTCCAAGGGCAAACTGAAACTTTATTACACAAGTGTGCCAATTTCAAATTGTACAACGCATTTATCGTGATAACCGGAGTGCTAGCTTGGCAAAAAAAACCCAATCAAAAGCTCAATCTAAGCATATGAACCTGGAACATTATTGGACATAAAATATTAATGAAATATTACCGGCAAATGAAGTTTCGTACTGTATGCCAATCCTTGCACCTTCCAAACAACATATAACCTGCTTAACCAATAAATTAATAGTTTTCAAACTAGTGTCAAATGTCAATATTATATCAGACGTTTCATCCAATAAATGCTGATGAAGCTTAGTGGAAACCTTACTCAAAACATCACACTGCATTTTAGGTAACAAATCTGACAAATATAATAAAACTCACACAATTGTCATCCATCAGAACATTTTTTAAAATAAGCATTTTGCACCAACAAACATAAGTTTCAGGATTAGCTAATGGCAAAACTGTGTCTTGTGGCCAATGCATATGTTAACCTAGAAACTTAAACCTTCAAGAACCACTAAACTTAGCCCACGCTCAAGGATGATCTGCTGAAAATTTCCACATCAGTATCAAATCCCTTCAGCCCCTTTAATCACATTAAAGTTACATATAGTACAGAATATTATGTCCAGATACTTCAAACACCCAAAGAGGTATGACTTTATAATTCAAACTGCCATGGTAGAGCAATTGTAACTCGTATGACCTCATATTTTAAACTGTTCAGCACTTTATTTTAAAGCTGGAATGTTTTCACGTATGTTTACCCGATCACAATATTTCAGAAGGCTGATATTATATCAGTCCTGTCATTAGTAATTTAAAGAACGCAGTTCAAAGCACACCAATAATCTTCTAAACAAAGAAATATAAACCAGGAAGATATAATTTAAGTCGTATTAGATATGAAGGGGCAGAGCAATGCAGCTATATCAATTCTACCCCTCCCTCTCTCTTATAACTTAATATACCACATTTGTTAATCTACCTCCACGGCTCCACCCAAACACAAGCAATATGAAAACATGTTCCAACAGTCCAAATGAAAAAAAACAAAAAGGGAAACACTAATATAAAAGGCATATAATAACAAAATATGTAGATCATACATTGGCCATAATTTTTCACAAACATTCTTGCAGATAACTTAGTGTATCCTCCCACACTTAGCATTGCAGGTGAAAGTTTAAATTATACTTACAGTAGACTCATTGCGACTTATTCTAACTAGGAATAAGAAACCTTTTCAAAGCTATAGTTATCTGGTAACCAAAACACATAAAACAAGTATATTAATTCTCCTGCTTTAATTGTCATGGACTTGGATCATGGGGTGCTTAAATGTACTCTCATTTCTCAAGTCGCTAATCAATTTCATGCAGATTGCATGGATGCTTGATACTACACAACAAATTGTATACTTTCCCTTAAGTCGGATCTTATATACCAGGTATTACAAGATTTTTTCTTAACGTAACCCCTTTACTATGAGACAGTTTGTTAGGAGTGTTACCTTACTTCCTACCCTGTAAGTCACTTTTTCAAGGATTGGAGGATCTAGCTCCATATTTGAATCTGCGGCTGCTGCCTTCCTATCTGCCTCCATGTGAACCTTCACAAAGAAAAATACCAAAAAAAAAACCTCAACCATTTACATCAAATGATAGAAAGTGAAGTGAAACATACAAACTGTGACATCATTTTTGCTATAGGAAAAAAAATATTCATAGAATATTATGCATCAATATAAATGTACCCTCTCTCTAATTGTGGCTAACAGTCCATCATTCCAATCTTCACCTTCAAGATAGATCTCTGTAAACACAATTACAAACCACCACAAATGCTTGAGAAATCACAAAAGATCAAATGTTAGTGCCATATCAAATATGAAGAAAGATGAGCCAATAGGTACTTATGATACAACAATTAAAAAAAGTAATCAGTCACCCATACATGTCCAAACAAGAGTGATGTGGACCCAACACCTCAAAATCCAAGCAAATATAAAAGTCCAAGACAATTGTCAATGTCAAAGCAAAAGGGGTCTAAAGAAGTGTTATTAGCGTCCTATAGTCACAAGTTCCATTTGTATGCACCACTGAGCAAGTATGTGAAGGTCCAAGAAAGTCCAAAAGAAAAGGCATACCTTATGCAAAGAAGTTCAACAATAGAAACACAACTCATTGACACATTCTACATGTGAAACAAAGCATCCAAGGGAAGAACATTAATGCTAAGCATAAAAGTGAAGACATTGAAGTTGTTCATTAACAGCATTCTATGATTAATTGGACTATCAAAAACAAGCGCTAACTACCTTATTATGCAAATAGCCACTGCAATCAACAAGAAAAAACATGTGTGAATACAGTCAGTACAAGCATTGAATATGGAAGTTACAACTTAGTCATTAAAAGAATTGTGTGTGTGTGTGTGGGGGGGGGGGGGGGGGGGGGGGGGGGAGGGGGAGCATAAAAACCCCCTTAAAGCTTCATTGTGCCGATTATAAATCAAGTTTAAGTCCAATCATTTAGTGTGTTTAAGTCACGTAATAAGTCGTAGTAAAGCTACTTAGTAAATAGTATAAATCTTAAGAAGTTCATTATAACTTGTCCAAGGTGGACGTTTTTATAACCATAGTTTGAGTTGATTCTTTTTACTAGGTTTACGTAAGAAGTTTCGCGTTAACTCTTACTTAGGGTAATTAGGGTAATTTACTTGGTAAACAATAGTCTCAAATGTAAGTCATCCTTACAGGAGTGATCATAGGCCAAGTTTACAATAGGGTTCACAATATTACTCTTGAACGTGTATCCTAGGGTAATCTAGGAAATTTCATGGCTTTTACTTAAAGCTAAAAAGGTAAAACTAATGATAGTCATAAAAATGGGAGTTAGTTAAATATAAAGGAATCACATAAGACACAGGCGTATAGGCATTGTTAGTATTCCATCTTCTCCAATAAATAGTTGGAGTAAGCTTCATTTGAATAAAAACTTCTATGTAAAATATTTCGAGCAAACTATCAGTAGCTCAAACCACCAAAAACAAACATCCTTAAGGGTTCTTTCTTCTTTGTGATAACTTGATGGTACTTTAAAGACTCATTACAAGTGCGTTTTCTAGAGTTGCTTGACCATCCCATTATAACCTCGCCCCTAGGAGTGCCAAAAGGGTAGGGATTAAATTGCTTTCTCACTATCCTTTATCTGAACATCCTTTCATTTTTAGCTCTTATAAAGCTAGATCCGTTATCCCATTTCACATGAAGGAGGAAAAAACCATTGAGTATGTCTCAGATTTTTTCGAAAAAATTCTAGTGAACTTCCAAATCAAAAACATCATTTTCAAACCACAGAAATAAGTCATAAAAAACCTAGGTTCAATACAAAGTATATTTCTCTTACAGTAGAAAGCCAGAAAGCTAGTTGCCTATAAAATCTCAAACATAACTAAACTAATAGATATGAATACAGAAAAACATGTAGAATATTATCCTCTGTTTCAAACCAAAAGAGTGACTTCCATGTACCCAAAATATATTATTTGCAGTCCAAACTTACTTAGATGATCCTTTTCGGTTAATAAAACAAGATCAAAAAGCTTCACAACCTATAGTTTGCAAAACAAAACCATAACATTCCAATTTTCTAAAACTATGCTAACAGCCATGAAAGAAAAGTGAAAGTCAAAAAGAGGATAGGCTGAACAATGAGGGGTGTCAATAGGAGCATAGACGAGAAAAAAGCCATAACAAATTCCAGTATAGAAATTGAGAAATTATGCGACGGTACCTTGAGTTTGAGATGCTTTTGCAGCTTCAAATTCTTTCTGCAAACGCTCAAATACCATCTTGTCAGAATCCCTAATAAAATTAAATATTCTAGTTATATATTATATATAATCTTCAATTAATAACTTAAAATTCCAAATAAGTCTAGCAGACAACTTTAGATTTTAATAATTTCTAACTAGTCGCTACTCAGTACCACAAGTTTAAACGAAACTTTGGAGGCTTGGGTTACAAACTCACAATTTCCCAAAAACTCTTTGCAGTCAAGAAAATATGTTATACGCCTATAGCACTTGCAACATACTACAGATTGATCAATAAATATACATACAGAAATTCCAGCAGACAACTTTAGATTTTAATAATTTCTAACTAGTCGCTACTCAGCACCACAAGTTTAAACGGAAATTCGGAAGCTTGGGTTACAAACTCACAATTTTCCAAAAACTCTTTGCAGTCAAGAAAATATGTTATACGCTTATAGCACTTGCAACATATTACAGATTGATCAATAAATATACATACAGAAATTCTATCGTAATACAAATCTCAATGATCCTTTTTGATGATCCCTTGTTTGGATTTAAAAAGGAAGCAGAGGAATTCGGAAGGAAAACATGGATAATTTTGTTAAGGTCGGAATCTCTCCAAAGTTCAAAAGATTTGGATGGAAAATACACATTCCCTTTCCTTCCCACCTAAACAAGCAACAAAGATTACCTCTAACAATCCTCTTCCCTATCTTTATCGTCCCCTCTTCTTACTTTCTGTTCACTCCAAAATTGATATCCAAACATACAGTAAACGAACAAACAAGAAGATAGACTTACACGCCAAACAATGACGTTATACGAAAAATTACATACCTGGATAAACGTTCTGTCAGATCAGCATGTCTTTTGGAGACATTGTTAACTGCAATATGCCAAAAAAATAATAAAATGTCAATGTAAACACAATCATATTCTAAGTACTAACAGACTCACACACACAAAAGCATACAGTTCGAGGTATTAGGGAAAAAAATGAACTTAAAATACAAGAATTTACATCTAGCTTTAATTGCATCAAGCCGAATATCTTCATCGTGAACATAATTCTGCAAAAGAATATAATATACAAGAATCAAGACGAATCAAAGTAAAATACACAAAAGTTAATTTAATCCGAAATTTTCATCAATTCATCGCTTAAATTCAGACAGAAAGGAAAAAAGGACGAAAAGCGAAAGGAAAAACGATTTGAATGGAGAGAAAGTTACCGGATCCCCCATCGAGAATGGATTTTGATCAACCATCATTAGGGTTTTGTAATTCCAGAAAGAAAATATGGGGTTCTCCGCAGGAGGGTAATGTGGCTGGGTTTGGGACTTTTGTGGAAATTAAAAAGGTCTCTAGCATCTAGCTATCAAGTGCGTCCGATAGTTGCAGGTGCGTCTCTTTTTGAAAATTCTTTGAAAACCCTCTTTGAGCCGGGACTTTTTGATCATTTTATACTCTCCTATATGACTGTGAGTTGTTGTCTATCTTCTCTTTTCAGATCCTGGTCATAGTTTGTCTATGAACGAGATACACCGAGTATGATGGTGATGAGCTATCAAGTATCAACACAAAATTAATCTAAAAAATCTAACAAAATTATATTAACACAAATTCTTGTGAGAGACGATCTCTTTGAAAAACGATCTGTAATTATGTCAACCTATTATCATCTCTGTGTTTAATCAAGTTATAATGGGTTGTACATGAGGCGTCTCGTAAGAGACTGGCTGAAAAATATTATTTATTCATTAAGTTTTGTATGTGACCGTCTCACTGTGAGAAGGGCCTATAAAAGCAGTCTAAAGTTAAACTTACACAACAGTTAACTAAATAAAATAACATATTTTTTCATCAAATTCTAAGAAATTAAAAATTAGGTCAGCCAATATTAAGTTGTATGACGGTGAGACAGTCTTAATAGAGAATTTGTCATATTAGTTTAGGTATAATTAGAAAAAAATAAAAAAATTTAAAGCGTGTTAGAATATAGCCAAATAGATCTCTAATTATAAAGCATAAAAATGAACATTAATATATTTATATATTTTTTTTAATATATGCATAAATAAAAAATGCTATATTTATAAAATAAAAAATAGGAAAAATCACCGTGAATAATACAACATTTTTTATTTTCCCTACAATAATACCAAGTATTAATTAACCATAAATAACACCAACTTCAAGGGGTATTTTCTTAGAAAATCCCTAACATGTTAAAAATCAAACTATAGGTGATTATAAGACAAAAAAATGAGTATATTAGTTAATAAACTAAAATTTCTATTATTCTAGGAAAATACTTGATGAATGAGTTTTATATCACTCATCGGGTAGTCATTGAGCCCATTTCTCGCATATTTACTTGCATTCTACCCTTATTATGTTAGTTAATTGCTCATATTTTGACTTGGTTAGTGATATTTGCATTCTTGTACATTTTAGTTCATTTAGGTGCATTCTATTGCATTTTTCCACCTTTGTCTTTGTTTACCTCTATTCCCCTTCCCCTAATTTGCTCATTTGTGTAGGTTCCTCGTCTTCGGGATGTGATTCGATAGCATGAGTGGCCCATCTCATCTTTTGGTGAAGCGCGGAACCCATTTATGGCATCCAAGAGCATTCTAGTGCTTTGTAGTACAGTGCTCGTTCAAGGCAAAGGCATTTCAACAATCAGAAGCTACTGAATGATGGTGATCGTTCGAGCACTTAAGGTGCTCGTTCAAGGTAGTTATTGTTTGTCAGTCAGTAGGTCCTGGAGGCTGGTGCTCGTTCGAGCACTTGTGCAGCGGATCATTTTTGTTTCTTAGGTGAATTTACTCTATTGCCCTTAGATTCTCATTGTATATATAAAACCTTCACGAAATGGAGAGTCAGCTAGCAGAAACCTTAGAATAGTTTAGTTTTAGTTCATTTACTCTTGTTTCCAATTCCAAGGCTCATTTATGGTGGAATTTGTTCCCTTTTGCTGAATTCAAGGTCTAGATTTGAAGAAAAACATTACCTTGTTCCTAGTTGTGTTCAATCTTACTCCTTACTTCAAGAAAGTAAGATCTTGTAACCATATTTCCTTAGTTAATGAAATTTTCTGATTTTATTTCATTTCTCTTCGCATGTGGTTTTTCTTGCTTGATGATTGATTCTAGTTGTTAGATTCTAACTTACCCTTGGTTATAGTAGTTTATTGCATATTCTTATTCCTGTTTTAGTACTTGCATGTTAGTTTTTCTTAGTTGTTAGAGCTTCAAACTGATTATACTTACTCTTTAGTTCTTTATTATGCTTGATTTATGTTCCATGTCTATGTTCATGCTTATAAATATGACTTGTGAGTAGTTTACCTTCTAGGGCATGGGGTAAAGTAACTCGTCGTAACTCGTCAATATGTAATGAGGTGAGTGTACTTGATTTTGGATTATAGAGCTTGAATGTTGCTAGTTAGAATCAAACTCATTTATAAATATGATTTGCGAGTAGTTTACCTTCTAGGAAAATTAGTTTCATTATTAATTACTTACAACGCAAGTTTAAAGGGGAAAGCAAGTAGGGGAACCAAGCACATTTATATCTCCCTAACCTCTACTCAAAAGCCATTAATATGAGTGGCAAAAGATGAAGTGGATCCACAAGGAAGAAAGGTGTAATTAGATATGTGCAAGCTTTGTTAGGTCACAAATAAGGTTTGTCAACAATGGGTGTAGGATTGATTCTAAGGTATTCCCATCGCCTTTTGAGTGGGGAATGGATTCTCATACATGAAATGAGATAAATATAACAACAAAGTCTTAATTATTATTTGATAGGGAGTTAGTCTACAGTACTGTCAAGGAACCAACTGTAACACCCCGGCCCAGCGGACCATCGGTGACTACTCATGGAGACTGTAGACTAGCCCCACAGACCAACACAAGTCTTTCCGGCGCACTTTGGCCTCACTCGTGCGCACCCAGGAAAACTTCCCAGGAGGTCACCCATCCTAAGATTGCTTCCCACCAAGCACACTTAACTGTGGAGTTCTTAGCAAATGGGCTCCCTAGAAAAGAAGATGCACCTTGTTGATATGAGTAGTCTATCAATCTCTTTTAACGCTAAATCTGGGGTATCACACCAACTCAACCAAAAATTTAAGCTGATGGATAGTTGAGGCCCCAAGATATTTTATATACTCTAACAAATAATTTCATCACCTTTTGAGTGAGAATGTATAGTTAAGTGTAACTACCTATGCCTTTACCTATTTCGAAACCAA
The DNA here is from genome assembly GCA_019776075.1 of Amaranthus palmeri. Taxonomy (NCBI): domain Eukaryota; kingdom Viridiplantae; phylum Streptophyta; class Magnoliopsida; order Caryophyllales; family Amaranthaceae; genus Amaranthus; species Amaranthus palmeri. The sequence continues at coordinate 857,830 of JAAKBH010000278.1, forward strand.
TGGATTCAACTTGTAATCAACCAATTTCTAGTTTTAGATCATCAAACTTAAATATACACCCTAGCCCTCTTAAGTATCTTTTAAGGTTCCAATAGGTCTTTATTGTGAGGACTACTAAGCTCCCACACCACTAGAGCTAGAGGTGAAGTTAAGCAATGTCCAAGACTCTTGGTTGATACTACCTCCATTCCAAAATACTTGTAACATTTGCCTTTTTCACGCAGTCCAGTGCACTAATTTAATCCTTAATATCTATAATTATGTTTAGCATATAATGAGCGGATTATTTAGTTAGATAATAACATCCACTGGAGTGCTGCATGAAATGAGATTTCCGACTAAATTAAAAGGTAAAATCTATCAAGTTACAGTTAATAGGATATATGGATACATTTGAGAAGAAGATGAAAGTAGTAGAGATGCAAATGGTAAAGTTAATGCATGGACACATTAAGATTCATAGGATTAGAAACTCATTTTTGAGAGAAAGGCTAGCGGTTGCACCCATCTCAGAAATAATGCTTAAGTGTAAATTGAGATGATTTAGGCTTTTGCAAAGGAAGACCACTAGCACACAGGGTGAAAAACATCATGATTGCTAGATAGAAATGTCGTGATAGGCATATGAAAACGTGGGAAAAGCCTTATTTATTATTTATGCCTTTATGATTGCTATTTATATTTCAATGATTCATGTTATCAACTATTTGGCCTTATTTATTTTGTTTTGACTTATCTTGGTACTTATCTTGTCTTTTATTTATATTTGTAGGTTTTCTCAAGTTGAGAATCTCATTGGTCGTAACCTCCTTATCTCTTTCGAGAGCATTGAATCTTCCACATAAGAAAGTACTATTCTTCCACGGAAATAAACATTAAGCTAGTATATGAAACAATAATTCTTTTGCATAAGAACTTAAATTGTACGTGGAATAATCGATACTCCTCTTTCAATAAAAGTATGATTAGCCGTTTTTCATCCCTCCCAGACACTGGTCATAATTTCTATCATACACTGGATTATTAAAGGGGTAATAAAATACTCTTCAATCAAGTTTTACATTCTTAATTCATTTATTATTAATATAATATCAGAATCTTATCTTATTCTTTCTCGAACCGGTAAACTCTTTGGTCGTGCTCCCCTTTATGGGTATGAGTTGCCCCGTCCTTCCCTCTCCAGACCCCGACCATAATTTTCTATGGGGCAAAATATACTGGGTACGATGATGATGATTGATATAACTGCAAAAGATAAAGATGATTTAACAACAAAATATCCTTCCACAAGCCAAACACTCCTTGATTTAGTTTCCTTTAGATAGAAACATGCCACAAATATATAGATTTCCCAAAGACAAAATTGGATGCTTCCAAATAGCAAGAATTTTGAAGACATAGAACTCAAAAGTAGAAAACAAGTGAGCTCACATACTCCATCACATTCCTAAATATAGAAATGTCAAATAAAAGTGCAAACAAGGATAAACTAAAAACATAGAAATCCAAATCCAAAAAAAAAAAAATTTAAAATAAAAAGATAATTTTTTTTTGGGAAATAAAAAATAAATAAATAAATTTATTGCATAAGTGAGGGAGACCAAAAAAAAAAAGAGAAGAGAGATAAAGAAACAAACCAAAGTATAGAAGTAAGTATTATTAGCACTAGGAGCGATCGAGGGTTGTAAAACAAAATCTAATTCCCTCTTTTCTTCAAATAAAAAATAAAAAAAATACACATAAAACCCAGAAAAATACAGAAAAAAAAGAAGGAAATGCATTTCTGAGAAGAGAGAGAAAAATATAAGCTGGGTTTTCTTCCAAAATTTGCTGACAATTCGATTATATTTTGAAGAAATACAATCATTTGATTATATTCAGTCAAGACTCAACGTTTTGAAGCTGTTTGGTTGCCAGATATATAATAAGGTCAGAAACTGATCAAAAAAGGTTAAATTTATCATTTTCTGGCAATATTACTTGTTACCCATTTTGTAAATTACTTTAATTTGGGTTTTATTAGTTGGGTTTTTTTTGGGGGGAAGAAAAAGGGGAAATTTTAATCTTTATATGTTACACTTAAACTTATCGATCCTAGTATTCGAAAGGTAAATTGAAGGGTTTTTAGTTGGTTAATTTTGATATTGAAATGTGGGATTTTGAGCAACGGTTTAGTTTGTTGCTTTACAGTTTTTACTGTTTAAAGTTGAGGTGTAGTAAGTTTTGTTGCTTAATTTGGTGATTTTGGATTTAGGGTTTTGTTTTCCGTACAGATTTGAATTAAATTGGAGTTGATTTTAGGGTTTGAGTAGTTTACGAAGCAAGTTAGATCTCTAATTGGGTATTTTATTTTCGGAATTTAGGGTTTTGGGTATGTGTTTATGTATTGCCATTTTTGTTAATTTGATTAAGCTCTATTAGCTGGAGTAATGTTGAAAATGGAGGTTGCTAAGATTTGAATTGGGGGGTTTGTCGTGTGGTTTGGATTTTGTTGTATGACTTTGTAGTTGTGACCCGTCAGAATGCAGCCCGAAAAGATTTCTCGAATCGACACGAGTGAGCTTAGGGCTCAGTTGTTGAAGAAAATTGGGCCAGAGAGGTTTAAGAGGTATTTCTATTGTTTGAACAGATTTATAAACCAGAAGTTAAGTAAGTGTGAGTTTGATAAGTCGTGTTATCGAATACTCGGGAGGGAAAACCTTCCTTTGCATAATCAGATTATAAGGGCGATTTTGAAGAATGCTTGTAGTGCTAAGACCCCTCCAGAAGCGGGTTCTGCAAAAATCGGTTTATCAGCTGGAAATAATGTACCTGTTTTGGAGGATGGGTACGGTCAGGGCGTGGGTGTCGCTCAAAATCAGGGTTCAATGGCTCCTGTTTGGTCTAATGGGGTTGTTTTGCCTCCGTCTCCACGAAAGGTGCGGTCTGGAGTTCGAGAAAGGAAGCTTAGAGATAGGCCAAGTCCTCTTGGGCCAAATGGAAAAATAGATTCTGCGTCACATCAATCGACTGCCACTGATGATGATGGGTTTAAGGTTGTAGAGAATGGGGATTTGATGGGTTGTGATTACCAACAGCGTTTGCAGCGGCCGGTAGCGCTTGCTGAGCAATCCGAAAAAGAAAAGCTGATGATAAAAAATTCGGTAGATGTTCCAGGTAGTGTCCGAGGTAAGGAGCAGAATGACGTTGTTGTTAAGAATGAGGAAGAGACGGAGCAAACTAGCCGGCCGAAGGTCTCGACAAGTCCTCTAGTTGCTCCTCTCGGGATTCCATTTTTCTCCGGTGGGGCCCGGAAATCATTGCCTGTGACGCACATTGGCAATTGCGTCAGCTGCTTTGACATCGCTGCACTTTCTGATAGTGACATGCTTAGAAGGCGAATGGGGCAGATTGCGGCTGCTCAAGGTCTTGGTGGTGTTACGATGGAGTGTGCTAATACCTTAAATAACATGTTGGATGTATATTTGAAACGATTGATCAGTTCTTGTTTAGAGTTAGTTGGTTCTAGATCGACAAGTGACCCGACAACGTCTGCTGTTCAGAAGCAGCAAATTCATGGCAAGCTTATGAACGGTCTCTGGCCGAGTAATCATTTACATATGCAAAGTGGCGGTCCTTCTGTAGAAGAACAGAGAGTTCATTCTGTTTCTTTGCAGGATTTCAAGACCGCGATGGAGTTAAACCCTCAGCAACTTGGAGAAGACTGGCCTTTGCTTTTGGAGAAGATATCCATGCAGGCTTTTAAAGAGTAGATCAACGAGGAATATCCGGATTTGCCTAGTGATCCTAGTGGGTTGGACATTCTGGCTCGAGGAGCATGTCGAATACGACTTGTTGCAATCAATGATGTCAAATATCAATCGTCAAATTTATTCTTCCTATGTCCATGCCGAATGACTCCTACCCATTAGCTGCATCAGGATTCGGGACCTTCGAAAGATCAACCGAAGGTTTCGAGCTTTGAGATGTCTGTACAGATCCTTAAAGAGTTTGTTCATGATCGGGGATTTGTTTAGTGGCAACTAGTGATCGAGTTCTTGAGAAACGCCTTATTGTGGTTGCCCTGTTGTATTTTTAGCATTCTTTTCGGCCGTCCTCTCCCTTATTCATGTAATTTACTGCCAAGAGGAGAAAATATGGAAAGTTTTGCAGGGATACTGTTGTTTAGCTTGGTAAGGTAATATTTACATAACATAAGAGCTATAATGTTGCTCTACTTGTGTTTTTTGATTAAAGTTTAATACCAACATGAATAACATATTAACTTCTTGACAGCTTCTTGTTGTAGTTTGCTACTCTTACCTATGATCATAGATTGTGCTATTGTCTATAAAAATCTGCAATTTTGTTGTTTATTATTGATTTTTTATCATGGGATTTTCCGTTCTGAATTACTTGCACATTTTCATGATGGCACAAGAATTAAGAAAAGTTATATTCAGTGTATATTTGTCTATTTTATCCCCTTTAGATGGCAGGTGAAAAAGTAATGATGTGATGAGTGAATATAAAGTAGGGGTAAAATAGAAAATTATTGAGTTGCTTTTTGCCCAACATGAAACAACGAAAAAATTAATAAATGCAAGTATTATGGGACGGATGAAGTGTATGTATTGCAAATTTTTGTTTGGATTTTTCTTTTATTATGGAATACCTAGCTTTCTTCTTTTGTTAAGCTTCAAGAAGGCCGCGTTGTATCTTATTGGCCAAGTCGTAAGAGTTCCCAAATCTTTTGATAATTACCTGCATCGTAAAGGTATTGAAAAAACATGTTTGACGCCGGTTCAAGACATAGCTGAAATTTGGCGATTTGATAGACATCACCTCGTTATTGCATCTCCATAATTGTTACCGTAATCGTAACCTGAATGCTTTCTTTGCACTAAGGCGAAGTTCGAGGATCTCCATCCTACTTCAGTACTTTTTATGTTCACTGGTAAGTAAGGCCCTTGATTTGCTTATTCACAAATTCTTGTATGAGACGGTCTCACTGTGAGAAATGCCTCATACTTGGGTTAAATAGCCAAATAATAGAAAATATTAGCTAACGAGCCTCTTGTTTTGAGATCGTCTCACCTTGAGAGGATCTCATACAAGACGGTTTGTACTTGTTTGTTCCTTTCTTTTGTGTTTTACAGGTATTAACCATCTCCGTTTTACGCCAGTTCAATACATATCTCATGGTTTGAGCCAAAATCTGGTGATACTACAGCACATCGCCCTGTTACTGCATCACCGTAACTGTTATTCGGGATCTCCATCCTACTATTTACGTTCTTTGAGTGAGGCTCTTGACTTACTTATTGTGTACTTTTCATTGATGTTGTAGCATACAACCTGCCTACGGTGAAACTATGATCGATATTCGGGTAAGTTTTCGACAAATTTGCTACGTATCTTTTGTTTTACAAACGAATTAACTGCATAGTTAGTATTCTTCTTGGTGTATTGGAGATATCAAAAGGAAGAAAATAAGTATTGAACTGTGAAAACTTCCGAAATGGCCATGGATTGAGCTGCTGCAGGAGTATTTAACCCCGTGTTTGTTCTGTCTGTTCCATGTTCGGCTAGAGAAGACTGCAATGGCGAATGGCGAATGGCGAGGGCCTTCACTTAGACTTTTCGTCAGGTACGCTTTCCTGCTTTCCTCTTATGATCAGACCAATATCCCGCACAAGGTAGGGTCCAGGTGGCGGACAAACCATAGCTGTTCCCTTAAGGAGGGAGTCCCTTAAGGAGGGAGTAAAGAGGATGCACGTAGTTAAGAAACCCCAGGCCCCAGTTGAAGTAGAGGTCCAATTTCCAACCTTCTGCTCACATGCAGATGCTCTATCCATTGAGCCACAAGTGCTTTTGGTTATAATCTAATGTCTCTTGTTGAACGATAATCTGCTGTTTCAATAGTTGTCATTTCAATTATTATTAGCTGGATTGTATAATTTATGATTATGTAAAAACAATTCAACACTGGGTGAGAATTGAAGCAGATTTCAAACAAGTATTAGGATCAAATGATTTCAGGAATGGAGGAAGCAGAAATATCTGCATTCTCAAGCTTCTTTTTTTCTTTTTTTTTTTCTTTTTTTTTTTTTTTGTCTATTTTGAAGCTATGTTTATGTACATGTCAGCATTAAATTTGTTAAATTGGTGTTTTTGTATTGCTAGGATTCGGGAGATTTGAAAAGAGGGCGAGGAAGATTGCAGAGACTTAAAGGACACGTGTGGAAATGATATGAAAGAACTAGACGTACAAATTGAGATGGTAGAAAATCAGAATGAATTGAGAAGAAGAATTTATGGTGACGACGATGGAAACTGATATACTGATTCATATAATCGACCAAAATCTTTTAGAATTAAGACTTTCATGTTGTCGGTCTTGTACGCTTTGAATAGTTCAGAAAACTTATAATTTTGTATTTTGACATTTACATGTCCATGAATGTTGGTATCAATTCATATACTTTGAGTTTTTTGTAGGTTGAATATTCTTGTACTTGATGTTGAGAAGTACTTTCTCTGTCCCTATGAAAAACTCATATGACTCAAATGACTTAAAGATGTGAGAACCTTTTAAGTTATATGGTGCAATGTCAGAAAGACAGAAAAGTAATCCATATGTCCGTGTGAGAAAGCACAATATAACTCAAATATGTAAGAACTTTTTAAATTATATGGTGCAAACTCGTCTAGGCCATTGGGACCTCAAGGTGGATATATGCAGGCTCTTCCTGTTCTGGTTTTTATTTACAAATACATAACGCTGATTGCTGAAGTATTTATTTACAAGTTTTAATTTGTGGTTTCAGTACCTTCCATTTGACCTGCATATGGTATATTGGTATATTGCAGAATGGTAACTATAGTTTAAAAATAAGGCTGCATTGCATCGCATCCAAATCGAGAAGTCCTGTGATGCAAAGGCGTAAAAATCGCATTTTTAGTCATTTTAAGGAATCTTTCACCAAAAACAATGTAATAGTGAATGAAGGGAATGTAACACGAGAAATTAAGGGGTAGATTGTATTGATATAACAAACAAAGTGCCCAACTAAAAAATTTAGAGCGTATTTTAAATTAATATATTGGCGAACATGTAAAAGGAAAATGAGATATTTGAAATGAAATCGAGGAAGTACTAAGCATAACGAAATGCATTTATTCTACTCGAGATTCCTTTTGCATTGCATGGACTAGTATGCTTTCTAGGCTCCTTTAGCTCCATATGGGTTACTCGCCTTTCATCATAGGGAATTAAAATGCCAGTAGACCGAGGCTTTTATACCTAGTTCATCAAGGAGGTCGTTACTCAAACATTGTTTGTATACTTGGATCACAAAATGCAAAAAGAAGATCATCCTTATCTCATTAACAAATCATAGGCATTTTTCCTTTTGAAATCATATGTTAAGTTATACCATCATTAAATTTACATAAATAAATTACTTTTTTTTCAACGGAGAAAAAAGCCTTACTTTAGTACTGAAAAGATAATAAAACGAATTTTAATATAATACTAAAGTAATAATATCATCAACCAAATAACGCATTAACACGTCACATTCGTTCACATCTCACATAAAAAATCATATAGGGATACTCGAAATAAATGGTCGTTGAAAATTACCCTTTGAAGGGAGCCTAAAATTTTTAAACGTATGCTTGAAGTATTCTCGGTCTAAAACTTCGATTTATGATTTCTTGTGATTTTGTACGTTGAATATGATTGTAAAAATTTTGATAAAGAGATGACAAAAAAAAAAAAAGAATATAATAAATGAAAAATGATAGGAAAATAAGAATGGCATGAGAAATGAAAATAGAATTATTTATCTATAGAAATTATTGAAGGAAGTTTTAAGGGTGTAGAAGTATAGTTTGAGTGAGGTTAAGAAGGTGAAACAGATGGTTTTATAAGCAATTTATGGAAGTTATGAGAGGTAAAAATGAGTAGTTTTATAATAAGTTATAACTTATAAAATATTTTTTTAAATAATTAATTTATTTATTTATATAATATAAAATTTAAAAATATTAGGAGTGCTACACAATAATTGACTACGATTGTCAATTGTAATTTGTGAAGTCTCAACAATCATAATAAATAATTACAATTTTATGTGAGAAACGGTTTCTTTGAGAAACTATTTGTCATTGGGTCGGCCTTATATTTTTTAAAATGATGTAAATAGGCATTAAAATTAATATAAATAATATAAATAGATTTCAAAAAAATAATATAAATAGACATTAAACATGATGTAATGTAAGTAGGCATTTAAGATATTGTTAGTAGGTATAAGGGTACGATAAGTCGACATTAAAAATAATGTAAGTAGTCATTATGTTTTTCATAATTGGACTTGAAAGACGTTTCTCAAAGAGACTAGCTGATAAATAATTAAATATTAGTCCTATAATAAACTTAAATTTGTACTTGTTTAGTTATGTAAGATAAAATAACAAATACATTAACAAGCCCGTCTAGCTCAGTTGGTAGAGCGCAAGGCTCTTAACCTTGTGGTCGTGGGTTCGAGCCCCACGGTGGGCGTTATATTTTAAAAACAACATATTTTTATTTTGAACAAATTAATCAGATAGGGTGTGTTATTTTAGAGACTTCATTAATTTTCCAATTAAAACAAATCATTTTTTTTAATTAAAAATGGTATGAAAAGTATCAAAATCACTTAAAAGTACTAATTATCATTTTACGATCTTAAAGTATGTAAATAATCGTAAGTAACATTAAAATGATCACCTATAATCTTAAAATGATCATTGATCAATCAAAGAAATTTGTCTCATTGTAAGACAATCACATAAGACTAACAAGAAAAGTGGTAGTTTCTCTAATTGACATAAGACCCTAATAATAAGCCACACCTGATCAAATACCCTTTATAGAAGGCTTTATCGAACAACAATGTATTTGAAGGAACACTTCAGTGATTCCTTTGTAATGATCGTGACAATCTATACAAGAATTTTGTTTGATTAGAATTGTCATGTATTTGATCGATCACTACTCTGTTGTAGATATCATATGACGTTTTTATCAATGAATTATTAATATTAAGAAACAAAAGATCTGAGTAATCTTAACCAACTTAAACAAAAACCGTCTTCATTCAAATCAACTTCACTCATTTAGTTTACTTGAGAGCTTCAGATGTCCGTCACATGATTGTTTTAGTATTTAAATCTTTCGAATTTCAGTGCACTATAAATACATAGAAGTATTATATTTCCAACATTTAACATATAAGACTGTAATATATTTAACTAGCTGAAAATATCTACTGATAATAAGCCAGTTATAAGTTAGTTATTACTTGTTATGAACATCATCATCATCATAATACCCAGTATTTCCCGCACATAGATGAATCTACGGTCAGGATCTGGGGAAGGAAGATCGACGACGTCTCATACCCATAAAGAGAGGGCGATCAAAAAAGTCCTTCGGATTAAGAAGGGTCTTCAAAGAGAGGAACCTGCAAATATCCGAAATCCTGCATCTTACACCCACGTTAGCCAAGCATAGGAATCAACTAACCGAAAGCAAAGCAAGTGACTAAAACAACTAAAAGGATACATACATATACTAAGAAAACGATAAAGGTAAGAGAGGCGGTAAAGAGCGATGATGAAAGGCAAAGAACAGTAACAAACAAGTGTAGTGATCTAGGACGTGTATAAGGCGCCGTCATTTAGCCCTATCCCTGGTCAGGTTCTTAGATAAGTGAATTTCGTGCAAGTCGCTTTTAATATGCTCCTCCCACGTCCTTCTAGGTCTTCCTCGGCTTCTCTTTCCTTCCACTATGATGCACTCGATCCTTCTAACTCGTGCGTCATGGGTACTTCTCTGCACATTCCCAAACCATCTCGATCTGTTCTCCCGCATCTTTGCAGAGAGAGGTACAACCCTTAACTTCTCCCTAAACTCCTGATTTCTTATCATGTCCATCATAGTCTTATCACACATCCATCTCAGCGCGCATCTCTATTACATCCATCTTATGTTCGAAAACCTTCTTTACAAGCCAACATTATGTCCCATACAACAAAGTTAAAAACCATTTAAAAAAACCCTACTCATAGTAGCCAAATCAAATGAGTACTTCTTTAGCCGTTTAAACGGTCAAAAACCCAAAAGCTACAAATCAACAAAAAAGTCATTTACCAGAAACACCCATTGATTACATTTTCGACAAAGAAAATGCAAATCAAACAATAAGTTTTGGAGGGAGCATATTTACTGATAAAACTGTATTTCAAAAACAATAAAAGTGTAAATAAGAGCCTTCTGTCAAAGGTCCAGGGATTATTAGTTGAATGATATAGCAAGAAACATGATTATGTACAAAGTAGTGTAGTTTTAAGACTAAAGACAGTATCAAATTTCTGATGCACAACTAAAACAGACCCTGAATTTGATCTGTACAACCCCCAAAAAAGAGAACAGAACGGAAGGAAAGATGATGACGATAACGGAGTTTACGGAGCTGGAGATTCCGAAGGTGAAGGCGCTACCGAAGACTTGCAAATGGGGCACCAGTTCTTGAGTCTCAGCCATTGATTTATACACTCGGTGTGGTACTTGTGTTCACAACCGAGTCCTCCCACTTCTTGCCCGTCTTCGTATTCTTCCTGCATCGCGCATTTGTTGAAATATATGGTTAGTACAGGCAAAAGACTTAGAGATGTTCAAAACATATTCGATAATCCGAAATTTACCAAACCTCGTAACCGGACCCGATTTGACTCGACTTTAAAATGATTTACAATCATGTAAAAAACAATATGAACACAAAACCCGATTTCAAACCAACCTGAAACACTTAACTAGAAATCAATTCGATGACCCAAATGAACACCTCAATGCAAAATGATGATGAAAGGGTGCCACAGCTATTATTAGTTCTACTTCTATGCAAATCTTGCAGTAAATGAAAATATATAAGCAAATAGACGAGAAAAAATTACGCCATTACGGGTATCCCAGTGTTGCAACACAATTTGCTAGATGATTCGCATTTCGCTCTATTTGACCCGGAAATAGCCCAAAAGCAACCATAATTAGCTTTTCCCGATTTGCAATATGCGAGGAGATTAGCGAACATGTGACACTGAATTCCACAATAATATATTGATTCGTTTAAAAGGACTCCCGTCTTGAGTAAGGTAGGAGAGGGGATGTCCTTTCCCACACAAATGCAAAAGTGCATCTTTCAAGCCCTTACTCCCTACAACTGGAATCAGAACGCAGGAGGTACACACTTGTTTGAAATGCGAGTGCCCTATATTGAATTTTTCTTTAACGTATACACGAAGGGGTTCAACACAGACCCGATGATGCAATATTTACCCGACCTTAGAACCGAATCCGACTTAACCCGATTTCAAAATGAATTCCAAATAATGCAAAAAATCAATGTGAATACAAGATCTGATTATGAATCGACCCGAAACACCTGATCATAAATTGACCTATTGACCCGAATCAACACCTCTTACACCCTATTACGCCCTGTTTGTTCGCCTTGTGATACAACAGAGCTGCTCAAATAGTCTCCAAACAGCAGCTCTTCGGACTTTCATCCATAAAAATGCTTACACGAGAACCTGCAGCTAACACTCTTAACTCATACTATCAACAAAGAAAATATTTGATACACCTTCTGTCCCAAATTCTTTTCACTTTTGTATTTATCGAGTTCCAACTCCCAAGATCTTCGGTGCACAAACATTTAACATTTTCATCTCCTTAGGTCCATCCTAGCCCGTTTGGTTATTGATACCAGCTGGTGGTAAATGGTAATCGAAATCATGTGTAGTGTAAACTGTCACAAAATGACTTGTTTATAACATAATACCACCTCTTCAAATGGTAATGCGTTAGAATGAATTTTGTGAAATAAATGAGATGATTTAAGTCAAACAAACATGATTATCAAACTTGTTAAGAAATTTTCCACCAAAATTACACTAAATTCTTATTATCATTCCCACCATTTAATACTAACAGCCAAACAAGGAGTAAATTCTTTTAATCTTTACCCAATTCCAAATCTAACTTTATTTTCAATTTACTACCCTTGAACTATGAGAATTCCAAGTGTGGGGAAGAATTTGGGATTGAGGATATATCATCACAGCAAGGCCAAAAGGAGTCCATCTGTGGAGATGTCAAGTGTCATAACTTGAACTGGTTTTGTAAGGAGCCGAGTGTCGACTATCATTTAGAAAGGGCACGTCTTAATGGTTATTGAGAGTATTTGGAGGACAAATTGAATGAAACAAACAAACCAAATGAGCCAAATACACAAACCAGATACAATGAAACTAATCAATAACGTTTTAAAACTCCCGCGAAATACAAGAAACATAATTTTACAGCCAGTTTTCTCATCCCTAGCATGCCATCTATTTGATTATCACAAGTAGACTTGCCAATACTTGATCCTACTTGAAAACCTAACCAAACCCGATCCAATCAAGGCCCGATGAACCATACTTGTTTCAAAAATTTGGTAAACCTTCAAGTTTTAATTTCAATATTTTCTAGTTATACCTTTTTTGTCAATTTATTTATGAGTCAATATTCCATAGTTATGACTTGAAAAACTCCATGAAGCCCAATGTAAGAAGAAAAAACTTAATTTTGAATTTTAACGAAAAAAAATTAGATGGTACTTTTTAACTACTTTATGGCGATAGCCGGTAAGAATAATAATTCATGACCAGTTGGGTCAAACTCGAACGAAACGAAACCAACGTCTAACTAAGCACAAGTCAACGGACAAGCAATGAAGTAAATGTGTCAAAATAAGGTCATGGGTGAAAACCTGGCATATGCTGCATTTGACTTCATCTCCATTTTCTCTACAATCTGCCATACACTGGTAGATGCTCCTTTTCAGGCACTTGGTCAAAATCTCTTCTGGGACTGCTGTACTTACGGTTCCCATCCTCTCTTCTAAAGCTAATAGTTCCTGTTCATAAAGAAAATGCATGTTTCTCATCCCATATAATCAAATGAGAATCAACAACCAATATAACCCGGTGTTTTACATCAAAGAATACACTAAAACCAGAGGTGTTAATTCGGGTTATCGGGTCGATTTCAGTTTGATCAAAACTTGTGTCTACATTGATTTTTATATAATTTTAAATTCATTTTGAAGTCGGATCAAGTAGTATTTGGTTACAAGGTTGGGTAAGTATCGGGTGGTTAGCCTGTTTTGAACACCTCTAATTAAAAATAAGGACAAAGATTACACCAAACAATGTGATGGAATGTCTAGCATACATACTTCATATGACATATTATCAATATCCAGCCTCATGTCCCTGTGTTGGTCATTGAAGCCAAGTCCTCCGTGGAATAGGCTGGTTTCGAGAACAAGCATTTGCTGCAAATCATGTGAGAGTAATGAACATTCCATGATGGGTCAAAGCCAAAAATAAAAATGTAACAAAACTAAAGGCATGATACGGGAAACTGTAGCAAAATCAATGAGACAGCAAAAATACCTCGTAAGTTGGCTCCTCTTCTTGTTCGATTCTCTCCAATGCTAATAGCATCTGCACAATCCCAAAGAGCAATATTACAAACAATCAAGGAAACACGAGCACATCATTAACATTTAATACAATACCTCCGCAATCCCATCTAAGTTGTACTGCCTCAAGGAATCACGGTTCAAATAAGAACGAGCAAATCCAACATCGTAGGGACCAATAGACCTATTAGACCGAACACGTTCATTTCCACTACCCGGTCTACTAAAAGAACTCTGAGAATTCGAAATTTGTCCAGAGAACTGATTCTCGAAACCGGGATCAGTTTCATTGGTTGCCATGTTGGGCTGAGGTGAAGACGAGTTCATAATAGGTGACTCGACCAGTGGCAAGCTGTTCTCGCGTTCCTGATTTGAAACCCGTGTTCTAGCAGATAACCTACGAGCCCCAGAATTCGAGCTTCGCACACACCTTGATTCCGAGATTGAAACACCACGATTTGTATAATCGATCCTCTGACCATTCTGGATAGTCCCATTTACCTTCTTACCTTTCACGGATAGACTACCGTCAGCTTCACGAATTTTCTTCTGCCCACTAGTGTCCCTCTTCCTGCTCAGATTCGATACAGAAGACGACACAGAAGAACCCGATGGGATGATATCAGAGATCGAGTTACACTTCAAATTCCTTAGATTACACCTACTTGTAGTTGTACCAGCACTGCAATGTCTTGGACCCTGGTTAGTGGGTCCCGAATCTTGTTGCCTCAATGCAAACCTCTGTGTGCTTCTTTTCCCAAATCGGGTAGTGGGTCCCGAATTAGAACACCCGGCTACAGAAGTAGCTTCAACGGAATAATCACGATTTTCTGGCTCAGGATGAACCTTCATCCGAGTCTTTCCACCTTGCTCCTCGGTTTCATCTACAGCACTGCATGTTTCTGAATCCGTGTCACAATGCGAAGGCAATTTCTTTTTCGGGTTTGAAAAAGCTTTTCGTGCAGTGTTCGGAGAAGCAACAGTTTTCGATGAACTTCCAGTGATCTCCTTTCTTTGTGCAGCTGAACGGAAAGGAGTTTTCGAACTTTTGGCTTTGATAGGAGAGCTAACGGGGGAATCCCTCGTAGAGTTCATTTTGCTGCTGCATCCAACTCGACTACAAACGTGAACATTACGATCCCTGTTATTCTCAGGTGAGTCTCTTAGCACAAGGCTAGACCCTCTTCTGGATGTAGCAAGTCCAGACGATGATCTTCTACCAGGATATTCATCCATGAGCAAATTTATAATGTTTTCGTTCTGCAGGAGAATATGAAACCAATTAAAACATGTACACCCCAGTATGATTGGAACTAATTTACTAAAACAACACATAGAAAGTATAAATCAGGCACAGAAATAACCAGTGTAAGAATCTGACATCAACTGGTCTCACATACAAGAATGGAATTCGTAAGTCATACTCGATTATAGAGCATAAGGATGCAATTGCCTAACTACAGATACTTCACACAGGGAACAAAAAATATATCATCATACCCAGTATATCCCGCTCATACAAGCTATGATTAGGGCGTGAGGAGGGTTGGAAGAAGGTAGATCATGCCCTTATCAAATGATATAAAGTTGCAGCCAATGATACCCTCGACTCTAGATGTATAAAACAGACCCGATGACCCGAAATTTACCCGATCTTATAATCGAATTCAATTAAACTTCAAAAATGATTTGCAATTGTGTAAAAGAAGTATGGATACAAAACCCGATTTCAAACTGACTCGAAACACCACAACCAAAATCAACTTGCTGACCTAAATAAACACCTCTACTCGATTCATCAGGAAGCAATAAAATAATCAACTCTAAATTCCTACTTTCAGACCAAGTAGTGCTTTGATTCAAATGTTGAAGGAGAGGTGACCTATGAGCAATCAAGATAAAATTTCCTAGTATATAACAAAACAACTTTGACATATTTACCAACCAATGGGGTGTTTGGCAAAATAGTTTGTTGGAAATTATACCTTATTTAGGTATAAATAAATGGTTATATGGTCAAATCATCTAATGCTGGTGTTTGGTAAATTAGTTGATTTAAAGATTTTGTTGTATACACTATACATCAGGTAATAACACATGTTGCTCCCAATAAAAACCAGTCACTCTAATTGGCTATCAGTATCAGCTATCAAATGTTTGTCAAACAACCGTAATATCAAATAATAGAAGTAGAATCATACAAAAGAATTTCTAGTTGGAAACCTAAAGGATACATAATTGCCACAAAAGACATAATTTCAGCTAGTTTCAAGGGACAACAATAGAAAACAAGGGTCAAAAAGCTTTTAAGTTAACTCCCAACACATTATTCCACAATTCCAAACATGAAATTTCACCACTCAGAACTCACTTTCTTTAAACCCAAGTCTTTCTTTACTCAAAACCATCCCAAATAATAAGGTACTCCTGAAACTGAACAAAACCCAAAACCTAAAATTCCACACCACTTAAAAAGGCTTATGGATGCCTGTTAATTTGCTTTTTGATTCGCAACGCTAAAAATGATCCTAAAATAGCCCAAAATCAACCATAATTCGCTTTGTTTGATTTTTGATTGACGATTCGCAAGGAGATTAGTGAATCAATACTGACCACAATTCACTTTTTTTTTACTCACGATTCGCATGGACATTAGTAAATCACGTGACAGTGTCCGGGCATAAAAGTTCGAAAAACAACATACCCAACAAAATTTCTTAAAAAACAACATACCCAACAAAATTTCTCCAAAAACAACATACACAACAAAATTTCTCAATTTCCTTGGAAGAAGTTCCCTAAAAGTATAGCCTTACTCCCAAAAAAGGCCCTAAACTTTAAGGGCATATTGATCAAAGAAATTCAAAGGTATAGACTACTAACAACAATAAACCCAACACCACCAAATATTATTGTATTGAATTTGTGAGATTCTCAGTATCATCCTAATCCAGAAACATAATAATCATAAACTATGCATATAATCAACAGAACATCACAAGATACACAAACAAAAATCCATTCTTTCTGTCAAATAATTTCTACAAACAGATAATATACAATCATTTAAAATCAATTTCATAAAGTCAGACTAAGCAAATATAGAAACAACCCATCAAAAAAGATTTTCTGACACACAACAAAAAAGCATCCTTATTAGTAATAAACACCAAACAACTACATAATTTCAATACAAAAGTCGAGAATTTTTTCTTTCACCCTTATCAGACCATCGAAATCGATTCTCGAACCTTATCCCGATATTAAAAAATAAAATAAAAATACAAAAGTCACCAATTGAAGAAAAGAACATAAGAATAGTACTTTTAAAGTCAATTAAGAGCAATCAACAATGAAAAAGCATAATTTCTTCATAGAAAATAGAAATTTTCTGAAATTTCTTTTGATCATTTTTGATCATCCTAATAATCTTAGATTAGAAAAGAAACTAAGAATAGAAAAGAAGGGAATAGAGCAAAAACCCACATGGTTAGACTCATGTAATCCACCCAAAAAAAGGAAGCCTTTCTTTCTCTCTCTAACTCTACTTTATCTCTCTAAAAACTCCACCTTTAATAAGGGATAGGTAAAGAAGCTTTCTTTGAACAATTCTTAGACAATCCTCTTTTATCAATACTTATTATATAATGGGTAGTTTCTATATTTGACAAGAGTACTTTTATCCTTAAATTAAGGTCCTTATAAAACTCCACAACCTTAAAAATTCCTTCAAAATACCAAACAAAAACCATTAAAACCACACAATAATGAAGAAAAAATGGAAAAATAAACAATACCCATTTCATTAAACAACACAAAAAATATATTTTTTAACAAAAATTGATAAAAGAAAATGATTTCTAAAAATCCCAAATAAAAATAAATAAGACTTTTTTTGACTACCCATGATAGAAAAAGGTGGAGAAAATGAAATAACAGAGAAAAAAAACAGAGGCCCACCTCAGGAAAATATAACTGGATAACAAGGATGAAGAGAAACAGGAATTTTTCTAATAATTGGTATGAAAAAATATTGGGTTTTCAGAAAAAAAAAAAAGAAATTTTGTGAATAATTTTGTTTATTTGAAGTATATATTGTTGGTAAATAAATGAAGAAGAGAAGGTGGATAGCAACAAAAGCGTGTGAAAATAGGGAGGCGCACAAACACAGAGAATTTGGAGAGAGAAAAAGACGTGTGATGTAAGATCCTAGGAGAAGAAGGTGAACAATACATGGGTTGCAAATCAAAATGTGGGTTTGGTGATATTATAGCCGTCGGATGTTGATGAAAGTCACATATTAACGGCTTATAGAGTTACAGGTGCTCTTTTGAGGGATCATCTTTTGCAGAGACGTAGGGTTGATCCTAAGGGTGGGCAAAAGAGGGCCGTCGCTCAGGGCCCCATTTTAAAAAAACAAAATTAATAGTTGTAGAAGGTC
This sequence comes from Amaranthus palmeri, assembly GCA_019776075.1. Lineage (NCBI taxonomy): Eukaryota > Viridiplantae > Streptophyta > Magnoliopsida > Caryophyllales > Amaranthaceae > Amaranthus > Amaranthus palmeri. The sequence goes on from JAAKBH010000278.1 coordinate 875,839, forward strand.
TACATAAGTTATAAATTGCAGAGAAAAAGGGCTCCAATATATCATTTCACTCAAGACTCAAAAATATCTACGGTCGGCCTTGCAAAGACGACTTTTAAAAGTTTAACCCCAATTCTATATTTAGAGTTGTAACAATATATATTTAGAATTGGATTGAGCTTTTGAGAGTCGTGTTTACAAAAGACGATCTCAAATAAGAATTTGTAAATGAGTTATAGTGATTTTTAAAAAAAAAAAGAAAGAAAGAAAAAAGATGTTGGGTGTTTGGTGTTTAGTTTTTTGGTTGGTTTTTAGATTGTGAGTTATTGGTTGGTCAAATAGTCGGAAAAGGTGTTTGGTAAATGACATTTAAAACTGGTCAAAAGTTTGCTTTTAAGCTAAAATGAAAATAATGCTCCAACTAGCTTTTTGGTTGGATTTTGGCTAGTTGGCCAACTTTTTTTTTCTAATAAACAGCCAACAGTTAATACTTGAATTCACGAAACAACTAACTTTTTCAGCTAACTTAAAAACCAACAAAAACAACTGACCACATAGGCCCCCTTTCCTCCTAGTCCTTTTTTCTTGTCGATTATTATCACAATAATCAACTTTAGCATCTATTTATTCACAAATCTTCTCTGTTGAATGGATTAGTTTTGAATTCTAAAATCTTCAAAAAAGATCAAATTCTCAATAGCAACATCATTTAATGCACTAATTCAATTTATCAATGACTTTATTATTATCACTCGTTTAATTCGTGATCTATTTTTTTGCTGATGGTCAAAGGGTTGTGTAGAACTAAGGAGGGGAAGGGAGAAGGGAGATCGAGGGGAGGTTGTGAGGAACTAAGAAGAGTAAGGGAAATAGGAGAATAGTAAAGGGGGCTTGCGTTGCGAAGAGCTAAGGATTGGAAGAGAAAAGTGAGAATTCAGAATAGTGGAGGGGTTACATAGAACTAGGAAGTGGGGAAGCATAATGGGGGACTATAGTGAAGGAGATCGGAGAATGAGGTTGAGGTTGTGGTTGTGGTTGTGATTGTGCCTCAGACAAAGAGAGGGTTTGAGGCTAGGGGCTTTGGGAAGGGAAATTTGTGTTGTGGCTTTGGAGAAAAGGAGTTGGGAGAAGGGAATTTTAAGAGAAAGGTAGGAAATTGCTCGATGGAAGTTCGAGCGAGAAGGGAGGGTTAGGGAGAGAAAAGAACTAGGTTGGATGGCGAGAGATTTAGGCTATAGGGGCTTGAAAATGGAGGATCACGCGAGGAGAAACAAATTTGAAGGAAGGGAGGTAAGTACAAGCGAGCGAGGAAGGGTAGGCATAAGGACTAGATAGTTTATATTTTTTTTGTTTTCTAAATTTTTGAATATTTTAAAGTATTTTATTTTTCATTAAAGATTTTTGTTTTTATAGTTTTTATTTTTTTTATGCTTTAGATTATTTCAAAATTAATTTTTTAAAATAAAAAATAAATTAAAAGTTATAAAGTAAAAGAAAAGGCCAAGTAATTCAAACAAATTTCTAGGTGACATCTTGACCATGTTACATGTCACAAATTTTTTACTGTAAAAATTAAATATTTGAACGAAGTAAAAATTAAATTACTAATCAATTTTTTTAGAATTTTATTATAGGTGTTATAAGATCAATAGTGAATGCCTTAAAGAGAGGAATTATCATCAAAAATAGTAATGAACAATATAAGAATAACAATGAAGAGTGTTTATTGCGTTATAAATACATACATCGTGCATTGTTATCGCAAGTGAAAAATACCAAAATTACAAATAAAATATTAAATTTTCTACTATACTTGCTATATATATATATATATATATATATATATATATATATATATATATATATATATATATATATATATATATATATATATATATATATATATATATATATATATATATATATATATATATATGTATATATATTCTTTCAAATTCTTAAAAAAATTCAGATTTTTGAAATATTTTAAAAAACAACTCATTGGACCCTAATAAAAAAGCTTGAATTATATTTTCTTTTTTCAAGATCCTAGTTGCAACATTTCACTCTTTTGAGTCATCTTAGTTGTACATTAATTTGTTTAATAAACTTTTACCTATTATAAACCTAAAACCAATTTAATATAATTCATCCAATCCCATAGTATATTTACATTTATACACTATGTTTTGATTCAATTTCTCTTATTTTATTATATTTAATTAAATATACGTGGAGCAAAAATTGAAAAATTATTTAAAGATTCTGTGCAATAATTAAAATTATGAGATATATTTTTTTAACAATTATATATGTATCTTTAAACACCTAACATATGCTAAGTAATTTAATATTAAGACTCCTAATTTTTCGGGACCCTGTGCGGTTGAACATGCTCAGAACCTCCTATATATATGTAATTAAATGGTTTTAGAAAAGAAAATCATAAGATTTATGTAGCAATTAATTTGAAACAGTAAATTTTTAATTATGGAAAATAATTTATTATATTAGCCATTCTACTTATATTGTTAATTGTTATTTTTCTTCTCCACAAAAAAATTAGGGAAATTCCACATGGTAGCATCAAGTTTTAATGAAATGCCAATGGTAGCACTTTTTTAAGAAAATTCCACATGGTGGCATTCAGTTTATGCACTATCTAATTGCCGTAGCATTTTTCGTTAAGTTCTTGTTAAATTCCGTTAAGTTCATCATTTTGTAAGTTTTTTTCCACATGGTAGCATCCAGTTTTTGTTTATTTACCATTTTAACTTTTAATTCACTATTTTAATGTTTAATTCACCGTTTAATTCATTAACGCTAGAGGTGTTCATTCGGGTCATCAGGGTGATTTCGGGTCAGGTTTTTCGGGTCGGTTCAAAATCGGGTTTTGTGTTCACATTGGTTTTTACATAATTGTAGATCCATTTTTAACTCGGGTCAAATCGAGTTCGGTTATAAAGACGGGTGTCTATCTGGTCATCGGTTCTGTTTTGAACACCTTAACGCTCATAAATGTTGAATAATTTTATTGAAGAAAATTATATATGTTGAATAATTATACGGAAAATAAATTTAACATTTAATTCACCATTTTAATGCTTAATTCATCGGTCGAAACAAGTACTCTTTCGAATAAGTACTTATTTTGATCGAATTTTCGAAAGAGTTATCCAATCAGGATAGTAGCCACGTCCGTTGTTTCGAAAAATCGTTATGATGGGTAAAAATGACGTCAAATATCATTTTCGGCTTACGTATCGGAAAAGGGTATTTGCAACGTCCGTTTTTTGAAAAAAAAATCGTTACGACAGGTAAAAATGACGTCAAATATCTTTTTCAGTTTACGTATCAAAAAATAGGCGAATAAGTATTTGTTTCGACCCAATTAGATAGTTTCTTATAATTTTTCAATAAAATTATTAAATATTTATGAGCGTTAATGAATTAAACGGTGAATTAAACATTAAAATAGTGAATTAAAAATTAAAATGGTAAATTAACAAAAACTGGATGCTACCATGTGGAAAAAAACTTATAAAATGATGAACTTAACGGAATTTAACAAGAACTTAACGGAAAATGCTACGACAATTAGATAGTGCATAAACTAGATGCTACCATGTAGAATTTTCTTAAAAAAGTGCTACCACTGGCATTTCATCAAAACTGAATGCTATCATGTGGAAATTCCAAAAAAATTATGATTAATGAAAAACAATCGTACTTTTGTCATGTCAATGTTGGGTTTTTTAAATGGACAATATAAATTTGAGTCACTTTAGTATGGACAAAGCATGCAGTATACACGTAATACTCTTGAATTAAAAATTATAATTTTATTATTAAAATGATAATCCTTTCTGTGGTCCTATGTATTTGATATATTCTATTTTGTTTCCTTCTTATATTTTCCGCTATTTTAATTTCAAGAAATTAACATTTTCGTAACCGGCAATTTTATTGTGAGACGTGCTTTTATAAATGAGGGAAAAACTTCATTAATACAAATTACTAGCTAGTATATTAGCTCTTTATTTTGTTACTGTCTTTCACAAGGGTGACTCTAAAATATTCTTATTACTTTTTTTTTAATTATTTACGTATTTTTTATTTTTTTCAATTCAGTGGTCCTCATCATTTATTAAATACTTCCTCCATTCCAAAATACTTGCACCAAACATAATTGTGCACAATCAAATGCCTTTTTCAGATCATTAATATCTACAGTCATACATAACTATAAATTATAAAAATTAGATACTATGACACGAGACGAATAAAACAAGATCTCACATGACTATATTTTTTTTCTCATGTAATAGCCGAAGTATGTAAATTACTATATAATGATAAATAGTGCAAAAATTAGTTTGGTGCTAGTAATATGGAACAGAGGAAGTACTCGTGCAATAGTCTAATGTTGCAAACTCTAAAGAACAGGGATAAGTAAGAGTAAGGCAAAATTGAAAATTGCTTCTTATCATGGCCGTCGATTAGCAAGGGTAAAGTGGGTTATCAGTTATGGCCTCCAAAAAACTTATTTTTAATGTATATAAGTGATAGTATTAATTTTAATTAAACTTAGATATAACTTAAATTTTTGCTAAGTAATATGCACTTTTAGTGTTTTTAATAAAGTAGTTAAAATATTAACAACAGAAAACAAAAAGTATATTATATTATTCGTGACAGTTTTAGTTTTTAGGGTTCTTTTTTTTATCTTTTACTCTGGGGCTCATAAAATAAAAGGGACATCCTTGCTTCTTGTATGATTTGAATTGCCTCTTTTTCCAAGGTAATATACTGAATTTGATTCTTATCTGACTTTTTTTAGCTATTCATATGATTAAAAAGAAAATAGAAAAGAAAAGGAAATTTTTTTTTTTTTAAAAAGAAGTAACCCCACAATAGGAGGTGATGAGCTGACCCAATGTTAATTGTCCTCCACCCTGTTTACTTTAAGTAGAGGTTGTTATCATTGAATAATTTTATATGATAATAAGTACATAATCTCAAAGATATGAGGATGATAAGTGATTAGGATTCTTTAGATTGGGACATGTTCCTATTATTAAGGATTTTAATTTCATATATTTAAATAGTTTTTTTTTTATTTTTTTTTGTAAAATGAAATAGTAGTTTTTGATTGATATTGAAGGAGTTTTTATTTATGTCAAATGGTATTTTTACTTATTTATTTGGTTCATCATCATCATACTCGGTGCATTCTGTTCATAGAAATTGTGATCAGGGTGTGAAGAGGGAAATATTGCGACAACTCATACCCATAAAGAAGGGTGCGGCCAAAGTTAGTTATATTTATTTGGTTTTTATTGGAGATAAAAAATTAGGATCATACTCTTTTTTTATTCTAATCAAATGTTTCTTTTGGTTTTGTACACGTATATTTTTTTTGAATTGATTTTTTGGTTTTGTACACTTGTCTATATATTATTTCAATCCTAAGTATTTCTAATTGTAGTTGGTTAAAAATTACAAAAAATTAATGCACATGTATTAATAAAGTTTACATTCAGACAAATGAAATTAAATTCAGCTCTTGATTATGATTTAACTTAAAGAAAGGTAAAAAAACAAATTGAGTAATTGGTGAATAGCCTCAGAAAAACAAATGAGACATTTGATTGAAAATGCTTTTAATGTACCTTTTATTGGTTGAGAGTTTTTATTTTCATCCTTATAATAATAAGGGTTTTATTCTCACACATATTGGAATATTAATTTGGAAAATTTGCCAAGAATAATCCTAACTATCACCCGTTGGTCAAAAATAATCCCAACTATCGATTATTTTTTAATAATCTCAATTATCGATTGTTTTTTAATAATCCTAACTATTCATCGAATTTGGAATATTAATTTTCATTTTCTCTATTGCTTGTGTGGATCTTCACATTCCTAAAATAGAATTAAAAAATAATTTTGCTGAAAATTACTTGACAATATTTATTCTTCTTTTTCAGGTTTTGGTGATGTCCAAACCCATTATAAAATATAAATCACGTTGAATTTCTTAGAAAAATTTAAAAACAGTTAAATGTCTTAAATAAAAAAACGCCATAGGGCCTCCAAATTTTTTCTTTTCGTCTTTATTAAACTCAATTTCAAATTCCCAAATAATTAACATTTTTAGTCCGCTTTCTCAATTGGTATATCCAAATAATTAATAGTACTATTTTTGGTCTCTAATAGTTGCCACATGCTTACAGTTAGTCGGTTATTGTAGCAACTATTATTCATCGGTCTATATACTTCTTATTGTATAACGTAAGATATATAGGATTTTGTTTGAGTTTTCTAATGTATATTTTCGTAATATATTTTTTTGTATTATGTAATTAAAGCTATTAAAACAGAAATATCGGAATTACTAAAAGATCTTGATTGTAGTGACTAGTGAGTGAAAACATATATAAACTTTGAATGTATATTCAAAAAAATTCGAAAAAAAAAAATAATTAGGATCAATTGGATAATAATTAATTAAAGAGAATAAATGGCATTAAAAGTTTTACATGTGATATTTCTGTTTTAAAACAGAGTTCGGTAAGAATGAATAAAAAAGTCGGTGGGTTTATTAATTTTGATTTGTTTTTGACTTGGGTTATTGATATAATAATGCTATTGCATTTCTGTTGTAACGAAGACTACGTGATATTGTACTATATCATTTACCAAATGACCGATTAATAGTCACAATGTGGATTGGAATTTGGAACAGATTAAAAGTGATATGTGTGAACTTTACTATTTTAAGGACCTGACCAGGAATAAAGGTAGATGACGGCGTCTTATTCACGTTTTAGATTACTAATTATTGCCTCTAATTATCGTTTTTTACCTCCTTTTTACTTTTATCATTATTTTTAACTTTTTGTACGTATTCAATTTACTCTATTTGTAAGTTGCATGTTTCTCTCTCTTGTAAGACCTTTCTCGAATCGGGGGACTCTTTGACCAGACTCTCCTATATGGGCATGAGTTGTCGTCGTTTTTCCCTCCCTAGACCGTGACCATAGTTTTCTATAAGCGGGACACACTGGGTATGATGATGATGATGATTTACCAAATGACCGAAAAAATATTGAAAAAATCTTCAAATTTAAAGGTCCTGCAATATCAACAAATTATGAATTTATGATATTTTTCTAACAGTTTGTATTTTTAAAAACTTAACATATATTACATAATTTAATATTGAGTTATAACTTTTCAAAGCCTTGTGGAGCAGTTAATTAATGTTGAACATGATCACAACCTCTTGTATCATTAACTATATTGTCCATTCATTTAGTCCTGTGTAATTTAGACACAAAAACTAAATAATTAAGTATGATAAATTAGAGTAGTGTGATAATTAAAAATAAAAGAAAAATATAAAAATATAAATGATATATATTGAGTTTTATTCAAAAATAAAAATATTCTTCCTCTATTTCACTGAAAATGTCTCATTTACTTTTTACGCTATCTAATGCACTTATTCAACGCTTAATATCTCTTATTATGCATAACAAAATATTATAAAAAGTGAATATTTATAATCTTTACATTGAGATAAATCAAACAAAATTTCAGTTGACTATGTTGTAATTTATAAATTAAGAGTAATAAGCAAGGCCGACCCTAGATATATTTGGGAGCCCTGGGCGAAATAATATATTAACGCTCTTTTCCTTTGCAACTTATAACTTATATGGACCTTTTACAATCATTAATTTTGCTTTTTTGACATGAGTCCCTGGGCGACGGCCCCTCTTACCCACTCTTAGGGCGACTCTGGTAATAAGTAAATAACATAAAGAAAATAAATGAGACATTTTCGATGGAATGGAGGGAGTAATAAATTTATTAAGAGGAATTAAAAATGTAAAATTAGATGAATTTAGTAGAGTACATAATTAGTAAGTAGGTCGACACAACCAAATTCTACCAGATCTAAGAAGCTGACTTGATGCTGTCGGGTAGTACAATGTGTTTTATGGGCATTTACAAAGGAAGAATAAATAATAATGGATGGTATCAAGTCCACATTTTACTATTTAAATACTTGTTTGTATTATTGAAATTGCTATAATTAATTTATATTTATTTTCCGTAAATTGTTGTATTGTAGCAATCTCAAAGGATACGTAAAGTTACATTTTTTTAAGACATATTTTTAATATCATTTTAGATTTTAAAACGTAAATCAAATAGCTACTTGACAATTAGATAGCTTTTTGCTTTAATTTTGAAAGAAAGATGAAAAAAACTAAAATCCTTGATTTATTGTCGCAAAATTATATTCGTAAAACTATGATTTAACTCTTCCTCACTAAAAAGTTGCTCCAATAATGGGTGAAATCATGGATTTGTAAGAAAGTTTTAAATCTAAAAGGTTGTTAGCAAAATGATAGGTTATTTGTTAGGTTAGTCAGAAACAGTTATCGTCAAGTTATTTTTTAAGATTTTGTTTCCTACGTTATTAAGAGAAAAAACACAAAAATACCTATAATAAACACAAGTAATTAAAATTTTGTTTTTAGATTCTTTATGGCATCAGAGCTGAAGGAAACTTTTGTCTAGTTTTTCATGTTTGCTTCATCATTTACCAAAATTTCAACATAAAATTAAAGGACAAAATTTTGCAAAACTAGCCCAATATTTGAGGACTATTTTAGTGTGGATTGAGCTTATAAGATGTTTACTTATTGACTATCTATATACATACAATTACAACATATACAAGGAGTTGATAAACAAAAAAAAAAAAAGAAAAATGTTAAGAGGTCAACTGCTCGATCCATCCTATGTGAAAGATACTAATCGCTTTATTTCAAAGAAATAACTTCAAGTACAGATGAGGTGCAAATTAAGAAATATGAGTCAAAAGTGATAAGATACTCTAACTGTTCTAAAGTATTAGCGCAATATTTTTTCTCTTTAGTTTGTGACAATAAATTTGGTTATCTCATTTCTACTTTTGGCAAGGCCGGTTTTTAAGAAATTCCAGGTAGCCGACCGCCTAGAGCCCAAAAAATAAGGGGCCTCAAATATCAATTATTGGATGCTATCAGGTACGATTTTGAGTATTATTTTAAAGTGATTTGTTGGTAAACTTTTTTTTTTTGAAGTAATATAAAGTCACAACACATTTTGTTTCGAAATATTTTTCTTAAAGTGAATTTTTTTTATCTTTTAATATAATAACTGGCACATTTTAAAACACATTGTAAAAATAAATATGCCTCCAAAATCTTTGCTTCGCTCCTAATTTTCACCATAATACATGCTCTTGTTTGATTTTCAATCATACATTTAATTTTTTTTGAAAAGACAAAATAATTGTGTATGCAAAAATCAAAGAAAAAACGCGAGTTTTGACTAGGGGTGTTCAATGGGCTGAGCTCCCCATTTTAAGCCCTTATCCTGCCCGTTTTTAGAAGGGCTTTGTAAGGGTCGGGCAAGAAATGAGCTGGAACAAAAATGGGCTATATTATAATTAAAATGAATTGGGCTATAAAAGGGCTCAATATATAAGAGCCAAAAATGGCCTTTGTAAATAGTATAATTAATGTATAATTTGTGATTTATATATTATGAAGTATAAATCATAAATGACAATGTCAATGGAATTATTAATATTTTTTCAATCTAATTATTATAAATGATAATTTAATTGTTATAAATTGATAAAAGGAGATTAAAATAATTTTTAGTAGTAAGTGCGAACAGACCCGAACCTGTGCTCTGGGGTATCAGGCGCTTATATTTGAAATATATATGTTTAATTTGGATCTTATTGCATGCTATTTTTTATTAAGAATCTTATCTATTTCAAATTTTCTATTTATCCGGTCCGGCCCTTATCCGGCCCATTGAACACCCCTAGTCTTAACCAAAAATAATAACGAGTTAAGGGCCCGTTTGGTAAGTGGTAATAAACGTAGTAATGAGAGTGAAAAATTAGTGTAATTTTGGTTGAAAAATATTTTGGCTACCTTGATGGCCATGCTTGATAACCTTTAATTATCTTATTTTGTTTATAAAATTCATTCCAATGCATTACCAATGGGAGAAGTGGTATTAGGTGTTAATGAAAATTTATGAAAAAAAAACTTTTTTGTGATCAAAGTTTCATCACCATGAGAATGACATGAAAGTTTTGATGAAATTTTACACTAAAAATCATTCTCATTACCACCATTTAGTACCATTAACCAAACGGGCCGTAAATGTAATAGCACGAACTAAAAACTAAAATAAGGTTAATTCTTTAAGACAAAATTATTATTGGCTATTGCTTTAAGCGTAACTCGCGTTCCACCCATAAAATATCCTAATAGTCTTAATTAATTAAATTAAATTTACTAACAATGTTTAAGGTATAAGTTAACCATAGACAGCAAATATTCTCTAATTTTCTCTCTTTTCCTTTCAATCTACATTTTAAAAATTATTTCTCTTCATATAAGCCTTCTTTTTCCTCTCCCAACCTTTTATTTTATTTCTTTTTTCTACATTTCATCAATTGAATTCTAAGGATTGGTTTTTTTTATTGATATCAATAAATTCAAATAATAGGAATTAAGCTAGAAAAAAGGTACTTATATTACTCAAATACCCTCAATTCTTTGTATTTATTTTGTGAAAAAATATCTTTGTGTTATGTTTGGTGATTGACAATAATTTACAAGAAAATTTTTTGGTATGATAAGTGAAATTTTTGTTATTAAAATGTTGATTTTGTTTAGAATCATGTTTGGAACGAAGGGAGTAAAATTGAAAATATGCGATGTTAAATTGTGTTAAGTAAATGAATTTATTCTAGTAGCTTTTGAATTTTTTTTTAAAAATATAAGAATTATGATCGCATCCTCCTTAATGGGTATGTGCTATCGTCTTTCTTTCCTCCTAACATCCTGCTCATAGGTAGAGGTGTTCAACGGGTCGGGGCGGGGCGGGTTGGGTCAAAATTTGAATGATCCGGGTCGGGGCGGGTCATGTCAAATGACAAACGGGCCGGGGCGGGTCAAGCCCATTTAAATTCGACCCACTTTGACCCTTTTTTAAAAAGTTCATAGAATAGCTTTTTTATTATACTTTATAGCCCATTGGGTCGACCTACTTATGTATATAATAATATTATTTAAAGAAATAAAAAAAAAGTGGTAAATTTTTTTTCCGCAATTAGTACTTATAATTATCCGACCCCGCCCGGCCCGACCCTTTACACCAAGGCCCGTTAATGACCCACCCCATTATTGACCCGATCCGCTAATGACCCGTTAAAATGTGACCTGACCCTTGACCCGTTGGGTCGACCCGCCCCATTGAGCACCTCTACTCGTAGGTCCCAATAAGCGGGATACACATGGATATGATGATAATGATGATGTATCAAAACTCTATACAACAAATAAAACTAACAAGATTTCACATAAATATGTATTAACTCGTAAAAATATATTCGAGAAAAACATGTTTTATATTATCTCAATCCTTAAATGAACTTTTAAAATGAAGCAAGTAATAAATTTTAACACCTGTTTAAAGAGTATCTAATGTGAATTGACATGGAAAAATATAGTAGTTGTACAAGGATTTCACATCTTGTTGTCTAATAAAATCTTCTTGTTTTCCTATATTTTGTCTCCCATCATAAATTTATGAAGAATGAGATGAAATTTTGTGAGCCCTCACTTTTCATTATTATGTTAGACATGATTTATGATATGAAAATTGAACAAACCTTTACCCTACAAGTCCAATTAGTAAGATATGCATTGCCCACATTGTTCCTAAAAACCACACCAAAACAAAAGGATTAAGAATTATTTGTTTCAGTTGAAATAAATATAAATATCACTTTTTTACGTATAAAGTTTTGAATTTGATTCTCCTTCAGCCATCTTTTTCCTTCAGTCTACCTTGAAATAAAAAATAATTAATCAGATTAATTTTAAAAATTTAGAGTAAGTATAGCCTTTTCATCCTATGAGCATACTATCTGTTACTCTTGCTGTTTTTAACAAAAATGTGTGAATGAGAATGAAAGATAAAGGCGAAGATATTTCCTAAAAGAAAAATATAGCAAAGTAAAGAGGGGGCAAATCCAAATTCTTGTGAGAGACGGTCTTTATGAAAGACTATCTCTATTTGAACTGGCCCATAAAGAAAATATAGGGTAAAAGTAGATATTAAATTTTAATGGATTGAGCCTGAAAGGCGTCTTTCAGAAAGACGGTCTCTCAGGAGACTAGTTGGGCGAATCCAAATATTATTGGACCCAAATTGTACTGCAATAGTATTATAAGCATTATGTCCATCATTGGGGCCGGGGGATGATATGGAAAGCTTCCAAAAGTGGGCTCATTGAGGCCCTTTCTAAAATGATAGAGTGAATTACACAAATTCTTACTGTAGACGGTCTTTGTTAAAGACAACTCGTCTTGAATCAGTCCAATTATAAAATAAGTTTCTAATTTTTAATATTCTAAATAAAAACTAAAAATTGCATTTAAACATTGGGCTGAGCTGTTTTAGAGAGCCGTCTTTGCCATAGACGGTCTCTCAGGAGACATTCTGAGTAAATTAAAAAACAAGTATCCGAATATTTCTTTCAACACAATCTTGTGAGAGACCATCTCTTAATTGACCGATTCATAAAGAAAAATATAGAATAAAAATAAGCATTAAACTTTGATGGGAGAGAAACATTTCTCAGGAAACTGGTTGTTCTTCCAAATCTTCATACTGTAGAAAATAAAATAGTTATTTCATATACAATGTAAAATTCTCTTCCTTTTATTTCTCCTTACTTTTAACAAAATTTCCCCTAACTGAAATTCAATTTTTATTTTATTTCTTATTTGAATTATTAAGCGAAAAAATTTAACGACAAAAGAGTTAGAAGATTTATAAATTGACACTTCTAAATTCAAATTAATTTTTTTCCCACCTACTACACGAACAACCAAAAATGACGACAAACAATTTTGCAGCCAGCCAATTTAGCGACAAGTTCGAAAAAGTTTGTCTCCAAAATTTTTCCTTGTAATATAATGACTATTTCCTACACTTAACTTTTTCTACAAAAACTTTTCTTGTAGGTTAAATTCAAGGGAAAATACATGGCAACAACAAGGAAGGGAAATGCAAGTATAGGGAAAGAAAAGAGGGAGGCATCTCCTTCAACTACCCATAAGAAAAATCTTAAACCCTTATCTAACTCTTCCACAATTAGGGATGAAACTACAAGCTCTAGTAAACCTATTCCTAACTACCTCAAACCCACCATAAGCTCGAGCCTCGATCCAACTAAACAAGCTAAGAAATCGAGTCTCGACATATCAAACTCTAAGCCCGCGTACACTAGGAGGCGATCCTTCGACAAGCCCCCATCGGCTTCTAAGGTGCAAAGGGCCATAGGGAGTAGTGTGACGCGCAATATTAGGCCTATTCGATCCTCCTCCTTTTCGAACAACTCACTTACTCCCTCTTCATCCTCTTTCGTTAGGCCTTCATCCGATAAGTTGTATGCAAGAACCTCGAGTTTGAAGGATGGACATATTTCAACTCGCAATTCGAAAAAGACTAAACAACCAAAAATACCATCGATTTCTTCTAAGAATGTGGTTGAAGAATCGAGTGTAGATGAGGAAAACGATGAGTTGGTGAATCTCGATGATCATGAGGTTCAGTCACTTCCCGAGATGTCAGAAATGCCTGACACGAACGAGGAATTGGGTGATCCGATTAGCGATCTATTGGTAGAAGAGGAAGTAAAACAAGTCGAAAATGACACTAATGATCAAGTAATCGAGGAGGTTACAACAGAGGAGACTAAACAAACAGATCTTAGTGATCAACCTGCAGGGGATCAGCAATGTGAGGATGAATCGAGTGCGCCTCAGGTGGGCCCCACTGGGATATCGGAAGAAGAAACGACAGAGAAAGAAGTCGAGAATGAAGCTGAAAAGGAAGAGGAAGAAACCGAAGAAATAGAGGCAGAAGTCGAGACAGAAATCGAGACAGAAACGACAAGCAGTCCGCGTGTAGAGACAGGTGATGTTAGTGAAACTGGTGCAGTGAAAACAGAACATTCTGATTCTGTTGGGAAGAATGATAAGCAAGATTATAATGATGTGATTGAAGAAACTGCTTCCAAACTTATGGGAGGGAAAAAGAACAAAGTTTTGGCATTAGCTGGTGCTTTTGAGACTGTTATTTCCTTGCAAGATACCAACAAAACTTGATATACATCATCATCATCCTACCCAGTATATCCCGCTCATAGAAAACTATGAGCAGGGTCTGGGGAGGGAAGGACGGCGGCAACTCATACCCATGAAGGAGAGCACGGCCAAAAGGAGTCCCCCAGCTCAAAAGTTGATATACATCATTAGTCTAAATTTTAAGGCTAGTAGTACATATACATGTACGTTATTAATATACATATGTGGTATGTGTATATACGTATTCATCCTGTCTTGTATAAGACTGTTTCACGGTGAGTTGACCTCAAAACAAGAAGCCCATAAGCTAAAAGTTTTTATTATTGGGCTATTTAACCCAAGTATGAGGCATGTCTTACGGTGAGATGGTTTGATACGAGAATTTGTGATACATATTTGCTTTGTAATTGTTGTTTCAATTGTAATCACCCTCTTGTAGTTGTAGATTAAACAAAATTTATATTATCATAAATATTCAAATGCTTGAGTTGCATTAAATTGTCCCATATCGGTTGTTGAAAGATGGCAAGCCTATTAGTGTTCTATAAATGTATAGTTACCTTCTAACATTGGTAGGCATGGGCGTATGACCATGTGAGCATGGGATATTAGGTTTGGTGGGTAGTACTTTTACAGTCTGTTTGGTAGGTGGTAATAAACGGTAGTAATGAGAATGAAAAATTAGTGTAATTTTGGTTGAAAAATCTCTTGGCCATCTTAATGGTCATGCTTGTCCAACTTCAATCATTTCATTTTCTTTATAAAATTCATTCCGATGCACTACCATTGGAAGAAGTGGTATTAGGTGGTAATGGAAATTTGTAAACAAAAAACTTTTTTGTGATCAAAGTTTCATTACCATGGAAATGATATGAAGATTTTGATAAAAGTTTACACTATAAATCATTCTCATTACCTCCAATTAATACCACTAACCAAACAGGCGGTTAAGATTTAAGGGTAGAGTAAGGGTCAAAAAGGCCCTTGAGGAAGGCTAGGGTAGACGATATTGTAGGATAATAGGCTAAAAAGGCTTACAGTCGGAGTGTTTAAAGGGTAGAATAGGATAGGATAGTGGGCTAATAGAGCTTATATTAGTATAAGTGGCATCCCTAAAGATTGTGGAAAATACAGGACAAGAAAAAGTACGATTACAATTTATCCATGTTCTTGGAGGTTGAGAAGGCTTCGCACATGATGTTTGTGTCTTTCCCCATGATACTAATCTAAAAGTAAGTTTAAATAGATAACAAAATTACATTAATCTTCTTATATTAATAACTTTAAAGTAACTATTATTTGGTTAGTCACTACAAGTCTACAACACATAATTGGCTTTTAGTGGAATATATTTAGCGACATTTAATTCAAATGTCGCTACTTCAAATTACTAGTATATATAGATGATTTAGTGACAGTTATTAAACCCTTTAAATTAGTAGTATAATAAAAAATCACACCAAAAATTTTTTGCGACAAATAATCTAGTGACATTTCTCACAAATGTAATGTCACCATTAAAGACCAAATAAAGTGGCACCAAATCACTTTATAATGAAACTTAAATCTATAATTATTACACTAAAGACCAATGTCGCAAAAAGTTAAATTTATTGTACAATTTGTGAGTTTTCTTTCTCCACATAGAGGGTAATGATATCAATTATAACTTTTAGAAAAATCAATTTTAAACTTAAAGATATCGATTAAAACCTTAAATTGATCAATTACTGATCTATATTATACAAAATTATAATTAAACCAATTTAAGATAAGACGGTCACACACAAAAGGTAACTTACTTTATACTTATGTTGAAGCTACAAGGTGAGCTGGCTTGGCTAAAGCCCACCTAGGTTCTTGGTGGTCCTTTTTTAAATGTTTGGCTCTAGTAGATTTTTTAATTATATCGTATTTTTTTTACGTGTATAAATTATTTTTGTTTTTTCTTTTGCAGATTTTGATCATAATTTCTTATGAGAGGGATACACTGAATATGATGATAATGATGATATATTAGCAATGTATATAACTATAAATTAAAAGTAACGAATTTTGAGTAGCTCAACAGTAAGGAATTAAAATATTGATGTTGCATGAGGTTAGAGGTTTAGATAAGTCCATTTTAGTAGCAAATTTTTTAGGGATATTCTACCTGGTAAGCACTAGGTATAACAAAATTCACAAAATAGCTAATCTTATTTGCAATTCTACCAAATAGCACTCAAGTTATGCAAAATGATCTGCCGTAGCTTTTTTACCCAAAAAACGTTTGAAATCCGTTAAGTCGTGAAATTACCTAATTACCCCTGTTTTATTTCTTAAATAAAGGGTCTTCTTCCTGGTTTGTATCTTCTTTTCATTTGAATCCTCCATTGTCAAAGCTTGAAGGATTATCACAAAGCAATCTATCTTTTGAAATCCCAACTAAATACTCTTAAATTCCTAATACCCATCACCATTTAAGGCCATAATCTTCCATTAGTGGTGAAAACTATAAAGAAATGCTCATAAATTTAATGAAAAGAGAGTGCAATTAAAGTATTAACTTTCAATAGAACATTACCCTTAAAAGTGATAAGGGTCGAGAAAAAGGGGTTGGGTTCCGTCAATTTTGACTGCCCAAATTTAAAGTAACTCCATTTAGACTCAGAAAGCCAGTAAGGATCGAGTCGGCCAAAAGAATACATGAATTCCAGTGAATCGGACGGTAGCACAAAGAGTATACAGAAATTAAATTTAAAATACATAGATACGAGTACGACTGAGCTGCCAAGATACGATAAGATCAATAAGACAACTGACGAAAAAATGAACTTGGCAGACAGGACCATCAATAAGTTGTGGGAGCTTTAAACCATTTCTCGCACTGGAAATTGACATATTGTATAAGCAACTAAACGTCTGAAACTGACTATAAATCTATAATACCCATCACCATTTAAGGCCATAATCTTCCATTTGTGATAACAAGTTTCAATTTCAATTTCAATGGGGATTGTGCTGGAACAACTGCAAAGAGGATATTAAGAATTTCAATTTCAATTTCAACGTCTGAAACTGGAAATTTATGAGCATTTCTCTATAGTTTTCACCACTAATGGAAGATTATGGCCTTAAATGGTGATGGGTATTAGGAATTTAAGAGTATTTAGTTGGGATTTCAAAAGATAGATTGCTTTGTGATAATCCTTCAAGCTTTGACAATGGAGGATTCAAATGAAAAGAAGATACAAACCAGGAAGAAGACCCTTTATTTAAGAAATAAAACAGGGGTAATTAGGTAATTTCACGACTTAACGGATTTCAAACGTTTTTTGGGTAAAAAAGCTACGACAGATCATTTTGCATAACTTGAGTGCTATTTGGTAGAATTGCAAATAAGATTAGCTATTTTGTGAATTTTGTTATACCTGGTGCTTACCAGGTAGAATATCCCAATTTTTTATATAGTATAGTATAATAATTTTGGCTCATATACTTCCACTATATATAATTTATGTTTTTATTTACCGAAAATTACTATAAAAATAAAAAAGTAAACTTGAAATTGCTTTAGTTTGGGTGAATCTATTCCTTCATTTCCCACCGACTCTTCAATTGAAACTACATATTAATTGTCATTAACCAACGTATAATATATCTTGGTACCTCAATTATCAGCTTACGCAGTCATATTAATTAAGGAACTAATTCGATCCACTTGATGGTCAATGCTCCAAAATACACTCTCTTATTCACTCAATGTGTCCCATTTGACTTTTTACCAGTTTTTAGGTGGTCAAATGGGACGCTAGTAAAAGAAAAAAGTATAGTGGTAAAGTGGGGTTAGTTGGTGTAAAGGTGTGAAAAAATTAAGTTTAGTAAGGGTAAATTGGTAAAATGAGCATACCCAAAATAGAAATGAGACATGTAGAATGACTTAACTAAATAAGAAAATGAACCACTTAAGATGGATATAATGGAGTATGCTATACTTCATGTGTTGAAGAAATAACCCACGAGTAATTTAGCTCACATCGAAAGAGAGAATTGTCGCCTCTCAATTTGCATCTTTCTTTTTATTTTAGTTTGTTCCACTCATTTTGCATCCTTTTCCTTAATTTTTAACAATGACCCCACTTTTTTTTCTTTATATCTCATCCACAAATTTCCATTCATTTCTAACATTCACTTGGTTTTTTTCTTATTCTCCAATTCAATTTCATTTTTCACTAAATTTAACCCAAAATAATTTAATATGATATAAACTTATCGAATTTATATGCAGTCAACTCTCTTTGTATACAAATCTTGTCATATACAAACCCGATAACAAATATATCAATTTGCTCTATTAAACAGTCAAACATGAATGCAAGAGAAAAATGCTATGAATCAAATATTATGCAAGAGTGCAAAAACCAAAAGGGTAGACAAATCTTCCACACACTAATAAGTTACAAATCATAATCACTCTATACATATTTTAGTATACACAATCACAAAACTCTAACCTAATTAAGGACACACAAACACAAACCCATCAAACCCTCACAAACAAAAAAGCAATTAAAACAATGAAATTCATCATCACTCAACAAAGCTTGGTTTAACCCTGCATCATCATACCCAGTATATCCCGCATGTTTACAAAAATTGCAATCTCGGTCAAAAGAGGGTAGAATTACAGCAAACCATACTCATACCAAGAGTTAGAAGTGGCGGCATGTGACACCATCGACTCGTGAACAACCTATAAATGAAATTAATCATACCCAGTATAGCGCGTTTACAAGAGCTACAATCTGGGCTATACTGGGTCAAGAGAGGATACGATAACAATAACCCATACTCATATCAAAGGAGTTAAAGATCAGATTGCGACGTGTGGGACCATCAACTCGAGAACAACCTACAAACAAAATTAATCATACCCAGTATATCTCCTGCCTTTACAAGAGCTATACATAATCTGCGTCAACAGAGGATACGATAACAACAAACCATACTCATACCAAAGGAGTTAAAAATCAGATTGCGACAAGTGACACCATCATCAACTCGAGAACAACCTATAAACAAAAACAAAAAACACGACAAAACACGCCACGACGATCTAATAACATAATTAATAACTACATGTCCCTTACTTCAAACATGTTACGATTCTTAACAACAATATCGTACATATGCATGGACTTAAATTTACGAAATTCCTTAGGCAAAGAAATTAGATGAACCGTAGAACGTTTATGGAATTGAAGAAGATCGGGATCATCATAATAACGTTCCCATCCTAACTCCATTAATTTTCTTTCAAGAACACCATAATTTGTTATAACTTCATTACTTGGTACGTGAACAAGCATCTTTTTTTGGCCCGATCTTTCCATGGATTCGGCGCCGGGGTTTTCGAGACGAACGACGCCGTTTTTGAAGACCCAAACACCAGACATTTAGAGAAGATATAGAAGAGATTTTATGGGTAAGGTGATAAGATATAGAACAGCTGGAAATTTGATTTGAAGAAGAGGAGTATGCATGGGCATATATATAGGGCCAAAAATAAGAGATAAAAGTCATTATGGGCATGTTTGGGGTAAGAGAATAAATAGTTGTGGGCCCTAGACATGGCATTGCCAATATATCTTAGCTTGGTTCTAGCTACTCCGTTAGGAGAGAATTTAGGTACCAAAGTTGAGGGGAATCTAATGTGTAGTCAGAAGGTCTTCTGAGAGACCGTCTATGGCAAAGACGACTCTTCTAACAGCCCAGCTCAATGATTTTTAAATTTAAAAATAAGATTGATGACTAATCAGTTACTTATTTTGCAAAATGGGCTGACCCATATATACTCGTTTATGCTATAGACGGTCTATAGCAAGAATTTGTGTAAAAATTTAAGGCGTAACGCATAGTATAATATACCTTTTGTTTTTTATTATTAATAGTTAAACTACTTTTGAGAAAACGCTAAAAACTCATATTACTTAGCAATAAATGTAAGTTATATATAAATTTAATTCAAATTAATATCACTTATATACATAAAAATAAGTTTTTGGGCCCTAAAAAAACATGGGACCCTGGGCGGTAGCCCGCTTTGCCCTTGCTAATCGACGGCCCTGTGAAAGAGTAAAATCACTAAAAAAACATGTATACCAACTAGGTTTGGTAAAAGCTGACTTGATTTGCTAACTCAAAATAAGTGGGTTAAGTGGGTTGATATTAGATTGATTTGAACTATTGCGGGTGGGGTTAAAGTTGTGATTTTCGACCCAATTAACAAAACGGGTTGGATTTGTGTCAAGGGTTTTGTGACCAGTTTATATATGACCCCAATCGAACCTGACTTAACCTAATCTGTTTGACAGGTACCAATTAATTAAAATAATCGAAATTTAATTGGTATAGGCTTATTGACTAATTTCAACTATTTTAAATTGTTGGAATAAATGTAGTCGATATTTCATTTGGGTCGGAAATTAGTCGAAATTTCAGAATAATACCTAACAGTCCAAAATTTAGTCCAAAAATTTCAACTAACAAGAATGTATAGGAGATTGTAGATAAGGAGGTTATGTTACTAATGAGACCTTTAACTCAAAATAAATAAATACTAGAAAACATAAATTATAAATATTCAAAATACTCAAAATAATACCAGATTTAGTTTAATATAGGGCCAGCCCTAAGGGTGGGTAAGAGGGGTCGTCGCCTAGTGTCTCATGTCAAAAAAGAAAAATTAATACTTGTAAAAGGTCTATATAAGTTATAAATTGCAAAGGAAGAGGGTCTCAATGTACTATTTCGCCCACAGCCTTTAAATATCTAGAATCGGCCCTTTTAATGCATGTAGAGGTGAATTTTCGGTCCAATCTATAATACCGTCTTGAATTATTTGCTTTTGGGATTTAATATTTTGGATTTATTTTTTTATCCCTTAAAAGTTATTCCTCAAGAACTTTTGGTATTACATCAATCATGTTATGGATTTTGTAATATACAGTAAAGTTCATGGAATGAAATATTCTTTTCTTTGCATATTTTTCTTTTTAATTAATTTAATTCTTCTTGATGATTCTTATATTTTTTAAATGTTTTTAAAAGGGTTCACTGGAACCTATATAAGTTTATTTGTTTAGATAACAAATTATGAAAAATATACTGTTTTTATAGGTGCAGAGCCTTTAGCTAAACTTTTTAAGATACTATATAAAATTTAGTAGTGAGATAAATGGGAATATATCACGCACTTATCTTATTTATTTCTAAAATTTTATACTTGCACGCAATTTTCAACTTTTTAAAAACATACGATCTGTGTAAATGTTTATATTAGTTCATATAACCGACTTTAATAATTTTAAATAAAGTTTCTGATATTATTATTGTTGTTATCCTATTTTTTAATTTAAAGGAAAAATTACCGTAAATATATAATTTTTTATTAATTTTCCTACAATAATACCAACTATTGATTAACCATAAATAATACCAACTTAGGGTTTTTTTCTAGAATAATATCAATTTTTAGTTTATTAACTAATTTAATTTACCAAATTTTTTTGTCATATCCTACAATTTGATTTTTAACACATGTTAGGTATATTATAGAGAAACACTCCCTTAAGTTAGTACTCCATTATTCATGGTTGATATTATAGTTGGGAAAGAAGTTAAATATTGTATTATTCTTCGTAATTTTTCCTTTTAAAATTCTAACTTGAATTCCAAATAAAAATTGTGATTGTAAGTTTTTTGAAAATTGAATTCAAAATTTTATCTAAGAAACTACTCTCTCTATTTTCATATGTTTTGAATAAATAAAATTTACAAATTTTAGTGTCAAACTTTATTACAATTTCTCATCGATCTATAAGAAAAAACATATTTATGCAGGATCTTATTAGATTTGTTTGAATACATACTTTCTAAATTTTAACTTTTTTGAATTTTTAAAAATTAAATTAAATTATTTAATCTTAAAATTTACATTGAAATATTTAGAAAAAAATAAATGGAAAGAATATTTGAAAAGAAAATTAGTAATTATCATCATCATCATCAAACCCAATATCCCGCTCTTCCCTCGAGATCAAGATTTGGATGAGGAAAGTCGACGAACAATCCATACCCAACCCGTACTCCCTTTACAGAAAGGACTAGAAAAAAACGGTAGATTTTACTCCAAACAGAAGAAAACCTGCATATATCCCCATTATACTTACTAACCCTATTTTCCGAAGTAGAGGTCTCAAATTAGGGCCACTTAATTAGTAATTATTTTTCTTACCTTAAATTAAGCAACTAAAGAAATTGCGACACCTATGTACGGAATCGTTAAAGGAAGAGGAGTGGTGAGTGAATATGATAGTAATATAGAATCTCAATTCCATTATTGGCATAGCTTTTACCTTATTAAGCCCATCTTTCCCATTTTTAGAATCTTTATCTATATTTTTTTTAAAAAAATCTTTATTTATAGAGACAATATGCTCTATTAAAAAGAAAGGAGAATAAATAAGACCATTTATAAAAAAAAATTTGCTAACCAAGCCTTTGTTAATAAAAAAAAATTTAGTTTATGTAGTAAACTTTATAAATAAATTTAAATTTTTTAAAATATAAGCATTGATTACAATATTTAATATAGTATAGAATTTCGAATTTCACATTAAATTATACGTTAAATTATATTATATTATTTATATTTTTTTAAGTCTATATTATTATTATTATATACTATAATTAATACTACTAAGTTGTTAATCTCAATGCAAATATGCAATACGTGTTGCAATCATATTTATTTTTTTCCCACCAAAAATCCTTGTGGTACAAACAAACATGAATATATTTAACATAACATTAAATATTCGTTTTTATTATTATTAAGCAAGATATTTTTCATGATGATCATATAAAAATATTCATTTTCTAATCCAAGTGCATAGGTTTAAGTCATAAATTAGGTAAATTTATTAATATATGATTTGTAAAAATTTTTGTAAATTGGAAACCGCAATAAATCTTTATAGATTACATCTATCCATTCTCAACAAATGAACCTATTTTGTAATATAAACCTGTGCACAGATGCATTAATAAGTTAGCAAAACTCGATAGTAATTAGTTTATATATAAGAAGTTAATACTAGTGATATATTTTAAAATATATTTATGCAGGCTTATTTATTTATTAATATACTCCCTCCGAACCAATTTAGTTATCACATTTCTTTATTTGGCAAATTCATATTTATTGTCACATTTTCTTTTTTTGTCAAACTTTTTTTTACCTAAATACTCTATGTTCACACAAGTAAAGACAGAAATACCCCCACTTTTACTACTTACAATACTCCAACTACCACCTTTACAATTAATTTAATCAATTAAAATACACCAATTACTACCTTTACAATTAATTTAATCAAGTAAAATACACCAACTACCACCTTTTTAATGTACCCCACACCATCCTTAATAATCGTGCCCAAACAAATTAAATAGGACAACTAAATTGATTCGGAGGGAGTAGTATATTATCGTGAACGAGGCAACGTTTGTTAGCTTTGTCCTTTTGCAAAGGTTATAGAAAACACCTAATTCTATATAAAAAACCCTACCTTCCCAAACCCTATTTTTAACGGAAAATTAAAAGCGTCCTTTTTCTTAATAAAAAAACACCTAATAAAAACTTAATTATTTTTGTTCATCGATCACTTAACAATAAAAAACACCTAATAAAAACTTAATTATTTTTGTTCATCGATCACTTAACAATAAAAAACAACTAATAAAAACTTACCAATCAAAGATAGTAAGATACGTATATTAATTCTATATAAAAAATCTAATTTGGTATCAAATGGTTGTCACTTTATTTTTAGGTTGAATATGATAGGTTTGTTCATGAAGAGATGCACATACAAAACTTTCCATTGTGTAGATTACGTGCAAGAAAAAGTTATTCCCCATGAAAGTTAGATTTTCATTTGAGCATATTATCATAATCTTTCCCCAAATACATATTAATCATAATTAATTAATTAGAAGTATTTTTTAAATTTAAACTAAATTGCATCTTTATTTTATTTTTAGCCACCATTTTAAGATACCCCACCATAATTAGTGCATGCATATATGCCTTCTAAGGCTTTTTACTTTATATAATTAACATATGTTAGAATAATCTATGTTAGGTATATGTTTATTAATTAATTCTATTAATTAGGGTTCTTTTGATTTGAAGAATAATTATCTTTACATTTTATTTAGACCAATTAGATACTTCTTATGCTCCTTACAAAATGTTACTGATAGTGACATATAATTGTAAGCATAAATGTCACTATAGTTAAATGTACGCGTTCAAAACAGACTTGATCATTTGATATCTACCCGAATTTGTAACTGAACTCGATTTGACCAGATATTAAAAATAAATTTATAAATATGTAAAATTAAAATGAAAATAAGACTTGATATTAACCGACTCAAAACACGTCACCGAATGTCAAAGGGACAAATAAAAGCTATATTTGAACTTTAATTACAAGAATAATATTAAAGGCTAGACAATAACGACAAAAAGGAAACACTATTGCTATTTGCAAGGATTGAATGCATATGCCAGAAGGCAGAGTGAGCTATCAACCCTGCAAAATATACTACCCAGGAACTTGTGGTGATACTCCATATCAATAGATAATAAATGCTTGTGATCATGATAACCTTCCATATTTTCCACTCTTGTTTTATTCTTGTATAAAATTATATATATATATATATATATATATATATATATATATATATATATATATATATATATATATATATATATATATATCCATAGAGTATCTATGTGCGGGAACACTGGGTATGATGATGATGATATATATATATATATATATATATATATATATATATATATATATATATATATATATATATATATATATATATATATATATAATGATGAGAATCGAATTTCAATTATTATTATTAAGGTGAAAGAGAAAGTGATCAATTACTAGGTTAAATTATGATTCTTTCGGTGTCCCACAAATTTTACCCCACTTTGCATTTAAGTATGTCCCACCAAATTTATCTTATATTTACTTTTTGTGATGATTTACTTTTTTTAATTGTCACATACTTTGCTACTAAATTTATCTTCATATTTTCTCCTACTCATTCATAACACTTTTCCTGATTCTTTCAAATGTCCCATTTGATTTTGAAATACTATGATCTATCACTCTTGATTTGTAATTTATTCCTAATACATGCGTTAAAATATAGTCAAATGAGATCTTAATTGATTTAAATTTGTCTCATTATATAAGGTTTAATGATATCTATTTTTTATGATTTTTAACTATAAACAAGTATCTCTATTAAGTATTGAAGTAGCTAGTTTATTTGCAACGTGTAAAAAACAAATGAGATATTTGAAATGTAACAGATAGAGTATATCACTTTATCTATTTGTCCATAATTTATTACATTTTTCATTTTTCGTAATTTTTCCACCAATTGTGTACGCTATGGGGCAAAATTGATGCAACAAACGGAAAATTATATTAACACTATGTAACGTCTAGGGTAAAATTGCGCTCTTTTCTCTTTTCCCGCTTCTTGAAGGCGGCATGGATTTGATTTGACAGCTATTTTACTTCTCTTGAACCCTATCTTATGCGGAATACTAAGTTGCTGATTTTGGCTTTTCCTCTGGGTGAAGTTGCAGTCACTAGCGATTTTATGAGTGAAATAGTGGGTACATTTATAAAATTTCTAATTTAGCTTTCATATATATATATTTGTAAAAATTGAAAAAATTAAGTTCAATTACCAATCAAATGTTCAAAATAATCCTATTGTAGTGTAAATCAAAATTTTTGTAAGTGACCAATATTTGTTGGACTACAATACCAAATGCCACCCAACAGCCTTAAAGGTGACTTTAGGGTCCATATCAAGTGGCCCAAAAATGTTGACAATGTTGTCACTTAATTGATATATAGAAAAATTGGATAAAATATCTTTATTCAGAAAAATTTTAAAAATAAGCTTTATGAAATTTTAATTTTGAAAATAAGTATTTTTGTATCCAATTTTGAAAATATAGTCAAAAAATTTACTACGACTTTGTTCGTTGTTACTAACAACAAACATAACAAACAAAAAGAAAACAATGTTACACCGTTTGAAGATAAAAAAAAAATTACATAATTGTGTGTTGTTGTTTTCTTTTTTTTGTCATTTCAAACGTTACGATATTGTCTATACGCTATTAGTAAACAACGAACAAAGAATTTTAACTTTTCTGACCAGTTTCTTTATTCGGTGTTAGTAACAGCGAACAAATATATGACTAATTTGATGGAACTTCTTCACCCACATCCAAATCTTAGAAGTTTAGAGGTGTAGCAATACCATGGTACGAGAATGCTTGCATTGGGCATCTATTCTCCCAAATCTTGTGAAGCTTAGATTTGAGATTGTAAGCATTTAAAACAATGGTATAAAGAGATAGTATATGATCCTCCTATTACCCATTGGTTTCAGGGTGGAATCTCATTCGTTTTGTCTGATGTCAACTCTCATGACTTATCTTAGTATTAGAGTTAGCGTGTTATCAGGTCATGAAATCGAATCCCAATCACATTTTATTTGAAGTACTGGAATATTCGACGTTAGGTATTAGGAAGACATATATATATGTTGCATTGCATCCACACTTTTAGGCCAAATGGCTCTCATGTGAGTATTCATAAAATTTTACCATGGAAATAAATAACGTTGTAACAGTGAAATATCCTTATAACGATAAAATAACAGGCGTGATATGTACGTAACAATCAACGCGACGTTTTGACCGTGAACTTTCATGCATAACTGTAATGTAACGAGTATTTCAGAACAGAGGAAATAATTTTAAAGCAGTTGTTGTCTTCTATACTTCTCCGTTTTCACTCAATTTGCCTTATTTTTCATTTTGAGTGCGTTCAATGAATTTTTCTTATGTCTATTTTTGAATATGACTTCACCAATTTTACTTTATATTTTCTCTTATTTCTAAATATTTACTACTTTTTTCACTATACCAAGTTTCTTAATTTTGTGTTAAAAGCAAATTAAATAGTTGAAATTTATTGTTAATTTTTTCCATCATGAGTTATTTTCAAAATCAAGAAATGTTAATTAAACCATTGATGCTAATAAGGAAGATATGGTTGGTCTTGGTTCATGAATCATTTGAGTTTTTATTCATCCCTCAATCTATCCAAAACAATTTGATAAAAAGTTAGTATTAGTCATGTACTTGATAAGGGTTTTGATGATCATCCCAACAAATTAATCTACTTTCTCACTCGGCCCGTCTCCAAATTTTTTAGTGCTTGAGTAAAAATTAAATATGAGTTTTTTTTGACGTGTATGTTTATTTTTAAGTGATAATATAAATTACTATCATATTTTATCAAATAAAGTATTGATTTATTCAATCAATTTAGTTAAAGAAAACAATACAACAAAATTTTAATAGCACTACGTTTTTGATAGGAATAATAGAACTACTTAGTTACCTAAATTGAATGATCATCAACGAAAAAAAAAAATCAAATAATACCTACTAGTCAGAAACAAAAAATATTATATTATTTTTATAGTTCCTTAAAACAATGAGGTCCAAGCCATTGTTTATACCACTTATGCGGTAGGCAGGGACGGACCCACTTTGAGACAAGGGGGTACAGTTGTACCCCCACTATGGAAAAAAAAAATCAGAAAAAAAAAATAAAAAAATAAAAAAAATTAAGAAACCCTATTCTCCAGTCTGGCAGTCTCTCTCTCGCGCGCCTGTGCTGTCCCTTCTCTCTCTCGCCTGTCCCTTCTCATCACTCTACACAGTTTACCGGAGATCTCCCTCTCTTTCTTGTTTTTCTTTGATTTATTTTCATGAAGACTGTTGCTTTCTGTGAGTATGAAAGATTTGCGTGGTGAGATTAACCGGAGTAACGAGAGATGTGTTTTCCGCCATTAAAGATGGCCAAGATTTCAAGAAAAAGAACAAGAAAGAGGAAAATAAGGACGAAAAGCAAATGTGGTGCAGAAAAAGAGTACTACTAGTTTAGGGAAAGAAAAAGAGTACTAGTGCAAAAAAAGAGTAATGGCGTAGCAGACAAATGAAAAAATAGGAAAAAAAAAACGCCAAACACTAAAGGACAAAAGTGAACAGACCTTTGCGTGTCACCAGGAGCGAAATTACTTTTATGAGCATCTATGTTATATATGCTTAAATTAGAGGACTTTGGTGAATGGTGATTATAGAAAAAATGATGATAGAGCCTAAATCCCAATCATCCCTTCCTGATCAGTGTCATTGGATCAACAATTGCGACCATTTTGCCTGCACCTTGTTCTTCCGTCGATCTATTTATTATGCATTCTATCTCTTTGAATTTTCAACTGTGTTCTTGGATGAATTTGTAATTTTGGAGTGTATTAGTGTAAAACTTTAAGTATCGTAAGACTTTTATTGTTATTTTGGATTGTAAGACTTTAACTATTGATTCTATTATGTGTTGTAATTTTTTTTAAATTTATCCGATTACATGAATGATATGACGTTCGTGTTTTGTACCCCCAGTTTGAAATTCCTGGGTCCGCCACTGGCGGTAGGGCCAACTCTGCTCTTAATAAAACGATCTCATCATTATATCGTATTGATAGTAATTGAGATTCCCCAACTCTAAACGACTATTAACTGGTAAAAAATTATTTATAAATATATAATATGGGAGCTATTTTGTCTAGAAAAAGATGATGTACAAAGCATAAAATCTCACTAAAATGAGGTTATTTATTCACCTCAAAATACAAAAAATCCGTTAAAATTTGAAGTTTGCCCCAAATACATTAACGTCGGTGTGACATGGGCAACATTTTAAAAGATAATGTCAGTTGGATTTAAATTAAATTTTAACATTATTTCTAAAATAGTTAGAATTAAGAATTTGAGAATGACAATTAAAACCTTATTATTTTCAAAATCTTTATTTATGATTTTATAATTGTAATTTATAATTTGAAATTAAATTAAATGAAATACAAAAAAGTTGCTCATTAATTAATTGTAGTAAAAGTATGTCTAGATTATATACATTTTAATGTCTACATTACCCAATGAGGAACGACCATGTTAGTTAATCAAACTTTCGCCGACATCAATGGCAATCCATTTTTTATCATTGACCTACACATGTCAAAATGGTCGATGTGGCGGTTTTTAAGTCGGGTTATGGGAATGATTTAGTGGCATTAAAAAAATACCACCGATTCATATTTTTACGGCCCGTTTAGTTAGTGGTACTAAATGGTGGTAATGGGAATGATTTATAGTGTAAAATTTCATCAAAACTTTTATGTTATTCCCATGGTAATGAAACTTTGATCACAAAAATTTTTTTTGTTCACAAATTTCCATTACCACCTAATATCACCTCATCCATTGGTAATGCATTGGAATGAATTTTATTAATAAAATGAGATGATTGAAGGTTGTTAAGCATGGCCATTAAAGTAGCCAAGAGATTTTTTCAACTAAAATTACATAAGTTTTTCATTCCTATTACCGCATTTTATTACCACCTACCAAATGGGCCGTTAGTGTAATAATTATTGGTTTTTATTTAAGTTCTAAGATAAAGTGATTTAGCGACATTTAAATTGCTCTTTAGTGGCGTATGTAATTGTCACTATAGTCTATAGTGACATTTCTCTATAGTGACATTTGTGAGAAATGTCACTAGATCCTATGTCGCTAAAAGCTTTAGTGTGACTTTTTTATATGTTGCCAAAGGGTCTAATAAATGTAACTAAATCTCCTATATGCACTATAAGAAATTTGAAGTAGCGACATTTAAATTAAATGTCGCTAAATATATTCCACTAAAAGCAAATTATATTGTAGTGAAGTTAGATTAATTTAAAATTAGATTTATTTGTGACGGATAATTTCAAATTTTTGGCGAGTTCACGTTATCTAACAAGTCATTGACTTATTAAGTTTTTTTTAGGTTATCATATAGGAGTAAATAATATACTTCACATGGAACTAAAACGGGTCATTGATCGGGTTCAGGTTTCAATCGAGTTTAATCTAGTTTTTTTTTCTTAGTTTTATTTTCCATCTGGGTTGAAATTTTTCGGGTAATAACCAACTAGATTATTCTGGTCGAATTTTGAGTCGCTTTCTGGTCAGATTTAAAGTTGACTTATCTAATCACGCCCTTTCTTCAACCCTCACACACTCATTTAAATATTTAATGTACCATTTTCGATCACATTCACATATTTCTCCTGTTTGTCTATAAATATCATCCCTATCATCTACTTTTCATAGTTTATTCACAAATTACTTATGTAGCAAATTTGATGAGACGAAAATATAACAAATAAATCTGAAGCACATGACCACGTGCCAGTACTGACATCATAATTCATGTAGTCACCTAATTTAATAAAGTCATGAAAAAATATAGATGAATTAATAAATGGAGAAGTATGATACAACAATTTCATCCACCAAGTTGTCGATTTCTTCTGACAATAGTGTTGAAAAAGCAGTTATTCAAGTTAAGATGGGGCTACCGGCTACCTTTTCTCAAATACTCGCCTGTTTCTCATTTATATGTCAATTTCACGTACAAACCGTTTTTAGTAGTAGTAGTAACTAGTAAACCAAAGTTATTTGTATTATAACTCAAATTCGTATGAGAGACGATCTCTTTGAGGGATTATGTAACACCCCGGCCCGACCACCAGTGACTACTCATGGAGACTGTAGACTAGCCCCACAGACCAACACAAGTCTTTCCAGCGCACTTTAGCCTCACTCGTGCGCACCCGGAAAACTTCCCAGGAGGTCACTAATCCTAAGATTGCTCCCCACCAAGCACGCTTAACTGTGGAGTTCTTAGCAAATGGTCTCCCTAGAAAAGAAGATTCACCTTGTTGATATGAGTAGTCTATCAATCTCTTTTCAAGCTAAATCTGGGATAACACAGATTAATTTTAGTAGAAATAGTAAACCAAAGAGATTATCTTTCAATTTAATTAAGTTCTAATGGGCTGGGTCTAAGTGACGTGACTAACGTCTCCCTGAAAGATGATCTCTTAGGAGATCGGCTGAATTGAGAATATGAAACTAAAACCTTTCACGTAAATTCTCAGATGAGACGGTCTTACGGTGAGATTATCTTAATTGGGTTTAATATATATTTATTTTAAAGTAGTGACTTTTTATAGTCTTAAAGTTATCACTTATAACTTTAAAGTGATCACTTATAATTTCAAAGTGACCACTTAGAGAAATGGGCTTACTTGTATGGACTCGTCTCATGGTGAGACGGTTTCATATGAGATGGACTGAACCTTTCAGCCCGTTATATAATGAGACATTTTCACGGTGAAACGACCTTAAAATAAGAAGCTCATAATCTAAATATTTTTACTATTAGGCTATTTAACTTAAGTATGAGACATATCTTATTGTAAATCCGTCTTATATACAAAAATTTGTGTAAATGTCTTCAATCATGTATCGAAGGGACAACATAAATTAATGACTAGTAAATAGTAATACAAGCAAAATTCAATACAAATATAACTATTTTATAATATGTTATCATAGAAACATAAAATAAAGAATTCAAACATAGTGGGGAAAATAGTTTTATAAAAGCAAATATAATAATATTATCGACATTCCAAAGTGAAAAAATGTAACAAATAGGAGTATATACGAATACGATGTCTTTATTTTGGCAACATTTCTTTGTGTTACTATATTTATTTGATTGTTTGCTAATGAGAAAACATGAAAAAATCAATACAATTGAATGAATAATTTATGCATACATCATAAAACGAAAGCTTCATGAATTCCAAATAAAATAAAGATAAAAATTGAAAATCCATGTACACAAATGCAAATACAACAAAATCATTAGGATAGTGATATTAAAGTAACAGAAAAAGTAATAATAATGTCTCACTGATTTTGCTCTATTTTTATTTTAAAATATGATTAAATCACTTTTACTCTCAATATTCTCTCCTTTTAATTCTAAATGAATCCAGCTCTAAAATCCAATGTATTAACTCTTTAATTTTCATACCATTTGCAAATGACGAAAATTAACTAGGACAGCTAAAATAGTTTATCCTACATCAAAAATTAAAATTTATTTTCACACTTAAAAAGTCATTAGAATCATTCTTCTCATTGTCATATGATACAATTTTTAAAATGATATTTATATTATCAGCTTAACTTATAAAATGCAGACACCATCTTTACTTTATCGGTATGAGATACAACATGCCAACAAGGACAAAGAGAGAGGGGCATTTCCCTTATTCTTGGCTCCCTAACATGGGAGAACAACACCTTCATCAACACTATTTCATTTACAACTTTACAAGTTGCTATTAATTCTCAATTATTTACAATTTAAAATAATATATATTTTCTATTTTTAAATACTTTTTCAACCATAAAAACACACTATATAAACAAATCCTCCACTTTGCAACATCCAAAAAAAAAAAAAAAAAAAAACTCAACTTCTCTCAATCCTTCCAATGAAGATCCAAAAACCCATAATTATATTTTTATTCTTAGGAACATTCCTTTTATTTTCATTCCCAAAGCCATGTTTGGGTTCACAAAATAGAAGAATTCTAACCAAAACTCCTAAAAACATAATAAACCAATACTTAATATCACATAACAAAGTTAGGGCCCAATTGGGCCTACCCTTACTCCAATGGAGTGAGCAACTAGCTAGCTATGCCCGGTGGTGGGCCCGCCAACGGCAAGGCGATTGTGCCATGATACATTCGGGCTCCGACTACGGCGAGAACCTTTTTTGGGGAAGCACGGGCCGGCAATGGGGGCCCGAAGATGCGGTGGCATTTTGGGCTAGTGAAAATAAGTACTATAATTATTACACTAATTCTTGTGATCAAGGAAGGGAATGCTTGCATTATACCCAAATTATTTGGAAACATAGTTTAAGGGTTGGATGTGCAAAAGTTATTTGTACAAATGGGTTTACTTTTATTGGATGTAATTATGATCCCCATGGTAATATTCTAGGACAAAAGCCTTTCTAATATCTCGGCATCTGAGTATGTATAAGATGTCTAATTATAATAGAATTTTTTATATTAAGAGGTTGGTATTAAATTATAATTTTATTTTATTTAAGTTACTAGTTTTCTGGCCTTAAAATTTCAAAAAAGTGAAATATATAGGCCTAAAATATCATAGTGTTGATCATGGGTTGGCCTAAAATTCCCCCTTTCTCTTAAGTGTAGGTGTTACTTAGTTCATCTAAGAAACTAATTCTTATTTTACATAAATTGTACATGTAACAGAATGGTATAGTTAAATAATAAATTGGTGATCATGAACCTTCTTGTTTTTACTTGTTAGATATGATAATGAGAAAAGAAATTACTTATTTTAAAGGAAATAAATTTTATTCCACAACTGCAACCAGAGCCGTCTTGAAAAATTTGGGGCCCTGTGCTAAATTTTGTTATGTGTTTTATTTATAGTAAATATAATATATTTTATTAATAAATTTAATATATTTCTTTTTTTGATTAACTTTTTCATATACTGGAGAAAGAGGGGCCCTGTGCGGTCGATCACCTCGCACACCCTCAAAGACCCCTCTGACAGCAACTTAAAAAGACAAATGTGTTTCAGACTATTAATCATTACTTGATAATAAAAACAACTCGTTAATTTTGTTTCCTTTATTAAAAATAATCTTATCAAAGTAACCCTATTCCTCTATAATAGTTACTTCATCTGTTTCATTATACCTGTTACATTTCACTTTTTTACGCAATCCAATGCACAATTTTGATCATTAATATCTTAAACTACACTTATCTAAAAATTATAAAAATTTAATATTATGAAAGTATGCGATTAGACGATTCAAACAAGATCTCACTTGACTATATTTTTACTTACACATTAGTCGCAATATGTAAAATAAGCTTGAACTATGAATAGTGCACAATATCGAAATGTAGCGAGTATTTTAGAAGTATGAAAAAGCAAAAGTTAACTCCACATTTTTTTTATTTCTGTTGAAAATTCAAAGCTTCAACTACTTTATGACTCTTGATTATACAAAACCTAACGTGTTTGGTCTACTCTAGGCGTCTAGTGAATGATTGTCCTCTGTTTCCTATTTAGATTTCCCTATATTTCAAGGAAATTGTCTTGTTATTATGTGGCTTAAAAACTAAAACAGAGTAGGGTTAAATAAATTGTGTGAATGTATTAAAAAAATAATTGATAAAATTTTAAAAAAGTGGTAGAAAACAAATTTTAGCAAAGCAAAACATATTGATCAAAAAGAAGAGTAACAATCTCTAAGAAATAGAGTAGTAATCATGCAGATTAATCATTGCTCATGCTTGCACAATTTGAGGAAAAATAATTTCTAAATAGGTGTACAACTTATTACTCTCTAGGTCCCGATCTCCTGGTCATTTTACATCACTTTGAAATTGCACGAAGATTATTTAAAAGCCTTTTAAAAATAAGAAAGATTATACAGAGAGCAATAGTAATAGAGTTATTCTAAAATAGAAATAACCAAACTATAATAGAAAATAAAATAAATTGAAATGAATAAACTACGAAAAAATTAAACAGAAACTATTACCTAAGGGCTAAGAGTGTTACTTGTTCTTCTCAATCAAGACAAAATCTGAATCTCAATTGTAATTTTAGAATCACGGTTATAACCAAGGTTGTTAGGATTAAGATTCTTTTCTTCCTCATTTCCACCAATAAGAAATGGAAAAATTGATCAAAAATTCTTATGTGAAAAATATGTACCCTTTTCCTAAACACACCCGGTCAGTAATATCTATGTCTTTAACCAAAAGGTATGATAACATTTGTAAATAGGGCAAATACAACAGAGCAAAACTGAGAATATCACTATAATTTTTAGAAACCATAGGATAATAAAAGGTAAAAAAAACAAATGTAATTGTTCAATTTATTATTATTTGGTTATGAAGTTATCACTCTCGTTGTGTATACGAGCGTGAAGCTTCATGATGTACCAAATGATATACACAATCCCTCGAATCTTGATGTAGAAGTATATACAAATTAAGGTCATAATCCTAGTTCAGCTAAATGGTAATATCACTGCAATACCTACATATGTACAAACAAATCAGAACAAGTAAATTACATCATCTAATATGTATTGGCTATCCATGAATTAAAAAAAAAAAAAAAAAACAATGGTAACCATGAGCTTCAACAAAATGAGCACTGATTACAACGTCACGGTCATGGTAGTTCCTACCACATTCACATTTATCAACGATGGTAACCTTTCACCTCGGCCTTCGTAGAGTTTTGCTTTGAAAGACCATGAAAGCGAAGCGTCGCAATAATTTACCATCAGTCTATGATGATTAAACCTGAATCTATGTATTCCATGTACAAACTCGTCTGGAAACCAAGCTAGAAATCTGCATTTACTAGATAATATCCACGAAAGTACTCTGTTGACTATGAAGCAGCTGGAGATGACAACGCAACTGCATTATCTTCGAGCAAGAATTTAGCAGCAGGAACATTTGATAAGGATACTGGGAGATTGACATCCATGGGATCTATAACAGGGATGGCTTTTGATATATCATCAGTAGAAAATGGTATGCTGCGGAGGGGATAAAATATAGATAGCTCATATCAGCGATCAGCGATGGAGTTAAATTAAAGTCTAGCTAGCATAGTGTCTGAACGATCCTTAGGGTCAATATAAAATAAAACTGAATACCAGAATGGTATCTAATGGCAATTAATAT
This sequence comes from Amaranthus palmeri, assembly GCA_019776075.1. Lineage (NCBI taxonomy): Eukaryota > Viridiplantae > Streptophyta > Magnoliopsida > Caryophyllales > Amaranthaceae > Amaranthus > Amaranthus palmeri. Next base: position 911,982 of record JAAKBH010000278.1, read on the forward strand.
TATATTGCCTCGTCTTTATATTATGAAGCGTAACATTGATGATTGATGAGTCTACAAATGTAGCAAACAATGAAAGTTACGCTAAATGGAGAAAGCAAAGAAAGCTATGACTATGAATATGCCTCGTCTTTCCATTTGAAGGTTAAACTATCTTCTATAGAAAACAAGGTTATGCTAGGTAATGTCATCTGCTACATTTTGCAATTTTTATAAGTTGTACAGTTATTCATTGTGTAAAAAAGGGCTGATCTGGAAGCAAATTCAAATCAGGCCATGAAAGAATTTTAGAAAAAGAACGGTTGATTTAGAATCAAAGTCAAATTCAAACCCACAACCCTAACACCTTATAGCACAAAATGCCTTTGGAAAGTTAAAACATGACAATGACGCAATAGAGATAATTTGTCAGGCACTGACCATGACATCATACAGCTAACTTTATATTGCTGACACATTATCAGGGTTAACAATACGGCTAAGCTGCTGTAAATTATTGTAGAAGCCAAAACAAATGCAAACCTTTCGTTCTTATTTTCTCAGGAGAGAAAACATGGGGAGAAGGAAGGGGGGCAATTGGTCAAGAGGCTGAGCATAAATCAATAATACAGACAGCACGAGATTTAAAAGGGAAATAACATACCCAATGCTTCGATTCTGATAAAGTCAAGAGTGAAGTAAATTGCATCATACCTGAGATCATCATCCAACAAGAATGAGTTGGTCGCTAGATTTTGGTTATCTTTATTCAACATCTCCCTCATTTGAGCCACCACCTGACAACAAAAGACAATTTTGCACGTCGATTAAGTTCTTGATTATGATTATAGAAACCCAAAACTATTGTAAGATCTTAACTTTCAAAGCAGAAGGAACGGCAAAAGTACAAACTACAAAGCAACAACTATATATGATTTACCATCATTATCAATCAGTACATCTGTCATTTGTAAATGAAGGTAAGGCCCATTTTCAGCAAATAGAAAAAATTAAAAGTGCAACTAACCTCATTGGAGACACTTTGGGTGCCATATTTATCATCCCAGTACATAGTGCTTATTCTGTAAATTTGTCTTACAGTTAACGCCTGACAAAAAGAAGATGAATGCTATTTCAGAGTTCACTTATGAAAATGACAAGCAAAGCTGCACAATTAAAATAAGAAAAGAACATGATATCAAGAAGGAAAATTTACAGAAGGAAAAAGGATCATACAGGGCATAAATCCTGCTTTATCTCTTCCAAAGACTTCTTTCTCTTCTGATGTATTACCTGAAAATTACAAAGGCCCGCGAGTATGATATTTTCATAGAAACAGTCGCAACCCAAGTACCCAACACACTAATACTGCAAATAAACATACCAGAAAACCAACAGCTTGTCTGATATAGTTCAGCTCATGCCAGGCAGTCCCTGCAAACTACAATTTGGAAAGGAATGATGCTACAATTTAGCTAAGTCCCTTTATCCGGTAAAAAGTCATAAATGAAAGAATCAGAATTCGGTCTTTACCTCTTCTGTCACACTTGCAAGCCATTTCTCAAGTTCTGCTAAACCAGATTTTACATATTCACCATTTGAAAAAGTGCAGCATTCACGTCGTAGCAGAAGGCTGTAATTTAATTTCTTTAGCATGGAGAGTAGAAGTTAAATCTATCATAAACAGAGATAAAACTATTCAATTACTTACCTATTAAACAGAGAGATGTTGATAAACGAGAAAACCTGGGTGATGAGCTTGCGGATAAAGAAAGACGGTACCTATTAAAATGAAATGATAATGACTTTCATCAAACAGATAAAGAAATTCAAACAGAATTAAAGAAAAATAGCTTTTCAACAGCTAAAAGCAACATATGTCATCAAATTTTTAATATACAATATATAAATATGGTTAAGATCTTTGAATTTAAGCAGCTTAGCATATTAAAATCTGCAATGCATACATCTATCACACAACAGTGTTGCACAAACATTATATTCATGATTACCTTAAAAAGTCAAAAACATACCTTCATCCATTCAAAATTTTCAGATGTTACTATGTCTTTTTTTTTGCTTTCGTGTTTTAGATTGGAAACTGTTTCTTTTTTTATTGTTTGGGATGAGGTGAAAGGAACCAAAACACTGAAAAAATTTCTTTCAAATCGCAAATTTCTAATTTAGACAACCAAAGAACCTGAATTATATGGCAGACCTGATCAAGAAACTACACCAAATATATTAGCAAGGACGGTAAACAACGTACATGATTATCACGTAAACGATTCATGAGAGAATCCAAGAACTTTACAATACTATCCCATTGATTAATTGATAGCTGCTGTGGCACACCACCAGGTGACCTGGATGACTTTCCACCGCGTGTAGCTTTTGGAGCCTACAAATAAAATTGATTTAGTCCATTAAATTTATGAGTTCAAAGAGTAAATAGTTGGCCAACACTGGCAAAAGAAAAACCTAAAAACTAATCAGCTCCAAGCTTTACATATCAGATACACATACCTGTATGCAATGTGCTAAGAGTGGAGATATTTCTTTCTTCAAATTATCACGAATCAAGCCAAAGATCTTTTCAACGGCAGCAGTTAATTGTTGCTTAAACAGAATAGCTGGATATCTTGCTTCAACATGTGATACACCATCGTCGAAGCCGATAAATTTCAAGGGAGTCTTTATACCCTAATACAAAGAATGATAGTTATAGATTGTGTGAACTTACTGAATATTCCAGTCTTCAAAAGCAATTCCTCAGCTCATATCCACTTATCTCAAACAACAAAGTGGCAATTATTACACAAAAGTAGAGACAAACAATATGAGAACAAGGAACCTCATTCAAATTTGATATAAAAAGATGACATTAGACAGTATGAAGATGTATGTTAAATAAGTTGACTGCAATGGTTAGTTAAATTATCATCTTAATGTGTTAGTGCACCTTAGCATAAGCTCCAATCATTTAAAGTATAGATTTCGCCAGTTACAAGCAGGCCTATCACCAATAAGATCCCTCTTCCAAATAAAATTTCAGGTTCACAACAATGTCAAATCCTTGATTAACATGGGGTCAGCTACATGAAACAAAACAAATGAGAGATAGAAGATAACAATAAGTATTTTCGATTCAATCCTATCAACACTCGTTTATGTAGAAAGGGCCTCATTTGAATTACCCCGACTATCAGATCAAAGTCAGCATTAGCATTAGCAGTAAAACACAACGATAATAAGCCCCCACAACTACTTCTATTGAATTTCCAGAATTACTTCATATCTCAGAATTTAATTACAATCAGTCAATAATGCAAGGGCTGTTAGTAGTGCAAGATACCATGTGAAGGTGGGAACTTGCAATACAAGGAAGTATTCCTCACTAAGACATCTTGGGGCCAATTTGAATATATAAAAATCTAACTTATAAGGTATACATAAACTCAGACTGCAATTCAATCAACAATTAAATAACTAGCTTACATGATTCAGTTAAAAGAAGGTACAACAAAGCAACATCAACAGAAAGCCATCTCTTACCTTTCTCGAGGATTAAAAAGACAAGAATGCTAAAGTTTTAATCTCAACATATGGGACCAGCTACATAAATTATTGCAAATCAACACGAGAGATTGACTGTAAAAATAAAAGAATATGCTTTTATTCGACCTAACATGTATTGACACAATCTAATACAATCTTTTCACCTTTATTAGGTTTAATTGTGCACAAGCTATCTATCAGTACATATACATAATACTAAAGCAAAACACGCTTACATCGAGAAAATTAAGAGTTGATGAGATGTCAGTTTCTAAGTAAATATTTTACCTCCAATTACATCAGTAAAATTATGATGATGTCATAGAATTTAAACAACCAATTCACTTATGATTAAATCAAATGTTTGCTTTAAGTGTGAAATTTCAAATACCAAACTTTTTGAAAAATGTAGAAGCCATTATGTATAATTGAAATTATTACGAAACGCATGCTTGGTAAAAGTATTAAAGAATTTGAAAGCAATTAATGTGCAACATTATTTTTTAAATTTATGAAAAATTGGGCATCCATATCTTTATAAATAACTTTGACCTTTTTCAAAGTACTTAATTAATAAAGTACTTTGACCAAAATAGGATAATGAATAATCCTATTACCTTGTCCTACATTTATTTATAACTGTTTCCCAACTATTAATTGAACTTGACCTTTCAATAATCTACCTCATTACATTGTCTCTATATATAGAAGGTTTAGTTCAAAACAATTCAACAATTTACCTTAGTCCTAATTATTTATTAGTATAATTTAGATATTTGTTAAAATGTACCTTAATATATTTATATTTTTTTATAGACTATGTCATTTCATTTTATTTTTATACAAAATAGTATATTGTATAATTAAGGTATTAACCATTTGCTTGTTTTTTATAAATATTTTCAAAATAATACTTATATTCAATATTTTGTCAAAGTGAAAATAATTTGTTATGATCTATATCAAATGATGTACATTTTCACAATTTTACGCAAAATAAATAAATATTTTATAATGCATTCAAATTAAAAAGTGATATACAAATGATAATGTACAATTTTATTTTTTAAACTTCAAATTAATTTAAATCTGCAAAAAACTGATGACTTCAAATTAAATTAAATCTGCAAAAAATATGGGTGCAAAGCTAGCAAGCCCTAATGAACCACCTTGGGAGAATTCACCTTGGGATAGTCCAAGGACACATAAGGCCAACCAAGACTCAAATCAGCACAAAGAAAGCACAGATACTGATGATTGCATAGTCCAGCAGACACTGAACAAAACTGACGACGGGGGACCTTGCTGACTCCTCACAGACCAGCCACGGGCATGAAGGATAATTTTGGAATCTTGACACTTGGAACATCATGTCTGGGCCGAAGAACACTACTACAAAGTATGACCAAACAAAAAGAATCAAGGTTGAAGGTCCCACAGTCAACAGAGACTACACAAACGGTACAGCAGCATTTTTGTGAAACTGCTGAACAGCAGACCTAGGGAGACTCTTCCAGAACTGCCTAGTCATCTTGGGAGTCCACTTAAGGCGGGAATGGAATCTTTGCAGTACAAACTCTCTATCCATGCACATAGATAACTTGGAAGGTAGCTTGAAGGGTCATAAAAATCGAAGGGAAGGTCGCTCACTCGCTAGTTCAGTCTGACAGCATTATTTGTAAATAAGTTGCTGACTGTTTGTTTTTTTAAATGGCACATGACTTGCACGTGGTCTTTTATTCGTTATAGCTAGTTGGTTAAATACCTAAGAGTCCTAAGGCTGCTTCCTCATTAATAAACCTATAAATAAGGGTCCAAGCATTGTAAACATTTCAGTTTTTCAGTTTTGAATAAAAATATCAACATTGGATTTTCACTCCTTTGTGTTTTGTGAATGTGTATGAACATTCCAAGATCTTGAGTAGTACAAGATCAACAACTACTGCATCTCAAGAGTAGTCCTTGAGGGTATTAGGGGATTGTTGGCTTTGGATGATCAAAGATCCACGTCTTTCAATCCAGGATTCATCCTATAGTATTGTTTCTGATTTTGTGAAGGCAACCACTGTTTTGATTGTATTTGGGACTTGTTGGCTATCAATTTGTGAGGAATCAAGGGCTGGCCTTCTTCTCTACATTGCATTAAAGATCCCCCATCCCAAATACACTCCACATATGCTCCTACAAATTCCATTTTCACTATACCATTTTTCATTTTTGTCTTTGGTCTACCTTTTCCTTCTCAAAGTTCCACAAAGTCCAAGCTTCCACTTTTATTTTGCACATGACAAACAAACTAGACAAACTTTGACAACTTTTTCTTTAGTTGTCTTTAATATCTATGACTTCAATACCCTTTCTACGTTTGCATTTCGATATATATCCTTTAGAGTATGTTTAATCCTCCAACTTAACGTACGCATCTTTTCTACACCTATTTTTCTACCCAACATTCATTCAAACTCATAGTCGTATTAATCCATTAGAGTTGAATTTCCCATTAACCTAATAAAAGACAATAAATGAGCACCAAAAAATTGTTTAAAATGATAATCATGTATTGTTAGTTGAATAAGTTGATAAATAAATATGCATAGTCTTCTAGTTAAAAAGATCGTAATTTTTGGTCAGAATTTACATGTCACACTCATACGAAAGAGAGAGGAAAAGATTGCAGATGCGGACAAGGACTCGGATACTTAGCACAATAAAAACAAATTAATTATTGTTGGCATATAAAGGGCAAAAGAGAGCACCTACACATCCAATTTCCATATCACCTATCAAAACCAAGTCCTTTATTACAAAGGACTACTAACAAAAAAAATCCTCACATGCAAGGATGGGCTTTTAGAATGAAGTCTTTAGTGTTCTTTTTCTAGAGACTATTATGTTCACCTCAAAAATGAGAAGTACTATTATTTCCTCCAGATACTTGTGATTTCCTTAACCTTGATTATATCCCCATGTTCCGATTCAGAATAGCATTTGATGATAAAAACATTAACATAAAACCAAAAAAGAATAGGAGGTTAAGCAATATGCACTTACTTGAGCAAGCCTCCTATTCAGAATAGCATTTGATGATAGAAACATTAACATAAAACCAAAGAATAGCAGGTTAAGCAATATGCACTTACTTGAGCAAGCCTCCCACTTAGACCAGCAGATCCAGCAGCACGATTTGAAGCTGCATTCAAGAAACTATTTGACCTTAAACACCTCTGGAGGATGCATAAAAGTGCTGAAGCATTTGATAACCAATATGGTAATGTCTCATTCTCATCTCCGACCTGGAAGCATTGGAAGAAAAAATGACTAGGCACATTAACTGAACTCCAGAACAAGATTTAGAATGAAATAAATTATATAATCTTACCTTCAAGGCATTGTTGATGCCCTCGATAATGTGGTCAAAGATAGTTGTCCTCTCTGACTCAAACGCACGCCAGTGAAGAAGACATTTATAAATAACACAAGCAGCCACAGGCTTATCATCTTGGAATCCCATATTATCCTTGATACATTTGGAGAGGAACTCGTAATTTTCCTACATAAATAACAAAAATCATCAACCACTAACAATAGAATGCCAGAAGAGTTATCCCTTTATTGCAAAGATTGTATAATGATCTCACTTCTGAAAAACAAAAATGATTCACTACTGACAAACCTGATGCTTTTCAACAGTCAACTTTGACCAACGTGAATCTGATAGTCCATGAGAAGCTGGGGTTTGTTTTGTTGGCGTGGGTGTCTCCTGTACAAATCAATCCTTTAGCTCAAAAATGGGTATTTGGATCAGAAAGCTTCAAATTGAATTAATAAGCTACAGCTTACATAGATAGACTTCTTATCAAGGTATGCAAGACCCAATGCATTCGAGTAAATCTGAGGAAAAAATAAAATAATAAGCACCATGTAAGTCGCAGTATGATGAAATGATGATGGGAAAACCATTTAATAGGAGAGGATACCATACTCAGAGGTGAAGTGGTCAGAAGAAAACATTTGTACAAACTAAATGATTTAGTTATAACTTTCAAATATAGTTAAACAAGCTTCTTAGATAGCCATTGCTGGAAAATTTGAAACCGTGGTTCTATCATTATGTCTGATTATATTAAATTTTACACATCAAGGCACAACACTTTCCTGAAAGTTAGTTGCAAAGAAATTAGACAGGTACAACAAGAGATACTTGGGTGAAGCAGAGCATTCGAAAAAATTTAGGTAATTAACATGGACCTCATAGGCCTTTTAAACCAGACACCAGCACTAGTTTTTGTTACTCGGACTCTTCATTTTATATCAAGTACCCGTGTCGGATCCTTGGCGTTCAGATACGGTACAGCACTTGGGCACTTGCTTAAACAAAATTTTGAATTTTTCTGTAATTTAATCGAGTTGTACACTCGGACACGTACGGATATGAGTTTCCGAGTCCGGCTAACAAAGTTCCTCATAACACTAGGTAGGGATTAGAGAGAGATGAATGGCTATACAATTAGCAGATGAGGATAACAATCAAATACTTACATCAGATAAGGGTTTTACAAAACCAGGACGGTTTCTCTTTGGTGACATGTTCAGTGCCTTTTGCCGTAATACAAGATTTTCATTCTCCAAATTTGACAGTTTATCCTCCATACTACAAAATAGAAACTTCATCAAAATCTATTAAAAGTGCATAGTATCAACCAGTAAAATTAATTTTGGTGGGCGATATAATGATATAACCATGCCACATCTGAATTCAACACCAAAAGTAAAACCTCTAAAAGAAAATCAAGAAGGATGTTCACATAAATCTTCAATTGAATAGATTGAGGAAATAACAGAAGGAATGACATAAATACAAAGAGAAGTATCTATCTTCTAGAGGCAAGTTTGTAACAAAGCAAAAATAGTGAGCAAAACAAGCTTACTTGATAAAAATAAGATGTTCCTAAATGCTGTCAAATGTAAATGCATCATATAAGATATTTCAAAATGCTCTCAACACAAAACTCAAGAACATGGAAACCAACATCCAGACTTTCTAAAGCAATATACATTATACACAAATATGCATTGTCAAGATAATTCGTGTATTTTCCTCTCAACGGTTTCCCTTATTACCACGACTATGAGATTGCAAAGAAAATATAGTCATCTTGTTTGATTCATTTTAATGCATAATTTCATTTATTTCTATGTTTGATAATCTTTTATTTTGTATATTTAGAGATATTTAATGTTATTATATCAACACTTTAAGCAATGACATCTGATTATCCTCAGCATGTATAATCATTCAAAAACACATATATCAAGAAGAGATCTCAACTGATATTATATAAATACATCTCAATTGTAAGTTAAAAAAGGCAAAACAAAAGCATAGTTAATGCATTCACCTTCGCATGTTCTGCTGCAACTGTTCAAACTTTTGTTCGACACCACGCAACTTTTGCATAGTGTGATTATTCTCTTTCAGGGAACTTGCCAACTGAGCCTCCAGAGAAACATTCTTACGCTCCAACTCTTCCAAAGAATTCTGAAATTTTACCATAATAACTTTAAACACACAAACATACTTTGTTGAAGCCAAACAAAATTTGATTGCTTCAGTTCTAAATACCATACTGTTCGTAACGCCCCCTTAAATTTAGGTAATACAACAGCAATACACGTTACATAATGATCAAACGCGAAATTCTGATTGTGAAAACTCATGTACAGTTATACATAACAAGATTTAACGTCGAGATTTCAGTCCATTCTATGAATATCTAATCATGTAATTAAGCATATGTTAGTTATTTCAGTCACAAGTTTATATCTCAAAATATTCAATTGTACTCTTGCCAAATTATCTAATTATGGTCACAATAGTAATTAATATCATAATCATTTCTCTCTCAATTTAAACCACATTGTATTTTATTTATTTATTAAATAAACTAGTATGAATCATAATCACTAGTTAAATAAAATATTGAATATATCATAACTTAAATAAATGCGTACATTATATTATAGGACTAAAATCATAATTACACTCATACACTTTACTACTTGGCATGTAATACTAACAGGGAAACACTAATTAGATGGACATAGAAAATAAAATCACCTAAATTATCACACATGCTCTTAGAATCGATCATTTACAAGAACTAATGGTTCTTAAAAGAACCATGTACATGAGAACCAAAATGAAAACAAAGAAGGGAAGAAGTTGGGAATGGTTAAGGGGAGTTAAGAAGGATCTTTGGAGTAAAGAAAGAAAATGGTTGAGGGAAGTTAAAAAGGATGTAGTGGGTGGTTTTTATTAAATGAAGTATTTTTAAAATCAGATTTTTTAAAATTTAATAATAAATTAGTATATTAACTTTATTTCAGAAATTTTGAATATTACACATTTGCTCATCAAATCACAAGTGTGCACAAATACTACATGAACTAGTACTCTCCAGAATTTCCTAAGAGGAAATGGAATAGAACCCAGCACAATTTCTACATATCTAGCAAAAGTGAAATCGCGTCTTCTCAGTCTTTTTCTAGCATTATGTAGCGTTCAAAAGATTGACATTGGCACCGCCAACCTCACAGAAAAGGAAAAAATGGACAGCAAAGAAAATGTAAGCAAAAAAATTCCTAAGAGTGAGTAAGAAAAATCCGATACGACAATCTACACCAGGTAACACACGTCTGAGTTTTTGTTGGTGTCGTTGTGGGATGTTGGCTGTCTTAAATGAGAAATGCTTTAATAATTCCATACAATTTTTAGAAAAAATTTTCAAAGTACAGTTAGGAATTGTATTGGAGGTTAGGGGGGAAAACTTTGAGGAGCTATAAGAGTTGGCAAATAGAAAAAAGTATCCTGCCATGCAACATTCCCAAGTATTTCTGCTTCGCATTCTCTAGCCTTAATATAATAAAAGGAGTATGGCACTGTGCCCAGTCATAAGACAGTTATCAGGGACCCTTTAAAGATCCCTAAAATTGTAAAGTTTCAAATGCCCGTTGTACACCTTTTCCCAGAAAGATAATGTCTTCTTTGTGGAAAGGGAAAAACCCCTACAGACTAAGTCGGTGACTCGTGTCCCTGCTTAAACTACACACCAAGGAACAAGCTGAGGTATTTTATGGGGAAGAGGGGGGGGAGGATCTGCTTGTATGAGCAATGAAATCAAGGTCTAGACACTACACCTAGGAAAAGCAAAGCATGTTCTAGAAGCTGATCCCAGGTGTACTTCAAAAAATATAATTTAGTCATTGTTTAATCTAAATCAATCCTTTATCAGTCCTCACTCCTAAGACATAAGCAAAAATGATACTGACCCTCAAGATTGCGTTTTCCTTCTTGAAATCTTCCATGTCCTCAAGTTGCTTTTGGAGCTCATATTTTTCTTTCATGGACAATTCTAATTCACTTTGATGCTGTGTATTTTTAGTGCCCTGTGTAATAGTCTGCGACTTGGCTTCTTCTAACTCAAAATTGAGAGCTTCTATAATCCTCTGTTGTTTTGTTATTTCAGCTACTTTTGCCTCTTCAACTGAGACCTGCAATTTAGAAAATTTCTGGTAAAGAGGTATTAAACACAAAAAAAGTTTTCTCCAACCAAATTACTTTACATATGTGCCTAACTACACTACACACACAGCCATTCAAACACAGAGTGAAGGGGAGACTTTCTGCAAACCTTATGCCAGAGCAGATGACCAAAAAAAGTTAACAAATTACACTGATTTTCATGTTATGTTGATGCTAAAAGACTGCGTCCATTGTCTTAAGTGAAGAGAGACAGTATAAGTTGATACCCGTAATCTCTTCTCCAAGTGCAACCTTAGTGTGAGATCTTCAAGCTGCTTTTCCAGTTTAGTCTTTGCCATGCGTAAGGCGCCAGCTTCATTAGCCTCCTGAAAAATGAACAGGTAAATACGAAGTATATAAGTAAGAACCAACAAATAACATCTATGATTTGTCGAATACCCTTATGATACAAGTACAACCAAAGGTTTTTTGCAGACCTGGTAAATTTTCTCCTTTACTAAAAACCAATTACAAGAATCTTTAAGATAGAGGAGAGGAGACATAGATCCAACGAAAAAAAATAAGCAGATAGTCAAGTCTCCAAACACACTACATTAACAAAACCAGCAAGCCACTCAAAATACAGACATAATTCCTTAGCAACAAAATTTTTATACCAGCAAATTACCCTCGCCACAAAAAGTGTGTACCCATTAGCCGTCAACATTGCAATACTGAACCTCATGCTTAAATTTTTCAAAGAAGTGAGGCGCACCAAGGTGCAAAAGGGTCCAAGAGTTCAAGTGCAATGCACAAGGTAAGACGAAAGCACAAAATTTTCATAGGTGGGTGTATTTTTTAATCAAAAGTTTATAGAACAATTTTATAGCGAATTTGATGACTATTTCAAGATGATATTCATTGTATTGATGCATAAAAGATCGAAAAGATTTGATACTAACATTTCTCCCACATCTCAATGTCAGTACCGAATTTAAAAGGATGGAGACAGTAATGTAATAAGATGAGTCATAAAAGCATCAAGGAGATCCTAGGAAATTACATAGTTAAAAATTTTACAACCCTTTTCGATAGATAAGAAAACATGTTTTCCAAAGATACAAATAATTCCTATGTGCTCAATATAACAGCAAAGTTACAACCCTCAAAAGAAAACATGTATTACAATTTACGACTTTGCATCTACTCGCTTTTTAAAAAGAAACTTCTCTTTCCATCAAATAAGGTTAAGATTACTTCAAGGTTCAAAATGATTCAGCATATTTAGCACCTCGAGTTCATGCACGCACACAAACAGACTAAGTATATATGATCTATGAAAATATAAATATCAAACAAACATCAAAAGTTGATGGGCATGAGGTTAACTTCACAAGGAAACCACAACTATTGGTTGGCTTGAGGGAAAAAAAGTTAAACATACTTTCTTGAGCCTTCTAAGCAATTGTCTTGCCATCTTACACCTCCAAAGACTTTGTACAACAATAATTGCTTTTTTATGTTGACAAAAAGCTGACCGGACCTTGAACATCCTCCAATGAGACTGCAAGACATGTAGACAAACCTAGTGTTAGTAATATAACAAATTTTAAAAGAGTAAAATTGCTAAAACCTGATACATCTATATCAATTCAAGGCATTAATAAGCTTTCTCATGCCCCAATCCGCTACTAATATCATCCATGTTTTAATGCTCAATGCAATACTATGAAATTCTACCGTATTACCAAAAACTAAGTGAGTGCCATCTCTATCTTTACTAGACACCTTAAAGAGTCTTATAATGTTGAAGAACTGTAATACAAAGCAAGAAATGTAGTCCTTTTTGGTTTAATGAAATTCATAACATCGGATAGAAAAACAGCGCATAGTCACGTGTATCGGCAGGGCAGAATTCACCGTTTTTTACCGGCCGATCTAAACATTGTCGGCGAGAATCATTACTAGAGTCATGCAAGAGGAAAGGAGAAGAGAAGATGCATGACTGTAGGAGTGTTCACCGGTCCAAACCCGGACCGGAAGACCCGAATCTCGAATATGCTAAGACCGGTGACCAGACCGGTTCCATCGGTCTCGGTCTAACCCAGATTCCATCCGGTCCCGTCCAGGTTTGGACCGGTTAGACCGGAAATAATTTTTTATACCAAAAATAAATTAAGAAATGGAAGATTTAAAAATAATGTAGCAAATTAATTATTATAAAATTAAAATATTGAATTAAAAAATTATTTTGTTGAAAATAAAATATTTAAAGCCCTTTAAATAAGTATATACATAATAATCGTAAATATTATTCACTTTCAAAATCACTTTTATGTGCATCTGGTCTCATCCGGTCCAACCCGGATTATTCCGGGTTTAGACCGGACCGGAAACCCGAAATGTCTAATATGTAAGACCGGACCGGATGCAACCAGTTCCGGTCCGGTCTCATTTTGCACACCCCTATGCATGAGACTGTGAGAGATATGAACAATAACCAAATTTTCTTGGACTACAACCAGAACATGGAAGTGAAGAAGAGAAGTTGCAGGAGATAGATGAACCATCATGATATATTCTTTGGCTACTACTAGTTGTTGTACAACTAGGCACTAGCTACAGTACAACAGATGTACTACTATTAGTTGTACCCATACTACCATCATGATATATTCTAATGTCCTTAATGGTTTACTGTACAACTGTGACCATTTGAGTAGTAAAATACTTGTAACAGTAGTATTTTTAAATACTACTTAATTTATTTAATTTTTAATATATCGTTATTGAACATTTGAATTTAACATGCATTTTATAACTCTACTTTTGTAAATTAATTTATAGTAACAAAATCATTTTATATAAAATTAACATAAATAATCCTTCAAAATTATAATCGAGATATGTTTCGTGACAACCATATTTTTTCCAATACTGCAACACGCGATCGCGACCGCATTTTTGCACTTTAGCATTATCATCATACCAAGTATAACACACTCTAAAATCTATGAGCAGGTCCGGAGAGATATGGAAGACAACGGACATACACTTATCAAAAGAGATAAAGAAATTGAGACAGCGGCTCAACTTTGAGGCTTTATAGATTTAACAGCTTTTTCGTATATAGAGCAAATCAATAAACAACCAAAAAACAAACAATTTTTCAGTCAACATTAAGAACTTGAAATCAAAATATCTATGCACACTTAAATAAAGGTACGAACCAAACACTTTGAACATACATCTAGTATGTCCAACATTCAAGAAACTACTCATCACCAAAGGAAGAAAATTAAACAATACATTCTATCTATTCCACCCCCACCAATAATATTCAATACCCTTCACAAGATTTATATGCACAGAAGTCCAGAATCAGATTGCAATGTGATGTGCAGAAAAAGAGACGATAACTATATTTCAAAAGCCTCACAATAAGATCCAAAACATTTAACTCAGCTGCTATTTCCCATCTTTCTGAGAGATACATCACAGCCCAGCAAGAAACGGCACATATGATTCGACACTTGTCAAGACAACAAAAGCAAATTTGAAAATCCACATGCAAGTCAAATTCATCTACTTCAAAAGATCCATGAACTGAAGAAGCACACCTGAATGAAGGTCGCAGCTCTATGCTCCTTCCCAAATAAAAATCTTTGTCGGGCAGAGAACCCACATATGCATGATTGAAGTACAATAGCTGCTCTATACAGCCGTAAGTAGGCCATTCTTGATAGCCACCCACGAACATATTTCTGCAAAACAGTAGCAGCCCGTTCATCTCTTCTTTTTGTGTACATTCTTCGAGCAAGGCAACCTACAGATACATTCAAAGAGAAAATCATAGCCAAACAAGATGTCTTAAGCTAAACCCCCAAACACCACTAAAAAAACAAAACAACTCTTCGATGCTATGTACATATATGCTTGCATAAACACCCGAAACAAGGATTGAATATGGACAAAGCATAAAACAGAGTACATTTTCAATATAAAATTCAGAGATTGTGCCCAAAAAAGATTTTTTAAAATCTTTCATACAAAGAAAGAAGACTACTTAAACTATCAATCAAAAAAAAATGGCATACATCACCAGAGAGATTCTACACCAAAAGCAGGAGTGCCACAACGAAAAACATTATGTGTACACCAAATCTTTAACCGGACCATCCTAAAATCAGAATGCGATAACTCCATCATTTCCCTATTTCATATGTGATCACTTTTAGAGCTTATGTGATCACTTTTGAGGCCAATGTGATCACTTTTAAAGCTTATGTGATCACTTTTAAAAACTTTTGTGATCACTTTTAAAACTTAGGTGATCACTGCAAATGTGATCACTTTTAAAGCATATGTGATCATTTTTAATGCTTATGAGATCACTTTTAAAGATTGGGAAAATTGAGTTTTCTGGTGCTAGTGGTGGTGGCGGACTTGAAAATAAAAATTATCACATACACCTTAAAAAAGTAATCACATAGGTGTTAAAACTGATCAAATAGGCTTTAGAAATAATCACTTATAATAGTCAAAGTGATCACACATGCTTTCAAACTGATCACATACGCCTTAAAAGTGATCACATATGCTCTAAAACTAACCACATAAGCTTTAAAAGTGATCACACAGTAAATTAAAATTGATCACATACGCCTTAAAATTGATCACAATGGTCTTAAAAGTAATCACATATGCCTTAAAAATGATCATATAGGCTTCAAAAGTAATCACCTACGAAAGTGAAAAGTGATCACATATAATTTAAAAGTGATCACATAAGCCTTAAAAGTGATCACATAAATGTGATCATATAAGCCTTAAAACTGATCACATATGTGGTTTAGTCCTAATTTTAGGACTGCTGCATACAAGAATTCGTCCATTCCCGCAAATTTAAAAACTGATATTTTCAAATAAGCAAGATGCCGATGAGAACAGATTTTCTTGTTGCCAGTACGAACAAATGAGGTCACATTACAGAGATGGTCATGCATGTAGGAGCGCGTTAATTGATTTTACCTCTGCAATATGTTTGAACACATAATGCTGCAGCTCGTGTAGAAATAAAATCTCTGCGTGCTATGTACGTTTTGAATCGTCCCTGTACATGCCTAGCTGCAGAATCCAGAACCTCAGTCCTTCGAGCATCTAGTACGCCAATTTGACCAGCACGAAGAAAAACTTTTGATCTTCCTAACTGTCAGCAAAATAGTGAATGCAAGGAAATTCAAAAAAATTATAAATCCTAAATTTTTAACCTGCAAGTGAAAAATAAGATCGATGATAAAGGTCATTGAACAGGATTCAAAAGAGCAAAGATTGCATTATTACTCATTATCAATCAAATTCCAAAGCTAATCAATAAATTTTTCTGGCAATTTGAAGCTACTTAATCTCATAAACTAATTTGTTCTCTATAAATTCTAAAAATACACAAAGGGCAGAAAAAGATAAAAAGAAATTTTCTTGAACCTTGTCAAGTTAAAGTGATTTCAAAATTTCCCCAAGAGTTTAGTTATCTAAAACTGAACTAGAGCTAAACATTGGAACACTCATAGACTTGTCATTTTAAGATATTGCAATATCATTTCTAATGCTATATTTCAAAGCAATGTGCTAATTCAATAACATACTATTTACCAGATAAATAAACATCAAACAATCAAGCAAAGACGAAAAAATTGATTGGAAACGTATGATAGAGAATAGGGGGAAAAAGGAACTTGATAACAAATTTGAGATAACTTTAAGGAAGAACGACAAACTATTTTGGATATTTGAAAGATTGTCAAGCTACATATATAATTGTATTAATGAAAAATATTCCAGAATAATCCCACCTTTGACCTTTCATCAATTTGCTCACAACAATTCCACCTTTTGACTAACCCTGAATAATCCAAACTACTAGAAGATTTTTCTACAATGCACTTGGATAACCGGTAACCTTTAAAATTGTTCTTTTTTCTAAAAAGGAAAATTTGAACTAATAATACCACCATAGCCCCCCTACCCCATGTTCCTCTCTTCCTCCCCAACTTCCTTTCTCTCAAAAGACCCATCAACCACTCCTTTACAGACAACGAAAAACATGGGTTTTGGACAACCAATCATCTTGGACTATTTATCATCAACAAGCTCACAAGCAGGTGGGAATTACAATTTGTATTACTCTTATCTATTACAAAATGTCTTTAGCAACATTATAATCTAAATCTTACTAAAATATGAAGGGAACTGTTAATCAGGAAATCCCAAGAGTCATGGCATATAAATCAAAGGTGAGGGAGGTATGTAATTACAATAATGGTTATTGGGAGCAAAAACCCAAGTAATGCAGTCTCAACATCTTTGTCATAAGCAAAAATCGCCTTTCCCTCTATCGACTCTCTCTCTCCATGTAAATTACAAGTTAAGAAAGGTTAGTGAAATGGCTACTTGAAGATACTAGATTTACTTGCATTTACTTCATAATCTTTTCTCATATGGGTGTTTGAAACTTACAATTATTTTTGTTATTAAACAAATTTTGATTAATTTCCATTATTTTTGTTAAAAAAGTTTTGACGCAAGTAAGTTTTCTTGCCTTTGGTTCATGTAAATGCCCCAACTCCCTATCATATAGGGTTTCTTCTTAATCTTTACTAATATGACAATTTGTAACTTTCTCATGTTTTTTATATTAAATCTGTGGGTATTTCAATTTTTTTTAAAAACTTAAAGTTTAGTAGAGTTATGTTTAAAGTGATTTTTCTTGGACTTTTTCAATTAAAGAATTGGTTATTTTTCATCTACGAAAAGCATTGTACAAGCAAAAGTTTGCTTCCCCATTTTACTAGTTCATCATTGTACAATGAGTGGTAATACTAATATCTACGAACAGCGAGTGGGAAAAGGGTGACGAAAAAGCATATCCCATTCAATGAAGACAACTAACTTAAGAAGTGCATAGGGGGAGGGGTAAAAGAGTTTTAAAAAATTTTCTTTTCTTTTTTCGATCTTTAATTATCCTTTATTTAATTTTACTAACAAAAATTACATGTTGTAGCATGTAAATTTCATCAACAGATTTTCTAGGAAAACATCCCTAAAGTTGAGACTACTTAGGGTTAATCAAAAGGTGGGATTGTTATAAAAAAAAAGTTGGTGAAAGGTGGGATTATTCTAGGTTACTATTCCATGTATTACTACTAAAAATAAATAAATAAATACTTGTAGATACACTCACACAGAAAAAAAAAAAAAAAAAAAAAAAACCTTACTTGAAAGTTTTCAAGCTTCAACTTCTGTAGGATTTTAAGGGTAATGGTCTTTTCATCATAACTGTGCAAATAAAAAAATAAACATCACTGTAAGCAATTGGGTAGAGTATAAATCATTGATTCATCTCTACATAATGAATTATTAGATTTTAGAAAAAAGGATATTCATAAACAAAAACATTGATTTATCTCTAGTCTCTACAATAAGTAAATACACTCTCATATTTTAATCCACACACTTACTTAGGTTCTTGTTCTATATTCTCTGTTCCCTCTAAAGTTACCATCAGCTCTACTTGACCACCCCACACACCCAACAAACAACATTCAAAAGCATCTAATATATCTTAAACATTAGAAAGTATCCCCAGATAATAGATTCCACATCCCTGTCATTTATGTTGTACTTCGTATTCTCAGTAGGCAAATGAATATCAATCATACCCAAAGAAACCCAAAATGCCAACAAAAAGCCTCAATACATTATCATATTACTGTCCAAACACACCTAAAAGTTGGCAAGGCAAAGAATACTACAATGTGAATATCCATAAAGCCATAATACGAGCAGCCATCATATTCATATTCTTTGCTGATAATTGAAAAGAAAAAGTGGAAATCTCCATCCTATAATGACCGTGGTCAAAAAGAATCCAATATGGCAACAAACAATTTCATTTTGGTAAAAAGTTGGGTAAATGAATCTAAGTTTTGACAAAACCTTCCATTCATAGCCTCTGGCACTAGAAGTCCAAAGCGATCTACAAATTCAGCATAACTTCTTCTGGTGGGATAACCAGCAAGACTTATTCGCACTGCTTCCAAGACACCCTGCATAGAGAAAAAAGAATCAATCACTTTTATATGATATATAAGAACAAAAAAACATGTCACCTATACAAAGACTAGGAGAAAACACAATTAAAAAAAAGGGAAGCTATTAAAATTGCCGTATCAAATGAAAAGATATCAAAAGTAAAGTAACAGCGGAAAAACAATTGCATCTCAAGCGGAAATAACCTCAAAAGTGTAACAATAAACCACAATAAAAAATACAAAAAAAAGCTGTCGCTATAGTAGAACCACAATGTGTTTTGTTATGCATAATGCAACAAACCAATGTGTAACATTCAGACTATAAGTTATTTGTTAACGAATGTGTGAAAAAGCAATGTGGGAACAACTAGGTAGTACTAGTTGTAGCTACAAAAGCAATTAAAAAGAGATATTTGGACCAATCAAGGTGTCCTTACAAGAGGAAAAAAATCTCAAAGTTAAACTAACCTATAGGATGTAATTTTCTAAAGGACTAGAGCTTTTACAAAACTATTTTCTAAAGTTTAGCTATATAGCAGGTTCGTAGGTTGTATGATTTAAAAAAAGTCTAAAATAGACTAGTTTACATTAATTTATTATACACCCACAGCGTGTCACTTCACTCCCATTTGCATCACGTTAGATTAGCCAAATAACCCACCTTCTTCTCCATCTGTAAATTTTGCTTGCCTTTATCTTCCCTTCTTCTACAAACCTCATTTTTTCTTTCTCATCTGTAAATTTCAAAGTTCAATCCTGGACTTCTGTAGAGTATTGAACATTTGTCATTTTTCCTTTCTCATGTTCGTAAACACATTTTTTCTTTCTCATCTTTAATCATCAATTTCATAGTATATTGTCTCTTTTGTCATTTTACTATTTCAATCTCTATTTTACTATTTTAGTCCATAAGTCCAGTTCATAACACATTAATGACCCTTTTATTCAGTTGTAGTAACCCCTACGTAAGATTTCAGGTGACCGACAATCAAATTGATTGAAATTGTGTGACATTTAAAATTCTAAAAATTATACATCCATAGTTATCCACATTCAATTGTAGTTACTAGTTATCCCTAGTTAAGTTTTCTAGTGACTCCTACTCACATTCCTTAAAAAAACATTCACCAGTACTAACCCATATATTCAGTTGTATTTACCCTTAGTTAAACTTTATAGTAACCTCAAATCAAATAGACTAAAATTGTGTCATGCATTAAGATTTTAAGAATCACACCTAATATTGGTTTTTCGTTACCCCTACATAGGCTTTCTAGTGACTAAACACCAATAGTTACCCCAACATTTAGTTGCAGTTAAGCAGTCTATTGACCTTTAATGTCAACATAATAATCTTGATGAAATGACGAATATTAGTTTACATTTGCTATGAAAATTAAGATTACATAGCAGTAGCAGTGTAGCACCATCAACAATAATTAGCTTCCCCAAACACAATTTCACAAATGATGTGAGCTCACCATCATTCTTTTTCAATTATCAATTACCTTGATATTGAAGGCTTAAAGTGGTTTAATTTCCTCAAAATGTGCTCTCTTCAAAACCAAATGAAAATTGATATAAATTTAAAGTAAAGCAAAAGAAAACAATAAAATTAATTACCTTTATCTAAATCGAATTCTTCAACTGCTATATTTAAGTCTAACATATTTACCTTATATTTAATCAAATCTTCATTTGATTTCGATTGAATAAGGATGAATGAAGAATGTAGAATGACGAGGAAGAAGCAGAGCAAGGAGTTAATTGAAGACGAGAAGAGAAGAAAAAGAACAGGTTGAATGTCAAAACGTTGCTTTGAAAGGAATAAATGTCACATGACTTATAAAAGTCTAATCACGATGGCTGCACAATAAAATATTGTGGACCTTGTCCACCTAAGATTTCTTATGATTTTGGTTGCTTGTTAGTGCAAAGATCAACAACATTCCATTACCCCAATGCCATTAAGTGGCGCCCACCTAGGGTGAGGTTTGGGATTGTCGAGGGTACGCAACCTTACCCTTATTAATGATAAAACTAACAAAGAGGTTGTTTATTTGCCCATAGTAGCAAACGTCATGTGCAATTCACTTATATTACTTAAATAAGAGTTAAGAAACATAAACAAAGTAAAAACGTCATGTGCGACTATAGATAGTCAAGGTGCATAAGAACTAAGAAACACATTGTACTAGTACTAATAGAATCATAAATATAGTAAAAACCAATTGGCAAGCAATATTACTCGAATAAGTTTCCTGCTTCTTATGAAAATAACAGAAAAGCATCGCATCTAAAAGCATTTCAAGCAGACAATAACATTTTGATACTAACCCCACAGCGCAGTTGATGTAAGATGCTCCGGTTCTCAAAAATATGAGGCCGATTAAATGAGTTTGGCTTGATGCAACGAATATAGTGAGGTTCCGTATAGCTAAGGGTCTCCATCAACGCTTGAAGTTGTTGCTATACAGAAAAGATAAACAAAAGACCATTGCCAAACTTAGTTGTACGGTTGTAGTAGTCAATCATGAAAGGCGCAAAATCACAATCAATTAAAATTATTTAAAATCAAGGAAATCAGTGGGGCACATGTTTAGTTCACCTAGCAACCCAACCTTCCATTACCCTAATGCCACTAAGTATAGTATGGTCCACATATCAATTAGAGTTGTTCATGGGCGGAATACCCAACCCGACTCGAAAACGGGTGGGCTTGAACGTTTTTCCAATAATAATAAAATTTGGACGAGCAATACCCGCCCACCAAGATTACTAACTATGCAAGTAAAAAGAAAATTGCTTAGACCAATTGAAAAAGCTACAAGAGTTGCCTAACTTTTTTAACATGGTCTATAATTGGCATACCTTAAACCTTGAGGATACAGAAGAAAACTTGTATGATGATCGAGATGTCTCCTCAGACAATGAAGGAAAAAGACCAGAAATCAAGGGGCACTTAGAGGAAGATAAAACGTGACAATGTTCCACAACAACATAATCACGGTTTTTATCCAAGAATGTCTCAGTTTGATAAGTAACCTGCAGTAAACCCGAGATTAGGTTATATAAGACTAATAAGAGTAAAGCGAAATTGAAAACAGCGCTAAAGAATTAAAAGAAAAATCGAAGCAAACATTGTCATACTAAACATACCTTGCCAGCATAATGAGAGACAGTGAAATCTGTACGTGAGAATTTTTCCTTCTCCAGCCTAGGGTGAGACGGGAAATTCTGAAATAGCTTGGTCGTAAATGTCTCATGAGTCGACTTTGGAAACATACTGCATATAAAGCAACACACAAAGGGTGAAAAATGAAAGAGAAATTACATAACAGAGTAAACTCCCATAGATAACAAGAATTATATATATACCAAGCTTCATCGAGAAGAGCAATAATCCCAATTGGTTTCTGCAAAATACATAAAAAGCAGTTTTTAATGAGAATAGAGTAGTGATCACAACGCATATCAAAACTTCATAAAGAATCCAATTCATAGATAGAAAGAAGTTACAAACACCAAAGTGACCATCCAAAACAAGTGGCCTCAGGCCTAAACAATTTATGCTCCTATGTATTTTAAACTAGTATGAAACCACACAAAACAAAATGTACCAAACTAAATCAACAAAAAAGTAGGAACAAAACATAGCTTTATGAAGTAAAAGGGAAAGAGAGGTATATAGAAAAATGAAATTTTCATTAAGGGGCATAATAAGAAGCCAAAACAAAACACATTGGGAAG
Source organism: Amaranthus palmeri (assembly GCA_019776075.1). NCBI lineage: Eukaryota > Viridiplantae > Streptophyta > Magnoliopsida > Caryophyllales > Amaranthaceae > Amaranthus > Amaranthus palmeri. Next base: position 934,878 of record JAAKBH010000278.1, read on the forward strand.
TAGCACCTTTTCAATCAAGTCAAGAACATCCTGATTATCAACAAACTCAATATAGCTCCAATTGATCTCTTCTCTATTATACTCTTCCTGCTCCATCTTAAAAACATGCTGCAAAAGAGAAACAAATTAATTACTTAAGTGTGAAATATACTTCTATATTGGTTGATAGATTCAATGCAGCACCATAACAGACCTCATTAAAGTGTTGTTGGAGCTTTTCGTTGGCAAAATTGATACAGAATTGCTCAAAACTGTAATCACAGCATTAATCATCTAAGCATGTGCCAAGAAAGATAAAACATCATTCCAAATATTAAAATTGAGAAGCATCACAATAAAGGCGTAGTACTATAAAATGTTGCAGTTGTGGCAAAGAAGTTGATAGGCAAACTTAATAAGAATATGATAATATGATTGGATAGAAATATGATAACTCTTTGACTTATTCACATATCTCATACAATATAGTACATGATCTTAAAATGCAACTAAATAGATTTCATAAAACAAAGAGTTGCCAATATATTACCTATAACCCGTCATAAATAAATTTATGTTCCATGTAGTTTGTTCAATTTATGCAACGCAACATAAGCATCTTTGCACAATTTGTAAAACATAAAAATACGAATTTCAACAACATTGCATGATTTGAATTTCTAAAAAACGTTTTTTCGAGTCTTGTGCTAAACTCTTCAACTATGGAGTATTGCAAGCATTAAAAATTATAGTCTCAATTCGAGAAAGAGGCAAAACGCATTTGAACAAATTGAATCAGAATACACATGGACGAGGACCAAATGAGGTAACACAAGGAAAAATTTCATAATATATTCTCAATTAGAGAAAAAGGCAAAACACACTTATATGCCAGTTTATATAACCTACTTCTACTCCTTTCATTTATTTATAAATTTCTAATTTGGTTATAAACACTATTTAATGCACTAGTTCAAGCCTTAATTTCTCTAATTGTAGTTAAGAATTAATATTGAAACAAAATTAATATGTCTTAATTATAGTAAAGAATAACGTGAAAATCAAAGTTGATTGAAAGAAGAATGAAATGACAAACAAAATAGGATACATATAGATAAATGAAGGAAAAAATAAAGAAAAGCAATTAAAAAAAAACGAAAGGCTTACCTGTTGTGCTTAAAGCACTCAAAGCCATATATATCCAAAAGTCCAATTTGTACACGACATTTTGGATCTTGCCCAATAGACTTATTAATCTTTTCAACAAGCCTGCAAAAGTTCCATCAAGATCCAATTTGTATTCAATTCCCCTGATCACATCTTGCTGATACTACATTAGAATGGAAAGCATACCAATCAAACAAACGAGAATAAACAGTCTTAGCCAAAGCATCACGGCTAGCAAAAGCAGCATTACAATCCAAAGCTTTGACAATGGTGCCCTCACGAGTTTGAATTGATCTTGTACAAAGCGACGAAAGCAAAAGATTGACATCACATCTGTACAGCATAGTAGCTCATAAGCTAAGAATGGTAATACACACAGAATAACCACATATAGCAAATTTTGTTTCATTATTTGATAGTTTTTTTAAGTATGGAAATGACTTACTTGAAAAGATCGGCAGCCATTTGAAGATGGAAACTAGATGTCTGGTCCTTTATTTTTGAGGAGTCATGCTCTTTTCCGGGAGAAAAGTCAACATTACCCAAATGCAGAATAGCAGCCAACGCACGAAATATTGCTTCCTGTAGAGAATTCATTAATCGAGACAAAGTGAAATAAACAAAACTGTGAAAGCACACAAAGCATATTTAACCTGTTCGTCCTCGCTTATGCCAACAATGGTCATTGCCCTTCGTGTTTTCATGTATTCTTCTTGATTGCTGACCCCCTCTAGTTCATATATCTTACTCTGGTTTAAATAATGGAATTGACTTGCATGTTTAAGCTTGTACCTCTCTGAATCCTGTTTACAAGTCCAAAACAGATGTTTTTTACTCATCAATAGGAGAAGAAAAATGCCACTAAATAATGGATATTTAGTATATGCAGATACTTACTAATGGCAAGGGGAGCATAGTAATCAGATATTTAGATCATGAGATTCAATCAAGTTCCACCAAACAAAAGTGAAAATACATCATACAAATGAAATTACAGCAATAATGATAGAAACGTATCAATTAATTATGTCACACCATCATACCACTGTACATTTTCAAATGATAACCATCACAAACAGAACAGAATTCCAAAAATACATTAGTGTGATTGCAACCCACATAATGCAAATGATATTCGCGAATTTCGATCTAAAAAATGATGCTTTTGCACATTCCAGTTTAACCAACCACAGTAAGGTAAAAACATACATATCGAGTTCCAACAAATACAGCCGCTCGTAATTTTATGAATACAGTAGCTATCCATCCTAGCTTCGTACAGTTCAAGCTAATAAAGGAACCACTTCGTACAGTTTGACAATTCTATTTGGTGTAGCATTACATACATTACATTACCGTGTTTGCGCTTGACCCTTAGTATCAAACTAGCAAACACCATTTGCAACTTCATGAAAATAATGAGTGCACATGATTTAATGAATCATTTCAATCTTCATATCGTACCCTTTTACTCAAAAATTTCCAAAATTCCATGTAGTTTAGTTAAAAGCGTAGGTGTCATTGATATCATAGAGAGACCCATCAAGATTGAAGATAATGGTTACTGTAGAGGTCAATTTTAGACCTCACCATTGATGAACTCGGAGGATATTGTCCTCAATTTTCATCAAATATCATGATTAGTTAATCCAGTATGACCAAGTAATTAGATTGAGTATTTACTTTTCTTTTACTTTACTTCAAAAAACACTTAAACTGGAATTGTTTTATTGCCGAAGTAGGCATCCAAAGAAAGAGTCCCTTTTCTTTTTGGCTATAAAGTCATGAATGAAAAGTTGTGTTTATGTCGGCCTAGATACGATGAACTGTAACTTCCTATTTTAGGGTTTTAGATTATTCACATGGTGAAAAAGGATAGGGCGTGGAAAAATTTAGCCAAGATCAAAAGCGCGGCATGATTGAGATTGAAGAGTCATAAGCCCAAAAGCCAAACTCAACGCAAGCGCAAGGATCAAGGGATCTAAACGAGGAGCACTACTAGGCCTTATGAGTCTTTGACTATTATTCACATCTAGACCATGTCGGATTCCTATTCAAAATTCAAATAATCAAGCCCATTATTTACTAAGTCTGAATCATGATGAATTCAAGTTCAACAAAACTCAGGCCAAGATGGATCAAGATCGAAGTCAAGAAGCCAAAGGTGGTGTGATTAGCAAGCTAGAAGCACCTAAAAAGAAATATTAACAAAGTGGAAAGGCGTGATAACAGTGTGATCGTAATAACAGCACAGTGATGCGGTAACGAGAGTAATGAGGTTATCGTAAGTTCGTAACGCCAAATAAGGGAAAAAATACATGAAATATCCCTTGAAAGTTGGAACAGGAAACACTGGTTTTCACACCTTTATAACTCGAATAATATTGGTTTATTTATTTGAACTTCTTTAAAATATGGCCAATGCAATATGAACTATGGATGACTACAAACGGGATATTAGAAAATGTAATTTGATCTTGAAGTGTGGAAGATAGAATAATGAGAGGATGATATTTAATGTAAATAGTCGTGCGTTGGGCCTGTAAAGAGAAAAATATACTTTGATGAATTGATAAATAAAAGATAAGATTTTGAACAAGCCCTTGAAAAATCTTCAAGTTGGACGTGTAGAAGGTTAAACAAATAAAGCAACCCTAGCTTGGTCTCAAAAGTATTAGGCCATCATGAAAAAACCCTAGCTAGAATTTTTTATCTTTTCAAACTTTTTAGACCCAGTCAAAAATAGATTTTGGGGGTGCTTGGTACAAGGGATTTTAAGGAGGGAATGAGACTTTGAGATAAAAAAAAAACCTCAAGTTTGTTTAAAGGGAATGAGGATAGGGATTGGGACTAAAAATCATAAAAGTCCCAAGAATAATGTCCTGGGGGAGGGTGGTATTTGAGTAGAGACTTTCATTTTCATCAATTTCTTCCAAGTCCCTAACATGCCAAACAAGGAATGAAACTTTTTTATCTTCAAAGTCTCATCTTAAATGTTTCATCTTTAAGTCTCACAAATCACATTCCCTTATGCCAAACACCCCCTTATGTCTTTTCATTATTTAGAAACTAAGTCATGACTTGTACTATACATATTCAATCATATGAACAGAATAACATACAAGTTGATGATCAAAACACCTTAAGAGCTCCACATCTTGTATCACTTCTATTAGTCTTAGGAGAAAATTGTCATGGCTTTATAGCCTTAAGCAAGTTGGATGTGTTCTAGAAACCTTAGTTCAAGTTTGTGGTGAACATGTATGTGATTTTGACCTATGTTTGGCTATACTTTAATTCGGCAACCATCATCTAACTCTTGAATTTTCATCATCCATCAACCATTATCCACAATAAAACAAAACATAGCCTTTAATTAAATATTGGCATCCACTAAGAAACCTAACCCTTTTAGGTAACCGTATAATACCAAAACACTAAATCAATTAAAACTTGACCTTCCCCGTGAAAATCCCTAAACCCTGGGTACAACTTATCCATCATAATTCTTAAATCACAAAATTGTTTCTAACTTTCCCAAAACATAGGCTTAAACCGTCCAAATAAAACCATCCTAAGCGAACCCCAACCCAAGAAACTAAAATTTCATAAAATGTGTATCACCGGCTAACTACGTCCAATGCTACATCATGATGCCACAAAAATTATTCATGACTATATATTAGTATCAATTGTACTCACTACCCCTTGCCAAGATGACCAAACAACTTAAGACGAACCCCAATCTTACAAATGAAGACTTCTTCGAGGGAGCATTGAGTTAAGTACCAAAAAAAAATAAAGAAGGGCCCATGATTGACAGCCTACAATACATACCTCAAGCATACAACAAAGCTCATACAATTCTTTGCACAAATAATATTAAATCAGAAGCCAAAGCCCAGCACCAGCACAAAAGTCAAATGAAAAAACCAAAATACATGTACAAACTCCAACAATCACCCAAAAAAGAATGCATAGGGCACCCCTTATCTTGAATATTATCTAACGAGAAGAAAAATTAAACGCAATTCCAAGGAATAAATACAGCCTTGAGATTGAGAATCACACACATGTAGAAAGTTAACCACAATCCATGCTTCAGCTCATGTATCATAAGCTTCTACTATATCTACCCAAGAAACCACCCAATCATATGCCTTCTCAATTTAGCATGAAAACAACCCCATAAATTGCCTAGATGGACTAATCATCCTAGGATAAGGTGTCGTCAATAAAAGGTTGGGCTCTTTAGTAATAAAAGAATCATAGCACTCAACAAGAAAATGTGTGATCTTCCGAGAATGACGTATAAAGCCATCACTAATAAAACTAGCCCACCGACTTAACCTTGTCCACAGAAAACATAATACACAACATCCTTCTCCCCAAAAGGTCTCTCGCCGACATCCAACCATACACCCACCTAAAAAAGTATATGATTCCAGTATAAAGCTTTAATTCTAGGCTAGTCCTATCACCTAAATAAAAAAGCGATCTCACAACAAGTGGCATTATCAAATGAGCTTTGCATCAAACCAATAGTAACAATGCTAATTCGTCACTCTATAAAATATATGTCTATCCATGAATAAACAATATATATCTTTAACCATATAATATATTGGAAATTAAAAGAACAAGGAAGGATCCAAGAACGTGAAAGGCCAAAATGAACCAAAGCAAAATATAGGAAAAGAATGTTCATTTAAGGCAAGAAATATAAAATACACATTTCTAATCAACCAAATTGAATAATCTAAACCTTTCGTTATTATCTAAATAAGGGTAACCATGGTTTGGATAGACTTTCTATCATATAAACAAAACATTAGACCTCGAGGGCTCCCATGATTAGAAGTGGAGTGGGCCATGGAAATCATGCTACAAGACACTACACAATTACTAGTACTCCATTTAAGAACTAAGAATTATTCAAATCAAATAACTCAACTTCCATAACATAAAGTAAAGCCAAGCCTTGACTAAATCAAATCACTAAACACAAAACACATAAGCTTAAACTTAATAAAGCAACCTTCAGGTGAAGAGTGAAACGGATTCTGCATCTGAAAGCTCCAATTTATACGACATGGCAAACACACGCATTGTACAGTGCATACAAGGGGATGGGGCAACATAATAAAAGGAAACAAGAAGCAATTGTAGTAGAGGGGAGTTGAGAAGGATGGAGAGCACAAAAAGTTACTAAGCAAACTATAGGGTGCTCGCCAACAAAACTAAAAAAGGCACGAAATTGAAGTATCATATTTATTTAGATCTTTGTAAATGGAAGGAACACGGTCAATAGGAGCTTCCAAATGGCAATGTCAAATATATATATATGAATTCACAAGATAGTACATTACCATGTGCCCATATAACTTAACTTAAAAAAATATTCAAAAGTCCCTAAAAGACCACACACAAAAATGTCTCACAATTACCTCTCTCGATGCACACAGTTGGTAAAAGCAGTGATAATTTCGTTCAGGGTCAGTAATCTGAACCACACGAGATCTCTCCAAAAGGTACGTCCTAATGGCAGCACCAGATATTCTACCATTCACATCAAACTGAATCTCAACAAACTTGCCAAAGCGACTGCAAAAGTGGAAGAAAACAAACAAGCTTAGGTGAAGAAAGAAAAACAAGTATATGGTATCAAACTCAAACCATATAACATTACACAACTTATGTTAGCCTTACAATTACTATTCAAACAAGCGATTCGATTATTAAATTATTACTAAAAATACAATTCTAGTCATGCCTATGGATAAAGTTCACACATTCCATAAAGATCAAAATTGAAACCTTTTACAAAAACACTATGTATTATGCATATTAAATGTAATCCAACATTACCATAACAGTACAAAGTTTACTCATAAGCTAAGACTAATCAAGTATCGTTCCATTCATCATGGAAAACATAATCATGGTTGAGACAAGACAAAATAAAGAGCTCCCAACTTTGTATTCCCCTATCCAAACAAGTATGTACCAAGAAAAATATTGTCACAACGCATAAGAAAAAAATTCTTTACATATCAGATTAAATCCAATGGAAATGAGTAAGGTTCAAATTGGGAATGACAAAAGCAATGATGGAGCCCCTTAGAATTTCTCTGAAAAGCCCTATGATCTTTGGCACCTTATGACTCTCCAAGTATCTCTCTCTTCTCATGACGGGTTATTAGGATTAGTTTTAAAAGGCATGTCTAGGGTGATAAGCTAGGCGCCTTGAAAGGGAAACAAGAGCCAATTTGTTATGTGAGTGCCTCAGGGTACCTTATAGTGCTTCTAGTGCAGAGCACTTTTGATCTTAGTCTCAAAAGAAGCCTGTTTGATGTGAGCAATGAATCTTTATTGGGCGGATCGAGGTTCTGCCTCCGTAAGGTTTAGAGAATCAATATACATTAGACAAAATATTTTGGTTTTTTTCCACTTAAATATTTAAGCTCACTTCACTTTCTTTCTTTATTAAAATTATATTTTACACCATTAAAAAAAATCTTATTTTTAAACTTAGAATACTAATCATTTTAGAAATAAGATTGGATTTTCCAAAGCCAAAATTAGTTAACAATAAATTATTTATACAACTTAGTTATGATTGAGAATTGTACATATTAGCAAATCTGATAACCAAATCAAAAAATTTTATGAAAAAAATATTTATATATTTTAAAAATAAAAAATAAAAAAAATAAAAAAATGTTGAAAACTGGATATTCGGATACTCGATTTTGCCAATACGCTGATCCATATTCGGCTCTATTATACGTTTAAAAATCGAATACCCGGTTTGAATTATCCGATTTTCAAAAAACGAATAATTTATCCGGTTTGTTTTTGAAACCGGATATTTAGGATCGAATAATTCGGATCGGGTATTTTTGAACACCCTTACTCTAACTATTCTACTTACACTTTTATAATTTCATAAATAATTTAATAAAAAAAATCTTGTATAACAAAAAAAAGATTCGTTACTCAATTGAGAAACAACTCGCCCTCTAAAAAGGTCAAGTTTTGCCAATGGATGTGACCACCCTTCAAGTATGTTATCTCATCTGTTTATTTCTCATATTTTAAGTTTCTTCTAGGTTTTTTAAAGTTGTATTTTTTCTTGGTTTTTAGGGCGCCTCATACCTGAAGACTAGTACCTTCACCAGGGCCCTAGAGCGCCCTTCGCATCTTAAGGCCATTGCGCCTTTAAAACTAAGTTTTTATTTTGGGAATCGATAATAGAATTATAGTCTTTGAATGTGAGTTAAGTTTAGAATCTAGATACATAGAGTTGGGTCATTTGGGTAGCGTTTGATATTACCAAGTATCAAAATCGAGAAAAAAGGGCTAACAAACACTATGATAGCGTCAAATCTAATTCAATTCATTCTATTCTAACTGGTTCAAACAAACAACCACTAACAAGTAACAAGGACAAGAAAACAAGTATAAAATCAATAATATCTTTCCTTTCTTACACCAATAAAGAATATCAAACTTTACAAAACAAGACAAGAAAAAATATTATAATAAATGAAAATAAACAAGCAAGTAAAGGAAGAGATCTAGAATTTAATATATGTACAATATACTTCTATAGTCAAACAAAAACAACCTCTTCCCTTAGACCACGACAATTACATTGTTATAAAGTAACAATAATGATTATGTGTATTGTATCATATAGTGTACTCTAAGAGATACCAAACAAATGAATTTACATGCTCAAAACTATTAGATCAATAAGCAGTCTTATATAAAGATTCATAAGGATGCTGAAAAACAACATTATCATACTTTTTCCTTTTAAAAAAGGAAAATGTTATTAGTGATGGAATAAGAATGATACATGACACACAGTGAAAAAAATAGTAACTAGCAAAGTCAACACAAAGATACCAAGGCAAAATGTGAACACATACCTTGAGTTGTCATTTCTTACTGTCCTCGCATTACCAAATGCTTCCAGTAGTGGATTTGACTAAACATCATAAACGAACACACATTAGCAAAATGATGATAATAAGTGGAATTAGTAAGTAGTGACTAAATAGAACAATATTCATGAAAAGCAATGGAAGCCCGTTAATTTGGGTGGTACATACAAAAATTGTAACTAACATCAATTTACATCCACTCACTTAAAGTAATTAATTATTGACTAAAATTCAAAAATAATGATTAATGCAAATAAAAAAGTTGGAATACTATCCAATGTTACATGAAACGAGATTTAAATCAAAACGAGAAACTAAAACAAAAACAAGAAACGATAATAAAGAGCTTGAGATACTATGAAATTTTGGGACAATTTTTAACTCTACAGGGAGATGTGAAGTCGGGGTAAATTGCACCAAATTTACCTAAATTAAAGAAAATAAAATAAGGGAAGAAAAGAGATAAGAAAAATAAAATTCAAGGAAAAGAAAAAGGAAAAAAAACGAAACAGACAAAGAAAAGGAGAAGCAAAAAGAGAGAATAAAAGATTAAGAAAAGGAAAATAATATAAAAAAATAATATGTTAGTTAGAGTACGACCTAGTCCACTTATCACATAACGCTGCATTTAAAAAAAATTGCATAGTCAAAGTAAAAAGAAATAGAAGGTTAAGAGCAAACACTTAAAAAAGATAAACCTTAGAGTTGGCACTAAACATCTATAGCATCTGAGCCTCCATGTAAGTTCTTTCTCCACTTCACCTTGTTTTTTGTCCTTCTATCTTCTCTTCAATTTTATTTTCTTTTTTTTTCATGTCCAAAATTCAGAGTATGACAAAGCCCCTACCTAAATAAACTGGTATATAGCCGCCGGCAATCTGAATTGGTTTGTTCTAGTATGAACAGGTTGAAACGGAAATCGATGCAATATTTGGTGTTTCACGCAACAATTTTGTCTATCAGCTTAATTTTCAAAATCTTTTAAGTAGAAATTTTTTTAAAAAGTAGTCGAAAAAAAACGACGAAGGTAAAACCCAAACCATTGTTAAGCCTGTGATTCATTTTGCTGCTCTGCACTAGCAACACAAGAAAATAAATGTGCACTCCTTTCAAACAAAATAAAAAGGAATCAGAAACTTCATTTCCAAAGCCTACAAATTGCATCCAAAAGAACTCCAAAACATAATTATAAAAAGAAAACAAACAAACAAAAAACTTCATCCAATAATATAAAAAGATAGAGAACCAAGGTCCAACAAAAAGATAAGCCACGTCATATCGTATTGGTAGCAATGTAAAGATTTTCAAAACAAACGAACCTATATTTAAGCGGTAAAGGTGTAAAACATTCTCCATGTTATCTCAATCATCATTAAGGTTGAGTTCATTGAACACTTAATTAATACGAAATTCTACTACCAAGATGAGTTCATCAAGCAACTATGAACACATTCTTAAGGCATTTAATAGACAACCAATAAGTTTATCTACTAAATCTGATGGATTGTCTTGATTAATGAGAATTGAGAAGTCCCATGCCCTCCACCAATGAACAGCATAGAACAATTCCTACAATTCTATGATAAGTTAATGATGTTTAACTACAGATATCAAGCCACTTTTGAGTGTGCCTGAAAGATTTGCCCCATTTCCCTGTTAAGAAGGTTGGGACTTGGGACCACTTGGACAGATGGCTAATTGGAATGCCCTATTAGAAAATCACACCCAACCACCGCATTTTCCACCCAAAAACTTTCCCAAGGTGAGGTGGTCCCCTGACTTAATTAATAATTCACTTTCCATTCAATCTCATTAAGCAACTTAACACATGATAATCTGACAAAACAATCCCACCCAATCATTGGCTAGCATAAAAAGGCAACTTAAAGGGTTTGGATCAAACTCCTAAAGACGGTGGGAGTACTAGACCGATGGTGAAAACATTAAATCTATTGTAAAAGTATAACACCAATAGAAAATTATAACCCATACAAAAAAAAACGATAATCAAACAATCAATGACATACTTCCAACACTTGTTGCTCTACTGATCTATCATCACCAGAAGTACGACCACCCATATAAGCAAGATATTGCATGATTAGTTTTGTTGTCTCTGTTTTTCCTGCTCCACTTTCTCCACTGACCAATATTGACTGACTTCTCTGCTCACTCATCATTGCTCTGCATCAAAAATGCCAAGTTCAAAACCAAGCACGTCATTCTCTGATGTTAAACTAAAAAGGTACTTATGTCAGTGATGCAAATTCAAACTAATGCTAACCATGCCATTCTCAAAAATATGTAATTAGTAGTCTATACAATATGCAATACAAATTGTGCTTAATTAAAAGATACCTATATGCTGCATCAGCTACTGCAAAAACATGAGGATCCAACTCCCCAAATGGTGCTCCCTTATATTGCTCCATCATATGCACATTATAGAGATGTGGTAGCTTGGTGAAAGGATTCACAGCAATCAAAATGCTTCCAGTGTAAGTCTGAACCAAACACAATACAAAAGAAAGTTCCATCAACAAATACCGAAAAGGAAATATAAATGAGAAAATAACGACAAGCAACACATTCATTAGACCTATGGACACCAAAATCCAAAATATAGTAAATACACATTATTACATTCCGCAACATTATCTTATCAAATTCAATATCAGTGGGAAAACTTTAAGCATATATACTCAAATACGGTCTCCTAACTTTTACAGCCAACTATTAGCAGTGTCAAGAAAAAGGATATTGCTGATGATGCCCAATTTCTAATTGTAAGTGCCTTATCTAATAAAAGATTCGTGGAAGTCAATTTAGCACTCAACCTAATTAATGACATAAAAATTGAGTGTAAAAGAAAAAAAGAAAGAAAAATTCATAATTGATTGTAGTATTCGTGGAAGATTTTTAGAAGTCAAATTCAAACATTAAAGTATTCGAACTAGAATTGGAATCTCTTATCTGCATCCATTTCAAATTTCCAATCAATGAGAATTAATCCCAAGACAATATCACTTAGAAAAAATAAAGCAACCACAACAATAAAAGGAACAAAAACAATTCAGACATTTGATTAGCCCATGGCAAATACCTCATTTGATCGTTCCAGTCATTTTACCTCATTTGCTAATGGAATGAAGATTATGAGTTCAATATCAAAAGTCAAACTGGTAGTCATTTTCAAATGAGGGAGAATATAGTGAATAATAATGGTCGTTCATGTCCCAAAATAAAATGAGGCATAATCATTGGAACGGACTAAAATAGTGTGATACCCTGAATTGAGCATTAAAAATGATTGATGGACTACTCATATCAACAACTACATCTTCTTTACAACGGAGTCCATTGGCTAAAATTTCCACAATTAAGCGTATTTGGTGGGGAGCAATCTCAAGATAGGTGACATCCTGGGAAGTTTTCTTGGCCGCGTACGAGCGAGGCCAAAATGCGCTAAAATGACTTGTGTTAGTATGTGGGGCCATTCTACAGTGTCCATGGGTAATCACCAGTATCGGACCGAGGAGTTACAAAGAAAACAGTGCGAATTGAGTAGGGCGGAAGGAGTACACATTACAAACCATGGACACTTGAAAATTTGATAAAGTACAAGGGGAACATCTTTTATTTAACACACAAATTCCTCCTTCAAGGATCTCAAGTCGCAAATCAATTTTTTCATTCTATATATCGTTTTACTAGAACCAAAGTATATTTGATATCACATTATAAATTAATCAATATTTTTCATACAAAGAAACAACTGCATAGCTTAAAACAATTTATTGATTTTTTATTTATAGTATTTAAGCTTTAAACACAATGCAAAAACAAGGTCAATATTAGAATTATCACATCCCTTATTGTAACACCCATAATTTTTTTATTATCAATAATTTACTTCCTTTGTTCACATTTGTTTGTCTAATTTATAATTTTCCACTTATTGAGTGAGATATTTAAACAATGTTTGTGATGGATATACTGAAAATAAATAAATTTCAGGAGAGATCGCATAATTTTTAATCATTTGTATAATTTTTATGATGCGTAGCTAGAAAAATTAAGGTTCAAATTTGCTTTGAAAAACAGGCTAAGAGTACAGTGGACAAAGAAAAAGGAAAAAAAAGATCATAAAAACAAGTATTAAGAAATAAAAACTTTCAATCATCTAACTCACAATCGTTGATTATCACTCAATCGTGCCCTATCTTATAGCCTAAATAGGGAACTTTATCATTTATTATGATTCTTACTAAATCAGCCTTAATCCATTTCAAAAAATTTATATTGTTGTCACACTATTTTACGAGATGGAGCAAGAAACTTACTTTTTCTAACTTTGAGAGTCCTCGTCCACGTGTTTCTTTCTTACTTTTTTTGCAAGTGGGTAACATAACTTGTGAAAAACAATGAATCATATCATTACTTAAAATATATTTAAATTTTTGTAATGAGGATTTTCGAGATTTGGATATTTGATCAATAAATTACTGAAATACTGGATATTTTTTTAGTTTTTTATGGAAATAGTGTAGTATTATTTTTTTAGACTTACATATATTTCCTTAATAAAAACATAGCGGTAACACTCTTGGAGGTTGAACCCGAAAATTCCGACATGTTTTCTAAGATATGTTTTCTAAAGTTAAAAAGGATTCAACATGGAAGATGTTACAGTTACTTCATTATTATGCCTATAACTCCAATCGCAACAAAATAGATATCATATTGTTGCACCATGGCTTCACATCATGTAATTGTATGGATATTGGATTTTCCCTGCTTCATATCGTTATTTTCATATTCTAAGAATCATAAACATGCATATAATGCCAAGAAGCATAAATGTATTAGTGAAATAAAGTATGAACCCTAACATAATAATTCTTTGCCTCAATGCCTTTAAGTAGCTCCCATCTAGGGTGAGATTTGGGAGGACAGATGTACACAACCTTACTGACTAACCCTTGTTATACACTTGTTATTGATAGTTAAAAGGTTGTTTTGGATTGCATTTGGTAATAAACATAATATGCATCTTCACATAGATAAGAAGTGCATAAGATTTGATGAGTCAATTTACAATAGTCAATAAATATAATCCAAAACCAAAGAACTTTGAATCTTTGGCCTATCAAAATAAAGGAGGTATGAACTCTAACATACTTTGAAGAAAAATGGAGTAAAAGGTTATCACAAATTCTTACTTAGGACCATTCTAAACTTAAAACGCTATTTCAAATGTGTTCACTTTAAATGCTTATGTGATTACTTTTATTAAGGTTTAAGTAATCACTTCTAAGGTACATGATCACTATAAAAGGCCTATGTGCTCATTGTTATTTTACTATGTGATCACTTTTAATGCACATGCAATCACTTTTTAAGGCTTATGGAGATTATGTTTTGTGGTGCTAGTGGTGATGGTGGACTAGAAAAGATCACATAAGCCATAAAAGTCATCATATAGGCCTTAAAAGTATCATATAGGTCTTAAAAGTTATCATATATGCTTTAGAAGTAGTCACTTTATAATAGTCAAGAGATCACATATACTTTAGAAGTGATCACACAAACCTTAAAAGAGATCACATATGTTTTAAAAATAGTCACATAAGCTTGGAAAGTGATCATACATTAAATTAAAAAAGATCACATCGGCCTTAAAATAATCAGATACATCTTAAAAATAATCACATATACCTAAAAAATGATCACATAGGCTTTAAAAGTAATCACTTACAATAGTAAAAAGTGATTACATAAGCCTTAAAAGTGATCACATAAACCTTAAAAGTGCTCACATATGCGTGATCACATAAGCCTTAAAACTAATCATATATGTGTGAGTGCTGGTCCGAAATTTATGATTGTCGCATATGAGATTGTGACAAAGGTTATTAAGATCTAGAATTGCATCTTTTCTCCTAAATGATCTTCAAAAAAAAAAAAGAATACCTAAAATATTTGAAACATCAAGTGCCATTGGCGACTTATGTTTTAATGTTATAAATATAAATATTTGCATCGTAATGCATAATTTAGATTTCAAAAAGTAACCTAGCGTATAAAAATATGATCCAAAAATTAAAAACAACCAATAATCCATAGCCATGATAACAACACTATATACAGTTAAATTTTTTAAGTCAAATTTGAGAATCATTAACGCGACAATTGCATGCCAAAAAACATTTTTCTTTACAATTCTACACAACACCGAAATAAAATGCTCATGCAGCATAAAGTAACTACCTCAGCAAAACATTTTTCAACATCGAAGCTTTTCGAATGTCTCCAAGTCTTTTAACATAACAATCACTAATTATCTTAATCTCCATTACCAAGTATTAGTAAAATAAAGAGCAGTGAAGTGTAAATCGTAACATTCACAACGTATAAAGTTCTATGAACATCTCGCTTAAAAATGGAATTTTATATACAATGAAAACGCAAAAGCTTAACTCCATAAGGTAGAAGTTTTACTAGACGGTAGTTATGTCTTTACAACAATATGAGCATAAAACAAAAGCAAAAATGCAATTCACTTGCACAAATACAATTCACTTACATAAATGCTATCCAACGCATATCTTCTCTCTAGATTATACAAAACTCCAGGCTCATTCAAATACGCCAATTTGGTCATGTCATCAACTCCGCCAAGGTCTGCATCTGGATCCCTCAAGAGCAACCTTTCTGGAGATGATAGAACCTAAAAGATAAAACAAAAATGCCAAATATGAAGAAATACTGAAATATGTCCATTATGGAATGTCATTATGAAATATATAAATTGTTCAATAATGAAATGTAATCAATTTCCATATCTAATTTATTAAGAAAGCGAATTGAAAATGAATGAAAGAGGCTCCATGATAATCAATGTACTATTACTAAACTTTCATGATGTTAATTGTCAAGCAAGGCACTTTTAGTGAACACTTCATAAGCATGAACCACAAGAGAGTTTGAAAACGTTACTTCCCTCCATAATACATATATGTCAATACTTAATTCTATGTATTCCAAACACATTGTCAAATGACAGCCAAATAACTTATCACCTTTAAACTTTCGAGAACTCGTATTACAAACCTATGACAGCTTTAAAGTTGTAGCAATGAACAAACCCAATCTAGTGGTACAACTTAAATGAACTTCCATAAGCCAATAACCTTAAGAACACATGCTAACCATCTCACTATTAACAACAGGCTGATCACATTCAATTAGTTTCTAATTCCCATTTACTTTACAATAAAACCTAGAATGACGAATCAAAGTATCCTTCTCATACAAATACATACCAAATGCATCAATCAGAAAGTCACTTTTAAGATCGGTTATTTTTTGGCTTCCTCCAACAATCTTTCAGAAATAAAATGTCACTAGATCACCTAACTAGGACAAAATCTTTGCCATGAATGTAAAACTAAGATTTCCACTTTTCCAGTTCAGCAATATAAGCTTCATGTTCCAAGTCTTCAAAAAAACATTATCTAACACATAATTAGTCCAAAATGAAAACGATCATCGCAATAAGTAGCTTGCTCCCTAATGTGGACAGGCAATAATATCATCTCACTTTAAATTGACCATACTCTCTTAAAATATATATGTATGTAAAAGCGGTACCTAAATATAAATTAATTCATTTAACGTAAACCATGTTCTAAAAGACCTAACTCACCTAGTGCACTGCACTAACTCACTTATAACCAAATCAACTTCAAATTGTCACTCGTGACAAGCAAACACATCTAAAGATATTCATACCTAATGGTCTACTCATAAACATAAGAATCGCAAGAGCAAGTCGTTTTCTGTGTAACTATTTTGCTTATATCCACTATCGTATCACTCTAAAGCAATCCTACCATATGCCAATCAAGCCCAGCCACATCCAAAGCACATACATTTTCCCGAGCTTCATAATTCACTATAACAAACAACTTTTTGCCAACAATGTAAGCTATATTTCATATCAAAATTCAATATCTTCGGTTCTTCAGAACATGAGTCACTAGTCCTAAAAATGTGGTTCATTTGATTTATTATAACCAACTTTTAGGTTCTTCAAGCAAATTCGCCCTGTGCCAAGAAAATTCACTGTGCACAATGCAAAATAACAAACTAACCAAATCATAATAAATTTTACGTTTACAAAAAGTCAAAATCAGCTCTTCATATCCGTCTACACGAAAACTTCACTCAAATAATCGATCACGCTCCAAAACACAACAAAAAATATAACTATATTAGACTGACAAATTGCAAACAAAAAAGAATAAGGCATTGACCTTCTTTCCAGAAGAAGTAACAACTTGAACTTGTTTGCCAACATAATCAACAACTTCAGCTGGAATCCAAGCCAACTCTTTATCTTCAACCCAAACATTAGCGCCCTTACGAAAACCATCCATTTTTTAAATTTTAAAGTGAGAATTGATTTCAGACTGTCCTCACAACTAATATCTTGAAAAAATGAAATTAAAACCCTAGAATTTTCATCATTTTCATTAGAAATGAGAGTTCAATTGGTGGAATTCAAGAGTTGAAAAACCCTAGAAGAGAGAGAAAGTGCAAGAGCGAAAGGAGTTGGATGGATGAATTTGGGGGCAAGTGAAGTTCCCGCCCTCAAAACAAAACAAGAGTCGGAGAGACGACGAAGAAAGAGAATGAGACACAGAGAAAGAGAAGCGTACATGTAATTAATAAATTCTTCGTATGCGACACGTAAACTTTCAAAATTTTGAATTTTTCTCCATATATTCTTTGTATTTTCAAATAAATATTTATAATTTTCTCACTATCTTCTTCAATATTCTCAGCCTCAAAGAATATTTATAATTTTTTCAAATGAATAAGAACAATTTTTAGAATTACAAATGTCATCAAAAATCAAATTACGGAAGTACTAAAGTCTAGATGTCATATACTCGTGTCATTGATCACCCATAACATTGTTTTTAATAGTCAACCCATCAATAAAATCATACAATCTAATAAAAGAGCTGTAAAATTTCAAATGGCGGCCTCACAATGCACGATGATTTGGCAAAAATCCATTGGCTACTTATTGCTTAAATGTATTAATGAATGTCAACTAATTTATGACTATATAATAAATTTGCTATTTACAAAGCTTCTCTTACAAGATTAATTTTTTTTTTGAAATCTTACAAGATTAATTTTAATTGTACATTATCCAACCTTATTATAAAATGTAGGAATTAAAGATTTTTTATTCAACCCAAATATTTCTTAAAGCTATTAAAATTTAATTTTAAAAAATTATAATAATTTATTTATGTGAATTCAAACCCCAATGAATAGAAATCTTTTCTTGCAAACTTATTAAAATAATTTTTATTGGATATTAGTATGAGTATCTTCCATAAAATATCACTAAAACTAATTGTTTAATACCATATAAATAGATTTCATTTAGATAGTGGTGACTTTTATTTTTATTTTAAAATTTATCACAATCACACGTTGTTATCATTAGTGTAATTTAGTATTACAATTTTTATGTATGTTTATATGTTTACACATCCGTGCATTGCACGGGCATATAAACTATTATAATTCTATTAATGAAGAAATGATTTGAGACACGTATTACAATGTCATTTAAAAAAATTTCGACTTTTTTATTATTGACAGGGAAATTTTTAATATTTGACTACATATTTAAGAAAACAATTAACTCATCAAAACATGTAATATTTGTTTATTAACAATTACTATATGTGATGATCTATTGAAATACTACCATATTTTCTTATATAAACCAAATATTATATATATATATATATATATATATATATATATATATATATATATATATATATATATATATAAACACTTAAAGTGGTGAAAACTGAAAACCAGACATAGGTATACATATATATTGTAGCAAAATGGGTACATATTATCTTATATGGTGTACATATTTTTTGTGAAGAAAAAAGTTCATATTATTTACAAAAATGTCATCTGAATATGTATCCCTTTTAAACATATATGTACCCCATTTAGCAAATGTCTAATTATTTACAAAACTGCCACCCAAATATGTACTCCATTTGAGCTTTTATATACCCATGTTTTCAGTTTTCACCATTTTAATTGGTTTTCACATGATCCAAACCATATATATATATATATATATATATATATATATATATATATATATATATATATATATATATATATATATATATATATATATATATATATATATATATTTATAGATAGATAGATAGATTTAGGATCAAATGAGAAGGGGTCTTAAAATGAGAAGGGTAAGAAGCAATTTCAGCCGTCCAGATGAAAGATCAATAGTCAAGATGATTCTTAAACTTGCACGCGGTTCAGGAACCTTTTTTATCCGATTTTTTTTATTTTTTTTACATTTTATAAAGATACTATGTGCTTAGAAAAAGATACTATGTTATGAATAAGGGTTACTATGATTATGTATAGTTACTGTGTTCTCTCAATCTTAACAGAACATCGTAATTTTTAAAAATAAACATAGTAACCTTTAATCATAACATAGTATCATTTTCTAAAAACATAGTAACCTTAAATCATAACATAAAATGGAGAAAAAATCGACGAGAAAGATAATTTTCACCCGTTAGATTTTCATAAGATCAATGGCTATAAATTCTTCTCATCCTTCTCATTTTGAGACCCCTTCTCAATGGATCCCTCCCCTATATATATATATATATATATATATATATATATATATATATATATATATATATATATATATATATATATATATATATATATATATATATATATATATATATATATATATATATATATATATATATATATATATATATATATATATATATATATATATATATATATATATATATATATATATATATATATATATATGTAAATCTTTATTTTAACTTAAATAATAAATCATTATCATCATAAAATGAATAAGCTAACTAATTTGGCTATTGTTCAACTAAATCCTTCCTATTGTTAATACAATCCTACAAAAGCTAGGAGATTCATGCAAGATATGCACCTATTTTATAGAATGCTCCACAGTTACATAGAATGCTCCACAGTTACGTGCGCACGTGCCTAGATGGCTCCTAGAAAAGTGAGTTTGCACATTGAAGATTGAGGCACAAATCGCTTACTTAAACACGAGATTTTTGACTTTGTATAGAATGCTTGAGAAATATTGAAAATATATTGCAACTTTAAAAGAGATAAATTTAAATTAAATTAAGAACTATTTATGCGAAATTCAAAATACTATTTCTCTCGCTATACTTTAAACATAAAGCTAGAAAGTACTGTAAGTTGTGTATTGAAGATGTTAACTGTTAAATCTCAAAAAAAAAAAAAAAATGTTAACTGTTAAGAGCCTATTACACTATAGCCTAATAATGGAGAGGCAAATACTTCCAACACAAAATATTCGCAAGGCTAACAATACATGCAAGAAAGTTCATTAGGATAAGTTTTGTCATAAATATTGAATTAGCCAAAAAAAATTTAAAAGTTGAATGAGGTTACGTTCAAGTAAGAAAAAACAAAAAAAAAATACATGGAAACAGTTGGGATAAAAAGGGGGAATTATGCCCGATCGTTCCTAAGCTTGCGGCAATGCTACGTTACGGCCGATTGGGTGTTTGAGTATATAACATATTTTGGAACCTTAATTATAAGCTTAAATTTTTGTTTATGTACTTGAATTGGTTTCTTGATATGGTATCGGGTGTACAAAATAAGACCGGAACCGGCTAAGATCGGACCGAACCGGGTGTTAGTTTTTCAATTCCGGGTTTCTGGTCCGGTCCGGTCTAGACCGGGAAAAATTCGGGTTGGACCGTATGTCATAAAAGTGATTTGGGAGAGGAGTAATATTTACAATTATTATGTATATATTTATTTTAAAGGACTTAAAATATTTTTTGTCAACACAAAATAATTTTTTAATTCAAATATGTTAATTTTATAATAATTAATTTGCTAAATTATTTTAAAATATTCTATTTTCAAATTTTTTTGTTTAAAAAATTATTTCCGATCTAACCGGTCCAAACCCGGACCGGACCAGAAGAATTTCGGGTTAGACCGGGACCGGTCCGGTCTCCGGTCTTATTTTTTTAGATTCCGGTCCGGTCCGGGTTTGGACCGGTGAACACTCCTAGTACTGACAAGAGGTCACAGGTTCGAATCTCAACCACCTCTCATTTGAAAGTGTAATATTTTGCACCAGGTATGAGGAGGGTCTGCGTTGCATTCACATTTCTAGCCCAAAGGGCTCTCGTGTGAGGGGGCGTATTAGAGTAAATAACATATCTTGGAACCTCAACCACAAGCTAAAGCTTTTGATTGAGTCGGTTCCTTAACATTGGGCACATCTCGCTCAAACAACCAAAAAAACAAAAAATAAAATTTTGTTCTTTGACAATAATTTGCCTGATCAATTTACATTATTCTTGTCCGAGCAACTTTCGTGCCCAATATTGTTTATTATAGTGCCCAATATTGGGATCGGCTTATTGCTTGATGAGTCTAGTGCAGGTTCGATATTGACTCATTTTAATTTGACCCTAACACTCTTCAACTCGACACTTTCAAAACTCATTACATGACATAATATTTCCACATAAAAGCTAAAAGAAACTAAAAATATAAGATATTGATAAATAACCTAAATGAATAATAAAATCTGAAAACCTAAAAATGTAATTAATTTGATGAAATATGAAAAATATAGTTTAACCAGATTACATGATTAGGAAAAAGGGACATAAATCAATGCAATAATGATAATTAACTTAATAAAACATAAAACTATGGTATTACCAGCTTATATGACATAAATCAATGCAATAATAAGAAAAACAAATCTAGTTTTACATTAAACACACACTTTAGTATAATATGCGATTTCAAGTGGTGATTAGTATCTAAGCTACTACATTCCTCGTGCACGAGGTAATAGTGGACAATCCTATACAATCACAAGATCGAAAATGTCTAAGGGTCTAGGTTAAAGGTGGACAAAAACATACCTTCTGAGGTCTGTGTTTCAAGTGGTGATGACTGCCTGACTGGCATCTAGACTACTACACAACTCGTGTTTGGAGTGAAATTGGATAATCCTACACAATCATAATAAGATTGAAAATATTTAAGTCGGGATCTAGATTAAAGATGGGCTGGTTAGTCTTCCTACCTTCTCATATTCCTGATAGAATAGGAGTGACTCAAATAAGGGTTCAAAGTTGACATATAATATAACCACCATTCAACTAATTAACGGCCCGTTTGGTTAGTGGTACTAAATAATTGTGATAGGAATGAATCATAGTGTAAAATTTCATCAAAACTTTCATTTCATTCCCATGGTAATGAAACTTTGATCACAAAAAAAATTTTGTTAACAAATTTCCATTACCATCTAATACCACCTCTCTCAATGAATCCCAATGGTAATGCATTGGAATGAATTTTATGAACAAAATGAGATGATTTAAGGTTGTCAAGCATGACTAGGGGTGTTCAATGGGCCGGATAAGGGCTGGGTCGGGCTTAAGCAAATAGGGGCCGGGCCGGATAAGGGCCCTTTAAAATAATATGGGCTTTAAATGGGTCGGGCTTTGAAAGCCCGGTCCGACCCAATCCGGCCCATTTTTACTACTAAAATATTTTTAATCCCCATTTTTCAATTTATAACAATTAAATTATCATTTATAATAAAAAAAATTAATAAAATATTAATAATTTCATTGACATTGTCATTTATAATATTTAAATTATACATTAATTATGTTATTTACAAAGGCCCTTTTTCGGCCCTTATTGAGCCCTTTTATAGCCCGCATCATTTTACATAAAGTAAAGCCCGTTTCCGGCCCGGCCCATTTTAGATCCGGCCCTTACAAAGCCCTTCTAAAAACGGGCCGGATAAGGGCTCAAAATGGGGGCCCGGCCCATTGAACACCCCTAAGCATGACCATCAAGATAGTCATGAGATTTTTCAACCAAAATTACACTAGTATTTCATTCTCATTACCGCAAATTATTATCAGTTACCAAACGGGCCATAAGAGTATAAGACCCATGGTTAAGCTTAGATGAAAGGGGCCAATGCACAGCCCAGCGACGGCACACACCACTTAACCCGAGTTCTATGCAAGTTGGTTCAAATTAATTTTCAAGAACCATAAAAATAGAACAAAAAGAATGAATAACCCATAATTACCTCCACACTATTCTAATTTTTATCTTAATTAATTGCTCAATAAGTTTTTTATAATGATTAGTTAAGTTCTCTTTAATTATGCTTCACATAATTCGAGTAGTTAATTTCGATAGTGAAGGGAATTTAACATAATTAGTTTGGTGGTTATCAATATTATAGTTTATTAATTAATTAATGTCTTTGCATGACCCATTGAAAGTGGTTAGGTTTTACACTCTTGGGTTTAGAATTTTGGTTTACGAAAAATAAAACACATAACTCTTGAGAATACGAGTATGATTTATTTTCTATTTTTTTTCCTTAAAATCATGTCTTTATACGGGATGCTGAATTGAATATCATGACCATGACCAGGACCAAAAACATAGTACTAGAAGGTGTGCCTAACCCCTCTCAATGGCCATCCATAGTTAATTTTGCTTTATATCTTAATGTGTACTTGATTTAGTCGCCATAATTATGTTAGAGTATATAACATATTCTGGGCCTCAACTATAAGCTTAAGCTTTTAGTTGAGTTGGTTTCTTGACATGGTATCGGAAGCGAACGTGACAAGAGGTCACGGGTTCGAATCTGAACCACCCCTCATTTAAGTGGAATATTTAGCACCAGGTATGAGGAGAACCTGTGTTGCATCCACACTTTTAGCCCAAAGGGCTCTCGTGTGAGGAGGCGTGTTAGAGTATATAACATAATATGGGGCCTCAACCATAAACTTAAGCTTTTGATTGAGTTGATTCTTTGACAAATTAGTGGTTGAGCAACTAAGAAGCCTAAAGACCATTAGGAACCCTTTGTAATTCACAAAAGAACTCTTGGGCAATGGTTTGCATACTTCCCTAGTGTAGAGAATTGGTCTAAAGGAGGTATAAATTCATAACAAATTAAAGTTTTCAGGCAAAATAGGAGTTTGATAACAACTTTGCTTAAATGGTTACTTGTGACTAAATTTGTGTTGATAATGTAAAACATTTCGTTTTACGTCTGTCATTTTGATTTCTATCATATCATTTTCAATAGTATTTCCGGTGAAATGCACTCAAATTAAAAAAGTATTAAAATCATCATCATCATTACACTCGCCACTCGGTGTATCTTGCTTAAAGAAATCAAAATAGGTGCAATACGATAATTCATACTCAAAAAAAAGGATGTGGCCAAAGAGTCCCTCGATTCGAAACAGACATCCAGATAACAAGATTCCTACGACAAGAGAGAATGAGTAAAACTGAACCCACAAGTCTACATCTTAAAAAATAATAAGTTGGAGCATTAGCTTAAAAATAATAATAATAATATAAAAATAAATAAATAAATAAGTAAATAAATGACACATAGAGAAAATAACTAATTAATTTTTTTCGAATATGTACATCTAAAAGATTAGTACTTCCTTCGTTCCATTATACTTGCTATATTTCATTTCTTACACATTTCAATGTGTTATTTTGTTTATTTATATCTTGAATTATATAAATTCAAAATTTTTAAAAAATAATATTAGGAAAGTATGCAATTATTCATACAAGATCCCACTTGACTATATTATTACTTACATTAATCGCAATATATAAAATAAACTTGAACGATGAATAGTGCACATAATCGAAATTTAACGAATATTTCAGAACGGATGAAGTAATAAACTAATAATGAATTTATTTTATTTAATATTCACCATTGACTAAAAGTATAAAACATTATTAGTCATTATTATGAGTCTTTATAACAATTACATTTAAATAAAAACTGCAAACTCAACTACATCAAACCATGTGATGAAGGCCAAGTACTAATATGGTTTAGATCTAACTAAAACAATAAATAGTTCTAAAAAAAAAAACTAAAACAATAAATAAAATTGTATTTTGCAATTAGATTTAGTTGAACCATGAATATTCTTGAAGTACTATATACTCTCCTTCATTCTCATTATAACTGAGTTGTCAATCTCATTTTACATTTTTTTGTTTTTAATCTATGTTCACCACTTTTTAAATTTACTCGCAGTTGTACATTTTAATTTTATTTTAATTTCATCAACTCAATTTATTAACTCTCTATTTATTGATTATAGGAAAATTACCTAGAATAATCCAACTTATTGTTAATTTTCCTATAATAATTTAAACTTATTGATTAACCACGAATAATCCTAACTTTGAGGGAGATTTTCCTAGAGTAAACCCAGTAACCGAATGACTTGCTATAGCAAATTTTATTTTTTTAAAAAAAAGATAATAAAATAAAATGTCAACAAAAATGTTAAAAAAATGTTCAAAAAATTTATGATTTTTTAATTATTTGGAATTTTTTTATGTAAAATTTCAAAAATTTCCTCTAATTTTAAATTAATTTCCAGTTTACTTTTTTTGTAAATTACCTATTATAGCAGGTGATCGGTTTATTCTAAGAAAAAACCATTAAATTAGGATCATTCATGGTTAATCAATAAGTGAGATTATTATTGAAAAATCACAAATACATTGAATTATTCTATGTAAATTTTCCTCAATTTTCTCATTAAATATCAATATATTTTCTTTTTGCTACTATCCCGACGTAGGATTGCATCTACTATAAAGTTGGATCATTAAAAGTGGGCCAATGTTACCAAATTTATGTTCAACCTCACCTATAACTCTAAGGGACGAAAGGAGAAAGAGGGGCAAAAGTATAACCACCCAACTTGTGCTACAAACCATAAATATGAAATGATGAGATGGTGGCCACCTCTCTAGTATTCTCAAAACTTATATAAAATCAATTATTTCAAAATTACCAATCTATATAAAGTGGTACATAAAACTAGCAATAAAAATTGCCCCATTAATCTTTTTTTAAATCACCCAATCATCTAACTAACCTTTTTAATCTTTCCAATACTTTTCATGTCTCTTTCTAACTTTTTCTTTTAGATTTTCCATTATTTTGATACATTTTAAAATTTAAATTGTTTTTCATTTTGATATTTTGTTCACAAATTGTTGTGAGAGACTTCTAATTAGGGTGATCGATTATATAGTTTTTAAAATATTGTAAGTAGACATTAAAAATAATGTAAGTAGACATTTAAGATATTGAAAGTAGGCATTACGGTAAGCATTATGGATAATGTAAGTAAGCATTAAGAATACGTTAAGTAGACATTATTTAGTAATGGATTGAGCTTGGGATACGTCTCTTAAGAGATTAGTTGATTTTTTTTCCGTATGACAAATGACTTTTTTCTTGATTTTTTTTAGATTTAGAATTTTTTTCTTTTTTATCGATCAAACAACTGAAAACTTGTTTGATAAACATTTTTAAGCCAACTGTTTTGTTTTTGGCTTAAAATCGTCTACAAAATACTTTTTTAAGAACTAAAAGCAGAGCGAAAAACTTTATTTCCAAGTAATAGAATAATTAACCTTCAACTATATACACTATTATACTACATACTTCCTCTGATTTTTAATAATTGCTACAGGTAGTGACATTTTCTTCACAAGATGTCACTATCTGTAGCAATTAATAAAATACAGAGGAAGTATATATCATTTTCAACAAACTGTTTTGATATATTTTTAGCCAATGACTAATGAGCAATAGTTTAGGACATACACAGTTAAACATCTTAATTCTTAAAGATGTATAGAGTTAAATAATAATTAGAGATATTTTAAGTCAATAAGCAACAATGAGAATATTATTTACAAATAATCCTTTCCTTAATTATAATTAACTATTTCTTTCCTTCTCCATCTGTTGGTCTTGTTGCACAAATAAAAACTACTATCAAAGTAATACTTTCGTAACAAAATATTAAAAAACAAAAAGACTATAGTTAATACTTGCTTTTTTTTCCACTTTATAATTTTCCATTTTCCGATTAAATTTTAAAGGTAAAGTATATCCATATAAAAACTAGTTAGATTTGTATTAATGTAAAATTTTTCATTATACACTTTTTATAAGTTTTTGGGATACGTATTTATTAGATATATAAAGGATGAAAATTTGTAAGGAAACTATACGCTTTTATGGGTTAATTATACAAGTTTTTATTTTTCAATTGTCTCTCTACTTTCCTTAACTTCCCATGTGAGTGCTTGTCGCTTATTGTTAATCCTAAATCCAATTAAAAGAGTAGGGTGAACGGTAGATTAGTGACAACCAGCTAAGTAAAACTAAGTCATATCCACAATTATGTACCAAAACATAAACGAATTTAATCTTTCGGGAGGAAGACTCTAATATTTTAATTTTTTTTTGTTGGGCAAAAATATAAAGCTCAATGGTGAGAAGTAAGTTTTATTTTGTTCTTAAATGAACCACATTAATCTCATTTTGTGAGATTTATGAGAAAAGTTCCCAAAAAAATCTCACCAAATTGGTGTATGAAAGTGGCCACATGGCAATCTCTATTTGACTTGTCAATTATATTTACAATGAACAAAATTTTATCATCATTTATCACACAATGCAAAAATCAAAATTAATTTATGAATATTTCAAAATTCATAATATTTTGTACACAACAAATGACACCAATATTTCTATATTTTTATTTTAACATATTAAAAACCTCATTAAAATGGACAAATTTGAGAAGTGAGTAAATGTATGATACACTTGGATGAATTTTGTTAAACTCATGGTAAAAAGATGAGACTATAATAGGAATATGAAGGAATGAGGAATAAATGGTTCATGAGAATTTTAGTTTTTTTAAAATTTTTTTTTTTGAAAGTAGAATTTTAAGTTAAAAACACTAAGAGTAATTGGTAAATAATGTCGAACAATTGGAACATGATTACATAAATTAAATTAAATTGTTTAACGAGATTCTTTATATTTAGACATTAGGATGCTTCGTAATAATTTTTAATATATAAGAATTATGAGTAATTATCATTATATTTTGTAAAAACAAATTCTTTTTTTATGAACTATTTTTAATTTGCAGACACGAGTAATTATCTAGTTTTCCTCTAAATTTGAGTGAGCATGACATTTTTTTCTTAAAAAAAAAACTCATTTTCTTAATATTGAATAAAAGTCATTAAGTTGAATAAAAATAACGTAAGGTTTAAAAAAAACTAAAAAAATCTTTTTAAAGTAGCAGTCCAGATGTTTTTTCTAATGTCTTTATTTTAATATTTTTTTCAAATGATTCTGGTCTATATTTTCCCATCAATTTATTATAAAAAAAAATGATGATGGTATTTGACAAATAGTTGATAGCTAATTAAACAAATTTAATTTGACCAGTTGATTTTATTAACTGGTTTAACCTGTTGATTTAAAACTTGCTACTATTAATAGTTTGTTTAAAAACAGTTTACTCGTATCAATAAGATGTTTTAACCAGTTAATTCACCAAACACTAGAGGTGTTCAAAACAGACCCGATGACCCGATAAACCCGACTATATAACAGAACCTGATTTGACCCGACTAAAAAATGGATCTACAATTATGTAAAAACCAATGTGAACATAAAACCCGATTTTGAACCAACCGAAACCCCTGACCCGAAATCAACCCGATGACCTGAATGAACACCTCTACCAAACACTAACATTAGCTGCTTTAACTATCCAACTCTCTATTTGTATCAAAATAAGCTAAAATTGATCAATAAGCTAATTTGCCAAACAGCCTCAATATATCCATCAGAGAAAACATTTTGTTTGTCGTAATTACATTAGTCTGCGATTGGGAACAATCATTTCATTTTAAATTATATGTAGTATTTCAATTATGAAATGATTATTGTAGAATTTGAAAATGAAAAGGTTTGAGAAGTCATTTTCAAATCCTAATATTTAAACATTTTTATAAAAATTGTGGATTTGACTCAAATCAAGATATAAAATTCTTTTTATTTGTTGAATGCTAATTTGAGTCAAATCGATATTTTCTAATGAAATTCTCATTCCAAACATAGTATTAAGTTACAACAAACGAAATAGAAGAATTAATATATATTTTCATAAAGGGGTATTTGTCTGATAGCTTTTTGCTTAGGTTTTCGTGGAATTATGGCGTTTGGCTTGTTGGAAAAGCTAGCGTTTAAGCCAAAATAAAAGCTACTTAAGTTAGTTGTTCTGTTGACTTTTTGGCTTAATAAACCAATTTTTCTCGAATAAACAACTAAAAACCAATAAACAATACCTAAACTTACCTAACATCTCCATCAACAATTGACCTTTTAACTAATTTAAAAAAGTCAACAAAAATCGCAAATATTTCTAATCAGTCAAACAAACCAAGCAAAAAATCCAAGAACAAAGATACAATTGCAAAAAATACCCCATGATTTCCAAACACCACATTTGTTTTATGTTCATAAATAGATAGATAAAATGGTGCTCATACTCTCACAATTCCCTTCCCTTTTAATTTTTAAATAAAAAAGCCTAAAAGTAAAATGAGTTGTAGTACTTCTTTGGTAACGCTATACTTATTACATTTAACATTTTACGCAATTTAATGTATTATTTTGATTATTTATATAGTGAAATATTTTCATTTAAAAGTTACAAAAAGTTATGAAAATTGGCGATTAGACAATTCAAATATTTTTTTCTTATACATTAGCCACAACATGTAAAATACTCTTAAACAATACTTCTTCCGTTATGAAATACTCGTTACATTTCGATTTTGTGCACTATTCATCGTTCAAACTTATTTTATTATATTGTGACTAATGTAT
Source organism: Amaranthus palmeri (assembly GCA_019776075.1). Classification (NCBI taxonomy): domain Eukaryota; kingdom Viridiplantae; phylum Streptophyta; class Magnoliopsida; order Caryophyllales; family Amaranthaceae; genus Amaranthus; species Amaranthus palmeri. The sequence continues at coordinate 964,962 of JAAKBH010000278.1, forward strand.
AAGTAAAATTATAGTCGAGTGAGATCTTGGTTAAATCGTCTAATCGCATACTTTCATGATATTAACTTTTTATTATTTTAAAATTTGTATAATCCAATATACAAATAAACAAAATAACGTATTAAAATGAATAAAAAAGTGAAATGTAACAAGTATAATGAACAATGTTTATAATTACTTCATCCGTTCCGTAATATTTGCTACATTTAACTTTTTACGCAATTCAATGTACTATTTTGTTCATTTATATATCGAATTATACACATTTAAAATTATAAAAAAATTTAGATTATGAAAGTATGCCATTAGACGATTCAAACAAGATGCTACTTGACTATATTATGACTTACATATTAGCCGCAATATATAAAATAAGCTTAAACGATGAATAGTGTCAGAAAGAAAGTCTACCTCTGTATCCGATTTAGTTGCACCATAGGGATTTTGCACATTTTTTAAGGGTTGTCATATCAGTATCGTAAAAGTAGGGATAATGTGTGATTGATGATCATATGTGGGGTAGAAATAAAAAAACAATATTATAAGTAGATAGTAATTGTGACTTGTGGGTATATTAAATAATTAATGAGATGATGTATGACTGATGATGATATGTAGGGTAAGAATAAAGTGAGATAAAATAAGTAGATTAATTTTGCCAAAAATAGTAATTTTATAAGTAAAGTATGAAACTTTAAAAACGGTAAATATTGCAAGTAAAATGAATCGGAAAAAATATTATGAAATGAAGGAACTATGATATAGCGAGTATTGTAGAACGGAAGAGGAAGGGAGAGTAATAAAGGAGTAAAAGAGGATGACTGTAGAGACTAAAAAGTAGAGTAATAAGGGAGGCGTCTGCAGAGTGCAGGTGGTCAGAAACAGAGCTTCCCTTTCTCCCTCCTCACTCCTCACTCCTCACTCCTCACTCTTCACTCCTGCATAAAAATACAGCTATCCCAATTTACAGATAGCGACCCCTCTACCATTACCCCTACCCTCCCTTTCTTCTCTCTCATTACTCCCCTCAAATACTCACAATATACAGAAATTTCAATTCTACTACTACCTCTTTAGATTAGCTCAGCTCTTACTGTACTGCCAAAATTAATACAACAGTCAGAAAATTACAAAAAATAAAAATTAAATTTATTAATTTTTTTACTTGGGAGGGTCCTTGATTTACCCAGAAGTTTGCAGAGCTGAAACGAAACAAGTCATTTTCTTCTTTACTTTTTTCATTATTATCACACTCTCTTTCCATCACTAGAATTCAATTCAAGAGGAGGAAATGCAATGCACATTGTGTAAGAGTTGAGTGAGGTTTTTTCTTTTTCTTGAGAGAGAAACTAAAATTCATTAAAAGGGCAAGTTAATCGTGATTTTGCAGAATATTTTTTGTGGGTCTTGGTTTTCTTCCTTTATAGAGGATAACCCAGAAAAGAAATGTTATGTTTTTGAGTATAAGAGGTTGAATTTTAAGAATAATTGTGGTTTTTATTTCTGGGTTTTTTTGTTATAGAAGAAAACCCAGAAAAGAAATGTTCTGTTCTTGAGAAAAAGAGGTTGAATTTGAAGAATAATTGTGGTTTTTATTTCTGGGTTTTTTGTTTTTATGGTATTTAAGTGAAAAATGGAGGTGGGTTTTTTGTTTGGGGTCCAACAATGGCGGCATTTTCTTCCAGCTTTAGTCTTTCTCACTTCATTGCTATTTTCAAGCTTGGGTTCTGTAGATTCTGATGATGGTCAGTTTTTCCTTATCTTGTTAACAAATTTTACTTATTTTTTGTCTTTATTAAGTTAATTAATACTATATTTATCTTAATTTCCAAATGTGATTAATATAGTAATGTTACTTTTTTTGTCCTTAATCATTTTTATATAAGTACTTTAAATTTTTTTAAAAATTCCTTGGAATAAAAGAATTTTATAAACCCTATGTTTGTTTATTTGTTTAATACTTTAATCAATATTGTATTTTTAATTGTCTCTCTCTTTTACTTAAAACCTTCTAGATAATTATAATTTATATGAGTAGGTAGCAACAGTTTTAGCCGTTATTTTTTTAAAGATAAGGGTATTTAGGTTTAGTCTTATCATTTGAGAGTGATTTTTAACTCTACTTTTTAGTTTTGGCAATGTTCTTTATATATTTGCTCTTTGTTTCTTTTTTTTGGTAGGTGAAATGTGAAATACCTTTTTGTGTCTTATCATTTTATAGTACTTTTTAAAAAGTATTTGTACAATGAACTTATTTTCATAATTTCTCACTTTTTATTGTATTTTTAAATTTTTTTTTTTGTTTTTTATTTCTGGAATTGAAGGAGCAACACTGTTGGAGATTAAGAAGTCAATTAGAGATGTTGATAATGTGTTATATGACTGGTCTGATTCACCATCATCAGACTATTGTGTGTGGAGAGGAATCACCTGTGATAATGTCACCTTCAACATTGTTGCCTTGTGAGTTTTCTATTTGTAACATTATACCCCATTACATTTGTTTTGATTTCTTTTGATTTTGATATGGTTATTGTTCTTATCATAGCTAATTTGTCACATGCAAGTCTTTATCATATTGGTTTAGATCTATGTTAGTTGGACTCGGGTACTGATGTTGGATACTGGTACATGTTCAAGTGTCGGATTCGTCTAAATATTCAATTTTACGACTAAAATGAAATGTTACGATTGTCCGAGAATCAAGGACCGGACACGGGTGTGTGAAGCAAAATAAAGAGTCTGAGTAATAGGATTAGATGTTTTGCTTAATGTAACGTTATGTGTCAACTAATTCGCTTTTTGAATTTGCCCGATTCGATTAAAATAGCCAAAAATCATGTTATAATGGTATTTGCATGTTGAGTTTGTTGTTTGTGTAAAGATTTTGATGTTTTTATTTCATTTTGGGTGGTGGGGTCTATCTAGGAATCTTTCAGGGCTTAATCTTGATGGAGAAATTTCACCTGCCATTGGAGATCTTAAAAGCTTGATATCAGTGTATAGTGCTTAAACTTTTACTTTCATTTGGCTCAGTTTTCTATTTTTGACTGGTTCTCTTTTTGCTGATAAGCTGCTCAATATTTGCTTTTTGGACAGTGATCTTAGTCGAAACCAATTCTCGCGTCAAATACCTGATGAGATTGGCGATTGTTCTCTACTGAAAAGCTTGTATGTAATCGATATCTTGAGTTGATTTCATTATTTTAGACCCTAGGATGTTATTTTTACCGATGTATATACGTTTAAGGTGTTAACATGACTTTATTTGGCCAATTTAGGGACTTGTCGTTTAATGAGCTCTATGGGGATATACCATATTCAATTTCCAAGCTGAAACAATTGGAAGCGCTGTAAGAATTCAACGAATGTGAAACTAGTTGATTCATTTCGTCGTAAAATTAGCTCACTCGTTATTCCATCTCTTTGGTCTTGCAGGATTTTGAAGAATAATCAATTGGCAGGCCCGATTCCATCAACCCTCTCTCAGATACCAAATTTGAAAATACTGTAAAAATCTAGACATTCTTCGTTAGCGATCATCAGTACATTCACAATGTTGGTTGCTCTAGGACTAGAAGTTGGTAATCAAATATTAAATCTACTTATATTGTTTTTTCAGAGATTTGGCCCAAAATCGTCTGTCGGGGGAAATCCCGAGGCTTATTTACTGGAATGAAGTCTTGCAATATCTGTAAGTGAAGGGCCTGTGCCTACTTGATAGTGTGATACTTAAGGGTTTCATATTTATGAATTCTTATTTGCTTATTTGTTTATGGACTTGCAGTGGGCTTCGGGGCAACAATTTGGTCGGGTCACTCTCGCCTGATATGTGCCAGCTGACTGGTTTGTGGTACTTGTAAGTGATATATGCTATGGGCAGCCCATGTAATTTACGCATTTCAGTTAGTTCCCTCGTTTTTTGTGATATCACACTCTCCTCTTATTTTGCAGTGATGTGAGAAACAACAGTCTGACTGGAACTATACCCGAGAGTATTGGCAACTGTACTGCCTTCCAAGTACTGTACGTAATTAATCTTCACTTGCAATGGCTTATGTACATTTATTTCATAGTGCAAAAACAAGTTCTTGTCGTAACGTATTGGCCCCTCCGCAAAGGTTTTCACGTCTACCAAAACGGTAATATCGCATCCTAAAGGTGTGAAAAAACTGCATTTAAGGCTGACTGTAGGGATGATATCTCATGGTTTAGGTTGATATTTGGCAATATGACTTCCGTATCTCATGGTTTAGGTCGACATTTGGCAACTATTACATGTTTTTGCACTATGATTTTTATATATATCTCAATTATTGAAATGAGTTTTCTTAAAAATCTGTTGGCTGCAGGGATCTATCATACAATGAGCTTACCGGAGATATTCCATTCAACATAGGATTTCTACAAGTGGCTACCTTGTACGAGGATACAAAACCTCCACTCTGTACTTTGTATATATAGTGAAAATTCTGCTGAGATTTCCTCTAACCTCACGACGTTTCTGTCAAACACGCAGGTCATTGCAAGGAAATAAACTATCAGGGGAGATTCCTCCTGTTATTGGCTTGATGCAGGCACTTGCCGTCTTGTAAGATCCCTCTAAAATTAATACCTATACCGTTTTCAACAATTACTACTCTGTAGTCTGTAATCTGTTATTTTGCTCGTTGCATTAATAGTTTAAAGTTTGCTACCATTGTAAAAATTGTTTCTCGACAGTGCGAGTACTTTCTGTTTTCTTTCTATACTACTTATGCTAATTCGTTGTCAATTTCAGAGATTTGAGCTACAATCAGTTGACCGGGATAATCCCCTCTATATTGGGAAATTTGAGCTACACCGAAAAATTGTGAGATTCAACTTAATTTATGCTTTTTTTTGCTTTATGTGTTGTTTGATTGACCCGAAGAATGTTGCAGATATTTGCATGGAAACAAGTTAACTGGATCAATTCCTCCAGAGCTTGGGAATATGTCGAAACTCCATTACTTGTATGTCTATACAACTTTATGGAACCTATATCATCCCGATTTCTACCACATGATTTCTTGAATTTTGATTAAGGCGGAAATGAGAATTTATATTCTGTATATTTCACATTAGTACTAACGAGTTCTCGTTTCATTTGTATTTGAATACCCTAGGGAATTAAATGATAACCATCTCACTGGACATATCCCGCCGGAGCTTGGGAAGCTTACTGACTTGTTTGACTTGTATGTGACGACATTTGTTTCTTATTACTAGCAAGTGTTCAGCTAATATGCCGCGGGTAACTTACGGGCATCTCACGTTTGTGCTATTTCACCAGGAATATTGCAAATAACAATCTTGAAGGACCCATCCCGGGGAATCTTAGTTCCTGTGCCAATCTCAATAGCCTGTGAGTAGCATGCTTTACGTTGATCCCTCCCGCTATGTTTCTTATGCGCTATTGATCAACAATTCTTTTTTTATTTTTTATTTTTTATCTTTACAACAGTAATCTGCATGGTAACAAGTTGAATGGAACCATTCCCGTCACTCTCCAGACCCTTGAGAGTATGACATACTTGTAAGTGATACTAATCTCGTTGGTTTGAAATTAATGTACGAAACTACAAATCATGCAACAATGGATGTTCCTTACCTTATTACTTTTTTTGCCAAACAATTCTTTAGGAACCTGTCATCCAATAAGTTGAAAGGTCCCATTCCTCTGGAGATATCTCGTATGGGAAATCTTGATACGCTGTAAGATTTATATACCTGTTTTTTTGGTGCATCTTACGGCTGTTCATTGCGGTGGTCAAGTAAGATGACTAGTCAATAAAAATATTTGTTTTTGTTCAGTGACCTTTCCGACAACCAGATCACTGGATCAATTCCGTCACCACTCGGAGATTTGGAACATCTTCTTAAGCTGTATGTTTTGCTATCTGGAGAATCCGACATATTAAGTTTAGTTGACCATTTTTACTGATTATATTCTTTCATTGTACAGAAACTTGAGTGGAAACCATATTTCTGGTATTATACCCGCTGAGTTTGGCAATCTTCGGAGCATCGTTGATATGTAAATCCTTCTCTACCGCTATCCTCGATCTATGCAATTTTTTAAAGACATGTAATGCTTATGCATATTGACTATTATGCGGTAATTTACAGAGATCTGTCTAGCAATCAGCTGACTGGCACAATCCCGCAAGAATTGGGTCAACTGCAGAATTTATTCTCCCTGTAAGTTTTGCTTGATCACAATTTCTTGATCACTACTTTCGCTATCTTGTTAGTAGCATTGAAATATCCTTGTTGATTTTATGGCAGGCGATTGGAATACAACAACTTGTCCGGAGATGTCATGTCGTTGATGAACTGTCTCAGCCTTGCCACACTGTAGGTTTATTACATCGATATATATTTTTTGCCAAAGAATTATCCTCGCTCAATCCCTCTTCCAAATTAAGATTAAGTGATCTCATGGGTCGATGGGATTATGATAGTAAATTTCTGGTTCTACATTTGTCCTATTATTATGAAAGTTGTTAACTTAGTTGCGCATTATCATGCAGAAACGTGTCGTATAATAATTTGGTGGGTTACATTCCAACAAGCAACAATTTCTCAAGATTCTCGCCTAACAGGTAGAAGTTTTTACTTTCAATTCACATTTTTCTGCTAGATCATTCAACACTTTTTAATCTCGTCTTGTACATAAATACTCATTAGTTTATCTTTACCCACTTTTTGCAGCTTTGAAGGTAATCCTAATCTATGTGGATATTGGCGTAGTTCAGCATGTCATGAATCTCCTCCTTCTGGACGAGGTGAGCGTGTTTTAGATTAAAGTACTCATAAGATGGTGAATGTGTACTAGTCTGAGCAATTATCATGTTAATTCTTTTGCTGACTATACTTCTAAGTAGATGTGTTCATTGGGGTTATCGGGTCAATTTCAGGTTAGGTGTTTCGAGTTAGTTCAAATTCTAGTCTTGTATGAACATTGGTTTTTACCTTATTTTAATTTCATTTTGGAAGTTGGGTTAAGTCAGGTTTGGTTCCGAGGTTGGTTTATAGGGTCTGTTGTTGTCATGATAGTTTTCTTTACATTTTTTCATTCTAACTTTTGTTTTAATTCATATAAGTTCCTAATCTCGAAAATTAGTACTGTTTTCTCTAATCCTTTCATGGGCTTTTACTTTTATGCAGTTTCCATACCAAAGGCTGCCATTTTAGGGATTGCTTTGGGTGCACTTATCATTCTTTTAATGATATTAGCTGCTGCTTGCCGTCCGCATAAACCAGCTCCATTTTTTGATGGTTCCATGGAAAAACCAGGTTACTCTCCACCTCTATTCTAACTTTAATTTTGCTTCTGCGTATTGTTGGTTTTTGTTTATTCTATTAATACGATAGGGTGTGGTGGGTGTGGTAATGTGTTGTGTTGACCTATGTTTCTCGGACTCCTTTATATCATCTCAAGTACCCATGTTTCGTCTTCGACTTTTAAAACATTTGGTATTAGTCTTGTCGTGTCAGAGTCTTGGACATTTTCCTGAATCGGACGCAAGTACGTGAGCCTGAGTAATATAAATGTCGACTGCGCTTTATATACATGCTCTTTAATTTCTGTTTTTCTAATACGTATTTGATGCCTGATTTGCAGCGGTGGTTAGTTATTCATCCCCTAAGCTCGTGATCCTTCATATGAATATGGCGCTACATGTGTACGATGACATCATGCGGATGACAGAGAACTTGAGTGAAAAATACATAATCGGTTATGGAGCATCTAGTACTGTATACAAATGTGTGCTGAAGAATTGCAAACCTGTAGCAGTCAAAAAGCTTTATTCCCACCCTCAGTCTCTTAAAGAATTCGAAACCGAGCTTGAAACGGTTGGGAGTATCAAGCATCGGAATTTGGTCAGCCTGCAGGGATACTCTCTTTCCCCATCTGGAAACCTACTCTTCTATGACTACATGGAGAATGGAAGCCTTTGGGATCTCCTTCACGGTGGTAAGTTTTTAGACGTATTATCTTAGCATGCGGTAAATAATTTTTGGCTTTTTTGCTAGTCTTCGTTCTTAAACTTTGATGTTGGCTATAACCTACTTAGCTCTTTTGATAAAAGTATGGTTTGCTGTCATCTAACCCTCTCTAGGCCCGATCATCTAGCACTTTTTTTCTCAGAACTTTCGGCACTACCAGTTTAACATAATTCGCTAGGTATTTTGCTTTTTGAATTTGCGATTCGTTAAAATTCATCGAATAGTCCAAAACCGACCATAATTCGTTTTCTTAGATTCACAATTCGTGAGGAGATTGGTGAATTATGTAACACTAGGCACTACTGAGGTTTTGAATCTTGTTTGTGTTTGGCTTAAACAGGGCAAGCCAAGAAGAAAAAGCTAGACTGGGATACTCGTCTTAGAATAGCCCTAGGAGCAGCTCAAGGGCTTGCTTATCTACACCATGATTGCAGCCCTCGTATAATCCACCGTGATGTGAAGTCATCTAACATCTTACTTGACAAGGATTTTGAACCACACCTGACCGACTTTGGCATTGCAAAGAGCGTGTGTGCCTCAAAATCCCATACCTCAACCTATGTAATGGGGACGATTGGTTATATTGATCCTGAGTATGCTCGTACTTCCCGCCTTACCGAGAAGTCTGATGTCTACAGCTATGGGATCGTTCTGCTCGAGTTGCTGACTGGCAAAAAAGCTGTGGACAATGAATCAAATCTCCATCATCTGGTCAGTTAATCTCTTTGCTTTAAAGTTCGCTTAAGTAAAACATTTAACCCTAAAAAACCACTAGAAGGTTTCTTAGAATTGGTTAAATGTAGTCACGTCAACTAGAGGTGTTCACTCGTGCAATTGGGTTTCAAGTCGTGTTTCAGGTCGGTTTAAAATATGGTCTTGTCTCACATTGAGTTTTACATATTTTTAAATTCGTTTTGAAGTCGGATCAAGTCAGGGTTGGTTAAAAAGTCAGGGTAAATATCTAGTCGTCAGGTTTGTATTGAACACCTCTAGTTTTTACAGTCTTTGTAGAGCTTAGTGTTCATTGTTGTACGTCTCTTGATGCACGTCTTACCGACAATGACATTATTCTACCTTAATTGTTCAGATCTTAGCCAAGGCCGCAAACAATGCCGTCATGGAAACAGTCGATCCGGAGGTCACCGCCACATGTAAGGATCTCGGAGTCGTCAAGAAGGTCTTCCAACTCGCATTGCTATGCACAAAGAAGCAACCCGGCGACCGACCCACAATGCACGAAGTCACCCGAGTCCTAACAAGCCTCGTTCCCGAACTACCCATCAAGCAAGCATCTCTCACTCTCACTCCACTCCCTCCGCTCCCGCCGTTACAAATGCCCTCATACATGGACGAGTACGCAAACCTCAAAGCTCCTCACATGGTGAACTGCCCTACAATGAGCACCTCCGATGCCCAACTTTTTCTCAAATTCGGTGAAGTAATATCCCAAAACAGCGAGTAACTCGAATCGTTCTAGACCGTAAAACAGTAAAATCAAAATGTGTATATTTTGGTACCTAATCATTTTCAATCTAGGATTATTAAGGAGATTGTACCTTAATTTAGTAGTATGATATGAGAAAATCTTAAATTTTCACCCAAGGATGTAAAAAAACAGATTTAGTGATAGCAACTAGCAAGTGATGGTAGTTTTGGAAATGAATACAAGTGGGGTCATAAGTCTGTAAGGTTCAAGCTTATTGTGTGATCTTATAAAGTATTTTCTGACCCTTGTTTGGTACAGTGCATTATTGTGTGTTGCAGCAATAATGCAGTGTGGGACCCATGTTTTGTACTACTTATTTTGTTTTGCAAACTGCCATCTTCTTACCTCTAAGATACCATTGTCATACTTAATGACACTCTGAGCTGTCCATTTTTTGGGCAGTGAACAGTGGTAGGATTAATCATTTTCGTTGAGGATAAATGCTGTTTTAATAGATACTTTTTCCGTTTTGAAGTGTTTGCTACATTTCGCATATGAGCACTATTCACATATTACGGTTAATGTGTAAGCAAAAATATAATTAAGTGTTATTTTGTTTAAATCGTCTAATCGCATGCTTTTATAATATTAGCTTTTTATCATTTTTAGATTTTAGATGTCTGTAACTTTATATATAAATTATCAAAATAGCACATTGGATTGAATAAAAAGTCAATTGTAGCAAGTAATATAGAACGAATGAAGTATAATTTTTTAGATTTTGTTTGTAGTTTTCTGTGAATAGGATATACTGGATATGATGATGATTGTTTTTCAAAATTTATTTTTAAAACTATTTTTTTTATTTTTCATTGTAACATGTTAAATTTAAGAGTATAAAGTGAGATTTTGAATGTTTTGTATTTATATGCAAGTTTACGTCTAAATAAATCAAATTTTTGAATTTAGTGTCACCAAAATTAAAATTGTTACTATGATCCTCTAAGGATTAAGATTAAATGGAAAATAATGAAGAAAATCTTCAAATGTTTTTTTTTTAAGAATTTCAGCTAAGCTGGTATAATTATAATATTTCTGGCGTTTTTTTTAAGGTTGTAGAATCATGATTGAATATGAATTGATCATGGTCGAACTCTTCAAAAACCTATTGGCTATCTGTTTCTTAATGCTTTTTTAAATCATTTAATCTTAAAACTTCTACTTTAAATCTTATATCACCCAATTTACGAGCTAGAACCCTAAATTTAGATATAAGAACGCCTAATTTGAGTTTTACTACACCTATATTTAGGACATATAATAACTATCTAAAAAACGCGGAGTACTTTTTAACTTTGAAATGCCATTTTTGTATTTTAAATACCCACTTTATACCCTAAAACACCCGATGTGTGCCAAATTATGGTTTACTACCCCTCCACATTTTGTTAAATTCAACAAACAAACCAAGGTAAGAGAGAGAAATGTGTCTCGGATATTCTAGGTCCAAATTTAAAGATTTATTCAGATTTTGAAAATTTCACGACTTAAAAGATTAATTTTAAAATTTATGATACCATACTTTAAAGTTGAAATGAAAAATTTAAGCCTACACTTAGTTTTTTAAGTCTTGTAATTATCTTGTAAGTTTTAAAATCAGCCTCTTTAGATTTTAAAGTTATCCAACTTTGTGACTTAAAATGTCAAATTTTAAACCTTGAAATTAATTATTTAGTCTTTAAAGTGATCTTTTAAGGCCTAAAATTTTAAAACTAAATCGGCCTATAATTAAACCGGCCTAATAAGACGCATACCTATCTCACTCAAGACTTTTGTCATTAGCAAATGCTTGAACATGATGGACTATTATATCTATCCACAGGTGCTCTCATGAGAGACCGTCTTTTGTAAAGATGACTCTCAAACGTCCAGCCAAAATCTATATTTAAAGTTATAACAACATATATTTAGAATTGGACTGGACTTTTAAAAGCCGTCTTTATAAAAGACGGTCTCAAGTAAGAATTTGTGATCCATCAGATGTTGAACGTCAAAAATATGGAAAGGATTCTTGACTTGAGCTCCATGTCTTCTTTTTAAAGGATTCTATGACTCTATATTGGGCTCCTTCGCATGTCTTTGGACTGTGTTGGACCAAACTAGGTAGAAACCCAAAAGTAAAATAAAGTTTGAAAATTTGAATCAAATAAGAAAAATTATATAAAAATTCATGAGGAAAACTTATTTCTTAAAATAAGCTTGAAGTTTTCAAAATTGTGATTTGATTCGACTTGCTGTTAATTACTAACAACAAAGAGCATGATCAATAAAAGTGAACATCTTTGTTTGTACTTAGTAAGTGGGAACAAAGATGTTTGACTTTTTTTGACAAACATCTTTGTTCGCTGAAACTATCAGCGAAGTGATGCATTTTATATATTGTTCAAGAATCATTTTAATTCATTTCCCCCCAAGGTCAAACCTTTGTCGCTGCTATTAACAGCAAACAAAGATTTAGCCTTTTTTGACCAGGGTTTCCTTTGTTCACTAACAACGAACAAAGTGTTTGACTTAAACTGACCCGTTTTCCTTTGTTCCCCACCATAATAGCGAACGATCCCAAACAATAGTTCTGGAAATTCATGCTTACCTTGGGAATTATGTTTATCCCATGCCCGGTGAAGAATTTTTTATTTTTTTTTGAAGATAAGAATTTTTTATATTAATTTGCTTATTTTGTTCAAATTTTCATAAAGTTCTAACTCTAAAAATTATGAGGGAAATTTAGGAATAATAGAATCTTTTGCTTATTTTTCCATGATAATACCAAGTTTTCATTAAAACGTATATTACCAACTTAGGGGTCTTTCTTTAGAATATCCCTGACAAGATAAAAATCAAACTATAGGAGATTATATGACAAAAAAAATAAGTGAATTAGTTAATATATTCAAGTTGGTATTATTCTAGGAAAAAACCATTAAGTTGGTGTTATTCATGGTTAATCAAAAGTTAGTATTATTGTAAAAAAAACAAAATGTTGCATCATTCTCGGTAAAATTTTCAAATTACATGAACTAAAAGATACCTGAAGATACTAAATTAAAATACTACCTTTGGTTAAAACTAGTCATTACGCGTAAATAATAACACTACTATTTACCATCAATATTATTTCACTCATTATTCTTTACATCTATAAAAAACAGTGATCAGAATTCCAAAACAATATCATACTGTTTTCTGTGTTTTTAATAGTTACATTTCGCAAAAAATTCTCATATAAAAAGAAAAAGTATAAAACTATTAAAAAGAAACGAAGCATTAGTGACAGAGAGGGAAAAAAGATAAAAGGTCGAAGGACTAAAAAAATTAGAGTAATGTTTAGATTTTTGGGAAATGATAAATTAATTAAAATTAGAAGTCATTCATGCACAAAAAGAATCAAAACAAAGATGAAAACCGAGCAATTATTTTATCAAGAAATGATCCCACCATGTTTTGGATTAGTGGGAAAAAAATAAGGTCCCAAATGATGCAATTATTTGTGGAGGGGCTCCGCCAAAATGACGTTAGTGAAAGAAACCTGACAATCTGCATGTTTTTGATTTATAATGGTCATTCTCATACTAGCTCAACATGTCTCTTGTCCTGGTCTTCATCTTCCCTCATTCTCACTAGGCAACAATAAAGCAAAATAACAGCCGATGCACCAACCGTCCCCGCGGGACGAGAGTCCTATAAGGTTCCTTCCGCTATAGGAATAATAGATCCAAAATCTTCAGTTAGTCTCCTAAGAGATCGTCTCTGGCCCACCCATTAAACTTTAATGTCTACTTTCTGAATTCTTAATTCCTACTTACATTATTCTTAATACCTACTTACAATATCCTTAATGCCTACCAAGAAACTTAGTCTACAGACTATATTCTTAACGCCTACTTACAATATCTTTAATGCTTACTTATTATATACATAATGCCCATCGAGTAAGTATTTAAGTACTTGCAATATTCTAAATGCCTACTTACAATTTTCTTAATGCCTTTCGAAAAACTTACTCTATATTTTCGTTTTTTGGCTAGTCTAATTAGAAATGGTCTCTCAAAATGTTCATATCTCACAAGAATTTGTGCAAAATCTTGCAGTACATTTTTGCAAGGAGTTACTTCCCAGACTCAAAACCGTGATTCTTCAATCACAATGACGCCTGAGCCGGTGCTATCCTTCACTAAACATCAGTAATACTTCAAATATTCCATTAAAGCTTAGAAGAAATCAATGTATTAGATATTTACCGTACTGAAGCCAACATATTATCTCACAAATCATGTGGTTTCCATCAACTTAGCAAAGAGGTTCATGCTATTAAAGATGGTCATTGCAAGAGGAACAATTTAACTTTACAAACAAATGGATCTCTACAATGAACTAAATACAGACTCTATAGTACATTTATAACAAATTAGTATTGATACAGCCGATGTATAGACATTAATATAATTGCTCTTCTGATGTCGGTAGCATGTCAAAACGCAGATCCTGAAGCAAAAGATACAGTTTTAACAGAGTCAAGCCATGGGTATGTTAAACATTGGACCTTATTATAGTTTAAAGGGGGCCTTTGGCATGAGGGGCTTGGGGAAGGGAATAGGACTTGTAAAAGTCCCCAAGGAAAATGTCATAAGGGCAAGTACTTTAACTCAAGAGTTTTCAATTTTCTTTTTTATTTCCGCAAACGAACTCTTTCCCTGCTAATCGCTTCAGGATGTTCTCTCATCTTCTTTATGAGCCATTTAGCATCTCTACGTATCTGCTTCAAATATAATTCAATCTTTTGCAAAAACAATATGTTTTCCTATTTTCATCAGATTGATTTTTTCGGCATAGTTCAATTGATTGTGTGAATCTTCTTGCGTGTTCATATTATTTGCAAAGTGTATGAACTATTGGTTGGATTAATATTTCTATTTTGAAATGATTTTTTAGGGTGTTTTTTTTTCTGTTGCAAATAGTATAAAAAATTTGTTAGGGTTTTCAGATTGCAAATTGAATGTAGAATAGAGTTTGAATTAATCAATTTTGAGATGTATGAACAAATGGAATCTTTGTCAAGATTTTCATAAATTTTCCAACAACCTTCTTGTGTTCTTAATACTAGTCAGTGATGAAATTTCTCATCCTCCCTTAATGTGAGCTTATAAAACTCAAGAACCAAAAATGATTGTGACCCAAAGCTAATTTAGAATTGTGCATTCACAGGAAAAATGAGTGCAGTGTTTGTTAGTATCAAAATTCATCTAGGTGTTCTCAAATGAATATTTTCCCAAACTATGATATTGATTATATTTTGAGTCATTTGGGATGGCTAAAATGTGGATTACAATGATAGTGGTAGATTATACATTATTCTTGGGTACAATCTTGAGGTTGATATAGTATATGATGATCCATTGGATAATCGAATGTTGAATATGTGAAAATTTCCAGACAATCGAATGTTGAAGATTGCCAAGTCAAATTCTATTTCTGATGTTTATATTCAGAATGTTGATCAATAACCGGTTCCATGCAGATTTCTTTCAAGTGACAATTTTGAACCCATTATTGATTAACATGCTGTGAATGTACACATTCAAATCAAATTTGACTAGGCAAATATCACCATTTGAATAACGGATGAATCATACTATATTGAAGATATATTGGCCTTAAGATTATAATTAGGAATAGTATAACATATACGATCATTATTTATAGAACTAACATCTTTGAAAGTGACACAATCTACACTCAATTTCCCTTTGATCAATTATTAAGAACACAAAAAAGTAATTGGAAAAACTAAAAAATTTCATATGTGATTGACAAAGATCCCATTTGTTCATATATCTTAAAATTAGTTTAATTCGACCCAATTCTTCATTTAATTTGCAATAAAAATCAGACAACGAAAAAAACTCAAACAAAATTCTTCAAACAATTTGCAACAAAAAATCAGGAATCCCTTAAAATTTATTTCTTTCTATAATTTGCAAATAAAATAAGCATAGAAGTGAAGCAAATTCACATATTCACACAATCAATTAAACTAGGCCGTAAAAATCAATTTGTTGAAAATGGTGGGTGGGTTTTCTCACAAATAAGCTTTGAAACATATGAAATTTAGCAAAAGATGGAATGCAGATTCACAGAGATGGAAAAAGTTGGATGAAAATGGGAGAAGCACGGGGAGAAGATCTTTTTGGGGAAACAGAAAAAGAAAGATGGAAAATGAGAAGTCCGACTAAAATTACTTGCCCCCATGACCTTTTTCTTGGGACTTCCATAATCATAGGAAATGTTACCCACAATAATCCACCCTTTTCATGATTTTCCAACAATAATCTTAACTTTTGATTAATCCTAAATAATCCAAACTTTTAAAATTATTTGCTAAGAACATAACTTACCTTTTGGTAACCTTAGCATGTAATTTAGCCAAAAAAAGATACAGATAAACACAAAATCAAGCTTTCTCACCCTTCAAGTGCCCCAACCTCAGCCCCTTCCCCACAGTGCACAGTACCTCAATCCCTTCCCCTACCATGCCTCCAACTCCAACCCTTCCCCCACTGTGCCCACCACCCCCAACACAAGCCCACACCTCCCCCACTTCCTCGTTTCAAAAGATCAACTTAATATACTCACAAGCATCATCAAGCCAACAAACGAAGCGAACCGAAATTTCACCACCTGTGCCTACCCTTTCCTTTCTCAGCACCCCTTAAACCCAACCATATTGGCAACATCACACCATAGCCGCCACTAATTGCAAAGGTTATAATAGGGTGCTCACAATGGTGGCAAAGACAGAAGAAAGGGAATGATGGTTGCAATGGTGGCGTATTAGAATCCCTCCCCTACCTTATTTCTTTTCTACCTTGGTGCGGTGGAGTTCTTGAAGATGGGGTGGCAAGGGTATCCAGTGCCGAAGGCTCGTGGGTTTTTGGCAACTCCGTGAGGGTGGTGAAGATGTTGCACTATGTTCTGTGAGGTGGTTGTTGGGTGGGGTGACCGTCGAGGTGGGGTAGTGGTGGTGGCCATTAGGAGGGGAGGGTGGGTGTTTGTTTTCTTTTTTTTTTTTTAATTAGTTTAAAAAGAAGTTAACTGAAAAATAACTTATTTTTGGAATTATTCATGGTTATCAAAAGTTGAGATTATTGTAAGAAAATCCTGAAAAAAGTTGGGTTATTGTAGATAATTTTTCCTAAAGTATATTTCCATTCCCACTAAACAAACAAAAATTTGGACTTTTTATTTTAATAACTCCCATTCCCTCCCCCAAATCCCTCATGTCTAACACTTTCAAAAGGTATTAAATCTAAAACGAAACAGGCAAAGCTAACCTAAAATTTCAGACCACTTCTGATGCTCTTGGGGCAAGCTCTTTCTTCTCTTTGTTGGAATTATGGAGTTGCAGTAGAAGAGAATTGGTAACCACAAATATTGAACTCATAGCCATGAGCCCACCTGATGAAAGGGAAATGAATATAATGCATCAGTAAAGCATCTTCTGGAATCTGGAAACCAGTACCGGCACTGAAAAGGGTGTGTTAATAATAACTCAGAGCTAACGTGATCATCATTTATAATATAGAATTTTAAGTTGAACATGATCTTACAAGCAAATATCAGCAGCCTTCATAGATGCTTGACGAAACATAAAAGCAGAAAAATGGTGGGTTCTTCTACGATAAAGATGAACATAACTAGAATCCTTTATTCCTGTATCGACTTAATCATGGCTCAAGTAATTGTAATAATGAACCTTTTAATGAAACTTTACTCCATTTCCCCGGTGAAAATGATATTCTCTAGCAATTCAAACCTTCCGTATTAACGACACAAATAATCCCACTGCTTCCATTATCTATGTTCAAAAATTGAGTGCATAGTGCATATTGAGTAGTGTAATTTGTTAATTGCCAACGAACATGTTTTCTTGTTCCTGCACAAGTTAGGCTAAGCTACTTTACAAAAAACATTTTAATAAATTAATTATCTCGCTTAAGATTTGTCATTAATGTGAGACTGTGAGTAATTTGCCAGTTGTCATTCAAATCAAGGCTGTATTAGTCTGAAGCCAACTCTCCACTTTCATATCTGTTGGCCTTGTTCTAGAAGGGAGCTTACTTAGAAGTGGTGAGGTAGAAGTTAATACCAGATAACTGTTCAGTAAATCTTTAATCACACAAGTACAAGAAGGTGATACCACTCTTTTCCAGAGTATAGGATGTAGATGCTTTCTTTTAGGTAACGTCTTAATCACTATATATCGATGGATTCCAAATCTTATGTGACCATACCTGATAGAGAAGGTGTCATCGCAAAATCAAAATGAGGAAGTAGCACACCAGCAGCTATTGGAATTGTCACAACATTATATGCAACCGCCCACAACAAATTTTGGTGTACTTTACTCATAGTTGCACGTGCAAGATCAACAGCTTCAACGACCTGCCAAGAACGGGAGTTAGTGACAGATCCAAGCAATTAGCAGTGTTAAACTAGAATGAATTGGCCGACATCAAGTAAAAAATTGCCCACATTTATCCTTTAGTGTCAGTGACCAGGTAGGACACATGAGGAAAATGAACAGCGGATAAGGGGGAGCAGGGATAAACAAAATAAGCCCAGTTAAAGTGAAAAACAACATGTTGGCTATTTACATGCTGAAAATAACAAGTTCTGCAGATCTTCACTTGACCTATGAAACCAATGATCTCAGATTTTCATGCAAAATATACCTGTGAAAGCCTATTCCCAAGAAGTACGATGGAAGCAGCATCTGATGCAGCATTATCTTGCATTCCAGTTTTCAAAGCAATCCCAACATCGGCGAGTGCTAAAGAGGGTGCGTCGTTGATTCCATCACCAACCTGCAAGCAACTTGGTGTTTAGAGCAGAAAAATGCAAGGAACCGATGGTGCAATATTCAAAAAAATTGGTAATACTAACAACTTCATGAAATGTTAAGGAAAATTTACATGATGCAAATAAAAACCATTCAAAAAAAGTATTATCACCAACCAGCAAGGAATTAGATATTTAGGATAGAAAAATGCAAAAAATCAATAGTGCAATGCACAAAAATTTAAACCAGGGACTTTGTCATGAAATTTGAAGAAAAGCTAAGATAAAAAGATAAATAATAGTGCAATACACTTAGCTAAATCCAATAGGATTGCATCTTCTGAATTCATCTCTAAATTTGGAAGATAAAAAGATAATAATACAGAACCCTGAAATTTTCTAGTGACTTAAGATTTAAAGGGTCAAGCACAGTGAATTGCAACAGATTCAGAGGAGGTAGGTAGTTACCATGGCAATGTGATGTCCTGAAGCTTGTATATTTGATATAAATTGAGATTTCTGCTGTGGATTCAAGGATGGCTGTATCAGATCATCGTTTATTCCAATGATGTTCGCAACTTTTGCAACTGCTTCTTCCCTGTCACCTGATAAGAGGATAGGTTTGATTCCTATTTCTTTGAGCCTTCAAAAAGAAAGGAAAAGTATTAACAGGTAAGTCTATAATTCTTGGTCTTACAATTAATAAACATAGAAAGTAAAAAACTATAAATTACTCATAAGCAAGTAGACTAATTAACACAGCACAGCAACTTTACCAGCATCATAGAGAAAGGACCATGAAATTCAGAAAAAAGAAAAGCAAGCACATCATACCAATTACCAAGTACCATCAAACAATATTTAGTATTGATCCTTCCCCCTGTATTTTTTACGTTTGCATTTTTCTTCTTTATTAAGTTTTTGGTTTGCCAAGCAAGTTAGTACAGAAGCAGATTAGAAGATGAAGTATACTTGGACAAAGAAGAAAACTTGCATAGTGCGAATAGCTAAGGAGATTCTAGGAAAATCAGGTGGTAGTTTCGTGGTAAAGATGGATAAAACGTGGTGGAATGAGGAGTTCAAGGCAAGCCAATTATCAAGGAAAAAAAAGGTTATCTTGCATTAGGAAAATGCATGAATGAGGATAAGTTATCCAAGTATAACGAAATCAAAACCAACACAATAATAGCAGTTCGTGAGGCAAAATTACAAGCTTTTAAAAAAGTGTTTGACAAACTAGATTCTATAGAAGGAATAAAAATATATATATATGTAGGATGGCAAAAAGAAGGCAAACAAAATAGGTGTAGTGGATAAGGACAAGAAAATTCTTCTCAAGATGAGAACATCAAAGATCGATGGAGGGAGTATTTTGATGAGCTTTATAACGGAGAACAAGGATATGTTGTAGGTGACAACCTATAATATGTTATTTAATGTCTATTGTTTGAGTCAATAGTCAATACTCTACAATTATGACTAGAAAAGTTATTTTTGGCCTAACATAATAAGAAAAACTAAATTTAAATTTTAACGGAAAAATTTACATAGGCTTTTACGCTATTTTATAGCAATAGGAATAGAATTATATAAAATATGATTCGTTAAATCAAACCCGACCAACGCAAAACACACCTGATTGACTGGTCTAGTGCAAACCCATGAAGCTTAAGTTTTTATAGCAAGTAACACAATTGAGTCATTCACAGTGAACTTGGTAGTCATATAGCATGCCTAGAATTATGAAAATGTAAGTACCTTGTTACAGTGGCCACCGCATCATGCCTCAAGGAGTCAGAGATTGCTATAGCACCAATGACACCCTCTCCTTCTCGTCCAACATAAACCACAGTTTCTGATTTATCCAATGATGATGTTGATTTAGTTGATTCAAACATCAAGGCATGCTCCAAATATGTTATATCTGATTGGTTTTTCCTTTCAAAACGTTTACAAACCCATTCCAAAGAACCTACTGCAACCAAACGTCCATCTACTTCAGCTAAAGTTCCAAAACCAGGTTCCGTTAGTTGCCCACTTGTGGAAGGAATATCCAATCCGCATGACTCTGCTTTACTCAAAATTGCATTTGCAAGGGGATGCGATGTTGTTTTCTCCACAGCAGCAGCAAGCTGGAGAATCTCTGAATTATCATAAGCCAAAGAAGCCACATATGAAACAGTAGGTTTTCCTTCTGTGAGGGTTCCTGTCTGAACACATGGGCTTCTGACAATTAGCAACTGAACTTTCATAAATATTCAGATATAATATAACTTCAGCTCTACAAACAGTAATATATTCTGCGAAAAGCACCAGAAAAGATAATGGATAAATGTAAAAACCTTGTCAAAAGCCATATAGTCTATGCTAGCCAGGCGTTCCAGTACATCTCCTCCCCTCAAAAGAAGTCCTTGTCTTGCTCCTGAAAATCCAAAAAAACAAATTAGAGGAAAATTATTCATTTTTAATTATCAGCTAAAATGATGTTTCAATTATTAATGGTATATAATCAATTGTCCAATGGAAAAGTAAATGCTACAAAACAAAGAGGAAGCAGTCAAGCCACCCTCACGTACCAATAGAAGTGCCAACAAGGATTGCTGTGGGTGTAGCAAGTCCCAAAGCACAGGGGCAGGAGACAACCTGTAAGAGAGTGAGATGTAGATGAAGATTTTGATGTAAAATTACATGTCACTTTCAGCTTCACTATATCAGGAGGGAGGATAACATGAATTTCACACATGATTAAGCAAATATTACTATCACATAGAAAACTTATGCAGGTTCTCATTACAGGCCTGATTGGTAATCACTAAAAGATCACACTAATAAGGGTTTATGTACAGTTTCAGGTGTTGCCAAAGGAGGATAAAACAGTACATAATCTTCCTTAAAGATTGCGCGCATAACTAACTAAATTGAATAGTGACAAATGTCATGTTCCATTCCATTACCCCAATGTTATTTATTGGCTCCCCTAGGATCCCTTCTAGGCATGGTTAGAGAGTCATTATACCCACCTTACTTTTATATAAATAATAAAAGTTGCTTTTTATGATAGCGGATGTAAAGGCCTAATTCAGATTGTTGAATTTTTGCTTCACATAAATTACTGAGCTTGAACCTTTGCAAAATGCTACAAAATTCTATAAAGTCATTTTAGAAATTTATATGGGCCATTTACAATACCGTAAGTTGTAACTTGTACATAATGCTTTGAACCTCATAACACGGAGGATAAAATAAAAAGGACAATGCAAGCATTTAGATAGGCTTACGCTATCTAGCATAGAAACTAAGGACAAATGTCCTAGAATATCTTATAAAAAAGAGGAAAAAAAGATCATATAAAAAAATTAATTTCACTTGGTGGCTTTAAGCTTAGATAATCTTAAAACAATGATGTACATCAAAACTCAATCTGATGAACTTTATTTTTTTTCAGAAACTGGAGTTCAACAACTTTGATGAGCGCTACGAACGATGTACTTGATGTTCAATAGTTACTTCTTTGTAACTCCAATAAGATCAAGCCATAGATTATTAAAGACTTTCTTTTGTTAGTTTGATTCAGAAAAACAAAAGTAGTTTATCGATAGTTTTAGAAGTCTTTTATTACAATAATGTCATCATGGCTATTTAGAGTAACGTCGTCTAGTATTTTTAAGTTGTAACTTTCTGAATCAGGAAAGTATAATTCTTGATAGTTGAAAGAATGAGGCATGAAAAAAAGGCCAAGATGGACGAACAACATAGGACAAGAGAAGAGATACATGCCTAAGTGCGAAGTCTAGTCCAAAAGTTCGCCTGAAGGAGATAATGGCTAGCCTTATGAGTATATGCTACTTTTGTGTTTCTAGCCCATAATGGAATCCCAATTCAACCATTCAAGCCTGAAGTCTTTTAATTAAGAAAAAATTCAAGTTCAACAAGCTCGATTGGATCCATGATCAAATTCAAGAAGCAAGTCAACATGGGAAAAACGTGATATGGTGTCATGAGTGGAAAGTCAAGATTTTGATGGTTTGTGAAAAACCAAAGTATAAGTTGTTTCTTTCAACATCAAGATAAGACATACATATCTAAATCTTATCATAAGTAATCGTTTTAAGGTTATAAGTAATCACTCTAAGACTATAAAAAGTAATTATATAAAAATCATAAGTGATCACTTTAACGTTATAAGTGATCATTTTAAGACAAAAAACATATATTGGGCCAACCCAATAAAGATGGTCTCACCGTGAGTCTCATTTAAGAATTAGCAAAACCCTAAACCCCACAAAACATTTTCCCCATCGTCAATCATAAATCCTATATCCTCCATCATCCATCCTTATCCCGAAAACCACAATATCCTCGACCATCTCAATAGATTCTCATTAGAAGTTCAAATATTTTTAAGTGTATTATGCGATCAGAATATCCGATGCTACAACATAAATGAATGAACAAAGAAACTAAAAACTAAAGCATACAATTTAAATTTCTAGCATATGTCAGCTTCAGTTTTATTACTCACCAGCACATCCACAGCCAGCTTCAAACTTAAGATTAGAGGACTACCCTCAGGACCAGCCATATCATTAAGCAAAACATCAGGGAAGAGTTTAGCTCCGATTGATGACCTACAAAACTCAACAAGCAATAAAGAGTTACTAGAGAATTTCGGGAAGAATACCATTATAAATGTCATAACTAGGGAATTGACGATGTGAAGCAAATTATAACTATGTATATAGTAGAGATAAAACAACTCAACACCACCAACAGGTACGGTCCTAGCAATGGCTAGGCTTCCTTATGACTAACAGTACAAGGGATTTGTACGTGTGAATTGTGTAAATCATATCTCTGATAAATGAGTGATGAGTAGAGTAAAGCTTGTGTAAAAACAAAACAGTATCAGTAGATTATATGAAAAGGAACAAAAAATGACAACAATAAATTTCTATCAAAGTAGAAAACCATTTGTGGAATTTACAGCATATCCCCCATTCATCATTGTACCTAAAATTGAATTATTTTCTTGTCAATTAGGCTCATTAATTATCTAACTAGCAAGTGGGTCATTAGAAGAAAACCAAGCAAATCATCAAAGTTTGGAATAAGGTTATCATATGTCGTGACATAATTTAATGTTGTAATCTTTCTGAAACTATTGACCAGATTCCTTGTGAATTTACCAAAATGTGAACATTATTTCAGAATAACAATGAATCCTTAAGACCAATCCTTCTATCCCATAAAGGTAGAATACATTGTAAGCTTTATCATGTTAGGCTCGGAAACAAGTTAAAATGTAATGATGAGGAATAATTGTAGTTCTCAAATAGAATAACAACCATGTCAAAATTGTAAGGATAAGGCAATAAAATCTGTCCATTCTTAAGGTGCACAATTGTGACCCATCGGCCAAGTCCCCACAACCAATCCCAGACACTACTCTATTCATATCTTCAAAGGAATAAGTGCAATGCAATAATAACTCGCAATGGTATTGTAGTTCATCACGCATAACACTTACATTGATTCCTGCAGCCTAACATACATGAGACTGTACATGAGCCACTAAGTGCAAAATAGAAACAGTGCAGAAGTATCATTGGATCACGAAGTACAAAGGAGATAATGCATACCAAAAGGCAAACGTTGCCAGAGATAAAGTCATCACACTGTAAACAAATGGGCCAGCAATTGAATCTGCAAGCCTTTGTATAGGCGCTTCATTACTTTGGGCATCTTCAACCTGAAAATTCAAAAGCCAATTTTTATCTTTTTTATCAGGTATGTCACATTCAAAGAGTAAATAAAAATGGATTCCAAAGTAAAACAACTTCCTTAGGTAGAAAATTTTTATTATTTTTCCAACCAGCTCATAAGATCCCAATATGAATAATATAAGCCATAAGGGGATATGGTGTACCATAGATGAGACTGAGCTTGTAATAACTTAAAGCAATGACATTGGTAGTATTAAAGACCAAGGATATGAGGTAAATGGTAAGGACTTGAGAATTTTGAAACAAAATCAATGGGGATAAACACAGGGGAGATCAGATAAGTGTCCATCAACTATGGAACAATAAAACAAATGCTGATGAAAAGCTGGTATTCATTATTCAAGCATAAAGAACCATGCATATAAATTTTTGTATTTCAAGATGTAATTAAACACCATAAAATGCAGGTTAGATTGACTCCTAATTGTTTGATTATCACTCAAGTTGGAAACACTGCCTCTGCTGTTGCACATGTGTTTATCAATGTATGTCAGAATGTGCATATGAGAGAGAGGAGGAAAGGTTGAGAGGGAAAAATAAATGGCACAGGAAAGTTTAACACAACAAAGCACAGAGCTAATATATATCAAAAAATACAATCATTTAAATTTAAAATTTCGAAGATTCAGGAAACATATGGTCCAAATTTTCAACAAAATGGGAAGCGGTTGGATCAAATCAGAGCATGGTGAATTGATGAATGATAACAAAAGTTTTACATATTAAATCATAAGTTACGAGAAGAAAATAACATTATTACATACCATGTGAATGATTTTAGAAATTGTAGAATTGGAGCCTGTGGAGGTAGCCTCTATCCTTATTGGACCATCCTAAAAAAACAGAATGATTATAGTTGCTGGGGGAAGAGACAATACTACATCATTACATTTTACAGATGTCTGCTTAAAGTTTGCACAGATTATATCAAAACTTCTTGGGTGGAAGAGGGAAAAGGGTGTTGATACTTATTTAGGTGCATAATAATATAAGTATAATTTTAAAAGAAAGAGAAGCAAAATAAGATATCCTCATTTAGCACAATCACAATACAATCCAGTGATCACTTAAATTGTATACCCAGTTTATTGTGCCGGCAGAAACTAAAAGCCCTGCTTCCTTAAATACAGGTAGAGATTCTCCAGTAAGCATGGATTCATCTACAACGCTTCTTCCAGCAAGCACCTGCCCCTGGAACATATAAATTGCATAGCCAAAGTTCATAAGCATACCAATAGTTCTTGCATTTACACAGGTATGTGTTATCGAATAAACGAGAACTAACCCAAAAGACTAACCTAGTAGGTGAGAGAGCCATTTACTCTATAAACCCCACATTAGTTGTCCATACAACCGATGTGGGACAAAGTCCCATAACTTTGTAATGGTCTCAAATCCATTCCAAAACGTTCAAACCCCCATAAGTTCTAACGTCCTCGTTGGTCACGGCTGGCTTAAACCAGGTCACCATTCCGAGTCGGCTCTAACACCATTGTTATAGAATAAACAAGAGAACTCACCCAAAAGACTAGTCTACTAGGTGAGAGCCCATTTACTCTATAAACCTCACATTAGTTGTCCATATAACCGAGGAGGGACAAAGTCCCATAACTTTGTAATGGCCTCAGATCAATTACATGACACTATGATGCATGAATGCAGAAATGTCTAAAGAAGCTAGCAGATAAACTGCACTCTGATGAATTTCACAGATAGAAGAAACGTTTAGAGTATTATGAAAAGACTTTAGGCTTACATCCACAGGAATAGTTTCTCCAGGTAAAACCAACACAGTATCACCAGCTCGAATGTCATCAGTAGGGACTTCAATGCAAATGGAATCAGAAGCAAGCACTTCGCTAGTAGAAGAATCACTCTCTGAAGAAGTAATGACAAGTCTAGCTTGAGTAGATACTAATGACTGCAAGATGACATTCATAATTTGTCAGAATACGATCTACTGCGGCACTGGAGCAAATAGATACAGTTTTTGGAATCCAAAAAATTAAATCCCAAGCTCACTCATTAACATGGAATGCCATAAAGACATATAGTAACACAACATGCGTGACAAAATCTATGAATATTATCTCATCCACTTATACAATACATTTATGATTTATCTTCCCTATTCCATCAGCCATATCAAAGTGGGTTGGATGCCAAGGCAAAATAGATGTGTTTGATGTTAGCTGAGTAAAGAGTTGTGTGCATAGAAGTATCTAGAGATTTGTTGGGCCATGTGTCATTGCGATTTGGTAGACTTTACACCTTTTGAAGTTGATAATTGTATGTTAATTGCATATTAGAGCCATCGCTGGTGGTGGGATTTCGTTTTGTAGCCAAAGAGAGCTGATTTTTTGAAACTTTGAGGACATGTGATGTAGGTTTCTCCGATGCACTAACTATGACGCTTGAACTATTTGGAGGACCCAGACTCCTAAAACATTTTTTTTATTATTATTGTTCACTATTAAATGAGAGATGAGCTCAAAGTCTAAAACAAATATATATACTATAGTAATAAAGTGATTCTTACAAGAATAAACTTCCGTTCCCCAAGGATTTCAAAAGATAAAGATAAGTATATTCTATGTTATTTGGACTCGGGTACTGATGTCAAGTACTTGTAAGTGTCCAAGGGTTGGATTTGTCTAAATAGACAATTTTACGCCTAAAATGAAGTGTCTAAGTTCCATACCAATGTCCGAGTAGCATAGACTATATTCTAGCATAAGAAAATAATCCCTTTACAAATATATTCTGCAAGACCACCAACTCACTCTCAAATTCTCACTCTCTGTCCTTGACTAAATATAAAGGTATTTGTCAAGAATCAAACAGGACTTCAAAGATGCTGATATATCAAAGGTGATACAAAGGGTAGAATAAATGTGCTTGTATGTGTAGTATAAATAGATGATCAAAGAGAAAGTAAAAGCATGTCATAAGTGTGACACAGTTGTAACTCTCGGAGAACCACAAGCTTCTCAAAAGTCTGTTTTACCAGTTCTCTTGCAGCAAATTCTACCCTTCTAACCAACCCCATTACGCTATATTCTCATATCCTCATGTTATTGTTTTTTTATCAGACCCTAACTCACCTATATACTGTCTAGTACATTCTTTTTTGTATACTCACATCTACTTGAAATAAATTAACACTAAACAAATTGTAATACTCCTTATTTACAAAAAAATTTCCTTGATATTTTTCATCTATCAGAACTTGCAAAGAATTGTTTCTGCAACTGTCCGTGTTAATATATTTCCAGGATTGATCAAATAAGAGCAAGAATTTTCTAAATCAAGCCACAGAAGATAACACCCCCCCCCCCCCCCGGATAAACATACACACAACTCAATAATGGGTAGACACAAAATGATTATAAGTTTACTTAAATATTTAAAATTTTAAACTCCAAGGACTGTACCAATTAACATGAGATTGGAGAATATAGGATACCACCAAAAAGGTTCTCTATGGGTTTATTAATGAATATGATAACCCATTGGCTTTGAAGCAAGGTA
This sequence comes from Amaranthus palmeri, assembly GCA_019776075.1. Classification (NCBI taxonomy): domain Eukaryota; kingdom Viridiplantae; phylum Streptophyta; class Magnoliopsida; order Caryophyllales; family Amaranthaceae; genus Amaranthus; species Amaranthus palmeri. The sequence continues at coordinate 992,631 of JAAKBH010000278.1, forward strand.
AGCATAATAATAAATGGTAGTACTAAATGAACACCTCAAATAATAATTACCACACCATACCACACTATTACCATCTCCTTCACCAATCAGCTCGAGCTTCACACTCTGACATAACCTTAGTTGTTCAATGGCTTCATAGACTAAAAGTACCAGCACGAAAATTGCAATCACATTGATGTGAGAAGAGGCTAACAGCTAAGAGCGTCATAGGCGCATACCACTTATTGAAGAAAATCAAAATGATATACAACAATAGAGACTCTGAAGATAAATGATTCTTCCATTATTAACATAATAAGAGAGTCGCTTAAAATTTAAGAAAAAGAATTACGCTACATTGCGTTTGGAATTTTCCAAACCATTCTGCTAGTCACAAGACCAAAAAAGCACTAAGAAACATATAAGATGACCCCACAGCCATATGTCTCCGTATAAACTTTATAATTCCACAAAAAAATTAAAAGTTGAGAAGCAATAGAGCTTATCAGAAAATAATTGGAAGCAAAGAATAAACTATGGATTTTCTGAAAAGACGTTCAAATAAGTTCTGTTGCTAGTCAATAAATATAAAGCAAAGCACTTACTAAGAGTTCATTCATATCACTAGAGGCTTTTATCCTCGCTCTCTCCTCCAGAGAGCGACCAAGAAGCACGAACCCAAGCAGCATGACCTGCATACTAAAGCCCATGTCAACATATAAGAGACAGACACGAGATCTTCATGATTTAGTCCATATGGTATAATTAATAGCCAACTCAAAGGTACAGGGCTTGAGAGTAGGAAACTTAATAGAAATAAAATCACTAGGTCATGTCTAATACTAACTAACATAGTGAACATAATACACATTAGATCAAATAAAAGCAATTAAATCATAGAGCCAAATGAGAAATATAAACCTTTGATATTTTAAACCATTTTGTTGCCTTATTAAAAGCTTTTGCGAACAGGAAAAAAAACATTTACATACATCACAACAAAAAAAGTACAAATTATGCATGCCAACTACCTATTAAAATTTAATTTTGTCTTCAGAATTTGAAAGTATTAAACAACGAAGAAAAAGGATATCATAGGAAAAAAGGCATTGGTTAGAACTATGTGATAAGTAATTATAAGTAAAAAGTGATCGGTGAAAGAGCAATTCCATATGGAGCCACTAAGGACGGAAAGAGATACTATAGCAATGGCAATCTTTTTTGTTTAATAATTATGGCCAGAGGGAAGGATTTAATAAAGAGGAGATGGAGCCAAGTCAGCCAAGTACAGGTGTACCTTCATCTTGCATGTTCTTTAATCCTTACAATGGGCTAGATATTTCTGTGTCCAAAATCCAAATAGGTAAAAATGAAACAGGGCGTCTATTTTATACATTCAGCATCAATATTAATTATCAAAGTTCAAGATACTCAGAAAAATAGTATGTCCAACAAACAGATGCATCAACCAAACAGACAGGTTATTACAAGAGTGACATAAACTGTTGCATTTTTTTCTTGGCCTCGAGTGTACACTGATGCACAGATGTACATGTTCTCTTTCTCTCTAAGGCTTATGAATTCATCAGATTTTAGTATTAAACAACATTCATGGGATTCTAATAATAACAATCATCTTAGAAGAATTGATTCCATATTAATATGAGTGTTAACAAACACCCATCAAGCCCAAGCACAAGTAAAATATTACAAACTTAGATGGATCCTTTTAGGGCAGAGCATTAAGAAATAAACAAAATAACTCAAGAATTTGAAATTCATTTGGCCAATATATAATGTGATGACTGATGATAAACACTTAAACAAAACAGTATTTAATGTATAGAAAAATAAGAAATCAAGCACAGTTTCAGATCTTATGATTATTGACATTCATAATAAGGTCATCTGAGTTGCGTCAAAAATACATTAGACTAGTTTCTGAACAAATATTTGATAAGCACATGGAATGTTGAAGTCTTAATCTCACCGGTTCATCAAAGAATGAAGTGTTCCACTCAAGTTCTGGGCTAATAAGTGAAACCTAAGCAAAGGACATCAGAAAATAATAAAATAAAAATGATTAGTACCAAAAACCAGCTGAAAGTTCCATTATTCTTGTTGAAAGAGAGGTCATACTGCACTCAAGATGAATGCGGCAACAGAACCAAATCCTACGAGAGAATTCATATTGGGAGAACCTTTGGAAAATGCTCTGAGACCATCATACAACAATTCTGAAACAAGAAAGACACGAAGTCAGTCTTTAATTCTTGTCAAGGTCATTCTATAATTGTTCATAACAGTGTCAAACAAGAATGGATCTGATCGACAAAGTCATAAAGGTTTTCAAATCTAGAGAACTGATACTACCCATATCCCATATACCCCAACATACCAGTACAAGTGACCAAATTCTATTTTGGGCAATTTCATTACAAGTGTCCCTTCCTATATTTAAATAGTTATTTGTAGTTTATATTTGTTTGGTTTCTTACAATTCCCCAACTTTAATTTATTCTCATCAACTTGCATTTTCTTAAAATTTGTAGTAAACGGGACACTTGTAATGGAATGGAGAGATTACAATTGAAGGGATGTCTCAAGATCTTGGCTGAAGTATGAGTGTACACCAAACACATCATCTCCATTAGCGCATCACCAATTCACCATGACCATTGTTGTATTCTAGCGAAAATCGAACTTCCAAACCATGGTTCAAAATACCAAAGCCTTAATCCCAACAATAGGGTTGACTACATGAACCAAACTAACTTAACATGGAAAATCGTCACTAAGTGAATTATAAATGTGCAACAACACAACAATACATTAATACTAAAGCCTTAATCCCAACAATGGGTTGACGCATGAACCAAACTAAATGAACATGGTAATCATGCTAATAGTGATTTAAGGTGGGGCATGCAATTAAAATTTCAAGGTCTTGAGAAAATAAGATTGAGGAATTTAAGTGCATTCTACACAAGGATATCATTACTTTCAAGTCAATGTAATATTGATACAATGATAGCACAAAATCAAGCAAACTCTCTGCTTGCCAATACATGCCCATATACCAGACCATAGTGTGAAAATATAGCCGAGACGTAAAGTTCTACAAATCTAGTGAAATGATACTAACCATATCGTAAGGGTGTAGAACGTTGTTTAGTCAGTTCAAAGGATATCTCATAATTTTGACTGATATCTCATGGTTCAAGGAATATTTGGTGGCACATCAACTGCATAACCCCCATTAATATATCAGACCATAGTGTGAAAGTACGGCTGAGACGTGAACGTATACAAATCTAGTGAAATGATACTAACCATATCGTAAGGGTGTAGAACTTTGTTTAGTCAGTTCAAAGAATATCTCATAATTTCGACTGATATCTCATGGTTCAAGGAATATTTGGTAGCACATCAACCGCATAACCCCCGTTAATATGTAATCGCATCATCATGACTCGTGACCATTATCAAAATCACAATTTGCGATCGAAACCACAATTTTGCACTACGAAGGAGACTTAGAAGGGGGCAAGGTTTGTTACAGAGAGTTACAAGTCTCCTGATTGCTTAAAACAGCTGAAAATGATGAGAACGAAAGAAAAGTTTTGCAATTATAAAAGTTGTGCATTGATAGCATTCAAGCTAGAAGTACAATGCCAACGAATGAAGATGGGGAAGATATAAAACAGATTTAAATTTAACCTTAATGTTGCCGCATTGTACACTTATAATTCTTAATTGTTCACCTTTAGCAAAGATCTCTCGCAAAGCATATTCAAAAGATGTGAAATAAATTTCACATAACCACTTGCAGCCATCACTAGCACAAAAACCAATCATCGACCTAAAGATAGCTCTTTCCTCATTAATAGCTAACCAGAAACATTTCTCTAGTTTTCTGACATCCAATTATTCATTTATAGCACTTCCATTAAGCAAGCATCAACATGCAAGAGCCTCAATAAGATCTTAGATTGAAAACTAGGTTGTTCAAAAAAAATCCAGCTTTCCAGAATCCCAACCTCTATAAAAACCATATGTGTTAGTTTAAAAAGATATCCACCATAAATATCATTAAAAGATGATTACAATCCCTATTCCCTTTCATGTGCTAGTTTGAATATTCTATGGAACCATACAGCTCAGATTTTGGTTTCATATACACACAGAGTCACAGATCGAGAAAACCTTTAAGTTTCTTGCACTGCAAAAATGTTTTAAAATCTACTTATATCTGTAGAAAGTAGCATTAAAATTAGTGGAGAACTCTTGTCTCCCAAATTAGTGGATAATTTCTCGGAATTAGGACAGCTAAGCACAAACCTCGTCCTGGTCCCAGCAAAGCTCCCAGAGCTAAAGCCCCTTTGAAATATGAATTGTGCAGCACATCCCAAATACCTCCTGATTTATCAATACCAAATACAAAAAAGCCAAAAATAGTCAGAAGAAAAGGATGTAATTGAATTTTTTTTTTTTTTAGTACAACTATAAATGGATGTCAAATTAGTAGGAAAATAACTCAGAAAATCTAAGTTAATAGAAGTTATTTACACATATGAATAGCGAGAATGTAAAACTTATCATCAATTAGAATTCAGCCGTCTAAAATTACCATGTGCGACATGAATTCCAAGGGAATGCAAAATATGAGAACCATGAGAGCCACAACAAAGAGCAACTAAAGTCCAAGCAAAAATCACTCTGTTTTTACTCTTCTCAGTCAATTCCTTCTTTTTTGCCATCGTTTCCTTCCACTTCTTCACTCTTTCTCCTACACCACTACCAGAGACTCTCTTCTTCGCTTCAAATCCACACTCGTTCAACCGCTTCGCCAATTCTTCCGCTATTAAAGCACCTTCCAGTACCTCGGATTTCAATCTAACTGCAGCAGTTTCCGTCATCATATTCACAACCGCTGACTCCACTCGATCATCAGACGAGATGATTTTCTTCACGCGAGTTGCACAACCGCCGCACATCATCCCGCCGACGTCAAGGAGAAATGAGGTTTCTATCGGAATGTGAGTTTCAAGCGACGAAACTGAATTTGAGGTAGGTAAGTTGATGTCTACAGCCTTTGCAGCGATTAAATTAGGGTTTCGACGCAGATGAAAGAAACGAGTATGAGGAAGAGGAAAGAAAATTGGAGAGTGAGATCGGCGAATGTAGCGGTGGTGAGAAATGGTAGTTGTGGAGGAAAAAGAAGGTGAAAGCTTGAGTAAGCTTGCCGCCATAGTTGATGGAGGAAAGCAAAAATGAATGTGTTTGACCAACAATGGCGATTTTAAGGTGGATAAGGGGGCGGAAATGGAGGATAGAGAAAAAGATGGAAGGCGGCTGCGGTGCTGCCTGCTGATTTCGTTTTATTTTTTATTTTTTAAAACTGTTTAGAGGTTGGAACAGAAGATGGGTTCTGGACAAATGACAGTTTGACACGTGGAAAACTGTTACTGAAGTTTGCCATTCTATTGTTCGGGAGGAAAAACAAGGTGGGTCCGAATTTCTCCCACTTGTGACATAACATGAGATAAGGAATTTTTAGTCAAACTATTGCCTCACAATCCACCCTCGATTTTAGGCTTTTTTTCCGTCTCATAATACTTGCTATTGAGTGTAATATATTGTGTGGGAAAAATCAAATAACACTACTAGTAACAAGCAAGTAGTATTATGGAACGGAAGAAGTATGACACGGTCTCAACAAAAAACGCTTTTATATATGAGTTAAACCACTCATCTCAGAACTTTTTTATTTTTTAAGCTTAATTTTCAAAGTATTTTAGAAAATAGGTGCCTCCTCAAAGTATTTTATAAAATAAGCTTCTTGCACTAAACCGCTACTTCAAGTAGCGTTTTTATCCCGTCGAGGCTAAATTTTTTTTTTTTAATGTTAACACTCAAACCGCTACTTCAAGTAGCGGTTTTAAGCCTTCCCTTTTTTGTATTACAGACCAAACCGCTACTTCAAGTAGCGGTTTTGGTCTCGTAAAATTAGCAAACTTCAAACGTTCGTCATTTCTTGCTCGATTATCGGAAATGGACATATAATATACCGTTGGAAAGCTCTTGAAGTCTACTTTTCAATGCCGCAAACCTTGCATTAATGTGATCTTTCTATCAAAAGTTATGGCCAAAAGAATGAGCATATATCAAATTTCACTTCCAAACTTTTGTCTTTTTAAGCACTTTTCCATCCCTTTTTCTTTGGCCCTTCTTCATTGTCAAACATTTTCGAACTAGCAACGATCTCTTCACATATTTTAGGGGTCTTAGGCTATTTGGATAATATTGTCTCATGAACTTTACATTGTGTTTTGTATGGATTTCGAGGCAAAATTGGAGTTTTTGTTAGATCCCGGGGTGATAAGAGGGTGAAGGCTTGGAGAAATGGCCTAAGATCCCTAAAATATGTGTAGAGATCGTTGCTAGTTCGACAATGTTTGACAATGAAGAAGGGCAAAAGAGAAAGGGATGGAAAAATGCTTAAAAAGACAAAAGTTTGGAAGTGAAATTTGATATATGCTCACTCTTTTGGCCATAACTTTTGATAGAGAGATCACATTAATGCAAGGTTTGCAGCATTGGAAAGTAGACTTCAAGAGCTTTTCAACGGTATATTATATGTCCATATTCGATAACCAAGCAAGAAATGACGAACGTTTTGAAGTTTGATGAGTCTAGCATTCAAAAATTTACGAGACCAAAACCGCTACTTGAAGTGGCGGTTTGTCTTTAATACAAAAAAAAGGGAAGGCCCAAAACCGCTACTTGAAGTAGCGGTTTGGGTATTTACATTAAAAAAAAAAATCTTAGCCTCAACGGGATAAAAACGCTACCTGAAGTAGCGGTTTAGTGCAAGAAGCTTATTTTCTAAAATACTTTAGGGAGACACCTATTTTCTAAAATACTTTGAAAATTAAGCTTAAAAAATAAAAAAGTTCCTCATCTCATGTGTTATGAAAATATAGGCTTGTTGTTAGAGTAGCTCATAGTAAATTTGCTACATTTTTATTTTTCTATTTATTCTGCAATACATTTTTTTGAATAATACTTGATTTATTAATAAAAAGTCATACGATATCTACATTAGATAAAAATTAACAAGTACATAGCAACATTAACCAAATATAATTCAAAATTAACAAAACTACGATCGTTGTGTATGAGATTTGACAATTCTGAATATTCTTTTCTACATCGTTGTTTGATACAGCCTTCTACGAGGGGGGTCTTTCGATCTGTTGTAGTCTTGAGATAGAATTGAATTTGATGTAGTTGATGATAATTGTAGTTTTGGTGTCTGCATTATTCTCTACCAAAAAATCAACTAAAGACTAAAATTCATAACTCCAAACTCTCATTAGGAGACTTCAAAACCCAATATATGGGTGAAAACAACCCAATGAATGAACAACTCTCCAACAGGGAGAGGACAAATATTTATTTTAATTATATTCAAAAAACTTAAAAGAGAGAAATTAGGAGCTTACCATCAACATTTAAAGATTGATGATAGCCCCAAACCAACTATAAATATTAGGTTTTGAGTGACAAGATATGGTAACACATTGATGTGGGTTAGTTCCCCAATAATGTCGTGTCACACTGAATGAGTATGACACTATAATAAAAGTGATCGCTACCAATTAACACGTGAAAAAGCATGGTTTGATTTTTCAATTGAGAACATGTAAAAGGTGAATTAATGATCTTTGCAACAAATTGTCGTGGGCTAAAGATCCAAGAGTAAGAGATTAAACTGTATTCTGTAATATTTTAATATCTTTATCTTAAAATAACTTCTTTTAGATTAGGTCAATATACTACTTACATAAGAAATATGCAATAAAAAATTGATTAGAAATGCAATGAGTTGAAAAAACGGTGGCGTGAAATTGAAAAGTTGACAAAATTGAGAAAATGAATCATTCGTCATAGAGTCAAGTTTGACTGACCTAATTTGTTATTGTTTTCTCGAACCAAACTATTTAGGGCGTGATTAGAATTATTTAGTTATAAGCTATTAATTTCTAAGTGTATGTGAAGTTGGATCCTAAATGAAGTCTAAGTTTGACATAGTTTGTTATCGCTTTTATGGACCAAATTAATTTTAGGGCGTCATCTGGATATGAACCACCAGTTGAGTCTATGTGGAGTTGGATTAGACATTGACGAATATACCCATAAATAATGAAGAAAAAATTGATTAGAAATGCAATGAGTTGAAAAAACGGTGGCGTGAAATTGAAAAGTTGACAAAATTGAGAAAATGAATCATTCATCATAGAGTCAAGTTTGACCGACCTAATTTGATATTGTTTTCTCGAACCAAACTACTTAGGGCGTGATTAGAATTATTTAGTTATAAGTTATTAATTTCTGAGTGTATGTGAAGTTGGATCCTACTATGAAGTCTAAGTTTGACATAGTTTGTTATCGCTTTTATGGACCAAATTAAATTTAGGGCGTGATTTGGATATGAACCACCGGTTTAGTCTATGTGGAGTTGGATTAGACATTGATGAATATACCCATAAATAATGAAGAAAAATATGACCTTTCATATAAAAGTATGAATCAGAGGGGCAGAAGTGTAATTAAAAGACGGGAGTCATGTTTGAAACTGACGAGCCAACCCAAAATGGATAAAGCAGATGGTCATTGATAAACACGAGTATCTCCCATCTACATACTACAATGGCGGCAACCCACACCACGGCGCAGGTTAACATCAACCCTAGATTCGCTCTTCCTCTAACTTCAATCTCATGGAAACATCACAAAACTGCGCCAAGGTGCGCATTGTCCCCTCAAAATGAGAGCCGGCGAATAATCTCCATTTCTCTCGTTCTACTCCATTCTTTATCTACACTTCCTCCTCGTATATCCCTCTTTTTTGCTCTAATATTTATTTTCTTTCATTAATTTAAGTTTTATACTCATATACGTAACAATTTTTGTTCTCTTTTGCAGACGCAATTGCCGGCAGTATGTTTGATCGTTATGTGAAAAGGTGAAACTTCATCGCTATTTATCTTTGTTTTAATCTTAATTGTTTTTAGTTGAATTTGTGGTTAGTATTCTGTATTTCCTCCGTTTTCCCATTTGTTCCCATTGTATCTATTCCAACAATTTAAAAAACCCAAGTCATTCCTTGTAAAAAACTAAAATTGACCTAGCAAATTCACTAGAGGAGTATTTAATCTACATTTTAACTCTATGGACAGTAAGAATTGTAATTGTTCAATGTTTCAATTGCCTCGTTTTCTGATTATTTTTTATGAATTATTCATTTATCTGATGTTCTTGAAAAATAAGATGAATAGTTATATGTAGGAGAGTAAATATACTCATTATTTGGGATACATTAAAACAATAACTTGATTTGTAAATCACCATTAGAAGACAAACATTATATTATTAAAATAAACAAAATCAAAAAAGCTAACTAAAATAACAAAACTCCCACCTTATCAAATCCTAATTCCTACCACATAAGGGTGATTTATTAACTTCACAAATAACCGTTATTTACAAAGTTTTCATCACATTAAAACATTAGAGCTGGTCATTTTGTTTTGAAGTGGTCCAATCACAAATGCCATTGGGTACACTGTAAATTGTAATGTTCCTTATAATGAGATCTTAGTAAATTACGATGATTTGTGAACTTAAGAAATCAGCTTATGTGTTAGTATTTGATAGGATTAAACTTTTGTGATTTTAATTTATCTTTTTAGTTTTAATAATTTTACTATTATTCTTTTTTTCTTTTTGTCTTTTTGTGGTGATTTACAAATCACAGTAATTGATTAGAAATTTCTACCTGGTAATATGTGTTTCTAGTATGAAAACCAAACTATTATGTTGGGACATTTTTCAAGATTTCCTTCCAACAACACCGCTACTTTTACCAAACAATATTAATTTACGCATTTTAATTGCACAACCAAGTAACTTATAACTAAAATTGTATTGCTACGGTCGTGGCCAACACTACTTAGACATGTAACATCTAGATATTTCCACAATTATCATGCGCAAAAGGTCATTTAGAAGTTGTCTTTAATCTTAATGTATCTTAATTCTTAAATGCTCTCTTACGCTGCGTATGATAATTTTTCATTATTACCTAGGCTCCTTTTGGGAATCTTGCCTTAAATTCGGTGTTGTAAATTAATGAAAATCGTCTACTTTTCTCCTTAGAATGTGACTTAAGCCCCATCATACAAAGTGAATTAAGTTTATTGCTTAATTTTGTGCCATTGCTGTTAGTTATCCTACCAAGCAAGAGTTTGTGATTCTTAATCTGACATTCTGACTATGGTGCTTTTATCAATTATGTTATGCATCTATTAACAAATATGCACACTGGGTTGATTAATATCATCGCATGATAGTATATGTGAACCAGGAAAAAGCTTGAACCTTTGGAGACCTATGTGCCTGCTGTCATACTGACTCAATTGCAGATTAAAGACATAGGTGCCTCTCTTTCTTTGCATCTTGTTTTCTTATATGTGAATTTGATATATGTATGTTATTTATACAAGTGCAAGGTTTAGTAAATCTGACCTCCAAAACCCTGCCTACATTAGAGCCACTTAGTGGCATTGGGGCTGTGGTTATTTGGTATGCTGTTAATATCTGTATATTAGATATTTTTCTTTTTGTTCTGTTATGTTCAATACTATTTAATTTGATGTAAGAAATTTTCCGCCAAATACCGTTTAAAATCTTGAGACATTCCTTGAACTGGTCTAAAATGCTGTTTTTGACACCTTGACAACGTGGGTAATATGGTATTGGCTCAGTAAATTTGATAACATTTACAATGTGGGTAATATGGTATCAGCTTCATAGCACGAGTTCGATTTGATTGGACCTAAGTTCAAGTTGGACTTGGACCCAACCTGGAATGAGACTCAGACCTGGGTCTAATTTCCTCAACTAATTTTCTAGCATTGTCTGAATGTAAAAATATTTTGGTCTAAACAGAATTCAACAAAATATGAAGTAATATTAGATTTTTTTAGTAGCTGATTTTGAAAATGACCACAATGAGTTAACTTAATGGTTTTAACTGAGTATAACTTCTCTATGTAGCCTACCCACATACCTGCGTCAAACGGTTGATTGATTGGGGGAGCTCATTTTGTTGCCTGTCTTGTGCTACTTCTCTAGTAGAATTTTAAATAGTTCTGATTTAATTGAAACATTACAGCGAATAGTGTAATGGTTCCTTTTTGGCATTTACTTTAAGAATCAAACAGACTACTCATGCCTAGTTTCTTGAAGGTACTGCTATTATGTGATAGGTAAGTCGACAAGTACATATCCTAAGTAAGCACTTAAGTCATGTATACATATGTAATTTTCTATGTACAAATTGCTTGTGGGCTTTCTCTTTTTGTGACTTTGGTAATACCTTCAGAACTTTGGAAAATGAGTACATTTGTCTTCCACTGTCGGAGGTTAAAGTGGATATATAATGGCATGAATCATGGAGCTTATACTTTTCTGAAGCATATCATATAATCATATGTTGAGAGTGAGATTGCCCAAGGCGGCCCCCTTTCACCTAGTGAAAATATGGTATCATTGCTCCATGGCCGTATTTTAAAGATTTTGAACTAACGTGACCGAAACATAAGCAAAGATGACCATGAAACCATCCACATGAACTGCTAAATGCATTATGCGACCGTAATTGAAATTGTATTTTTGCACTATGCTTTTTTTTTTCCATATTTATTGTTTTGTTGCTATGAGAAGGAATAACACATCTCTCTTTGCAATTAAAATTTTTGCAATGCTGGGTGTCTGATTTTCTCTTGGTCGGAAATGCTCAATGCAGAGGAAAGTCTGATGAATGCTATAGAGAGCCAAAAAGTTGATCAGCCTCAATTCGCTGTGTACCGGTCAATTTTACGGTCTGGCCCTGCTGCTTCATTTCGATCGAATATAAGAGCTGTAAGTTAGAATTGACTCTTAATTTTTTTGTTTTTTTTTTGCAAGCCCTAGAGTTAAACATCCGAAAGAATGCTTTTAAAGTCTTTTTGCTTACTGTTGTCCTCATGCTCCAATTTGTAAGGGAGTCTTTTTCGGCAATCGTATTTTACAAATCACAAAAAGCCATTTCACAAGATTGAAATTAACCATACCCTGGGCCAGAGGTAGCCTTAGGCCCTTAGCCCTTGGCTCTTTACATAACAAGAAAAAGTTATGGGAGATTGGACTTATAGACTTCTTTGATGCAGGTCGCAGAATATGCTTCTGATGGTGGAAAGGGCAAGACTGCATTCAATGATGTCGATCAGTGTCTCAGGTACTCGGCTATTGCCATTACAGCTTGGAACTTGTAGTCTATATTACTATATTAATTTCTGGCGGCAAAAAACTCATGCTGTCGTGAAACATATTTATCTAGAGAAGCGGGTACAAATCCTGATTGATTCAGAAACTGGCATTCTGACCTCCAAGAGCTTGATTGTCAATCTTCCTAATAGAACTGATGCTCAGATTTTCATATTTTGAATTGTATCATATGCCAGCATAATGGTTGGTATAGCATAAAAACTCATTTATCTTGCATATATGTTTTCTGTCACTTTCTCGTGACCTCGTCCCTTTTGAGTTTGCCTTCTCACCTTAATTTACAAAAAGATTTCACGCTTTGAAAATCCCAAATGTTGCAACCTCAACTACGCCGAAGGACTAACTTGTAGCTAAATAGAAAAGAAGAAGGTGCTGCCGATTTCATGCTCTAGCTTTTAATTTTCTAGTAAATTCAAATATTCAATTGGTACCCCTAGGCATGTTTGAAGTAAAAATAAGTTTATTGGGTTGAAATGAATAATATTAGTACACAATTTTAGTCTAAACATATGCTATTGGTGATGTTTTTTTGTAGAGCTCTGGATGAACTTGATTCTTTGCTTCTTCGCGCTTCAAGAAATAATCCTGATGCGACACCCAAGTTGATGAAAGAAAAAATAAGCACAGCAGTGAATGCATTGGATAGGTAATTATTATACCAAGTTTCTCTGTTTATTAAGTCAGTTTATTTGATGAACATATTGGAAGGTCCGGTCTGGTCTAGTGTCCATAACGGTTTGGTCTAGTCTAGAAAAATTCCTGATCGAAATTTCTAGTTTGGTTTGAAACTAGACCAAACCGGACCGTAGCTTATAATAACGTCCTTCCATACACCAAAATTTTCTAGTTAACTGAGAGTACACTCAGTACCCCTTGTGCATACTACTTTACTATCACTAAAGCATCAAGGTGGAGTACTAAACATTTTATGTTTTAGATTAAATATAGCTTATGAAATTTATATGCTAATTCTTATTTTGGCTGAAGTTTGGGCCTTTGGCCTGTGGAATCAAAAAATGAGTTTGTTGCAATGTAACGGTCGCTTTACAACGGTTTCTAGACCTGCCGAATAACAAAATCCCATTTTATAACCCGTGATTTAAAAACAGTGTAATAACCATTATAAGGCGTCATTCTAATATATTACCTTTTTTTTTTGAAAGTTCGGTTTTTAAAGGTCTAATATAAACTCTAATCTAAATTGGAGTACATTTTTTGTGAATGTATTCTCAAATCTCATTGCAATGTCCGCGAAACAAGTCATAGCATCATGAGATACCTCGTCCATGACGTTGAAACCATTACTGCAATCGCGACATCCACAAAATTTTTTCTATGCTTTGGCCTATGTTGTTGTATGATAAATCAACTCTTAAGCTGCCTTTTTCTGTTTTTCTGTGCAGCCTCCTTCAAACCGTACCATCTGACATTTTAGAAACAGCAAAAGCAATTGCAGATGCCTATCGGACTCCGGAAAGCAACGAGGCGCCTCAAGAGCTGGATCAAGAATTGAAGGAATTGCAATCAATTCTATGAAGAATTTCTACATTCAAGCAAGATCAACTGGAATGATTAATGATAAATTCCCCGTTTCCTTGCCGTTGATTTAAGACATACCAAGTGCTCGCCTGCTCGGATCTAACCCTATTGTATGATCGAATCATGCATGATAATATCATGATATGTACTGTTAGTTTATACTTGTAAAATACTATGTGTAGTGATGTGTTTGCAGAGAAAAACATCACATATTCATATGTATATGCATGTTTGTAAGAGACAAGTATTGTTTATGAAGTGATGTTCACTTGATTTTGCGGAAAAATAACAAAAACGAGTCGATTATTCAAGAACATATGTTTATTTGTGTTAGATTTCTTTTCAATTTTCTACCAAGAGCTATTTTTGTGATAGACCGACTCTCGGTGAAATGATTTCAAAAGAAGAAATTCGTATGTTAATAATTTATATGATTGAGATATTAATTCATATATAAGTCGAGGGTAAGATTGTTTCATACTATAATTTGTGGTTAACCAAAAACTAGTTAATCGTTTAAGGTGGAATGAAAGTGAAATTAAATGGTAAGCAATTAAGTGAAACTAAAGTATTAACTTATTTGCTTGCTGGTATTTAAGGGTGAGAAATGCAGTGATAGTTCAAGGTGATCATTTATCTCAAATGATAATGAAAAATTATAAAAAAAACACATGTTTCACCGGTGGTCTATTGGGCCGGGGTGTTACAAATGGTTTCAGAGCAACCCTGCGATCGTGGCTGATTGTGTGTTCAGTGCACCTAGCGGGGGAAAAGATCCTGAAATGACGGTCCAACAAGGATGTTGTATTCCTAAGTGGGGGTGAGTGTGATACCCCAGATTTAGCTTGAAAAGGGATTGATAGACTACTCATATCAACAATGTGCATCTTCTTTTCATGGAGTCCATTTGCTAACTCTACAGTTAAGCGTGCTTGGTGGGGAGCAATCTTAAGATGGATGACCTCCTGGGAAGTTTTCCCGGGTGCGCACGAGTGAGACCAAAGTGCGCCGGAAAGACTTGTCTTGGTCTGTGGGGCTAGTCTACAGTTTCCATGAGTAGTCACCGGTGGTCAGTTGGGTCGGGTTGTTACATGTATCTCAAGCACAACCCATTAAAGATTAATGCCTACTTGCCGTATCCTTGTAAAATTTATTAGTAATTACAAATAGTGACATCTTGTGAGAAAAAAAATCATTATCTCTACCAACCAGTAAAAACCAAAATAAATATATATTAAACCGATCAAATTTAAAGATAATCTCTCTACAGAGATGGTTTCTCGAAAGAATTTATGATAAAGTATATAGACATAAAACTTTAAAGACCGGCGGTTTAATTAGAAAATAAAACTGTTATGATCCCAAATAGCACTATACGGATTATCAACCATCTGATTTAAAGACGCACTCTCTCTCCTCCTTTTTCTGTCTCAATTTTCTAAACTTCATTTTCTCCAACGATCGATCTTTCGAACACCCTCTTCTATGTAATTCCAAAATCAATTCATCTGACAAATTTCCCGATCTCACATTTCTAGGGTTTTCTCCATGATCAAAATTGAGTGAATTAGGGTTATCTTGGAGGTTGAGTCTTGCGTTTAGGGTTTGTATGAGGCTTTGGTGTTGTCTTCCATGCTTCGTCGGCGACGATAAAGATTGTTATTTCATGGAAAGTGAGAAAAACGGTGAGAATGATCCTGATTATGAGAATTTGAACGATTTGGAGGAAATTAAAGAAGATGATGAAAAAGTTACAGAGAAATTGGAAACAGTGTGTTCTTTAGGTTTAACTGGTAGTGGGACGAGTATTGGGGGTTCGAAGAGAGATCTTGGGGGTTTTGTCGTTGAGAGAGAAAAAAGTGCTTTTGAGTCGTTGGAACTCTCAGTTGGTGGTAGTAGTAGTCAGCGTTTGGGTTGTGAGACTGAATTTGTTCCTCCTTTAGGAGGTAATGTGGTTGATTTAGGCCAGCCGTCATTGATTGGTGGGGAAGAGGATTCTGATTGTGATTTGCAGCATAAGCGTGCGAAAGTCGAGTCTAGTTTTGGGTAAGGATTTTTTTTATTAATTGAAAACTTTTTTTTGTCAGTTGTTAGTAAATCTGATTACTTGTTTGATCAAACATTTGACATTTTGAGTGAAAAATAAACTACATTCTTCTTTCTGGGTTCGTTTGTATGTAATCAATGTGTTGTGTCGTGTTTTTTGATCATACACGACTATAACTGTAATTGGTGCATGTGTTCCTTTAAATGTTGGAATTCCTTGCTTTTTTGAGAATTGCATCCAGTTGTGTGTTTTCAAATGTGTTGTTGATTATAATCAAGGCCCTTCCATGCATTGTTTCTTTCATTTAGTCGCATTTACCCCATTTGAATTGGGAAAGAAATTAGATAGCTCCTACTATTTTTCCCTTTTGAAAGACTATTAAAAAGATTAAACTATCTTTAAAACTCTGTTTGTTCTGTTTTGTGAATGACTAGGCTACATGTCACTTGATATATAGATTACTTAGTAAACTAGTTTTTTTTTTTTTTTTTGCTTTCTTTGTGTTCAAATTGTATTTTGCGTTTCCTTATACCAGTTCTCTCTTTCTTTATAATTTGCATGAGATTATTTATGCCTTATTTTTTGTTTATGAGAAGAGGATTCCATGTAGACAACCATTGGAATGATATATTGGTTCATGTACCTTAAGGTTCAGTTGTTCTTTTTTATGTGGAGTGAATGTGTGCATAGACGTTCAGTTCTGGTCTTGGCGCCCCTCTCCTCGATATATTGGTTCATGTTGTCGACTTTGATCATTTGGTCTACATATTTTTTTTTTCTTTGGTCCACTTAAAATAGATATTTGACATGGTGCGTAAATGTGATGTTGGAATAAGGCATCAAACAGTTAGGTGGAATTGGTAGAACATAAAAGAAGGAATGCAATTTTTGTTCTATGAGTCATTGAAGGGGCGAGGAGGATGTTGATTTGTTTTCACACAACTAGAGAATTGTATCACTTGTGTGCATGTGACTAAGGCATTGTAGGAGAATTAAAGAGTTGTATGTAGTTAAAAAGGGTACACTATGCTTGAATGAGGGAACGTCATAAAACAAATGTTATCAAGATTTAGGATAATGTTAAGATTAAGGAGAATATTTCGAAATGCAATAAAGGAAAACCAAAATAATAAGCAACATGTGAGGTAAAGTTAAAAGCGTACCAAGATTTTAATCTAGAAAGATCTTTATAAGATGCCATAAAGGAGGCAAGCTTTTACTAAAGATCTTAATCGGTCATGGCATGAAGTGTGTTAAGGATAAACAACATATAATTACCCTTTTATAAACTAATTAATATTAGATCCCTTCCAAGACTCGAGCAGACCAACATATTTTCGGCATCACCATTTTTCTCGTGGCCATTTTTGTTCTCCAGAAAAATAAATTCTGAAATCTCGCCTTATCTTTTATTTTTCCACTTTTTCCCTTGCAAACTTAAAACCTTAACAATTCAAGTTCTAGATCAGAATGTCTGCCCAAACTGCCGCCGCCAGCTCTACCTTCTCCGACCATCTTCTTCACGCTGGCACTCCCCCAGAAAATTCTGCTGACAAAGTCCCATCGTCCAGCCGCCACTGCTTTATCCCTGCTTCTCCTTTCTCTTCAATTCGTTCTTTTCCATGTTCAACTGATTTTTTGTACTCTTCAGGAACTTCAGACGCTGCCACCACCGCCATTTTTCAGGCGCTGTTGCATCGACCGACAATCATGGTGACCCTTTTCTTCGGCCCGCCATCTTTGTCGCACTCCTCATTACTTGTTTCTCCTTTTCCCCCAAACCCTAAAAGTCTAATCTCCAAACTTGCTTTTCGATACATAAAATTCTCAGTTCAGAAATTTTGATACTATTTTCTCAGTCTGACCTTAAACAATGAAATTTGATCGACAAGCCCCCAGAACACTTCGGTGTGGCTACGCTCCTCCCCAGTCAGTCGCCCATCAATTTCTTTTCCTGTCAGTGTTTTCTCCCTCCTCTTCCTATGACTGTTGACGCCTCCCTTGCCGCCGTCAACTCCAACAATCCCTATTTTTTATCATCCTCTTTTTCTCCTCTTCTTTTTCTCAGTTTTATGGTTATTATCCTCCTCTACCTCCTAGGCCACCGAGAACATGTATCAATACCCGATCCGGTGACTTGTGGGTTATGAGCCCACCATGTTTCACGCCGTCTCTCCCTAACTGTCTTTTCATTTTTCCATCGCCACCCATGAACTCCTCCCTTTTCACGCACTAATTTCTCTTTCTTCTCCTTCCACTGATTTCTGACAAAGTTACCATTTTCGTTCTCTTCTTTGACAGCTCGTACAGACTCTTCATATGTTTCCTCTTTTATTCTGGTTTCTCTGGTTTTTTTGTATTTTATTTTCTCTCCCAGATCTATTAAAAAATCCTCACAATTTTCCAGAGTTTCAACTTCCTCTTTACTCACTTTATTTTCTGCTTAGATTATTTCACGGTAATCAATTACCATTAGTTCATCCTTCATCCCTTCATGGAGGTAGAGCATTGAAAATGCCTTGTGGCTACAATCATGTCCTGTAAGTATAATATCTTCTAGTTATTCAACACAAAACTCACAGATCCCTTTACCCCATTTTTCATATATCCGTGGTGCAAAAACACGACCGAGTTAACTTGGAACAACCGAGTTGACACAGATTTCAGCTTGCCGTTTCGAAAACTCGCGATTTGACACGTATGAAAAAACGGAGAGTCAACATGCTTTTCGGTCGTGTCATACCGGAGAAAAGCGTTTCTTGTGGACGATTTTTGAGTTAGTTGCCCGAGTTGTGAGTTTCTATGCCGAGTTAACGAGTTTCTATTCAGATTAAAAGAAAAATAAGTGCTTTTTTTCATATGATTCACCAAATTCATCACTAATTCTCCCATTAAACGTACTAGAATCACTAGAAATTTGTGTCAATTCATTTAACATAGAGCTTGGTTCGAGTTATCGTTGCTGCAGAACGAAATCTTTCTAACCCAGATTTTGATCGAATTTAATTTCTAACCAGAAAAAACGAAGGTGGAGCTTGTGAAATTAAAATTATCCATATTATTTTGAGTTTTTGAAAGATAGTGAGAAAAGATGAAGATAAAAGCAAATTGTACAGTGCTATAGGCTTTTCACTTTTTTGGACAATTCTAACACATGTTAACAGTAAAGTAATTATTTTGTAATTCTAATTTTTTGGTATATAAATATTTATTTATATTATTTTGTTTTTAAATAATTGCATTTTCTGAAAAATAATTTTCTACTCGTTTAAAAAAAACCGCGATCCGTTCCTCGATAATCGAATTTTATCCGTTATCGTGATTCGCGATCGCGACCGTTATCGCTACCGTGACCGCGATTTTGCACCATGCATATATCACATTCATAGATGTCGGTTTGAATGAGTGAATGACATTAATTTGGATGTCCCTTTTGCATATCTCTAATAGTGAAATTTCAGTCCCAAAACCAACAAAGAAGGTATCAAGATCCGTCCTCGCAGAATTTTCTCGACTTATGCCATCTCCGACGGTTTTTTGGTCACCGGAATCGTATCGCTCTGATACCATGTTTGCTATGACTGATTATTTGGACTAAAATAGTAAAACAGAAATTAAAATGATAAAATGACAAAACAAAAATAATACTATCAAATGGATGATTAAAGAACGATTACAAAGTAATGAAAGATAGATCAAGCAATTCGAGAAGCTTGAGATTTCCTAAAATGAGTAAAACCCGTCCATCAAGTGTTTAGTTGTGATATCCTATATCTTGCTTGAAAAAG
Source organism: Amaranthus palmeri (assembly GCA_019776075.1). NCBI lineage: Eukaryota > Viridiplantae > Streptophyta > Magnoliopsida > Caryophyllales > Amaranthaceae > Amaranthus > Amaranthus palmeri. Next base: position 1,012,380 of record JAAKBH010000278.1, read on the forward strand.
AATTGATAGATTACTCATATCAATAAGGTGCATTTTTTTTTTCTAGGGAGCCTATTTGCTAAGAACTCTATAGTTAAGCATGCTTGGTGGGGAACGATTTTAGGATGAGTGACCTCTTGGAAAGTTTTCTTAGGTGCGCACGAGTGATGACAAAATGCGCTAGAAAGACTTGTGTTGGTCTGAGGGGTAGTCTACAATCTCCATGAGTATCACCGGCTGTCTCAGGGGCCGAGGTGTTACAAATGATATCATAGCAAACCTGCGATTGTGGCTGATTGTAGCCGACCTTAGCATTGTTGTATGGTAATCCCTCTAGGGTTTTAACTATGGGCTTTAAGAGAAGATGGTTTTACTGTATTGACTAATGAAATAATAAGGTGAAAATAATAGGGCTATACTATTGTGACATTGTGTCAATATAAACATTAATCAACCTGATATAAGCTTAATGACAAAACAAAAAATTGCGAGTCAAAGCCCAACTCCCTCCCTCTACCTCATTAACTTTTGTCCAACTTTGATTTTCAAGGTCAACTCACTATACCTACCTACTTCTGCACTTGTATATTCTTTTTCTAAACATATTAATGTCCTATAAGTTGCACTTGGAAATAAGATTGACTTTTTAAGGTGTTTTCCTTATCTATAACTCTGATGTCTTGTTTGTCCAGATGCCATTATTCAACAGAAGGTCCTTCTTGTACCGATAATAACAATTTTGATGCACCTCGAAGCTATCCTATTGCTCCAAATTGTTTTGTATGTTCAAAGAATAAAATTCAAGACGTAATGGCTCCTGTAGATGATTTTGTAAATTTTGATAAAGATGGAGAATTTATTGAGGGACATGCTGATTCTTCAGACATAGATGACTTGGGCGTCCCATTAGATCTCTCAGATGATTTGTTGCATATGGTAAAGTTATTGCTTTTAGTTGGCCATGATTTTCCTATAATATTCTTATACCTATAGTAATTACGATCCTTGTGAGAGGCACCCAGAATGATGTAATGTTTTGATGGTCATCCTGCTTAACTATGGATTCAAATGTGATGTGCTTTCAGGTTTTCTCCTTCTTAGGCCATGCACACCTTTGCACAGCTGCTATGGTGTGCAAGCAGTGGCGAGTTGCCAGTACCCATGAAAATTTTTGGCGATCTTTGGATTTTGAAAATCGAAACATCACCGTGGCACAATGTGAGTAGTTTTTTTAATAATTATTCCCTATGTATTTAAGTTCGCCTTTTGTTAGATTTTTTTTACAAGGGGTAGTTTCAGATGAATGGTTATCTTAAACTGGCTTATGTAAAATATGTGTTCTCAGTTTGGCGTGCTTGTTCTCATTTTAAGCTTTTATAAACTTTGTAAATTTTCTATAGCAATCTTAAACTCGCTTATGTAAATGTGTCGTTTTCAGTTTGCGTTCTTGTTTCATTCTAAGCCTTTATAAAGTAAATTTTCTATAGTGCATAGCTTTAATTATTGTTTAGGTACTCATGATAAACTTCTGGGTTTTGGAGTGATGTCCCTATTTTCAAGATGAGATGCCCTTTTCTTTTTCTTTCTTTGAACAAATCGGTGCTGAATCCTTACTCTTGAAACTTAGTACTTGTGGTGCGGCGGATGGGATGACTAAAAACATTAGGACAAGTGGCCATAACTAAAAACCTTGAATCTTAGCTTGAATCTTGGTGCAATAACTGCCAGTTTTGAAGGTGTAAGGTTGGAACGTGGAAATATATTTTTTGTGTTTGCAGGATAAGTGTGCGAATTTTGTTTGTGATATTATTTGAGGTATATTAAATCCGATGAGTAGTTTCTTTTTTTGTTCGTTTTAGTGGGTGCTACATAGCTAGTGGCTTAAGGCAGATGCTGAAGTAATTTCAGTAGTGGTTTTTAACTCCGTCTTTGTGTGTTTAGTCTCTTGCTCTTGCATGCTTTTAATGCAGATTGGTAAAGTTTCAGTACACAGCAGTGACTTTCAAAACTCTTGTATTTCTCTATATATTGTCTTGTTCTTGTATACTTTTTATGGGTGGTTTTTTTTGATCCTGTACACAAGCATATTGTAATTAGTTTATCGCTGCAGTGGAAGATATTTGTCATCGATATCCAAGGGCTACAGAAGTGAATCTTTGCGGCAATCGTGACATGCACATGCTTGTCATGAGAGCAGTTGCTTTGTTGAGGTATATAACCACTACTTTTTGTTCGTGTTTTTATTTTTTTTATTCCAAAGTTAATAAAATTAATTTTTTTATTTACAGAAACCTTGTTGCTTTGACCTTGGGTAGAGGACAACTCGGTGAAGCATTTTTCAATAATCTGTCTGATTGTCCATTGTTGACACAGTTGGTGGTTTGTGATGCTGCCCTTGGAAATGGTGTACAAGAGATATCTATTAACCATGACAGGTTGCAGCATCTTCAAGTTACTAAATGCCGTGTACTTCGTGTGTCTGTAAGGTGGGGTCACTGAAATTCCATTTATCTATCTTATCCATTAAAAATTCTAATTATTGTAAGCTGATATTTGATATTGTACAGGTGTCCAAAACTTGTGACTTTATCTTTTAAGCGTACCAACATGGCACATGTGGTTCTTAATTGTCCACTTTTGCTTAATCTTGATATTGGCTCTTGTCACAAGCTTCCTGATGCAGCAATACGTTCTGCTGTCGTGTCGTGTCCCCTTTTAGAGAATCTGGACATGTCATGCTGCTCATGTGTCAGTGACGAAACACTTCGTGAAATATCTCAAGCTTGTCCAAACTTACGTGAACTCAATGCATCATACTGTCCTAACATTTCCCTTGAGGTTTGGTTCCTGAAATTTGCTGTACAATATAGCTGTTCCTTTATTTGATGATATATTGAATGCCATTTTTTTGTTTTGGTTTCTTAGGCTGTGAAGATGCAGTTATTAACCGTTCTGAAGCTTGAGAGTTGTGAGGGCATAACTTCTGCCTCAATGGCTGCAATAGCTTTGAGTAACTTGTTGGAGGTTAGATACTTTGAACGTCTTTGTGACTTCTTTTATTATTTGTTCAGCTGCTGTTGTGCAGATTTGTTTGAAGCATTGTAAGGCTTATTTATATAAAATTTTGATGTTGCAGGTGTTGGAACTTGACTTTTGCAACTTATTGACATCTGTTTCCTTAGAGCTTCCTCACCTGCGTAATCTAAGTCTGGTGCATTGTCGCAAGTATGCCCTTGTCAGTGAGCATTATTTTATTGAAATTCCTTAGCCAATAAACTGACCAACTTTTGCTTGTTTGTGCAGATTTGTAGAATTAAATCTACGTTGCTTTATGCTGTCATCTCTGAATGTATCTAATTGTCCTTTGCTTCATCGTATTAGCATTACTTCACATGCACTTAATGTATGTATTTCTTGGATAGTATTCATGTGTATTTGTTTCATTTATTGGGATGCCCAACTAATAATTTTTTTATAATGTGCAGAAACTATCCTTGCATAAACAAGAAAGCTTGATATCCCTGTCGTTGCAATGCGAATATCTTGAAGAAGTGGATCTCTCAGATTGCGAGTCTTTGACAAATTCAGTATGTGATGTCTTCAGTGATGGAGGTGGATGCCCTATGCTGAAATCACTAAAACTTGATAACTGTGAGGTCTGTGTTTGAGTTCTTCTATGCCATGAGTTTCTTTTGACTTGTGTTACAATTGCATTGCAGAGATGAACTTTTACAAGTTATGACCATTCAGATTTTACTATGTTAATTCTGTTGTACTTTCTTGATGTGCTGCTGATGTATCTGGTGATATGCTAAATTCTTGTTGCTTACATCATGATATATCGACCAAATGAAGTCCCATTTGACAAGTTTAGGAATTTTTTTTGAATTTCTGTCCTTATAATATATTTAGAGAGTGAAAATATGAAGGATAGAGTTCTATATTGGTTATTTGCCAATATTGCCATAATGAGTCTGTCATTTTTTTTTAATTTGATGTCTTTTTAATCTTCTTGGATTTTCTTTGCTGTGCTAAAAAACTTTAATAGCCTAATATTGGCAGCAAAATTTTGTGTACGCTGAAGTGTGCAGGTTTCTCTGGCAGGAAAAGTTCTACAGTAACTTTTTTTTTCCTACGGTTTTGGAATATCAACTGTTTATGCAAATGAAATTATCTGTGAGCTAGAGGCGGAACTTAAATTAAGTATTAAAGAACCATTTTGAGCTTTTTGACCACCTGATATTTTCTGGTGGAAAATGTAATAATTAAAGGCTTCCCTGGAATCTATATTTTCTGTATAACCTCATTCAGTGACCTAACATATATGATTATGTTTGTACATGTCTGTATTGAACTTTTGGAATAATTAATAACAAAAATATGTCGGTTCTCAATCTTTACAAGTATTTGACTTATTGTTAATTAGCTGGGCAGTTTACTTCTCATCCTTTCTCTGTAATCTGTATGAGGATTAAGGCTTTGACATTGTTTTTGTATGATCTTATCCATTGTTTTTGTATGATCTTATCTCACACCAAGTGTCATTCCTTGCTTGTATTTTTCAGAGTCTGACTGCAGTTAGATTACACAGTACTTCTCTTGTCAGCCTCTCTCTGGCTGGTTGCCGTGGTATCACTGCCCTCACTCTTGAATGCCCTTTCCTTGATCAAGTTCGCTTAGATGGTTGTGATCACCTTGAAAGAGTGTCATTTCTCCCGGTGAGTTAGTCTATCATACATAGTTTTCTGTCCGGTTTATTAACTTGGCAATGTCATATATTTATCTGTGCATGGGCTAAAATTGTGAGACTTAAAAACTTGTTAATGTTTGATTGTAGAAGTTTTTTTTATCAGACATGCAATATGATGATTGTGCATGCAAGATTGGTTATGATTATCTGTTTGCATTTGTGTTGAACAATTGCCCTACGGTAGCCTCTTTGTTTTCAAAAGAATTGTTTTGTACTCTTATTTTTTGGTGTGGTTTGACTTTTATCATCGTATCTTTTCTCATAATATTTGTGTCAGTTACTAGTACAACCTTGTCTATTCATGCCTCATGGGGCAAAACTGTATGCCTTTCTGCTGCTTGCTAGTTTTTGCAATGCTAAATACCTGGTTTTCGGGAGGATTGAGTTATTCGACAATAAGTTCAGATTTTTGTGGCATTACGAGACGATGAACACGGTTAAATAACGAATATTCATGCAGGTTGGTATGCGATCGTTAAACCTTGGCATCTGTCCAAAGCTGAGTGCTCTCCATATTGATGCACCTCACATGACTGGTCTCGAGTTGAAAGGTTGTGGTGCATTATCTGAAGCCTCCATCAATTGTCCACTTTTAACATCCCTGGATGCCTCATTTTGCAGGTGATATGAAAAACATGTTTTTGTATTTGTAAATTTAGGAAATTGTTTTCTGAACTAAATATAATTTGTTCATGCAGTCAGCTCACAGATGAGTGCTTGTCCGCAACAACTGTTTCATGTCCCCTCATTGATAAGTTGATCTTGATGTCCTGCCCCTCTGTTGGTTCAGATGGGCTTTCTTCTTTACGTTGGCTTAGCAATCTCACGTATCTTGATTTGTCGTACACCTTCTTGATGGATTTACAACCAGTTTTCAGTTCCTGCTTGCGCCTCACGGTAATCCTCTTATTGCATTTTTTACGAGAAACTTGATAGATACCTATGGCAATAAAAGATTTTTCAATTTGAATCTTATTATAATTTACTTTATCTAAATAATTTTTAACAATATAAATTAATTTGGATCTTAACGTAAATTATTTAGTGGCGAAAACTCATCAAATTATGACGTTTAAACACATGATTGTAAAAAAGTAAACGAAAATCAATCATCTTAATGATAAGTAAAATTAAGGAAGTCTTCATCTTTTAAATACTTTTTTATGCAGGATCTTAAAAAGATTCTCTTTTGGCTGTATTATATATAAAGGAATAATATATATTTTGATAAATTTATGAGTTGAAAATGTTGGAAAATATATGGATTATATGATGTATCAAGAATGTCACTCAAGCTAAAATAATTATTCAAAAAATAGTTATCATGATGAAAGATGTCAAATGTAAAATAATAATTTTTTGACATATAAATGATTTACTCTTGGGGTGTAAGCTTTGCTTCCATTACACCTCAATCGTGTGATCCTTTAATGGACCTTCAGTTCTGCGAGGACTCTGCATCAAGTTGGTCCTATTTAATTCTAAAAATTATCTATAAAAGGTTCAAACATCCTATTTGATTCATAAAAAATATTTAAAGAAGGTTCAAACGAAAAGTATATGTATTCCTATAACATAAACTGTATAAACTATGTAAGAGAAATTGAACTTATTCGCAATATTAGCGATTGATTAGTTCGTAAAAAAGTATACAGATTTTCTACTTGTGTATTCTATGGTATCATATTGACTTGGCAGCTCCTTCTCCCCTTGTGTAGGTCTTGAAGCTGCAAGCATGCAAATATCTGAATGATTCTTCACTCGAGGCTCTCTATAAGGAAGGTGCTTTGCCTTCCCTACGTGAGTTGGACTTATCATATGGGACACTCTGCCAATCTTCCATTGAGGAGCTATTAGTCTATTGCACGCATCTGACCCACGTGAGTCTGAATGGCTGCATACATATGCATGATCTTGACTGGGGATTCACGGAGTTTATAAGCTATCAAGCTTCTAGCCTTCCTTCTAGTCAACATGTGAATGAGTCTATTGTGCAGCCTCATCGCTCACTCGAGAACCTTAATTGTGTTGGTTGCCCAAATATCAAGAGAGTCCACATACCATTAATTGCTCGGTGTATGCATCTTTCGTCATTGAACCTCTCTCTATCCCAGAATTTAAAGGAGGTGGATGTTGCTTGTTCTGATTTGTGCTTCCTGAACTTGAGGTGGGCACTTCAATTTATTGATTATTATTGTTTTTCTGTTGGGGTATTTCATTTTCTAAAATTGTTTTCCTTTCCTTTTTCAGTAATTGTTACTCATTGGAAATTCTAAAGCTAGATTGTCCAAAATTGACCAGCTTATTTCTCCAGGTAAATATTTTTGTTGAAAAGCAACGGTTTATGCAGTCTTTCTAGTCATAACTATGAATGAGTAGCAAATAAATGAAATACATCTTGATTTGTCTGGCTGGACAATGGTTTTTGTCTGATTTAAGTTTGCTTATCTTTTCTTTGAATGTTTCGATATTGTCTGATGGGCTGTGGTGGATGTTGTGATAGTCCTGCAATATTGACGAGGAGGCAGTGGAATCTGCGATAGCGGAATGTAGGATTCTGGAAACTCTTGATGTGCGCTTTTGCCCCAAGGTGAGCGCCAAATCTTTTTAGTTTTGATGCTACCCTTGATTATTTGTTTCATATTTTTTTTTTCTTTTTGATCATCTTGTTTTGAACCCGTCTTTCTTGTATCACCACAGTTCTCTTCAGTGGCCGCCAACAAATTCCGGGCTATATATCCTAGCTTGAAACGTGTCTTCTTTGGTAGTAGGTAACTACAGCGATAATATTGATATTGCGAGGTGCCCTATAGCAGGTCCTATTACATAGTGTGGAACAAGTGAAATGGCCTTGTCCCCTGTGTTATCGTTTGGCTTGGGTAGCTTATATAAGCTATTTTTTCCGCCTTATCCTTGTTGTAACAATAATGTCATTTTTTCTATAGTTCATTTTTCGTAAAATCAATCTAATGGGGCTGGTTCGAGGGGATCTCCCCTCTTGTTGTTGTCGGCTGATCCGGTTGAGGCCAATTGCTTATTTGTTATGAGTTTGTTCTGCCTATTTCTACGAGGCATACCTGTCATAAATACTGTGATATTTGTAATGGACAATATTGGAAATATATGAATTCTGTCTTTTCATTTTGGGCGTTTGCTACCCTATCCTCCCAGACATCAAATCAAAATTTAGTATGCGGTAAATGATTTTTGAGTTGATATTTTAACTTTTGACTTTTGGTTTGCTAAAGAGCGAAAAAAAAAATATTTTTGTAACTGACTGTTAAGTCATCTGAAAAGGTTACTTAAAACCCAAAATCCAAAAGGTTGCTAAATATTCTCCTCACAAATTTGATGTTGTATTGAGACTTATGGCGCAACATTGTTTGGGAAATTTGAGAAGTATTTATTCATGTTGAAAATTTGATATTTTTTCTATTGATTAAAAGTAAATCATGTCATGACATAATCATTGATCCTTCTCATAATAGTTATACCTAGGCAATACTCCCTCTGTTTCTTTTTGTTTTTTCACCTTACTAAAACGGGTAGTTTCATAAGTTTTTCCATTTTAGAATACTTTTCATTTTTGAAAAGTTTTCTTCTCAGTATTACCCCTTAAAACCCTACTTTTCTTATTTCACACTACTATTTAATTATTCCCTCTTATACTTTCAATACAAGCATTAACATTACACTATTATTTAATAATTTTTTATCTCATACTTTCATTACAATCATTATTTCCCACTACTATATAACTAATATAATACCTACTTTTACCAAAGATTTCATTTTTCTTAATCTTGGTGAAAAACCCAAATAGAAACATTAAAAAGAAACGAGGAGAGTAGCATTTTTTGGCACCAACATGTTCATTATCTCTCTCTTTTTTACTATCATTTTTCATTTTGAGTTCTCTTTCATTTTGCCCTATTTTTATGTTTAGAGATAAATCCATCATTTTCTTTTATTATCTCATCAATACATTATTTCAATTTTTTAATAGTCTCTCTTGTATGAAACCGTCACCTTGTGAAACGAATTCGTACAAAAGGCCCATTAGTAAAAAATATAAGAAAACAATGAAATCTGAATTCATACACTTGTACAAAAAGTAGCTTTTTTAAATAGTTTGGGTTATCCCAATTGAAGTTATCTCACTTAGTGTTCTATCAAGAAATAGCGTTCTTTTAAAATTATTCACACATTTCAATCTCTCTATTTATATCAAATATATTTTTTTCTTTAAAATTACTCATTTTCTCTTTGATTCTAATCAAAGGATGGATTACTACAAAATACTCTTGAAACTTACATTTTTGAGTTACCTCTTTGTTTCATTCAATCATAAAGTGCAAATTTTAAGAAGGGAGATATGTGTTGCTTTCACTTTTTTAGCATAAAAAGCTCTCATATAAGGGGGACGTCATAAAGTATATATAGCATATTTAATTCTGGTCTATGTCATTCCAATAAACTATTAAGATTATTGATACTAAATGTCGGTAATGAAAATAATTTGTAATGTAACCTTTCACATAGTGTACCATTAACCATAACATTCCCATGGAAATCAAAATTTGATTATAAGAAAGTTTTTTGCTTTCAAACTTTTGTTATCATCTAATACCACATTTTAAAATAATTAATACATTAAAATATATTTTGTTTTCAAATAAAATATTAATATATATGACCAACATAAAATATGATTATAATATGTTGAGAGATTCTAATACCAAAATTACACAAAATTCTTATTACGATCATCATTATCATCATCATCATACTCAGTGTATCCCACTCATAGACTATATCTATGGTCAGAGTCTGGAAAAGAAAGATAGACGACGTCTCATACCCGTAAGAAGAGGGCGGTCAAAAAAATTTTTATTACAATGTCTACCAATAACCAAAGTGAGCACAAGGAAGAGTCACATGGTAGAAAAAACCTACAAGTAAAAGTAATGTAGCAAATCTAAAAAGTAAACCTAAAACAACAACTAACGTCCATGCATGACACTCTTCCCGTGGAACGTAAATGAGACTTTACTTTTTAATCTTACCTTTTCTAATTTGATTTGCAATTGGAACACTCACTCATACAAATCATCTTATATTTAACCTATTCATAATTTTACCTTTTTAATCTCTACTTTTTATACATTTTTTTAATTATAAAATTGAACAGCAAACTCGAGAAAGAAATCAATTATAGAATCAAAAATTAAATTTTCACTCCAAATTATAAAAGATAAATGAAAAAGAAGTTGATTATGAATATCGAGTAAGATTACCTATTATTTCGATAAAATTAAATTTTTGCGGTATAGATTTAGTAACATTAAAAAATCAATAATTTATATTTTTAGTGTCATAAATATCGGTTTTTGTTTTAAACTACACTACAAAATGATTTAGTAACACTTTATTTGACGTTTTGTAAACATATATAATTATTATTATAGTATATAGTAGCATTTATGAGAAATGTCACTAGGTCTTATGTCGCGAAAAGCTTTTATATGATTTTTTATTATGCTATTATGGTTTAATAAATGTCACTAAATCCACTATATATACGTACCATTATAAATTTAAAGTAGTGATATTTTGATTAAAATTTTACTAAATATATCCCACTAAATGTATATTAATTTTAGTGTATGCACTTCTTTCGAATTTCTTAATTTGCTATATATATTTTAATCTATTACGTTTCATCAATCTTACGATCGACACATTTTCATTTATGAAAATATATTCATCACCTTTTAAATTTCTATCTACATATTTATTCTGTATTTGATGCCATCCACATAATTAAAATCATTTTCGTCCTATAATTTCAATCACACAAGCAAAAGTTGAAATGGCATTCTACATGTGATGTAAATATAATTATATAACAATTAATTTCAAACATAAATAACATTTGATAGCCCTTATATATTTGTATAGACACGTCTCATAGTAAAACTGTCACATAAAATAATTTATGAAATCAATTTAACTTGGCCACTAATTATCGACCGTTGTGCTCTGTATAAATGAAACGTATAAATTGCTATATGAGACAGTCTTTATGAGATGTGTCTCATACTCTCATGATATGTGAGTTAAATAACTCGACTAATCTTTCAAAAAAAAAAATAACTCGACTAATGCACAGAATGAGTATATCAAAAAAAAGCCCATTTGAACCCTGCGTTGTGCGAGATATTAAGAGTGTTTTTTACCTTTATTTTTTATGAGCCTTCAAAAATGTCTTGTTGAGCAACAGTTTCTCATAAGAGCTGAATGAAATAATACTAATTACTAAACCCAAGTTGAATATTCGAGGGGATTAAGTTAGCTGTACTTGCTTGGTTTAACGAGAAAAGGAAAGCCTAGATTTTTTAAGTCGAAAAGTTCAAAATAGAAGAGCCAAAAACTGTTAAAAGAAGTTTAAGAAGGTATTATTTTATTAATTTTAAATTGAGAATCTGATTCTATATCCTTAAAATGCTCAAAGATCATATTGGGTTTGCTAAAAGTAGGATAATTATCAAATTATTACAAAGTTTTGGTCAACATTTGGATAGGAATTAGGATGCTCTACTTCTTCAGACAAATGATACTTTAAAGGTAGATTCACTATTTCTAAACAGGTGCTCTCTTGAAAGACCGTCTTTTGTAAAGACGACTCTCAAAAGTTCAGTTCAAATCTATATTTAGAGTTGTAACAATATATATTTAGAATTGGAATGGACTTTTGAGAGTCGTCTTTACAAAAAACGGTCTCAACTCTCTCAAGTAAGAATTTGTGATTTCTATTTGGGACATCAATACAACTTTTAATTCAGAGTAGAATTGAATTTCCATGTGGTTTATATATTTGTTGTGTATGTATGTTTTTCCGTGATGAGGACCGTTTCTGAGGATAGTTTTGAGGTGCAACTGTTTATGGCTCAACTTATAAAGGGGTTCAAATTGAGATAATCCTTATTATTAAAAATTGTATTTGAATCAATAACTTCAAACATGGACGAACTTACAATATTGAGTTTCTTAATTAAGTGCATGATCACAGAACTATATAGAAAAAAAAATCGAAAGATACTTATATAAGGGCCCTTTATCTATTTTCCGCCTAGGGCCCAAAAATTGCTAGGAACGGCATTGTCCATGATAATGAAAGTTTGATCATAAAAAAAATTTTGTTTATTATTTTTCTTACTACCTAATACCAAATTTTTAAATGATAATGTATTAAAATGAATTTTACGAAAAAAATGAAATTAATCCACACAAAAACCATAATGCAACTTGTGTTGTCCCCATCACAAAACTTGAAAGAAAGAAAATAAAAAGCTTTTTATGATAAAAAAAATAACAAAAAGTAAGCGTTTAAAAATATTTTCGAAAATAAATGCTGTCTTTCAAATGAACCTGAGGAAAGGCATAGTTCGCTATTAGTAACAGCAAACAATCGTTAAACTGAGTCAAAGTCAGCTCAACAATCACACAATGTTACTAACTGGAGGCGATTGTTGAACCGACTTTAACTCAAATCAGTAATTGTTCGTTGTTAGCCGACGATTACTAAATTGAGTCAAAATCAACACAACTATTGCCCCCCGTTACTAACAATTACTAACCGTCCGCTGTCTTACCCCAAATTCTGTTGGAAAATATTTTGTTTGGGCTTTTATTTTGGAGTTTTATTTATTATGTATGAATTTGTGTTTTTTTGTTCTACAAAAGTTTGACTAAGAAAATGAGTGATCTTTTGGTTTCTTCTTCTTCCTGTCATATTTATACTTTGTTTGATTCGTTTGTAAGATTCTCCCATGAACATCAATGTATGACTAGTGACTAGAGGTGTTCGGGTCATCGGGTTGATTTCGGGTCATGTGTTTTGAGTTAGTTCAAAATCGGGTTTTGTGTTCACATTGGTTTTACATAATTGTAGATCCATTTTTAAGTCGGGTAAAATTCGGTTCATTTATAAAATCAGGTGTTTATCGGGTTATCGAATCTGTTTTGAACACCTCTGACTATCGACTACAACATGATAATAGTAATTAGTAGAAGCGAAGACAAAAAAGTTTACTTCTACAATAAATCGAACAACTTTTTATGAAGGGAAAATTCATTTACATTGCTTCATAATGTTTATAAAGAACTAATTGACAATATCAATACCAAATCAGAAAAAAAAAATAACGAAAAAAGGGTGTAATTATTAATTTTTTTAAGAAAAAAAAATTATTATTACAATAGTTGACCAATTTTTTGATTCCTAGAAAATATTTTCTGGCCAGGAGCAAGAATAGCCATTGGATCAAACATGGCCTTCCTTTCAACAAATCTCTGCCATTGATTTCCAAAGTGTTGCTTCCACTCTTCTTGTGTTTGGTAATGAGCAAGATACAATGTGAAATCATACCTTTTGTTTTTACAATGCCTAACTATTTTCATGTTTTGTGCCACCAAATCTTGCACTCTTTCATTAGGTGATGTAAAACGGAGTAATGCTACCAAGTAAAATATATCTCCTTCTGGAATTACTACTGATGTACGTGTGTCCCACCTGATTTAACCAACAAATATAAAAATTTACGGTCAGAGGCGAAGCCAAGATTGTGGCGCCAGAAAAATTTGTTTTAACATCACAAAAAAAAAAAAGATAACGGAGCAAAAATATACAGAGTTTTAGGGTATTTAATTAATTTTGTTATATTGACATCAGCAACACTAGCGATTAGTAGGGGTGTTCAAAAGTACCCAATCGACCTTCGTTTTTAGTGACAATTATAATATTAATTCAATGGGAATAAATAAAAGAAAGACAATAATAAAAGGAAAAATTGTTTCTAAAAAACTAACCTTTCGGCCATCTGCAAATAAAGAGTCAATGTTTCATTTATTCAATAAAAAGACAACATTTGTCTCATTTTTGCAAATAAAGAGTCAACGTTTCATTTACTCAATATAGCAGGTAAGTTTTCAACTCTAAATTTATTGAATAAATGAAACATTGACTCTTTATTTACAGATGACCGAAAGGTTAGCTTTTTAGAAACAATTTTTCCATAATAAAATTATAGATATTCCATATTAAAGTTTTGGATTTAGTGATGATTGCTATGATCTAAATTCAAAATCAGCTTTAAATTTTATTCCTAAGCTTTTTTGTAAATAAAAAGACCAACTCAATAATAATTGTCCTTCCCATTTTTGGAGCTCTCCTAACAAAAAAAAGATCCACAATAGGACAAGAATACAAGATGACCCCAAAATGAGGTGACCCCTACAGTTTCTATGTCCACACACAATAACCCCACTTTCAATTATTTACATTTTTACTTCTCAAATTTTGACTATAAGTATAATTGTGATGAGTTAATATAAACTCATAATTTCACAAAAGGTATTGAAACTATCTCTTTGAATTTGAGTTTAAATTTTAAGTGAAAATTAAGTAAAAAAAAGTAAATAGAAGAAATATATAAATGAAATAAGAATTAAAAAGAAAATGTGAAATTACAGCTTAAATAGAAAACAGTGAAATTAACGGGATGAATATAAATGAAAATGTGATAAAAGTTGGATATTCATTATCCTCTCTATTCCATAATATAAATAAAATCTTATTTTATTCTTCTTAAAACCCAATTTCTTAATATGTAATTTTTATAATTTTTTGTTTAGTCAGTATAATGATAGTTAATAATAAAATATACATTGAATTACGTGTAAAGAATTGTAGCAAGTACTCTTATGTCCTAATACGTTTAAAGGAAAGAGAAATTGTGAAAATTCTAAGAAATTGATAATAAATAAAGAAAGAGAATAAATTATGTGGATAAAAATAAAAGAGATTTAAAATATATGGATGAGATTATAAATAGTAATGAATCATTGTCCAAAAACAAAAATAATGCAAAATCAATAGGACAGATAGAAATGACAATTAATGTAAAATGAGTGAGACAGAAAAAGTATTGGGTAACGGAGGAACAACCAATAAAAAAACAGCAAGTCTCCTGAGAGACCGTCTTTTTGAGAGACGCCTCTCAGGTTCAGTCCATTAGAGTTTAATTCTTACTCTTATTCTATATTTTTCTTTATGTGCCGATTGAATTAGAGTTAATTTCTCAAAAAGACCATCTCTCGCAAGAATGTGTGATAAAAAAATCAAAGAAAAAAAAAGAAAGAGGGCACAATAATGGAACATAGAGAAAAAGAAAGAAATATAAATAAAAGAATAAACATGGGCTAAACATTGTTGGCATGATAAGGGGAGTATGAAGTTGATAATTGGTGTATTTAAGGCTAAGAATTAAGGAAGGAATAGGAGCTGCATTTGGAATGTGTAGTTTGTATCAAAGCATTTGTCATTTTGCTACATTATGTTTATGAGTGACCAAAACAGAGGAAACAAACAAATTATTGGGCATAAGCACCTCATTTTTTAGGGTGGGAAGATCACATAATGTTATGATGTAGTACACAACAGTAAAAAGGAAAGGAGATAAATCCATCACCCGTTGGGAGACCCACACCAAGTATGGTGTCATTGTACCATATGGTTGGCAATTTTTAATGCCTTATTGTCTTTTCTTATATGCCAAAACTTGGATTACCCCATTGTGAAAGCTACATTTCTCCTTCATCTTAAGGAAAGTTATTCGACGACGAATCGGTTGTTTGGTAAATGATCGACTTTTAGAATTTGTTTATTTATCAAACGGTTAAATAGCTGAAAAAGTGTTTGAATTGGATGACTTATCAGCTAGCTGAATATGTATGTAGTCAACCAAAATGAACAAGTTAGTTTCGGCATTTTATTTTAAGAATACTTAGTTTTGCTAAACATATTGGTTAATAAAAACCAATGAAAACAATGACAAACCAATTTAAAAAGCTAAATAATCCACGGTTATTTGTCAAACGCCAAAAACCCTCGAATCATATATATATAAGTTGGTTTTTTAATATTTTTTCGGACGGTTAAAAAGCTGAAAAAAGTGTTTGGATTGGATGACTTATCAGCTAGCAGAATAAATATAGTCAACCAAAATGAACAAGTTAGTTTCGGCATTTTACTTTAATAATACTTAATTTTACTAAGCATATTGGTAAATAAAAACCAATGAAAGCTAAACACTTTAATAAGATCAAAACAAACCAATTTAAAAATCTAAATAATCTACGGTTATTTGTCATATTTATAAAAGTTGGTTTTTTAATATTTCAAATTTTTTTATCAATTTATGGTGTAAGTGACTTTCAAAATTTCATTGATTGCAAAATTAATTAAAATTACCCATTTAAAATGTAATAAATGACTTAATTCCTAATTGGTATTTCAATAACTTCTCCATTTTAATGTCTCCATCAACCACAGCTAGCCAATCACTGAGTAGATTCCATTGACAACAAAGCGTGGACACATAAATACTAGGAGTAAAACAATTCCAAAATAGCATTGATGGATAAGCGTCTAAGGGGATTATTAAATATACTTACTAACTCTGTCATTGTGAATTTGGTTATTTTCTATTTCAAGCAATTCCACTTACTTTACCCCATTCTCCTAATAAAAATTACTTTTACCACTTTTTTATTTATATTAATACAATTTACTTTATTTAATCTTAATTGCTCAATTTGATTTCGCTAGAATAAGAAAATTTTTACACGTTTAAATACTGAATGTGTTCAAAGCAGACCTGACAATTTGATATTTTCAAATTTTTAATCGAATCCGATGTTACCTGTCTTCAAAATTGGTTTAAAATTTTACAAAACTCAATGTAAACACAAAATTTAATTTTAAATCGATCTAAAAATAACCTGATTTAAAATTAACCTGATGACCTGAATAAACAGCCCAGATTGCTTTTCTTGGGCATATTAAAAGAGCATGAAAGCGCACACATTAATGAGAGGTGAAAAAGCACAAAGAAAAGGTTAAAATTGATGATTTTATGAGTGTGGAATTATTGGTGGTGGCCCACCAAATCAAAAGCATTTAGGTACATAAGTTACCAAAGTATTGTTTCATCACGGGTTCACCAAAGGCAAATATCCAAATATATGACCTACCAAATGCCCTTGTATAGAATGTGAGATTCTATTGGCGATACTCAGAAATATGAGTACAACAGTCAACAGAAACACCAAACCTTATTTATTTTATGTGCATGACCTAATTAGCGTACAGTTTTAAGTCCAACTCCTAAGAGGATCAACATGTTGTATCAACACAATATTATATTATATTATATACTTCATGTTTTATTTTATAAGGGTCCCACTATTTCTTTATTTTTAAATGTGTATTTTGTTAAATGACTCTTAGGTCAGTCGAAAAACTAGCTTTTAAGAGCTATTAGGAGTATTTTTTTGGCTTTTATTCATTTTTTCTCTAATAACAACCAACATTCACTGCTGTACATTCAACTGATCGAGTAATCAATCAATATGTTTCATTCAGGTAAATTTCGCGTCAGGTGTTTCGGGTCAGTTCAAAATCAATTTTTGTGTCTACATTGACTTTTAGACAATTTTACATTAATTTTAAATTCGAGTCAAGTTAGATTCCATAATAAGATTGGGTAAATATCAAACTCATAGGAGGTTCTAAGCATGTTCAACATGTTCGACCACACAAGGCCCCGAAAAATAAGGGTGTTAAGATGCCTCGTGTCAGGTGTTTAAAGATACTAAATTATTAGAACAGGGTAAAAAGATTGGGTAAATTTTTATTCCGTCCCTAATCAGACTATCAGACCTGTTTTAATCAACTTTGCATCCAACCGGTTAAACTAGCTAAATAACCAAACAGGGTCGAAAGATGGGAAAATCAAGCTTAAAGTTCTAGAAATTATTGCAATGGTCCAACGGATAGATTTTTAAAACTAAAATTTGAAAAAATCGTAACTACCGTAATAATGCAAATATTGAATTAATTAGGAGATACTAGTAAGTCCTACGTGGTGGATACTGAGGGCAGACTAAAGGTGAGGTGGATCCCACATGTCACCAGATGTCGTGTTTTTAAGGCACTAACCTAAATCTAATCACTATAAGGTGGACACGTCAGTGAGATGCATGGTCCAATTTCATGGTGACTGACAGTAATTGAACAAAATTCATAGGTTCAAATCAACGTGAAAACGAAAAGTAATTAGAGATGATCCAAGGTAAAACAAATGAATGAAATGAGCTGTCATTTGTTTGTGCAGTGACCACTTATATGAAATTAAGCATGTAGGTCCAAATCCTTAAAATCCCAGGTAGTTGTGATCACGTTTTTGAACTTAAATGTGAAGTATAATTATATTAATATTAAAATATTAATATATAGACACATGAATCAAACAAAAATTTCATGTATAATTATATGAGAATTACACGAGGAGTTATAAATATTTTACCGTTAATATTAATATTAATAAATAATATTTTTTTGTCTTGTTTATTTTACATCATTTAGGTTAAAAAGATTTTACAATAAAAGTCAAAATACGACTAATTGAGTGGGATAGAAGATTATTGGATTCAAAAAATTCAAATTGATTCAAATATTGAAATATAGGAGTTTATTTGGATTATTGGGTTAATTTGTGTTGGGTGTTTCGAGTTAATTCAATATCGGATTTAGTGTCTACATTGATCTTTGCGTAAATTTTAAGTTATTTTGAAATCAATTTCAATTACAAGATTGGATAAACGCCATTAAATACGATTATTCTTATGACAAATCATCTTTTTATGAGGCAACTTCCAAATTACAAGCTCAAAATTTTAAATTAGTATTAGTTGAGCTTTGTCTAAATATGAAAATAGCTCATATAACAATGGTATCCAACAACAAGCTTTCACAAGAGATATGGAAAATAAAGAACAACATATAATATAATTGATGGACATTAGCAATGATTATAGAAATCTATGTCTAACAATTAAAATAAAGGTAGCTAAAAGAATAGTATAGTAAGACAAAATTGAGCAAATTAGGGGTCTTACCACTAGATGAGTGGGACCAAACAAGTATATAAAAGAGTATCATTTTATGATCATTACAGAGCATTCGCTAAATACTCTATATCATACTGTATCATCATACTAATATATACTGTCGATTATCAACATTTTGGGATAAATTACATATCATCACATCCATACAGGTCTGTTATACATTTTTTTAACAGGTCTGTGTTGTATGTCATATATCCCGAACTTTGCTACTCAACAAGATTTATTAAATATATGGTATGAAAGCAAGGAGTAAAATACACAATAATGATCATAGACGTAAAATGATACTCTTTTATAGACATGTTTGGTCCCACTAATCTAGTGGGGAGACCCCTAATAACATGCCATTTAGTAGGTATTTTTAGGTCCAAATCAATCCATATCCTTTCCATATCAAGTAAATTGTTTCCTAGTGGTCCTTAACATTATTTCAATTACCCTTCAAAGGCTCAAACCAAGTGGAGATTAAGAGTTGGGTGTTTTTCTTCATTAATCAAAATTTATTTTGTTAATTTATTTTCAAGTGGGGTGTAATAGAGAGGGATACAGAACACAATGCATCAAATAAAACAGCCAATAAGAAGAGGAGAGAGAAAGCGAAGAGAAGAGAAGGGAAATAATCACCTGCTTCGCAGTAGAGGGTATACTAACATGGGCCCACCAATCCCACCGTTAAGGAGCTTCTTAAATACAGTCCGATCAAAATCAGCAATATCACGTTTTGATACGAAGAGGTTAAGCCATGGGTGTGGGGCCTCCCATATCCCACTCGCTGTGGCTTGCTGCTCTGCTTTCTTAACTCGAAGTAAGAATTCCATGTAGCTCACGTCCACCTGAAACCGTAGACCCCTCACAAAACTCAGCCGTTCGATCAAACTCTCCACCTTCTGTAAAAATAAAGATAATGTTCAATTAGAATTAAGGAGGGGTAAATATATGAATCATGTTAAACTTATTATGAATGACTAACATATAAACGGAAAAATGCGAACTGCACGCAATTTATAAGCCAAGAAGATATACATCATCCCAAAACCACATAGCTATGAAAACGGCTCTAATAACTTATAAAGTGTGACGCCATCGTTAGTTTGTCGATGTAGGACAAATCATTCCAACAAATCGCAAATTTTAAAGGCAAACTAACTAGTACCCAAAACCGTATAACAATGAGAAGGGCTCCAACAATTTATAAAGTGTGACACCATCGTTAATTTCTCGATGTAGAATAAACAATTTCAAAATTGCAAATTCAAAAGATGA
Source organism: Amaranthus palmeri (assembly GCA_019776075.1). Classification (NCBI taxonomy): domain Eukaryota; kingdom Viridiplantae; phylum Streptophyta; class Magnoliopsida; order Caryophyllales; family Amaranthaceae; genus Amaranthus; species Amaranthus palmeri. Next base: position 1,032,406 of record JAAKBH010000278.1, read on the forward strand.
ACTAGTAATTTACTACTTTGTCCTTTAAGGAAAGGATAATTATAAATAAAGAGAAATGATGAATTGTCTTTGATGAAAACTAAAGAAAGTTTAATTGTATATAGATTAGATTAAAAGAAAAAGTGATGAATCATTGTTAAAAATAAACATAATACAAATTAAATCGAACAGACTAAAATAAAAAATAATATAAATTCAATAAGACGAAAAAAATATTTTTCATTCAGAGGCGGAACAAAAGTTAGAAAAAAATTTTGAAGGCTCTGTGCAATTTCGAAAATTATGATATGTTTTTATCAATTTTGTATCTTTAGACAATATATAGTACTCCGTATTACGTAAGTTAATATTGAGGCCCCCAAATTTTTTGAGGCCCTGTACGATAGAACATGCTGAACATACTCAAAACCTCCCATATTTTCATTAGACATTACGATATGAATTTGATTTTCACCGCTATTACACCATGCCAACTAGTAGAGATCTCTAACCTTACCCCAAAATTGAGAAGAAAAAAAAAAGGGTGGGGGACCAGGAAATATGAAGGATCAGCAATACGACAGCAATTGGGTGGAAGAAGTCAGAATTACTAAAATAGACATAGGTGAAGAGAAGATTATGAGACTGACATCACAAGGAAGGGGGGCCACTGGAGTAATTTGGGAAATGTTTTTGCATGGCCGTTTCGATACGTTAGTGTGTCAGAAAATCCAATGGAAGATTTCTTTCATGAACTAAAAACCGTATAGTCAGTTTCAAACCCTTCCTCTCCCTTTTTTTTATTTTTTTTTAAATTCTTCTTTTGACTTCAATTTTAACATTTTATAATTTACAAATTACAGCCGTAAAATTTAACACTCATGTGAATTACACTTTTAATGTTTATTTGTTGCGAATTATTCCCACCAAAGCATCGGAGTTTGTAGATTCAGGCCAAAACACAAAATTTCGATTATTTTAGTGGTCGTAATTTTTGGTTAAGTGGTCGAAAATATGTGTTTCTAGCTAGAACCTGTAAACTTAGATGGTTTTGAGGCTGTAATTCGCAAAAATTAAACATTAAAACTGTAATACGCAAAATGCTTTAACGTTAACATTCCATTTAATAAATTATTCCAATTAAAAACTTTTTTAGTTTTTTTTTTGCATCTATTTTTTCTCTAATTATTGTGTAATAAACAATAAAGTTTATTCAACTCGTGAAAAGATGAGTTCTGAGTTCTCACTCGTGCACGTCACAATTAAAACTTTAGAGAATTAACATCATCAGGCTGTAAATAAACGAATACCCGTAAAAAGACAAGGAAAATCATGGTCAAACAAGTTACTTGGGTCCCACCATCAATTTTGACCAGACCGTAAAGCATTTATTTTTAATCATTTTCTTAATTATTTAAAGTCAAACTTCTAGTCCCTTAATTTATTTATAATTTTTTTTTAAAAAAAAAAAAAACTAAGAGCAGTTATTACATTTTTTTCTTTAAGTCGTTCAAGTACAAAGAAAACATGTGGGTAAACTCAATTTGACTGATAAAAACAGTTTATAGCACTCATAATTTTACATAATAGTGGTAAAAAGTGATGAAAGCTAAAGCTAATCTGTATAATTGTTACAAAGTTGAAAGGTACTTTGCTTATCAAAAGCAGATTAGCCAACTTTTCTGATTACTCCCCCCCTCCCCCGAATCATTTTAGATATCCCATTTGGGTTTTCACGGTTATTAAAGATGGTGTGGAGTCTATTAAAAAGGTGATAGTTAGGTATTTTAATTCATTAAATTAATTGTAAAGGTGGTAGTTCAGTAATAGGAGTAGTAAAAGTGAGAGTATTTAGGTAAAAAAAGGATAAAAAAGAAATGAGACAATTGATATAAATTTGCCAAATAAGAAAATGAGACAACTAAAATGATTCGGAGGGAGTATTATTTACCTTTTTCTTTTTTACACATAATGGCGCTTTTTAATTTTCTAACAATATTTAATTTGACCAAGCGGATTTACAAATACGTAAAAAAAAAAAAAAACTATGTAGACGCAAACGCAAATTCAATAATGAACCGGCGCGAAACATATGATTCGAAATCGACACGATGACTCAAATATACACATCTACTCACAACGAGAATCAAATTTAGAACTATAGTCCGTATTTAGGTATAGTGGTACATACTTTAACGGAGAAAATGAAATTATAGTTAATTAAAAATTTAAAAAAAAAATGAAAAATTAAAGTGGTGAGTGGAGTTATTTACCGAATTAACCTGGGAAGGATGCTGATTTTGGTGGATATGGAAGCCTAATTCAAGGCAATATAGAACAGAGCCCGAACCCGGTGGGAGGAAATCCGGGTTAAACCATTGATCCGAATCCAAAGTAACAGAAGGCCAACCATTTACCGGGTCATCACTGTTCACAAACACAAATCCTTCCACGTAATCAAACGAGTCTTCCTGGGGTTGACTCACCAGGAACTCGGAATCCCGGGTGAAATCATCGAATTCGGCATAAACTAGCCTTATCCATTTCACCTAATTCCCCACAAAACATAAAGTTAAATCCCAATTAAACATAATTAAATCGCAAAAATAAATTAAAATTACTTTTACGCTTATATAAATGTAAATTAAAAAGCATTTAATAATAAAATCAGATGAATTTTTGAAATTTAAATTTATTAACCTTAATAGGAGCTTTTTGAAGGGGAATTCTCGCACGGGTAATTACCCCAAACTGCCCGAGACCACCAAGAACAGAAAAAAAGAGGTCAGGGTTAACTGATTCAGAGCAAATTACAGTTTCACCCCTGCCCGTAACTACCTCAAGTTCCGTTACATTAGACGTTTGGGGTCCGTAACGGAAAGCTTGCCCGCTAACACCGGCGTTAGAAAGGGTCCCACCAACCGTTAAAGCAAGGTAGTCAGTCCAACTTCTTGGCGCTAATCCATAATCCAAAACGCAGCGGTTTAACACATCCTCCCATAATGCTCCGCCGCTGACGTCAGCGAAATACAGAGGAGAATTATCGTCATTCACTGATGAAACGACGACGTTAATGGAAGGATGGTCTCCCATGGCGCGCATATCGATGACTAAACCTTTGTCGGCCATAGCTTGGCCGTTAATTGAATGACCGTTACCTCTCGCCGCAACAGTAAGATACGACGTCGTTTGAGCCGCCTTAATAACAGTTCCAACATCCGATGAACTTGCCGGTCGGACTACTGCGAGCGGTTTACTCCGGTTCATTCCACCAAAATCTTTACCGGCTAAACCGGTGAAGATGGGGTCATAAGCAACTGTCCCCTGGATTTCTTGTAGAGCTGCTTGCCATTGAGCGGCGTCGTTTTGCTCATCCAAGAAGCTGTGTTCAATGAATGCTATCATATTTTCTTTTTCTTTTTTTTTTTTGAAATTAAATCTTAATTTTCTGTTGTGAGTATGAAATTAACCTCTGTTTTATCTCTCTACTTAAATTGTTGGGTATTGAGTATGAGTATGAAAATTTATGTCAGTTTATGAGGGAATGTTTGGAATGAAGGGGATTTAAATAGGAAAAATTTAGGGATTAATTAATTAATTTCTGGAATTGCGAGTATTTTAGTACAGAGTCAAAAATCAATGAGAGAGAAAGAAAGAAGGACGGCAATTGAAAGAGAATTTTCTAAGTAATAGAAATTGAAATGTTTTTTGAGTCTTGGAGAAAATCTTTTTATAATTTTGAGAATTGAGACTTTAATTTCTTCACTTAAATAAAGAAAAAAAAAAAGAAAGAAACCCAGAAAAGGAAGAGGGAGAGTAAAAGAGGGAAAAAGAGGATGATAAGGATACGTTTCGATTTCCAGTTGGGGAAGAAAAGTTACAACAAAAAGGACTAACTTAAGTTTTTACTTATGTGAAAAAAAAAACACAAATTTTAATTTCTAATTGGGTCGGCCTATAAAAAAAATATAAAATAAGAATAGAAATTAAGCTATAATGAGCTGAGTCTGAAAGGTGTCTTTCAATGAGACGGTCTCTCGGGAGATTGGCTGACAAAAAAAACTTAAGTTTTTACTTCCTCCGTTTCAAATTAATTGCAATAATGGTAATAATGACGCTATTTATTTATTATTTTTAAAATTTATTTCTTTTATCTATAGGTTAAAAATAGTCAAAGTGAGATTTTTATTGATTCGTCCCATTGTAATTATTATTGATATCAAATTTTTATAATTTTTTTTCATAATTAGAAATATTAATGACTGAATTAGTGATGAAAAGGCAAACATTGCAAGTAAATTGAAACGAAAAAAGTATTGTATTTTCCCAGTTACTTTTGTATGAGATTGTTTTATTACGAATTTATTTTTTTAATTGACTATGTTATAATTATAAAATATTATTTTAAAGTTATGAGTGGTTACTTTAAAACTATATAAAATGATCATTTTAAAATCGTAAATAGTTACTTTAACGTTATAACTTAAAATCGTTATTTGAAACTTTATGTTTTTATTTTTACTACAATTTGCAGGGTAAATCGACCGCAACTTATTTATCACTTATGATTAGGGTATAATTTGTTATGTTTTATTCTTTTTCAAACGCTACTTATAACTGTTATAAACAGAATATATTATATGTATGATAATAATGAGGAAAATACACCTGGAGTAATTTAATTTTTTTATGATTTTTCTATAAATAATTCTACTTATTAATTAACCATGATTAATGGCTACTTTAATAAAAATTTGTCTAGAAGAAATTTGGGTTACCGGATGACCTCTTATAATATGTAATTTACCAAAAAGGTTTATTGATAATTAATGTAAAATTAGAGAAAAATTTAAAAATTTACATAAAAAGTTATAAATAATTAAAAAAATAAAAAAAAACATTTAAATTATTTTAATATTTTTTTCAATATTTGATTTAATTTATCTTTTTTAAAAAAATTTAACTTGGTATCGTAAGCTATCCAATTATCAGGTTTACTCTAGGCAAATACACCCTAAAATTTACATTATTCATGATAAATTAATAGGTGTGATTATAACAGTATATGCCTTCTCTAAAAAAATAAGGGTGATCATTACAGAAAAACCATGAAAATATTAAATTAATCTAATTAATTTTACATAATACTATTAAGCTGAGAAAAACAAAAGACTGACTACAAATAATTGTTTTTTTTTTTCTGAGGTAACCTACAAATAATAGTTAGATGATGGAGTATGGAGAGTTATTAATTATTGTTATGTTATTGTTATTGTTATTGTTATTGACATTTTACTACTTTTAAAAAATGGACTTCAGCTGGATTGTGTAACTGGTTCTTAATTAAGTGCTAACTTTAGCAAATAAATTGTACTTTTTTTATTATTTAGAGGAAAAGTCACTGAAATCTCTCCGAGGAATGACCTTTAAATTGAAAGAAAAGGTACATAAAGATTGTTTTCCCATTGGTTTTAGTTGAAGTTTGCTAGAAAGAATGCACCTCTTATTTGGACATAATATTGTGTCTTGTTATATTTTTATTATTTAATTATCATTACATGAACAATAGGTTAATTTGTGTTTATTTAATCATTCATTTAAACTAATTTATTCGTGAAGTAATTTAGATGAAAATGTAATATTAAAGACTAAAATATAAATGAAAATCTACGTTTACATTAATTTTTTTCCTTCAGAATAAAAAATAATGACAAATTGAAATATAATATATGTATCTATTAATAATCAATATATTCTTGAGTGAACTACCTCTCTGAGAACCTGGCTAGGGACAAGAATAGTTGAAAGCGCCAAACTCACTTTTTAAACTAGTAAAAATACTCTTTAGTTGTCTTTCTGGCCCTGATGCCTAGCTGTTTACTTACCTAGCCCTTATTCTTTTTGTATCTATCAGCTCTTTTATATTATCTCAATCTTTGTTTTAGCTTTTATAGTTCCTCTGCAGCCAGGTAGTTAATGATCTTCAAGCAACAGTGCTAATTAATTTTTCTCAATGCAGAACTCTTATATTCTTGGGGTAAAATTGACCCGCTTTCCTCTAGTATTCCCTCTTAAAGGAGTACAAGTGTGAATTGTCCGTGACATTCCCTCACCCAAATCCTGTTTTTAAGCGGAATATTGGGTTGTTGTTGATGATGATATCTTCATAATAAATATAAACATATTTAATGATAAATATTAAAAAAATCACAAATTCTTACTTGAGACCGTCTATACAATAGACGTCTCAAGTTTTGGGCTGGCCCAATTTTTAAATTAAAAAAAATTAATTGGTAGTTTTGTAAGTTAAAAGGGAGATGTGAGTTGGGATTTTGAGAGACGTCTATACTATAGACGGTCTCTCAAGAGAAAACCTGAAAAAAAAATATATTACAATAATTAAATAATTTAGTTGCAGTGATTTATAAGAAACAAATAGTAATAATGTGATAAACGATAGTCTATATTATTTGGACGATAAGTTAAATTAAACTGAAAGCTCTTTGTTCTACCACATTTTGAGGGATTAAAAGATTATTGTCAATATTTGCAACATATAGAATAGAACTAATGAGAAGAATTTTCGTTATACAAAACGAAAAGACTTGACCTAACAATAGGACACAACTTATTTTCCTGAATGCCTCTTTGCAATAGGTATTTAGAAGATGTTTGTTAATTTTTAGGGATTTAAAAAATTAAAGGTGTAAACGAGACATTAAGATTGAAATAAAAGTCTCTTGTTTATTTAATGGAATGAGACTTAAGAAAAGTTAAGAAATGGGACTTTAATTAGTAAGCTAAAGTCCAAAAATGTCTTAGAAAAAGGTGATATTTTGGATAAGACTGAAAGGTTAATGTTGCAGATTTTCTGCTCTGTGAAAATCTTTCTCGAGTCGAGGGACTTTTTGACTGCACTCTTATTTATGTTTATGAGCTGTCATTGTTTATTCCCTCCCCAGACCCTATACATAGTCTCTATGAGCGGAATACACTGAGTATAATGATGATGATGACGACTGAAAGGTTATGTTGAATGAATCAATGACACCAAAGGAGAAAAAAAGAGATATTTTATACTTAAACTACTAATTCTTATTGTATTTTCATCTCTTGCAAAATACTATTAAAAACATAAAATATTTTTTCTTTTAGTTTCGATTAAAAGTTTAATCTCAAATCTCACATAAATTTCACAATTCTCATTTTTATAAATTGGTAGGATTTTGTTGTGTGTTTAGCCTAGATTTCTAATCTTTCAATAATCAACAAGAAAGTTAGATAGTAAGACTTAATATCCTATAAAAGTAAAATTGAATCTTGTTTCTATTGGAGCATAAAAACTTTTTGAGGCAAGATTTCACCCTTTTAGATTCCATTTTCACACAAGTTACCTTTCATTCGCTTAATTTATCTTGTAACATAAATTTTTGTATGAGATGGTCTCATCGTGTGATGTACCTGATACATGGGTTAAATAGCCTAGTAATGCAAACTATTAGCATGTAAACTTCTTGATTTGAAATCGCCTCGTCGAAAAATGATCTATTACAAGAGTAGCTCATACACAAATTCTTATACCGGATGATTTCATAATATATAAACTTCTATACGTTTTTTCAAGAAGCATTTCATAAGTTACGACTGATACCGTATGCCTATATTAGTAGGGTTAGGTAGCTGTCTTTTCAAAATGGCAATTTTCTCATGGAAATCGTTTACAAATCATAGATTACACTAATAACATGAATATTATTCTTCATATTTAGGTATTCAGAGATCTTTTTGGACCACCAGATCATACATAAACTGGATTCGTATTTTGACTTATGAATTACAAGAAGTTTTCGGTTTTTCGTCATACTATTTTTTATGGAGATTTTCCTTGAATTTAACTATTCAATATAATGTCTATCAAATTACTCTCCTCCTACTATTATATTGGCTATACTTTGTCAATAAATCAATTTAACCAAAATCTTAAACTGATAGTTGACGCCATATGATATGTTATATGCTTTAACACGCCCTCTCACACGAGAGCCCATTGGCCTAAAATTGTGGATGCACATAAGTGGTGAATATTCCACTTTAAGTAAGAGGTGAAATTCGAACAATCGTAAACCATGACCACTTGTCACGTCAGCTCTGATACCATGTTAAGGAACCAACTCAACCAAAAGCTTAAACTGATAATTGAAGCCCTAAGATATATAATATACTCTAACATATTTTTCATTTTAGTCTGTTCGATCCATTTGTTTTATTTCTAATTTTAACCGACTCATATTCTCTTTTTAAAAATTTCCATTCACATATCTGAGTCTAACTTATCGTTTACATCTCATTTGCGCATTTTCTCTACTACAATATAAGTAATATTTATAGAAATACTTCCTCCGTTTCATAATACTTATTACTGATTATGACGTTTTCTTAAACAATTAATATATCACACTCAGTAGCAAGTATTATGAAACAGAAAATATTTAATTTCTTTTTTCTTGATTTCTCCACCAGATAAATATTAGAAACATTAGGAAAAATTGAAAAAATTAGAAAATTTCAAAATGAAGATCGATGAGTGACGTCGTTATATTGAAGTCTTAGGAGTAAATCAAAACGCAAATAAGGGCAGCGCCGACGTATCTATGATACTACTACGCCACGGAGGGTTCGATGACATTAATGAATCATGCATGACGGCGTGAAAATCTACTATTACAATGAAATATTTGACTTGCTTATATAGTATCGTTTTGATTATAGAATCATTTTGAATTTTGATTACTTTAAACTTATAGCATGAATATCTTTGCCTAAGATTTATCTAAGATTCAAAAACATATGTAGGAAGCATCAACACACATACAATTTAAAAATATCAATATCAACTAATATTTCGCGATTTGACAATCATATCAAATCATATCACCTTTCATTATTTGTACGTATTTTATTTTTTGTGTATTTTTCGTTAGTTGATTACTATGCATGGCTAATATGAGTGTAAGTTGCAGGATCCTCTCTTATTGAAGACCTTTTAGAGCCGATGGATTCTCTGACCGCACTCTTCTATATGAGTATGAGTTGACGTCTATCTTCTCTCCCCAGACTCTGACCATAGTCTGTCGATGATGATGACAATCATATCACCTTGATATTACTTTATCATTGATTTTTGTAAACTATGCTAAAATAATCAAATTAATCTTTGCAAATGGAGATATATCAATATATGCAAAAAAAATGGATACACTAAGCAGGATGACGATGATAATGATGAGATAAGAGAGTATTTTGAGAGAATTATAATAACTTGGTTGAGAAAAAAACAAGAAAATAGATGAAATTCCAATTCTTAGGATTAAACATACATACAGAATTCTAAAACATCAGTAGACTCTTTTTGACCGTGCTCTTCTTTATGGATATGAGTTGTTGCCGTCCTTTCCTCTCCAGACTCTGATCATAATTTTCTATAAACGGGATATACTAGGTAGGATGATAATGATGACAGAGTGTTAAAACAATAGGAGAAACGCAAGAGCGATCGCACCCTAAGCGAACGAGCAAGATTGTCTTTTGTTTGAGCAACTAGAAGTTTAATTTTGTTTCCAATCTTTGATGCCCGAATGAGAAATTTTCGAGCACATGCCGTGCACATGTCACTCTATTTTTACGTGAAACAAATTACATGGGTTAAATTCGGTATACATATTATTCCAAATATTCCCAAATCACTAGATCAATTATCCACTAATAGGGATCCTAAAAAAAAAATAACTTTTCTGTTTTTTTTAAGGGAATTTCCTGTGATAATCTTGATTTTTCGACTTTTTCATGTGCTAGATAAATCTTTTTTTAATTCACGTATTGGTCTTGACCTTCCAATTTTCCGCGTTATGGACAAAATAAAGGGAAGTTTTTTTTGTTAATTTAACAGTCAAACACTAAATCTCTCTGAAAACCAACTTAATAAAAAATTTAGGATAATACTTGAAACTTCATCATGATATGTTATATATTTCATCACGCCCCTTCACACGAGATTGACGAGCTTTTAGAATAGAATTGTGGATGCAACACATGTTCTTCTCATGTATGACCAAAATATTACACTTGAAATAATGAGGGATGCAAAATTCAAACCGCAATACACCAACTCAATTAAAAAGTTTAAGCTATTAATTTAAATCTAGAATATAATATATGTTTAAAAGAATATCATATCATTTTGTATCTGACTCACAATTGCGGTTAATTAATAAGAATAAATTTATTTATTTAAATTGAATAGAAAAGTAAAAAGTTTTCATGAACTTTGTAAAATAGAAATTTTGTATCAACTTAGTTTATATTAATTTAATATGCATTAATTTTAATATTTTTTTATTTTCTATTCAATCAATTATTATACTCTTTAAAGACAAAAGTGCACAATATTTTAGTTATTGACTAAATTTATACAACATTTTTATGTAACAAAGAACCGTTCAATTGTTCGTTTATCAAGCTCAGTCAGTCATGCTGAGCATTGCCGGCCTATAGCTGCACTCCACAACTTAGTAACACTAACTTGGCTCTCCATTTAGAAAAAAAAAATAAAAATAAAAATAAAGTTTGACTTTTTTATATGGTTGACATCAAATAATATATTGCAACATAAAAAATATAATGAGTGTGGCCATAGAATATTAGTATTCCAAGTAGTCATAGAGGTAGAGGTAGATGTAGAGGTTAAAGGTTGGATTTAGTCTAATACTAGTAAAAAATACTCCCTCTGTCCCTATGAATCTACAGCATAATCTATTTTCGTCCGTTTATAACGAGATACAATCAATCACATCAACCGACTAGTACAAATCGATTAACAACAATATGTTTTGTAGAGAATGAAATCAGAAAACAATAAAGAAGTTAATTACTCTTCTTTATGAATCAAGAGAATATAGAGAAAGATGACTGAATTTTCATTCAAGAAAGAAGTGATTTGATAATCATGCACTCACTCCTATTTATAGAGTGGAAGTGTCACATAGTTTCATCCAAACAATATCTGGTGGTTATCAGACATTAATGAGGTAAAACATCCGTTCATAACAACATATCATTCCATGAAACATAGCTTAGCTTCATGAAAACATGCATTGTTTCAATGTGCTTGAACGAGCAGTTCATAAAACAGCTTCCAGAAACTTTCGGCCTCGAAAATCTCTAAGTGCTCGAACGAGCGCCCAAAGTGATCGAACGAGCAAACACCAAAAACATCAAACAGAAAGATCAGAAGCAATCTGCCTGACCTGCTCGAAAGAGCAAAGGAGTTCGCATGCTCGAACGAGCACCATGTCCAAGCACCTCTTTTTTGGTTCGTTGTTACTTGTTTGCTTAGTCTATGCACTTGTACATGTAACTAAGTCATTGGATAATGTCCTACATGCTCTAAATACTCAACATTTAATAATTGTCTTCTATTAATTCACCAACAATTTTCACGTCTTCTACTTCTGATTTTCGTTACGTTTAAAACGTCTAATAAGTCATAGTGATGGTCTAATTTTCTTTTATTGTTTTTTAATTTTCCTCATTTCCCAAAATTTCTTTATTTTTTTGATTTACTCAAAAGTAAATTTTGTCACATAGATTTATTTATTTTGGTTCAAATAAAAGGAATATATTTTATTTATTTCCTCTTTCCTTTTTGAAAGATTAAAATCTTATCAATGTTGGTTTATTTTGTTCTTTCGTTAATTAAGTACGGCAAGATCAAAATCAATAATATTAATTTCTAATATTCTTTTTGTCGTTATTTATTTATGCAATTGCAATTTTTTATAATAAAACTTAGTAGTTTATACTTAATTTTTTCGTTTTTTAATAGATTTGTTGATTACAAGATAAATTTTGTATTGTCATTGTTGTTTATGAACGAATATCAAGCATAAATTGTTTCGTTTTAAAAATATAATTATATATTTTGCTGTTGACTATTTTTTACAGTTGATTCAATATTTTTTAATCATTCATATAAGGGTTCCATTTCAATATAAATTGCAAGTCCTATCCTTGAAGACTCCTCTAGAGCCGAAAGGCTCTTATGACCGCCCTCTCCTTATGGGTATGAGACGTCGTCGACTTTTCTTCCTCGGACCCTGACCATATATAGAGTATTTATGTGCGGGAACACTGGGTATGATGATGATGATGATTTCAATATAAATTGCAAAAAAATAAAAATAAAAATCCTCATAGTCTTGACTTTGCAGTTTTCGCTCCTAATGAATTATTTTTGTATGGTAAAATCGTAGAAAAAAAAAAGCGAGTAGAAAGGCGTGATTCAAACATGTTAATCTAAATATTATAATAATTGTTGTCTACTATATCATGAGCTCCATTTGGCATCAATGTTGTGACCAGGTTAAATTATTATACATAATATAATTAAAAAAATTGCAAATGCGTACCACAAAATCAATTAGTTCATCCAAAAAACAAATTAAAAATTTTAAGTAAACGCACTGATATAACTTTTAAATATAGAAGTGATGAAGACTTTGCTATTTTTTTTTAAAGTATTTTATTTGTTCTACTAAATTTGCTATTAAAAATGGTATTTATTTTTCATAATATGTCTTTTTCAGTGGAAAATTCAAAGAGATAAAAATACAATATTATTTTACTAAAATATAGTCAATCGTATACTCCCTCCGTTTCTTTTTGTTTTTCCACCTTATTAAAACGGGTAGTTCCATAAGTTTTTCCATTTTAGAATACTTTTCATTTTTGAAAATTTTTCATTCCACTTTTACCCCTTAAAACCCTACTTTTCTTACTTCATACTACTATTTAATTATTTTTTCTCTTATACTCTCAATACAATCATTACATTACACTATTATTTAATTATTTTTTCTCTTATACTTCCAATAAAATCATTACTTTCCACTACTATATAATAAAAATAATACTCACTACCACCAAAGATTTCATTTTTCTTAATTTTTTTGAAAAAACCAAATAGGAAGATCAAATAAGAACGGAGGGAGTATAATACATTCTACAGAGCTTTAGGCGTTAATCAAATTCTTTATTCAGAATGCTTTTAAGCATATAGCTTAACATTCCACATAAATATATGAAATATCATTAATTTAATTATTAATTAATTTTTATAAATATATTAAATTGATTTGATTATTATGATTTATTTTATAATTGATATATATATATATATATATATATATATATATATATATATATATATATATATATATATATATATATATATATATATATATATATATATATTGATTATTATTGATGCAAATAAATGCTAGCATATTTTTTGTTGAAACTTTTTTGTTTCAGCCGTGTTATTTTTCGCTGAAAAAAATAAATATGCTTGCAATAATATATGTCATTTAAAATAACCCATTTAGCATATACTCCTTATATATCTCATACATACATTTTAACGATTTTTTATTCAACGCACATAATTTATTATGTCCTTTCATTTATAGTCAATATTCACTTTTTTTAAAAAAATGCTACTCCCTCCGATTCATTTCACTTGTCTCATTCGCTTTTTCACACTTGTCGAGGAAATATTTTGACTCTTAATATCTCTAATTATGCTTAAATAAAAATTATAAAAAGTTGATATAAATAATCATTGCATTGAGACGAATCAGACAAGATCTCACATGACTATATTTTAACTTATCGATTAAGAATAAAATACAAATAAAAGAGATTGATGAATAGTGTGAAAAAGCAAATTATGGTACAACTGAAATGAATTGAAGAGAGTATATAATTATCTCTTTACTACTATCCTTAAGGGACAGAATGGAGTATTAGTGTGAATAGAGTAGATTAGAGATTATAGACTATGAGCCTTATGGCTTTACATGCTGGTCACTAATGAAGCTTATAACTAATCTCTCCGAAGCAGAAAGGCCATTAATAATTCTTGACTACTTTAAGCATGACTTTCAGCTTTTTTATTTATAATTGCGCGACTTTGAATAGTCATTTAGTGTGATGGAATTATTTGTGATTTTAATTAATTTTCTGTTGACTTTTACGAACAAAAATATATTTCTTTTAGTTAAGGTTTCCTTTTTACCCCATATAATTGAATATATATATATATATATATATATATATATATATATATATATATATATATCTATATATAATATATATATATATATATATATATATATATATATATATATATATATATCTATATATATATATATATATATATATATATATATATATATATATATATATATTATATATATATATATATATATTATATAGGGGAGGGATCCAATGAGAAGGGCAATGAAAATGAGAAGGGTAAGAAGGATTCTAAACCCTTGATTTCACTTACATAAAAAAATCTATGGTCACGATTGAGCAAAAAACAACTCAATTGTAAAAGTAACCTGTGTTACACAGAAAGGTAACTATGACATCGATTTTAAAATGTTCTTTTTTTATAACATAGTATCCATTTTTGGAAACATAGTAACCAAAAAAATCAAACAAAAATTCCTTCTCATCCTTCTCATTTTAAAATCCTTCTCATTTGATCCTACATATATCTATATATATATATCTATATATATATATATATATATATATATATATATATATATATATATATATATATATATATATATATATATATATATATCTATATATATATATATATATATATATTCACCCATCTTAAAATAACTCTCCACAAGTACGTTTAAATGTGGAGTTCTTATCAAATAGACTCGCTTGATAATAAGATGAAGCTTTAGTTGATTTGTGTTGTTTATTGATCATATTTAAAGCACAACCAAGGGTATCACCAGTGGCGGATCTATGTATGGGCGTCCCCTAGCACGTGGACAATTAAAAAAAAATCAATTCAGAATTAGAAATTCTTCCTTCCGCCATTATAGTCGTATTTGACCGTGGTTCGTTCGCAAATCAAATCGGTGAAATAAGCGATTCAAAAGTAGAAGCCAATCAAAGAAAGAGGAGAGCAGAATGTAAGATCTTTAGTTGTTGCCATGAAAATGGTTGAATCTGCCATGAAATGTTGAAGGACATAAGGAGGCGTGAAGAGGGAAGAGAAGGAGGTGTGAAGAGGAAGAGAGGCACGGTTAGGGTTTGTAAAGGATTAAGTGTTTTGTTTTGTAATTAATATCACGTGACCATTGTTTTTCCCAACATTTTGGCTATTTTCTTTTTCTTTTTTTTCCTTTTTAGAGTTTATACTTTATAAATGTGTGGTCTTTTAAGCATTTCTTTCTCTTTTCTTTACTGTATTTCATTGTTATTTTGGACTGTTATATTATTTTTCGTATTCTTTTTTTTTAAAATCTGTTTATATTTTACCTATTTAAATGTTTATTTTAAATAAAATAATAAAAAAAATTTGTACAAATTATCAATCAAAAAATCAAACCAAACAATCTAAGCGAACGAACCACATATATGTTGACTAGCGAATAATAAAGATTACATCAAGGTTTTGTTTACAATTTAGTGAAACATTTGTTTTTTTATTTATCTTGAAAATGAGTATAATGAAGAATTTTAATTTTATTGATTCTTTATAGTTTAGGCAATTTTAGTATATTTTTGCTATATGAGATTTTTTTTAATATTTTGCAGTGTCTCCGTCCTCATATTCAATAATAAGACAATGTTTATGTATCTTTGAATTTTAAATTATCGTACCGTTACCTTTTGTTGGTCTAGGCTTTCATTTTAAATTTGAACGTTTGTAATTTGTTCGTTACCTTTTTATATTAATTTGGATTTATCTTGGACTCTTGGTATTATTGCGCTTCTACAACTCATTTTGCCGAAATATCAAAATTTCGTCCATTCGTTGGTGCCCGGAGACTTCAAACCCTGGATCCGCCACTGACTACTTTACGTTGAAATTGATATCTTTAAGGTCAAAATTGATAACCTTAAGATTAAAATTGAAAAATGCCCAGAAAATAGAAAAAAAAGAGAGAAAACTTGTAAGGGGCGCAAATTGGGCCGACTCACTCTTGTCTTAGTTTGAGACGATCTCGCCCAAGACCAGCTGTTTATTAAATGATATAAATTGGGTTGAATTTGAAGACCGTGTTTAAATGAAAAATTGAAAAAAATGAGACTTTTTGCAAACTTAAGTCAAAAAATGAGACTTGTTGCAAACTTTATCCCAAAATAAGCGTCTTTGTCTCTAAAGCTAGACTTGGTGTAAACACGCTGTTATGAACAGCGAGTTAAGATAAATGCCAAGAGTAAAGTGCAAAAACGTTGTTAGTAACAGCGAGTCAATCAATTTATGGTCAATCCAGGTCAAGCATAAACTCGCTGTTACTAACAACGTTTTTGGCCTTCCTATTTTTCCACTACTAACTGCATAGTTTAACAGAACCAGATCTATACCATAATGAAAACCATATCCCTGAAGATTGATTGCAATTAGAACTAATCAGAAAAGCCCAATTTCAAAAATGAAGAAATATACCCACTATAAGGAGTCCGAAGCTCTCTATCAGGCGGAGTAGGGGTATAAACTGGATTAATGGCACCATTTTCGTTCTTCTCTTCCATTGAAGAAGAATCTGCAGAAGACCCAATTTCAGCCATTGAAGAATAAGTAGAGAAAAGCCGTTTACTAGTAGTTTGAGTTGTTAGATTATAGGGTGAAATGAGGAAGAAATGTGCCGTATTATCACGCTGTTAATAACAGCGAAATTATTTTTGACCAGTCAACACTAAACTCAAATTTTCGTGTTTAAATTGGGTTGAATTTGAAGACCGTGCTTATTTCTGAAGGGACTCGCTGAATATCAAATAAACAAAATCAAGCCCACAATCAACCTTGAAAGCAAAGAAAAGATTAGAATTCAGAACCGCCGTCCACCAACCCCGTAAAACAGAACATATTTATACCAGCTTCAATTCCGAATTAATCACTTTTTCACATTTGTCATTCCGGATTTCTTGCTCTCCGTCTCTCGCACTGTCTATATTTTTACTATAGATTCATATGATCAAGAAAACCGTCATCATCGTTTCTCAATTCCGCCATGGCTACTGTTCGCTTTAAATTTCGAAGCTCTGCTACGTTTGACTCTGTTGACATCGGAGAACAATCATCAATCTCGATTCGGGATCTCAAATCCCTAATTGTTTTGAAGAAACACTTGAATCTTTCTAATCATTTCGACCTCGTTTTCTCCGATTTTGTCTCTGGCGAAGGTTTCGCAATTTTACATCAATTTTTAAAATTATTTTCATTCGATATTTGAATTTTAATTTTATTTTTATTTAATTTGTTTTTAGATTTCAATCACTAACTTAATTTGCTGTGTTTTGTGTTGAATTCAGAGTATAAGGATGAAAGTGTTAGAATTCCTACTGGTTCGAGTGTGATTATCAAGAGAGTACCTGCGCACTCCTCTCCGTTGAGGTTGCTTAAGTTCTGATGATTTTTTCAATAAATTTTTTATGATTGTTGATATACTTAATTAAATAATGAAAAATTTTCTTTTGCTAGCAAAATCTATTGGTTGTAGGTATTAATTGAATCTTTGCTTGCCCGGTGTTTGCTTCCTTAGAGAAGTTTCGTAAATGACATTTGATAAGTTGATAGGTTTTTGTTTTGGAACTGATAGAAGTGATCATAGGCCTACATTTCCCTTAGGTTAGGTTAGTTTTAAAGATATTTTATGATGGTGGATGCATGTAAATCTTATGAGATCTTTTGAAACGGATGCTATGATTTAGATGAAGATGAACTTAGTGCGTGAAGTTCAGTAAGCACAACTCGAAACTGATTACATTGAAGGCGTAAAATGCGTATGAGTTTGATGAACGTAGTAATGTTACTTGTAGGTTAGTTGCAGTAAATGGTAACTTAGGAAGTTTGTTTGAGATTAGGTTCATTCTCAGATTTTTGATGAAGTTGGACGCATGCAAACTCTTGTACGTATCTTGAAACGTTTCTATATGGTTTAATTGAAGCTAAAAATAGCACTCAAGATTAGTTTAGCACAATTAAATTGATAATTGTGGTTATGTTAAGTCGTGCATGAGTCCGATGAACGTAATGTTGTTATGTCAAGCTGTTGAATACAGTATCTTGGAAGGTTGTTTATAGGACTAGAAGATTAACTTACCGACTTTTTGAAGTTGAGAATCAAAATACACATTTGAGTTGAAGCGTCTATGGCGATCTTTGACCGCATCACTTTCAATGTTTATGGACCCCTTAGTTTTAAGAGGCACGAGGCGCACCAAGGAGCAAAATGTTTTTTTCTTCCGAGGCGCAAGGTGCAAGGAGAAGGCCCAAGCTTTTTGTATCGAGGTGTACACACACTAATATAGCACATAAAGTCTTATGATGACTCGATAAGTCAATAACACAGTATCGATTTAACAAAAGAAATAAAAACTAGAACAAAGATAAAGGTGAAGAAAGTAAACAATGGTTCTTAATGCTTGACATGTTTTGTGACACACCTAAACAAAGTAACAAATACTAAAAATCTATTTTAAAATCATCTTCCTTATAAGTATCTTCACCATCTCCTGTATAGTTCTCATCATCACTAATATCCTCTTTTTCCTCTTCTTCATCATTAACTAAAATCATGAATATCATCCTCATAAGCATTCCCTTTTCTTTCATATTTTCTAGAGGAATGACGTACTATTTCGCATCCTTGAAGCTCTAGTATCATAACTTAAAGCATAAGCAACTTGCTCCTATGTCAAATCATCATCACCAAACACATACTCTACTTCATCACCAGAATTATCATCTTCCATGCTCCCAAGCAACCACTCGTTACTGTCATCTATATCCTCCAAAAGAATTGGATCCATGCTGTCATTTTTAATGAACTGATGTCTCAAAGCGCGATTATTATAAATACCAAATCATTCACTGACTTTGAGCCAATTGATTTCTCTTCTTTGTATGAAGTTGGGAAAAAATATTAAAAGGTGGAAATATAGTAAATGTTTTAAAATGCATGAAAATCATATATGAAGAAATCCTGCTAAGATGTTGAAAGACACTCCAATGCCTTTTACAACCACTAGCAGTACAAGTGAGATTAGGAACCTTTACAACAAACTTTTGGAGATTAGAATACAAAGCAGTGTCATTTTCATCTTTGTCAAAACAAATGCAATTAAGATTTTCAATTTATTTAATTTTTGGACTTGTTTTTCATTGTCTAATGGCCATTTGTGTTCCAAATAGAACATTTTTGTATTTTTGTAGCTATGTTGGAATCTTATCTTGAGTATCTAAATCTAATCAATCTTGAAATGCGTGCAATCAAACCATCCATTTCTTCTTTGCAACTTGCCGCCTCTGTGCAATGGTTGGATTTAGAAATTAACCAGTTGCATGCAAAGGACAATGAAGTTGACGATCTTGTAATGCTCCTCCTTAATTTGAAATATACCTTATAACTGACTTCTTACCATCAACCATCCTAAGCATTTTCACTAGTCTTTGAATAACATATTGACGTCTTTTTTGACTTCTGAAACATCTATAGATTTTATGAACATAGAGCTCTTTGGAGAGTTCACAAGAAAGTTCACAATGTCCTTTGATGCAACTGAATCACACCACCCATTTGATAAATTGAACAACCAAATTTAGGTCACTCTTTCCTATGCTCCTTCATTGCGTTCTTCGTGAATTGCACTTCTTTCTTAGGAAATGGAACCCTTAGCACTTGCTTGGTAGGTGTTTTCAATCCTGGACTATCCAATGACCTCACACATTCCTCCAAACTTAGGATAAGTGGCGGCATTATAAGGAATGCCGATATCATAACAAAACCTAGCGATTTTCCAACAACTTTCTCTCTTGCCTCCTTTTTAACCACATTATTAATCTCTTTTCCACCACCCTTATTTGGGTTAGCTTTAAGTGTGACAAATATGTCAATTGGACCTTTCATTCTTGGTTCATCTGGAAGGCTCCTTCCTTCCTTTATGGCCATTGGATTAGTATCTTGAGCATTAACTAATTCATCATCGTATTCATTACTTTGAGTTTAAGCTTCCATGGACATTGGAAGCATTTGACTTTCGAGCTTGATTGACCTTTCTCATTATGGAAGCTAAAACTTCCTCCACTACATGGTCTAGACATTTATCACATTTGGTCACATTCCTAAAACATTCCACTAAATGTTATTTCATTCATTATGCATATACCTTAAAATGAATAAGTGAATTTATTGGGATTTGCTATACCATATCTTCTTGTAGGACTACATGGTCTAGAGATGCAAATGAATTGATGAACTCATTGTTCAAGCTTTAAAAAATGTATAATGTCAATAGAAGTGATTATTATGACAATAGCACAAATCCACAAGCATGATCAAACTGCACAAGTGATCATTGTTGAAGGCATCAAGCTTTTCAAAAAATCAACAAAGGTAGAGAATAATAAAATTCAACAAAGTTGAGCTAAGAAAATAAATTCCACAACTTCAACTAAGTCACATACAATATTAATAAAGGCCAAAGGGTAAAATTGTAGACAATAGTATAACAAAGCAACATGCAACCAAAAGAGAAGAAAACTGAAGAAAGGAGAACAAAACATTTAAGAAAAAAGAAGAAGAAAAGAGAGAAAAAAAGAGTAAAGGAGTAGAAAAAAGAAGAAATGAAAAGTTACTTGGCGGCTGGAGGTCGATAACTTAAGATGGGTCGGCGGCGAATGCTGGGTTTGCGATTAGGTTATCATAGAGCATGCTTGGAGTTGGAAATGTCGAGCAACAACAATTAGTAATTAAGGTTTTGTCGCATAGGCAATTGAAAATATCTAGAATATTAATCCTTAAAAGTTGTTTTTATTTTAAAATAGAAAACCAAGAGGCGCAGGGACGCGTGACTCGTGAGGCAAGAAAGGCGTGCCTGAGTTGCGTCTCTTGTTTCGTGCTACGCTTATAATCAAGGAGGCTGTTTAGAGTTTACCTTGGTGCACCTTGCAACTACCATAATTGAAGTTTCTTCCAAATCGATGTTGAGATGTTATTTAGGATTAATTAGTTCCACTTTTAGTATTGAGTTTGCATTAAATTGCTCAAGACATAGATGGGAAATAATATTTTCTTATTACTATAATTGAAGTTTCTTCCAAAGCCATGTTAAGCTATCATTTTGTTCGTTTCCAATAGTCATTTCTTATCTTCAATTATTGGAAAGGTCACTAAATAAATTAAAGTATTTTAGACGGATTATATATGGGACCTGGCTTGGTAACGAATCTCAATGAAGAGTAAGTTGGTCTTCTTTTGTTTATTGGATGCTTAGAATTTTTGGTGCCTACAAGAATTAAATCAGTGCTTTGTTTTTCCTGCGACAAACCTCATTGAAATATAGGAACTTGGTTTACAAGATGATCCCTAATAAGTTGATTAGGTTGCTTGTTTAAGAAGTGATGAGTAAACTACGACAAAGATGAAACCTTTGGATCTATATGATTTGAGAATGGATTGTTTGTTTTTCCTACGACAAACCTCATTGAAATATAGGAACTTGGTTTACAAGATGATCCCTAATAAGTTGATTAGGTTGCTTGTTTAAGAAGTGATGAGTAAACTACGACAAAGATGAAACCTTTGGATCTATATGAAATGAGAATGGATTGTTTGTGATATCATTATATGCTATCTATCACATCATTTTTGTAAGAATTACCATCCCTTTGTAAAGGTTGTCATCTAACTTATTTCACAAACAAGTGTTGCTCCATATCAAGTTTCGATGCCAAGTCGGGTGTTGCATTCTTGACACTCATTATGAAAAGTATGATGATTTCATAACTTATGAAAAATATGATGATTTCATAACTAACCTATAATATGGATTCGTTAGTCTACGAACATAAGTATGAAGTGCAATAGCTATTTATTCATGTGTCCATTAAAGAGTAGGAAGGTCAAATCATATCTAGAGAAGTGTTCGCGTCTTATTCTCCAAGCAGTTGTCTTTTCTTGATTTCTTATGTGTCTAATAGTCTTGGTATGATTGGCCTAGCATGATTTTAGTTTTGTCTTTTAGGTACTTGATGTATTTTTGAATTATTCAAAAAGGTTCTTAAAAATGCAATCGCGATAGTAACCATGGTCTTGTCTTACAAAAACCATTAAATGTCCCTTGAATCAACCTAAATTGCATTTTGGTACTTACGACTCGGCCAATATGATATGTGGCCTTGTATTTGCTCTATGTTCCTAATAATTTCAAGCACATTCTTGCGTAGTAGTCTTACAAAGGATAACTCCCTTGAATAAACCTAAATTGAGTTTTTGGTACTATCAATTTGATAATATTTGAAAACCTCTCAGCCTGATATGTGGCCTTGTAATTGCTCTATGTTCCTAATAAGTTCAAGCACATTCTTGGGGATAGTTATAAAGAATCGAGACACAGATTGTCCACAAACTTAAAATAAAGGAGAAGTACAAAATGTGAAAGATACAATTTGATGTTTTAATACAAGAAAACAGTGTCTTTCACATACACGCAAACTAAATAAAACTAAATGAGGAAGGAGAAGGGGAAGTTTTGCAGGGCATAAGCATTACTATTATGGAAACTTTAAAAAAAATTCCCTCTCTTCCATAGAGTGTGACACAAATGCCCACACCCATTTTATTCTCTACATGTTTTCAAAGCTGAGCCCTCTCACGACAATCTGAACAATTTCTTCACTAAAACCACTATAGTTTCAGCATAAAGAAACAAGTAATAACTTATATAATTTTCACATCCTGGTATTAGTTCTTTGATTCCCTAGAAAGGACCAAAATAGGAGAAAGTGTTTGTTGGCAGCTAAGATGGTAGTGTTTTTATAAGCTGCCAATTTAAGTCAGTAATGACTTGGACGTGAGGACGAATCGAAAAATGAAATAGGCTTGGGCATTAATTCTTTGGAGAAGTAAATTCTTGATTTGGAATTTAATCTTAATACTAAAAAATAAAATCACATGTGAAACAAGTTGAAATGAGGTAGGAATCCATTGAATAAATTTCTACGTAGAGAAATTGTGTATTGTGGATTTTGAAGGATGCACCGAATTGGATTGTGAAGGGGTAGAACAATGGTGATTGGCTTAAACATCTCAATCACTCTCTGTAAAGAAGTCCATAAGAAGTTTCCTGTTTTTTGACATATGTTCTCGGTTACTTTATTTGCAAAAATATGGACCTCTTATTCTTAGTGTTGAAAGTTAGCTTGTTTAGGTAAATTTTTTTTAAAAAAATGAGTGAAGGTAAATAATTACCTTGGGTAACTGCGTTGATTTAAATATCAATTTTATGTTACAGTTTTTATGTGCAGTTCATTATTGAGCATTTTTGTCAAGTTTCATACCTTGAATGTCAAAACTCTTTCAGTTACTTACTTTGCACAATTCTTTGTAGAACTTCGGATAACCAAGCTGGATGCTTTAGGGATGCTGCATCATTCAACGTCATTGATCCTCCTGCACTGGTATGTTGATATTGGAAATCTTCTGCTCCTCTGATTTAAGGCCACTTTATTTAAGAAGCATTCACATTCCACAATTTTGATGAACACAATCGAAAGGTCAGAAGGAATTTTTTTCCTCTAAAATTCTTAGCTTTAAAAAGTGGGGATGTACTAGATGATGATCTCTATCAAGTTGTCGATTTCTTTTGTTAGTGAGAACATTAACATAACATAACTAGTTTAGCATCTGGAAGTAGGGATATCACTTTGTTGTGAAGATTCTGATTTTGTTCTTAACATGTATCATTGAATATTATGCATACTTTTGTAGGATTATCATTAGTGTTGTTTACAATTATTAGGTTGATGCTCCTTTATTTTGAAATTTTTTTTGCATCATGTTCGCTAAGCTTATATATTGTTACGTTGGGTAAGGTTAGTATTTGGAAATGGAATATAGTATTACATCATTAAGCAGCTTGAGATTATTAACCATGTCATGATAATTTAATTTAATTTTACAAGTTAGACCTAAGTATAGCTTATATATTGACTTAATGTCCAATTTGTGTTGTTTATACCATGAAACTCTTATAAATGCGTGGTGTGTGCAGAAATGCAATACTTTCTCTGATCTTGTTTGTTCTTCTCATTTGGAATATGGGAAGAAACCGACGAGGAATATTATGGTGTTGAAAGATTCTAATATTGTGCAATGAATAGGTGCTTTGGAAACTTTAAATTGCAAATATTTTAGAAATATTATGACATTTATTAGAGGGAAGGGTACACAAAATGGAAAAAATATTATAACATTTATTATAGGGAAGGGTACACAAAAAGAGGGAATCATGTTACTTTTTAGGGCAAAGTTATAAATATGGGATGCCATTTTAGTAAAATATTTTAGAAAAATGAGGTTATTTTGGTATGTCCAAAAATGGGAAAATTCATAACGAGAAAAACTTCAAAATTTTTACTTGGAGAAAAGAAGAACCAATAAGAATGAAGGGAGTATGTTTGTTTTTGGCTGATAGTGTTGGCGTGGTAAAAGATTTTGACTACTTGGTTTACTAACCGTTTATGGTAAACATGAAGAGCGTTTTTTTTTTAAAATTCTTTTCATTGTGTGTTTTCTCGAGTAATTGAGAAAATAATTTCCATTTTGCGTACTAAAGAGACATATTTTCTGGACTATAGTTCCTCAGCATTTAATATTCAAAATTATTTTATATGATAGGGTATAATTAAATTTCTATTACAAGGCATGCATTTCTTTATTAACTGAGCAGAGTAGTTTCATTTGTTGTAATAATCTCTGATGATTCATTTCTGGAGATCATATCTTTTCTAGTCCTAGGTATTGTTAGTGTACTTAACATGGAATATAAGTTAATTCTCATTTAATTTATGTAGGTATGTTAGTTGCTAATTACTAATGTGCATGGATTTTAAAAATTTTGGGTTATATATGTTGTAGGATACACCTCACACAATCTTCTCTCCCAATGGAAATTCACTATTGAACGAGAACGGGCGGAAGGATAATGTTGCCCAGAGGTATGTGAATCCCCTTTACATTTCTGCAAAAAATGAAAGAAATGAATGGAGTCTGTAGATGTTGAGACTTGGATAATCCATTCTCCTCAGTTTCTATATACGACAACATTTCATACTCTAATGCCATATAGTGACTCCATCCTAGGTTGGATTTGGTGGTTGGATGTACGCAACCTTACCACCAAAAAGGTTGTATTTGATTGACCCTTGATAATTAATATCAAACATCATTTGCAACTTCATATAAATAAGAATTGCACATTCTTTTGAGCCCTTTGATTGCAGTCCCCTGTAACAAATGGGCAACCGGCTAAACCGGTATTCTTAACATACCACATGAGGAATACAAAGAGAGCGACAGTTGGCAATTAATTAGAATAAATGTCTTGTATTTTGTATGCTTAGGTTAGAATAAGTGTCTTGTATTTGTATTTTGTATGCTTAGGTGTTATTCTATTTTAGTAGTGTCCCATACCTATATTTTAGTAATGTTCTAGTAATGTCCCATACCTATATATAGGGACATAATAATCATTTGTAATCGTCAAGTAAGAAATAAAAGAAAAGGAGGATTAGGAGCTAGGCGGTGGCTTGAATACCGTTAGGAATTGGGCTTTCTTGATTTTGTTTCTTATTTGCATATTTTCATTGTTTCCATTATTAGCGATTTGTTACAAAGGTATCAGAGCATTGTTCGATTGTGGGCAAGAAAGATTGAAGTTTCTAGGACAATCATGAGTTCTCTTGAGCAAAGTTTAGTGGAGTTAAAGAATGCCATGGATAGACAAGAAAGTAAAGAATCTTGGAAGCAAGGGCTGCCCCGATGGAAGGAAGAGATAATCGGCCTTGACGATAAGATTTTCCGAGGGCGAGATAAAACCAATCAGATTCTGTCGATTTTAATGAAGGAATTGATTAGTTTGGGAACACGAAAGGATAAAGAAGGTGGCATTAAAAAGAAACAGACAACCATTCTTAGGGAGCCGCAACAAGAGGAATTCGAGGAAGAGTGGGTTCGAAGAAAGAAGAACGATATCGATCTTGATACCCAAGAAGACGATCTTGAGGCGTTTTTTAAGGGTCTTGGGGCTGAAATTCATCCGTTAGTTATGCTCCAAGAAGCTGTCCAGAGTGGTGTTATCCACTCATTCAAATCACAATCTGTCCCAGAAATGTATGAGAAATGGAGAAGAAACGTGTGTGAATGGTGTGATGAATGCTTTGGAGAAAATGGTTATTCCGGGCATGAATGCAAGGAGATGGGACATGGGAATTTTATTTTTATCTTTAATGAAGGAAGAGATGATGAGTTGCTAGCCTTGGTTAAACCCATGTATAAACCCCCACTCTATCAACAAAACTCCATTTATCCTTTAATACCCATTAAAAAAGAACCACCAAATCAACAACCTTTAGAAAACCGCACAAATCACCTCAACCAAACCAACCTTACCACCCCAACATCCTCGATATCAACCACTGAATGCATTGAAGACACCATTTGTAAAGATTCTGGGGTGAAGGAAGAAATTGAAGGAAAAATAGGATTGAAGCTTAAAGAAGAAATAAAGAATATATGGGAAGATTCTGGAATGAATGAAAAGATTGAAGATAACATTTGTGAAGATTCTAGGATGAATAAAGAGAAAGAAGACAAAACAAATCTGAAATTTGAAGAAGAGATTGGGGAAATATGTGAGAAACACATAAATGAAGAAAAATACCAAGAAGACCCAAATGTGGTGAAAAAGGATAAAAGTGTGCAAATAATGGAGAAGCATGAAGAGAATGTCAAAAACAAAAAGAAAGACAGAAGGTATTTGAAAAAAAATAAAATAAAGAAGAAAACAAAAATCATGGGGTATCATACCAAAGAAAAATGGGTATTCAAAAAGAAGGTTCAAGAAAGAAATAGAGAAAAACATGTTCAAGGTGGCATGTGGAGGGGCGTGGGTGAATGTCAGGAAAGAATGAGGAGAGAGGCAGTGGGTAAGATGTGGAAATACACACTGAGGAAGAAACCAAAGAAGAAAAAGAAGACTTCTAATGTTCATGAAGAGGGAAAATTGGGACTGGTTGCTAGCGGGTCTGGTGGTGGACCAGGAAGGGCGGAACCAATTGTGGTGTTGGAAGGGCGTGAGAAATTAAAGAGCAATAGTAAAAAGAGGATAAATGTCGGCGGCGTCGAGGCATTACTCAAAGTCACCGGAAAATGTGGGCTTATCGGAAATCAGTGGAGACAGGCCGGCGGCATCTGGAAGCTGGAAAGAGGAGGGAAGGTCGGAAAATCAGGTTGGATCTCCGGGGACGGGTGGTGGTTGGCCGGTGTGGGAGTGAGTTGCTGCGAAGGGGTTGTGATTTTCTTAAGGATGGGTTTTGAAGCAAGAAAGAGCATTAAAGGAGAGAAGAAGGGAGTTTGGAAGGCGGCAGCTGGAAATGGTGGAGGGCTGACCGGTGACGTGGGAACTGCTGAGATGACCAACAATAATGGGATGGTCACCGTGAACCGGCGGCAGGGGGTCGACGTTGGGTGGAAGAAGCTGGAAAAAGAGACTGAAGTTTTTAAGGGATCTATAATGGAGAGAGAGAATAAGAAGCACGTTGTGAAAATTCAAACAGAAAAGATGAAAGGGAAATTAGGGATTGCTGATGATGATGTCATCAATATGGATGATCAGCCTGATCAGAATGTGGACCAGTATACACTCTTCAAAATCATTTTTGGGGTTTTTAGCCCATTAACATATATCTTCACTCTATATTTTCTCAGCTCACTCCGTCCTTTAAACCCTCTCTTAAAACCCTTCAATCTTAAATTAGTAAATGGCTCACATTCAGAAATAATATGCTGGACGTATAAGGCTAATTTTTATCCACCTTGAGGACAAGGTGGAACTTCAGGCGGTCGGTAATGTAATGACTCAGGTTAAGGGGTCAAAAAGGGCATTATCGTCTTTTCATATTAATTAGTCTTTACTGGCTACTTATCCTATTACTCACCTTGAGGACAAGGTGAAGGTTTTAGCGGCGGGTATTGTAACAAATGGGCAACCGGCTAAACCGGTATTCTTAACATACCACATGAGGAATACAAAGAGAGCGACAGTTGGCAATTAATTAGAATAAATGTCTTGTATTTTGTATGCTTAGGTTAGAATAAGTGTCTTGTATTTGTATTTTGTATGCTTAGGTGTTATTCTATTTTAGTAGTGTCCCATACCTATATTTTAGTAATGTTCTAGTAATGTCCCATACCTATATATAGGGACATAATAATCATTTGTAATCGTCAAGTAAGAAATAAAAGAAAAGGAGGATTAGGAGCTAGGCGGTGGCTCGAATACCGTTAGGAATTGGGCTTTCTTGATTTTGTTTCTTATTTGCATATTTTCATTGTTTCCATTATTAGCGATTTGTTACATCCCCAAAAGAAGTAAAATCTGTAGCTCTATCAAGAACGGATCTATTTGTTGATCATTTATCTTTGCACGCTAATTTTTAATGCTCTATCAAGAATGGATCTATTTAAATACTTTTAACTATGTTATTTGGACTCTGATACTATGTTGGACACTGGTACGAGTACAAGTGTCGGATACGTCTAAATATTCAATTTTACGCCTTAAATGAAATGTCTGAGTGTCGTACCAATTTCCGAGCATCAAGGACCCGGCACGGATACGTGAAGCAAAATGAAGAGTCCGAGTAACGTAGCTTTCAAACGTAGGAATTCTTGTGGTTTCAAACAGTGTTTCAATGTTGCGCCTGAGCATTTTGGCTCAAGGCACAACAATTATAGCACTTTCATATTTTTGTGTGAGACATTTCAATCAACTGCACCGTATGTACAAAACTGTGCGGAAAGGTGCATCTTTGACGCAAAACAGGTGCACCCTAGATGAAAAAGCCTCTATTTGAAACATTTACAACATTTTGTAATTTTTTGGCGCCTCACTTCAATGAGGTGTGCCCTTTGCACTTCCATGGTATGCACCTAGGCTCTGCCTTTTTACATGTATTCTGGTTTACAGAAGTATGTACAAGTAATGTTCATTAGATAACATTTTTAGGCGTTTATCTACCATCTACCTAGGGACGGATTTGGTAGGTTTTTTTTCCTTGTTTTCTGTCTCTCAATGTTTTTAAAGACCATAGGCTGTCGCCTTCTCTGTAATTGTACGGACAACTCTTAAGGTCAGAATGTTACTAGCTGTATGTAGCCCTATTCTTTGATCTATATTGATTACCGCTGTCTTCTCTTTAGAGTGTAGTTCCGAGCCGTGTGTAGATGGTGTCTAGATTGGAGTTCCTTTTCAGAGGGTGAGGGGAAAGAGTTGGGGTGGGAGTGGTATTTGATCCTGGACAGGCATGGGTTTGCAATGGTTATGGAATCTTTTTTTATACATATTTTGAAGTAACATATTTCAAAAGCAAAGTCTCAATATGTAACCAATCGTGCTAATTTTGTTTTTATCATTCCCACCCTATTTTTCGCACTTCCCTGTATGGTACCAAGCGTTGTTAGTCTCTTCTCAAAATTTGCTTCTTGAAACTGCCTTCATCAACCAGTTTCATACCAAGTTTCTTTTACCCTGGTTAGTCATTGTAATGGTGTTACCTTTTTAATCCTGTATGATTTTGACCTTACCCAACAAACAAAATTTTTTGCAGAAAATCCAGATCTCTCTTTTATACTAAGCTATCATTGAGTTTGCCTCTTTTCACCAAATGTAAACTTTTTCACCAATTATCGTGTTATCAAAATTCCTATTCTAACTCTTGTAACAACCACCACTTGAGCCAATATTATTCTTTAATAGAGAATGTCTTATACTCTTCCTTGTTGGAAGCGGAACTTCACAAAATTATCATTTACACCATGTTAATTCTTTGATGTTTGAGAGAGGGTGTGCATTAATACGTTTTTGGTCATGCTCTTATTAATGGTTGCACAGTTTTCTCGACCTATACTTTTGTCACAAGATACTCGAATCTTTACAATATATTTGCGATATGGTGATGCGGCTGATATATTGCAAGGGTGGGGAAAGAAAGTAAGGGATTGGGTCGTAGTTTGGTAGTTTAAAGCTAGGGTTGGGAGATAGGAAGGGATGGAAAAGACCTGGGAAGATATAAAATAGGTTTCTTGGTGAACATTTTGCTTGTTTGGATTAGTTAGCTGTTTCCTTGGTCAAAGTTTATAGAAATCTCTTGTTGTTCGAGGTGCTTCACGGGTATGCAGTGCATTAAAATATATGTGCATTAACATGTTAACTTAGTATGAATGATTCATACAGAGGTACTCAGGAAGTAGTATTGAGATGTCAAAAGCTTGAAGGAGCCCAACAATTGACTCCAAAAGGTAAAAATTCTACAATACCTTCTACTCAAGAAGGTGGTTTTCAGTTGTCACTTATTCCTTATATATTTTAAAACTTGTTCATTTTGTCAGATTCTAGTGCAAATGAGAGGAGTACACTGGTAATGCCTAAACCCAAACTTGAAGAACATATGGAGTTGGAAAGGTGAATGTTTTGGAAAGTTTTGTTGGGCTCCATATTCGTGAATTGAAATGATGAAAGATATCTTATTTCTTTAGTCTGATTATTTGAATGTTCTGTGAAGAACTGCTCCTGTAAAACATTTAAGCATGGAGAACAGTGCAATGCCATTGGAGCTGAAATGTTCACTTTGCAGAACCTTTTTCAAAGAGGCTGTCATGATACCATGCTGTCAACACAGCTTCTGTGCAAAATGTAAGTTACCATATGTAAACCCTTGAGCTTAATTTTTCACAAATAGACGTATGTTATTATTTCATTTCTGTGTGAACTAATAAACGTATATGTTGCAATATAGTGATAAAAAAAATTGGGTATAAATCTTATTTCACATTCTGAAACAGTTATCTTTTTAATAGATAGTAGCATTTGCATTTTTTTTTAGGAAATTTAGGTCATGTGGATAACTGGATTTTAAGAAAATGGTGAAAAGGCCTGACTACTCTCTATATTTAGTTTTCCCTTAATCCTCTGAATATTTCTATATTTAGTTTCTAGTATCAAATAAGATTAAATACTAATCATTATATTTAATAGGCTTTCGGCCCATGACAGGCAGATGGGTCTGACATTGTTACTTGTACTTTGAGCATATTTTTTACCTTTTGGTTCTTGTCCTGAAGTTGATTATTCATTTTGGTTCAAATGCCTTATGGTGTTTGAGCTTTGCTTATGTTTTCTACAATGTTCATGAGCATGCTTTACAAGGTTCTCAATACTTCTATACAGACAATTCTCATTTGGTTTTGCACCAAAGCTACATACTACACGATAAAAGCGTCCATGCTATATAACTACTGCAAAGACATGCACAAATGCATAGACTTGTTATCCATATTTTTCTATGCACAGACAATGGAAGAAAGAGAGATGCCTAGGGGGGAATGTCTTGAAAAATGAATGTTTGGGTTTACGCTGCCTTTGAGTAGCTGTTAATCCTGTTACTTATCTGCTGTGAAATTTTGTTACCAGGCATTCGTGTAGCATTATCTGAATCAGGAAAATGTCCTATATGTTCATCGAACAAATGCAGACCAGAGGATTTACTTCCAAATGTTTCACTTAGGCAAGCAATTGAACGTTTTCTTGAATCCCAGCTCTTACTGAATGGATCAGAAAATGATCTTCATAGAGATGCACCAGGTATTCTATAACGGGAGAAGTTTGTTGACAAATTAGTATGTGAGTTTGGTAACCATTTGACCGTTGCTATGCAGATGGTGAATCTGGAATTCAAGTTAAAGAAATTTCTTCTGCTACAGCCATCCCCCAGAGGCATATGCAGTTGAACCAATGTACAACTTGGAACAGATCAAACCAAGCAATGCAAAGCAAGTTACCTGAGTATACTCATCTCGCTGATCAGGATAATCATGAACCCCCAGATGACTTCAGTGAATTCCAAGGGGAAAATGAGCCTCAAAGTTTGGCTGGAACTAATGAAGGTAATGACACTATTTTAGCTCTTTTCTCTATCATGTAACTACAAGAGTTATAGAGGAACTACAAGAATCAAAGAGCAGTTATGAATGAAGCCTTCACCTCCTCTAAAGCCATATTATAATAGATTGGGTATTGCTCATTGATGTGACAAGTTTTTACAATGTTTGTCATCTACTTACCCCATCCCTTCTCGGGCTTGGCACCAGAAATGAATAAGTAGGACATGAATATGCTCACAAAATACAGATTAATTGATCTGGTTAAAAGTCATCATTAAGAAACAACCACAACATGCCATTACCCGAATGCCAAGTCGCTCCTGCCTTGGTGGGCTCCAGGAAAGTTGAATGTACGCAACCTTATCCTTTTAATAACAAGTAGCTTGTTTCAGGTTCACCCTTGATTGAGAAATGCATCTGCAACTTCACATAAATGAAAATCTTGAAAGATTTAATTAGTCATTTCACTATACCATTATTAATACTTGTATAATTTTGTTTCTAAATGTTTTTTTGCAAATTTTGGATGTTTAGAGTAGTTTTTTTTTTTTTTTTTTTTTTTTTTTTTTTTTTTTTTTTTTTTTTTTGAGTTTCCTAATCTGAGTGATGTTGCCACCTTGTAAAATATGAAATTTTGTTGCAGTAAATTCTTGCTCCAATAAAGGGGAGGGATCTCGTGTTATTACCGGAGGTATGACGTTAGTTTTTAGTATCTCTTCAACTATAGTATGGAGATCATTTTCATCTAAGTTTCAAACTTAAATAATCTAGAGATTCTATTCCTTAGGTGGGGAAAATAATTTCTTTGCTCCTGGTCGACCAAATAGAGTAAGTACTAAATCTGTAAGATTTAATTTTATTACGTTTAGCATAACAAAAATTATGACTTTCGTAGTTTGTTTATTTGTTGATGTTTTTGATTTGAGTGTGTGACAGAGATTGCCTTACATTTGTATTGATACTCCCAGATCCATATGTTGACCTCCGAATCAGATTTTAGACCTCTAATAAGATTCTAATTGATTGCATGCTTACATGTAAACTTATCCTCACCATTACTCCAAATTCTCAAAGAGAGTTCACTTACATTGAGATTCCATTACTTTAAATTCTCAAAGAGAGTTCACTTACATTGGGATTCCGTTACATTCATTGTAGTAGGTTTCTCATTAACCTTACAAATGGTATCACAAGATTGTAAGATAAATTAAAAGCTAACATTACTCAGATATCGCAGTAAAATAGGAAGTGCCAAGATAATTTTACCACATATACATTGCTATATTCGTTGTTTGATGTAAAAATATGGTGAAATTTTTTTAGAATGTGAATATTAGAACTTCCACTTCTGTAATTGTTAGTTTGTGTGCATGTTTTTACCTTGGATGATCCTTGTGACTTGTTTTTTAATTCATTCGGTGTTCTAATACTGGTCGCATTACTAGGAATATGGATCTGGTGACATGATTCTGGTGTTTCACACCATACTGTTGGGATTTAGGATTTAGCATTGTTGATGCTGTTGATTCTTTTTTTTGTTTTTAATTCTTTTATATATTTTATCTTCCTTCTTGATGGAAATGCTTGTTACACCATAGTAGATCCTTGTTAGGTTAGGTTATTTGACATTTATTAGGTATGTGCTCCATATACATTGATTTTTCGTGGCGACATCTAAGATCTTATAGTATAGCGTTAGTACCTTTTAGATGTCCAAAGCATCCAATAACACAATGAGGTTGTTTCATGCACATTGACTAAAAGGTGCGGTAATTTGGGTCTTTTGTTTTTCATCTGAATCCGAAGAGTGATAAATTTATTATATGCCAACATTACAGTGGATATATCTAGGTTTTTGAACAAGTAGAGTTAGTAATTTGTGTTACCTGATAGACATAGGAAACTGTTTAGAAGACTTCCGAATGAGTTTCACATTAGAACATCTAGCTTCATTTGCTAAAATCTGCTACATACATTGAAGAAAAATTCGTTCTCAATGCCTTACACCTATTTGATTTTCGTATTCAAATAAAATACTTTTAGACTAAAAATTTTATAAAGCTCACACTGAATTTAGTGTTCCTTAAATTAACAAGTTATTGATATTTTAAGAACAGGGTTGTGTGATACTAAGCCTTGCTGTGGTGAGCCTTATACATCATATCAATACAGAAAGCAGGGTCATATTGTAATAAGAAAGATCTCCATTAGATAGGGCTTCTACTGATACCTATGAATTTTATTTGAATTAAATTATCATATTGAAAATTTTCTTGATGTCGTTGAGTATCTCGTATCTTCATGACCGAAACAATCTTCATCCTCTCTAGTGTGGATCTGTAGTACCAACATTTCGTCAAATAGTGGCTATAATATTCATAGGTATTTTCTAAAATAAATTAAAAGCTTTACCAAGAGTTTGTTCCCAACAATTGACTTGATGATGTACTTGGCCCCTTCCATCTGAGCTGCTGTCTTGATAGACATTCTAATGTACTAACCTTGTAAAAGAATTCATTGGACAATAACAAAGTCAGTTATCAGTTCAGCACTTGTTACTGCTATTTGTGAAGACCCCTGCAGAACACTAGGATTAGAATTACTCCAGTAGTTTACATGGGCCAATGTGGAATAAATTTTTTTTGAGGATTGCTCTTAAGACAAGGGATATTTAAGTAGGTTTTTTGGTAGTGGTTCATGCATTATGTTCTAACTTATTTTGAAATTCACTATGGTGGATTGCTCAACATTTGGCATTTGAACAATGTCTTTCAATGCTTTACTTATGCCTAGATCTACCGGTTTTTGTAACAGTTGGCTTCACTTAACAAAGAATAAGGTTTTTGAACCAACTGTTCTGCATATTCAATCTTCAAATCTTTACGAACTACAACTGTTTGGCTTAAGTCTCATATTACTTCTAACTAGAATAGAATAGCTTTCCTGCTTTTAATTACGTTTAAGTTGTAACTCCAATCTAAGTAGAAGACCACCAATTGTACTTGTATATAAAGTAGGATAACTTAGTTTTTTATGGACTTAATATTACTAAGTTTAGCCAAATGACTACTTATTTTCTAACCACGTAAAACACTCATGCACATGCAATGTTGTTTGCCTAGTTATACACATGAACATGTCATCAATGCCCAATATGTTGTCATTTTACATGTTAATTTGGGAGTGTAGTGCATCTCTAAAGTCAACTATGTTTTACATGATGTTGGAGTGTCAAAATTGGAGAAATGAGCCTTATTTGAATTTGATTTATGAGATTTTTTCTCTACGAAGAACTCATGTGGCCCAATGTACTAGACTGGATTCCGGTTGCAATCGTGTTATAGTGATGCAGGAATTAAGATGATGTCCTATGTCAAATATCAGCCTAAACAATGAATTGCCCTTGGAATGTCCCTAAATGTTTTTCTTTACACCTTGATGATGCAATTAGTAGCAATTCGTTAGATTTTGAAACCTTTTGACTTGGATGCGTTACCAACTTATGATGCATCCTTTTTTTGGGCTTATGGCGTACTTCTGTCCCACAAGATTTGCCCCACTCTTCTTTTTAGTCCGTCCATCCAAGTTTTCATCATTTCAACTTTTGACCGTGACATACACTCTTTTAATTTTTATCCACACATTTAACTTACTTTTTTTTTTATCTCATACACACATTTCCACTATTTACGCATAAAATACCACTTTTACCCACTTTTCTTGATATGCTCACCTATTGCCTATGGAGAAAATTTGGTGGGACAGGGGGAGTAATTTGGAAGAGCAAGCTAACGTAGACATTTGAGAAATATGATAGAATAAAAGGTGATTAGAGATGATAACCAAGGTATACATGTTGGGGCGGGCTCTCACTTCTACGCCTACCGCCCATTGTGACCTCTATTCATGGTTCTATTATTTTAGACAGTAGGATTTAGCTATTGGCCTATTGTTGCTACCAGGCTTCTCTAGGTTTTTGTGAGAGTTTTAATAAAATTATAAGTCACTGACATAGTGCTTTATTTCAGGGTCCTCGAACATGTTATATGTGTGGGTCTCCAGATCATTTGATTAGAGATTGCCCAGGTCATCCAAATTCTAACTCAAGGCACTGGAATGGTAGCTATTTTTGCCTATTTTACTGGAAATTTTTAGTAGCTAATTCTTTCAAACTGTAGACAAAATTGTACTTAGCTTTATATGCTGTTGCCAATTCATTGTGTAATCCAGGTCTGGCCTCTCTTCCTGGGGCTGTTTCAGGTTATCCACCATTGTGTTGGCCTAATACTCCACCACAGGTGCCATTTACGAATATGTATGGGGCCCCTGGAATGATGTTCTATAATGCAAACACAGGTCCTATTTCACCATATGCATTTTCTCCCTGTCCTCCTTCTGCTTATGGTGGATATCCTGTTTCCAGGTAATAGCTCTAAATTTTCTCTTTTTTCGTTAATCACAATTGTATGTACACAAGATGGTATTATCATGGTCTTCCTTGATTTTACAACTTAGTGTTGGTATAGATATGTGTCAATCCCTTGGCCTCTGAATGACTGCCATAGTGGGGTCCATTGTAAGAAGTACGGAGTGTAACTGATTTGGAAAATTGAGCTGAGAAATAAGTAGTTTCATAGCAATGAGGAAGATTATCTTGAAAATTTCTTTATCCACCAATAAGGAATTTAGAATAGTCTAGTGGTTGTATATCCTATCAAGAGGTGTAAGAGTAGGACTTTTATTCTGAGAGAGGCGACGTAACCTGTATCATCGTACAGATGAAACTGCTTTTATGGGTTGTTAATAAGATTGTACTATATCAAAAACAATGCTAAAGATTTTACCCCACAATATGACAATATCGGGTAGGCTTATTGACTTGTACTTTATTACAAAAAAATGTCATTATACTTTATTGTTGAAGAAAATAGTCCATAAATTACTTTCAAGAGGCCAACTTTGGAGTTTTTGCTCATATGTGGTTGAACTTTGTAATTAAAAAAAAAATTTATCCTTAAAAAAAATCAGGCTGAACTTTCCTGTGAGTTTGCAAGATTTTGCCTGATAGTAACATAAAAAATTATAGACGTGACAAAATGTGGAGTCACAATAATCTATTTGGTATTGTCTTTAAATTTAAAAAGAATCTTTCTTTTTCCTCTTTCCAATTTCTTTTGCTCTTTCTTCTTTTGATATGTCTTCCCGTTCCTGCACCCTCATTGTCATGGAGAGAATAAAAGTTGAATATACCTTAAACAAGAGAATACCTTTATATGAAACTATATTATCATCTTTTTGTCTTTAGTGATCGGAATTTTTCATTACTTATCAATTATCACTAATTTCCCTTGAAATTTGAATATATTGGTGTTCTTTTAAGACATCATAATCATATTTATCATCAGGAAAAATACTATAGTGTTGATTTAGTGTTATATATATATATATATATATATATATATATATATATATAGGAAGAAGTTCCAGTGAGAACCATCCTTATATGAGAACCGTGAGAACCAATCTGCCTGACAAAAATGTGTTACTTTTTTACTAAAAACATGTTACTATTAGGCAAAAATGTGTTACTTTTTTTTAATAAAAAAGATGATACTTTTAGGCAAAAATGTGTTACTTTAAGAAAAAAATTCTGAAAAAAAACTCACAAAAAAGTGTTACTTTTAACATATAAAGGTGTTACTTTTCGACAAAAATGTGTTACTTTGTATTTATATTTTTTTCAGAAAGTAACGCTTTTTTGCTTATAAGTAACCGATTTTTTTAAAAACAAAAATAACATATTTTTGTCCAAAAGTAACATCTTTTCCATGAAAAAGTAACACATTTTTACCGGAGAGATTGGTTCTCACGGTTCTCATATAAGTTTGGTTCTCACTGGAACTTGACCCTATATATATATATATATATATATATATATATATATATATATATATATATATATATATATATATATATATATATATATATATATATGTTAGTCTGTTTGAACTGAATGTGGTGAATTGTGACCAGTTTTTGCAACTTCCTAGTAGCTTCTCAATTCAGGTGAATTAATTCTTAGTCTCCAACCTTAATGTAAGTATTAGCAACTAAGGATAGCTGAAATGAATAGTGGGGCTTGGAGCTAATTTGTCGTTTCAAATTTGTTAGGATCATTATTTTAGATTTCGCAACCTATAATTGCTCTGAAACTTTAAAATTCATCTTATTGTTGTAATGAATGACCTTATTCGCTATGGCAGGTCAATAGTGCCATTGGTTGCACTATAGCAAAGTTCAATCCAACCTTTTGTAAATGAGGCTATGGCTGGTCAAAGTTGCACCTGTTGAATTATATGTTTCCAATTTATTAAAGATGATTTTGTGGTTTTCTTTGACAATATAACTTTCACAAGTCAAAAAGTATCAACAACTGCGCATATATGTTTCTGTATATTTCTTTCTTGTAAGGTGCACCTTGTACTAGTTTTTGAAATATGCAAGGTGCAGTGTTAAAATGGTGAGCCTCCAGTTTTTTAGTTCTGTCTAAAATGGATAACAAATTCCTTTTGGATGTTTGCATGTTTTTGATAAACTCCTCCTGTCGAGCACTTCTGTAGATGCCAGATAGCTATAGCCCTGCCCCACTTCTCTTTTAACTCGGTAGAATTTATTTCTTTGATAACTGACGTATGGCTAATGTCACAGGCCCAATGGATATATGAATATGGGAGGCATGGCATTACCTGCTGGAAATACTGCTCAGCATCCAAGACAGGGAGACTTTCTGGGGCCTCAGAACAATGCAAACCTACAGAGAAATTATGATGTAACTTTGAAAAGGTAATTCTTTTGATTTTTTGCGTTGTTTGTGTGTTAGTAGTTTTATTTACTTCTAGTTGTGCCTTAAGATTTCATAATCTAAATGGTCATGCCAAACTTTTCCTTCTATTTTGTTGGTTCGCCTATTTTTGGGGTGGGGGTGGGGAGCGGGGCGGGGCGTAGGGGGTTATCTCTTCACTGTCATGACTCATGAACCCACAGCATGTATATATATATAGGGTTAAGTTCCAGTGAGAACCAAGCTTATATGAGAACCGTGAGAACCAATTTCCCTCATAAAAATGTGTTACTTTTTTACAGAAAATGTTACTTTTTTACATTAATTGATGACAGTAACTCCTCTCATCAAAAAGTTATTTATTTAGATTCAGTACTTATGCATTATACATTATACATTATACATTCTTGGATAAATTGGATTTTGCAGAGAACAGAATTTTCATAGAGACCAGAATCCGAATATCCCCCTTGATTATACAGAAAGAGGCTCGTTTCAGTCTGGTGACAGCTTTGGCAAGAGGTCTGAAGGAAAGCGTAGAAGCCGGGATAATTCAGATGGTGATATAAACTCAAATTGTAATAGACAGAGGAATACTGATCAACGTTTGCAGTACGGGAAAGATCTTTGGACAGTTCAGTCAGATAGATCATCTCCAGAAAGAAATGTGCTTGATAGCAGGATTCGCCCTAGAGAAGATAAGCATGAGAAGCTCCATGGAACTGTTAGAAGAGATGATGGGAAAGGAGTGCATCATGGTCATGCTTCTAGTCAGAGACATTATCCTTTGAACCATGAAACCAGCAAAAGGAGAAGAATGGAACATGACGAGAGAAAATCTGATAGACATTCTCACAGCCGCTCTAGGTTTAGCTTGGAGCGCAGCTACTCTGGTGATGGTGCAAGGCAAAGGCAAAGGCGAGAAGTGTCCAGTCATAGATCCCGGTGTTCAAATAAAACTGCAGGTTTCAATGGTAAGGAAATGCATCATGATCGTGAGAAGATTAATTATCCAGATGATTACAGGGAATTTTGTCAGAGTAATAAACGAAAAAGATTTCATTAGGGCTGGCAACTCATGTTTTCTGAGGTAATAGTGTATACAAAAGGATGACAGATTACAACCTTGATCATCTTTGATTAGGTAATTGTATCGACATAGTTTATACATTAGGTTATTTTCATGTTTCTCATAAAAGTTGAATTAATCGCGAACCACACAGATTTGAACATGCATCTTTCTGTGAGAGCTAATATTTGTTTGTTTGGCTTTGTTGACACAGATCTAGTAGGGTGCTCGGCTTTGGACTTCTCATGATTAAACTTTATTTATACTTCTAACCCACTTCGTATTCTTAGCTTGAGATTGGATGCTAAGAGAATGAGTTTTATCAAGAGGATAAGTGCTTTCCACGTTATAGCTTGCTTTGGATGCTTTTTTTAGCAGACTCTCGTCTTTTCCAACACAATTCAGAAGCTGTTCAAGGTATGTTGAGGCTGTTTTGTGTTCAATGCCTCAGGCTTTATACTTCTCTCAGGATATTCCTATCCTGATGAGAAATGTTCGGGACTTCAGGTATGTAATTTGACAATTGGTTCGGTTCAGCTTCTCTCTTTTGATCTACCCACTTCAAAGTCCTGTTTTGGGAGAACTGTTGACAGTTCTGTTTTCCTCAATGTCAAGGGAAGAAAAAAGGATGATTTTATATTATGATACACAGGTTCTAATTGGTAGTTTTTGGGCTATTATGCTTGCAAATGTCTTATTGAAATATAGAAGTATATGGTATTCAAAGGGAAGAAATTCTTGCAAATGTCTTATTGAAATGTCAAGGGAAGAAATAATATTTTTGTGTGGGATCTAGGGATAAAAATTTGCTGAAGAAAGGTATTCAAAGTGTGGATAGGGAGGAGGGATGGAAAGTAGTACATGCTTCAGGGGGGTGTTTGGGACTTGAGGAAGGGAATCGATATTTATAAAAAGAAATTCTCAAGTCCATGTTTGTTTACTACGAAAAGGAATAGGGAAGGAATTTAAATTAGGTCAAAGTCTCCACGAGAAATATCCTTAGCCGTCAGTTATTCAAGGTTGAGACTTTAGTGCCAAAGTCTTAACTAAAAGTGTAACATAACAAAGGATTTTTTTTTTGCCCCAAAGTCGAATCTCAAGACTCGATGAGCTATCTCAGGATTCCATTTGCCAAACACCTTAAGGAAGCGTGATATATTTGACTCTGCTAATAGCTAATAGCTAATAGCAGCGCCCTTGAGTCCTCAAAGGGAAGTTTCTCTTTGGTCATTTATCATTTCTTGAAAGGATCTCGTACCTAATAGCCTTTGAAACAGTTAGAAGAGGTAGTATCTGATTAGAGTGGTTCAGCTTTGCCGTGTACTTGTGTAGTTGTTTTTACATCACCTAAAGATGACGGTGAAGGTAGAAGCTTAGTGTAGTAGTAATGTACAGTTGTATTATCCTCTATATGGTTTCATTTTATCATGAGCGTCAGGACGAACTTGAGAATTCCGGTGGTTTTTCAGCAGGTTAGTATTGGCTATGACGAGTTTGCTGGCCGAGAAATGGTTAAGGGAGCAAAAAGGATGCCAAAATAGCGATAAGTTTTAGAAACAAAGGGTAATGCAAGATTGCAAGTAGAGATATATACTCCATGATGTTATTTGATGTGCGGTGGTGGCCAGTGGTTCTCCCCTTTTATGGGACATGGGGGGAGGTGAAATTTTAGGGGAAGAGTGAAATTTTGGTTGGGAATTTTGAATTTTTCGAGTTATTAAGGTAAAAGTAAATATGAAAAGGTCGGTCTGTGTGTTTTCGGGCGGGTAATATTTGGATTAGTCATTTTCAAATCGGATTGTTTTCATTTTCAATTTATTTGGGTCGATTCTAAGAGCTCAAAATGCTTTAAAAAATAATCTTCTTATCACTAACTATTGATAAAAACATTATAAAAAATTTATTACATTTTTTGCATAATATAGCACCACTTATAGGTTCTAGGCATCGAGAAAGAATACAAGATCAAAAAATAATGACTTGGAACTAATAGATTGCTAAAAATAAAATCGGGTGGGAATGTTTGAGCTTAAGTTATGGTTGAGTTTGAATTAGTTTTTTTGGATTTTCCCGGAGGAATCATTTTAGGGTTACACGTTACAACGTTTTGATATTCGTTCTTATTTTAGGTAAAGTTCATATCGGATCAAAAATTGACGTTTAGATTAAAGTAATTTGTTGGATATTGGTGCTTAGGGATAATACGACAGTATAAGTGGGATAGGGGATGGGGGATGGAGGATGATGAAGTGCCAAGATAAGGTTGAGCAATTTGTTTTATTGGTGTTGCTATATTTTTATTTTTGACCATAATTCATACTTTTTCTTTAATTCTTATCAACTTATTTAAATATTATTTTATCTAATTTACAAATTTTTCTCACTTCCATATAAATAACATTTTTAACCATTTTTATTTATTTTTATGATTTGTTTAAATTTTATCCTTGTAGCAAATGCTACGAGATAAAAGTGATTCTAATCGATTACTTTATCTCATTTTGAAGCGTCTAAAGTAGTTGCTGAGGTCGGTTTTAGGTTGCTTGGATCGCTTTTCAGTTTGATTATCTTTTATTTGGGTCATTTTTAAGCGTCTAAGAGTAGGTGGACTACCCACCAGCTCAACCCATCCGATTTGAAAAACGAATGAGTTTACACAATGCTTCTATGTATAAATTAAAGAATGGATGCGTATTACCGAAATAATACCCGTGGGGTCACGTGTTTGCCTGCATATTTTTAAATGAATAATTTTTAAATTTTTTATTTAAATTGTTATTAGATGATGAGTAAATCCAATAATCCATAGTCAATACTTGAAAAGTCTACCAATATGGATTTTTACGGCTCGTAAAACAATATGCATTATTTTGACGGCCTATTTGGTAGATGGTAATCAACGAAGATAATACAAATGAAAAATTAGTGTAATTTTGGTTGAAAAATATCTTAGCTACTTTGATGGTCATGCTTATCACAATTCAAACATCCTATTTTCTTCATAAA
Organism: Amaranthus palmeri; assembly: GCA_019776075.1. Lineage (NCBI taxonomy): Eukaryota > Viridiplantae > Streptophyta > Magnoliopsida > Caryophyllales > Amaranthaceae > Amaranthus > Amaranthus palmeri. Next base: position 1,075,400 of record JAAKBH010000278.1, read on the forward strand.
ATTCATTCCAATGCATTACCATTGTGAAAAGTGGTATTAAGTGGTAATGAAAATTTGAAAGCAAAAATAATTTTTTGTGATTAAGTTTCATTACTATGGGAATAATATGAAATTTTTGATGAAATTTTAAACTAAATTTTCATTACCATCATTTAATACCACCTACCAAACAGGGCGCTACTATTCATATTTTACATTTTGGACATTGCAGAGTACTTTCATTGATTTTAAGACCTAAATTTAGATTTTGAATTGTGATTATGTTTCTTGTGTGGATTTTTTGTTTGGACTTTTATGATAGTATTTTGAAAAAATTGATATTAATAATCCATCTATTTGGTATGAATAATCTCACCATTGGATTATTTTTAATAGTTCAACCTTTGTGATAAATTTGCCCACAACATACCATATTATTAATAATAGGGTATGCTGCTAGCAAAGAAAAATAAAGGTTGGATTATTCACAGCGAACTAAGGGCAAACGTTGGATTATTAGAAAATAATCAAAATGTTGGATTATTTACAGCGAATAAGCAAAAGGTTGGATTACTAAGTTTTGTCTAGTATTTTTTTATTTGTTATGCCTATTTATTTGTGGGTTTTGCTCGCTAAGGAAAATGGGTGTATAGCGGCAAAAAAATTAGGTCTACAATGGAATTAATCTTTTGAAAATTTGAACCCGCGAACAAATTTTTATAAGCATGCTAGGTCTATTATTGTTTTAAAACTCGCTCATGAACGCCTCTAGACAAGAGTTATAAAAATTTTTAAGTACCATGAAAAGTTTATTGAATATGAAAAAATACATTGTTTTTTTACTTTAAGTTTTTCATATACTTTACACATTTGTTTAAGGCTTAAAGAGAAAAAATAGTCAAAATACAGAAGTGACAACAAATATTGTAGATTTAGACTCCAAGTGATGATGTAAACTAAAAAATGGAAAAAGAATTTTCAACTAAAAATTTTCTTTTATTGATTTCATTACATATTTCCCCAAACTAAATTTCTATTTTGCATTGTTTGAGAGCTTTTCTACTATTCAATCGTCTGTATAATATTTTATCAATTCATTAAAATATATTTCTTTCAATTCACACCAATTATTGCATTTAATTTTTACGTATACTAATTCAATTATAAATATCTCTAATTGTGCACGATTAAAATATTATTAAAAATAAATTAATATATTAATATTGAGATGAATCAATGAAGAATATTTTCGACTATTTTTTGACATTTAAGAACAAAATACAAATTAAAAGTAATTGATAAATAATACTAAAAATTCAAATGGGACAATTTTTTTTGAATTGAAGGTAGTTTGAACTGTGAATTGTTGTTGCTGAGATCTCTAAATTTGAAGCGTATGTTGGTTGCCTTACTATTTGATGTTTCAAACAAAATTTGGTTAACGATTTTGAAAATTGATCATTAAGCTACTTCTCAATTCTCATACTTCACTAGCTAAATATCGCTTCGAAGCAATTGTAAATAATTTTCTTTGATATTGATTGACAAAATGTTTTCTCTCGATTGCGGATTGGAGAATTCTTTGATATGGAGAATTTCCTTATAAAATTGACTCTTTTAAAACATAAAACCAAGATCGTGACTTGAGAAGGTGTTATTATGTGGTGAGATAAGATTATGGAAAAACAAAACTTATAGTTGAAAATGATAACATCCTTACACTTTTCAGAAATAACATAACATAAAAATCTGTTGTCATTACCAAATGGGGCTTAGTTTTCTGACAAGACATTTGGCTCCATGAATGAAAAAATGCTGTTTAATCGTTGACGGCATATGTACATATATTAAACATGGGACAATACAATGGTTTCTTTACCGATTAAGAATTATGGATAACGTGAAAGCTAATACCAACCAGCCTAATGTGAAGTATCCAACTGCAATTGTTGGTCCAACGTTTTCAGGTTCCTGTAAAAATTGAATTTAAGTAACAGCCTGAGGAAATCAAGTAAACTCAAAACAATATGTTACACGCATGCTCTAATTAAACTTATCATTTTATATGGATTACATGCAAAATTTAGGTAAAGGGATTTTAATTTTTCTTTTTGGACAGTAAGATGAATGAATTACTTTGATAATAATATTTCGAGTTAATCATTAATTTATTAGTTATTGACATAAATAAATTAGTCACTTAAAAAACAAATAAGTCAGTAAACACTAAAGTTAATCAAAAGAAAAATATTTCAATCAGCTTTTAGGTGTAACTGCAGGAAATTCTAATCAAATGTTTCATTTGGTTGTGCACATATGCTGAATAGTGTATTAAACATCTTTAATTATGTTTGGGTAAAAGTTATAAAAATTAATATTAAAATAATTTAGATTGAAACAATATAACTGAAAATAAAATATAAAAAAATTGGTGAATAGTATGAGACATTTAATTAGTGTTTAATAGTATGGGACATTTGATTAGAATAAGAGAGATAATTATTTAATTAGATATTATAATAAGATACATTTGATGGTGAATAGACCGTCCCACTAAATTTGTTGTATTTTGATTTTTGGTCATAAAACTCACAAGTCACGAATCACAAGATTTTCATAACTTTTATCTACATATTTTAACTTATATTTTTATCTCATTTACATATTTGGTAAACTAAATGTGACAAATGGAGTATTTAACAAAAAACATGGATTAAGTTTGAATAGTGCTGCTAATTATAAGATGATTGTAATTGTAATTGAGTAGGTATACCTGAGGAGGTGGTGTGCCGAAATTAGGTTTTTGAGTAATATCAGTTTCAAAAGGCCATGTAAATCTTTCTGGTGCCTCATTCCTTGCCAAACTCCAATCATATAACCGTCTTTCTACTTCAGAAGACAATATATTGTAGGATTCCTGTTAATTCAATAACAAATAATTAATGCAATGCATGTGCATGTGCATCCTTATGTAATTAGTAATTGTTAAATTAGGATGGAGTTATAGTGAATGTCAGTATATTAATATATGAGGTGTATATACTTCATAAATCAAGGAGATATAATAACAACCAAAAACCGTATGACAATGGGAAGAAGGTCTCCAACAGGGCCGGCCCCCTAAGCAAGCCCCTCGAAAATTTTATTTTCAATTAGTGCTAAGGTTTGAACTTTTTTATGTATACAGTAGCTTTAGGGTCCGTAAATAATCTTTCACCCTGGGCCCCTAAAAACCTAGGGTCGGCCCTGGTCTCCAATAGCTTATAAAGTGTGCACATCATCTTCAATTTGTCGATATGGGACAACTCATCCCAACAGTACGAATTAAGAATAAGAATTGCAAAAATTTATGGAATGAGATCGATCAAGTTGATGGCATTCTTTTGTTACCTTTAATAGTTCAGCCTCTGTGTTAAAATTTTCCTCCTCTAAACCTTGACTTGATAATTCTTCCAACTTTTTACCATATGCAGCGCTAACCTGCTCATATTATAAAATGTATAAGAAAATAAGGATTAATTAAGTATTTAAGTTTAATCAAGAGAAAAGTCCGATATTCATGTAATATATACTCCCCCGTTCCATTTGATCTTTACATATTGAATCTCTTAAATTTGTGTCAACTTGGGTCTACACTCTTTAGTAATTAGAGAAATGAGTTTATTTGACAATCTAGTTATATGTTTATATGAGTAAACATGAGATAAATGTTGAGATAAAAATATTATTTTATTTAATTATAAAGTTAATGGAAAAAAGGATGATAGAAATTTAAATATTCAATAAAATTAAAGAGAAATAAGAATATAAGAATGTTTGGTAATATAGTTTTAATATAGTTTATTTGGACTATATCAGCTTATTTTGACACGTATAAATAGATGGTTGGGCTTGAGCGGTCAAACCATCTAATGTTAATGATTGGGTAATTAGTTGGCTAAATTGTCAATGGTATAAATAAGCAATTTTTAAAATGGATGCTCCAAATAGCATGTTCAAAATCAGATAGTCATATCGGTCACTTAAATCAACTTTGCGTTACTCATTTTTCAAAGCAGAAATACGTAATCAATAGTTGTGATTTGTAAATCACCATAAAAAAACAAAAATAATAATGGTTAAATAAACAAAATAAAAATGGTAAATTAAAGTCACAAAATTTCCCCCTTATTAAATTCTACCATAAATCAGCATTATTTACTAAGACTTCTTCTTTTCAAACACTCTCTTAAGCAAATAAAATTTTTACCTAGTCGTGGCTTATTTAAAATAGTAATCAAAGCATATAATATAAGTGGTTGGAAAAAATTAACTGATTAAAATAGTTTAATGTTATAAATAAACAATTTTTAAAAAGATTTCTCTTAGTAATATGTTTAAAATCAAATAATCATATTAATCACTCAAATCAACTACTACCTATTGTCTATTATCAACCAATTTTGCAAACAAATCAATGAACATTTTTTTAAAAAAATTCACCTGGTCGTAGCTGCAACCTCTTCGAAGTCCAAGTCTAGCATAATGGTCTACATCTGTAATTGCTGCACCACTCTAAACAAGGCTTCATTAGGTTTATTGCTAACCACAACCACAAGGGCATAACTATCAATTCCAAAAATATAATTAATGATATTCTAGCATTCTACAATTCAATTTAGTTGACATATATACAAAATAAAATAGGATAATTAAATTAAATTAATAAGTATAAACAATTGAGCTAATCTCCTGAGAGACCGTATCTTTAAGATACGTATTTCAAGCCCAGCTCATTAAAATTAATGTCTAATTATCATATTTCTACTTACATTATTCTTAATGCTTACTTATCGTATCCTTAATGTTTACTTTTAATTTAATATCTTTACAATGTTTTAAAAAATATATAACAGGACCGATCCAATTAGAGATGGTCTCTCAATGTAACCGTGAGTAATCCCAAGATATAATATAACATACTAAAGACTAAATCTGTAAAATTAAGCGAAGAGGCCTAATCTATCAAATTATAAGACTACATCTACAAAATTAATATACTAACATGTAATTATAAGACTACATCTATAAAAGTGAGTTTATATATTTCTAATCTATTAAAATTTCACATCAATATATTTTTTGTATTTTTTTATATAGATTTTTTTGAAAAATTAGGGACAAAAATTACAACTTTTTTCAATATCAAAATGTTAGAACGTTAATGTTTTGAAAACCATTACTTAATCACTTTTCAACCGCTAATACTGTTTTAAATCTTAAATGGCTACTAATACTATATCGAACAGTCGAATACTAACATTTCTATATCATACAATATTCTTCCATGTTAATGAGTGTAATTATAAAATAAATTTAGTTTAAAATATTTTCACTTAAACCTTTAACTAATCTTTCATTTTCAACTTACAAGTTACAAGTCTACATTATTTATTGTTCACTACACTTAATTACTCTGATTAACTCTCACTTCTTAAATTCAAAATTGAATTCTCAAAAAATTCTTAAAATTAATAGACATGACAGCCGGTCTCTCTCGATCTTTTTAAAAAACGTATTTCAAACGTAATCCATTAAAGCACAATATATGCTTTTATTCTACATGTTGAATTAGAGACAGTGTCTCTAGAATTTGTGATCATTTAATGTAAACCAAATCTATACAAAATTCGTATAATAAAGTGTAAGAATATGTTATCAATCAGAATAGGAGTTAAATTCATGACAGAAAAGGAAAGAAATACCAATGCCGCGAAGAGCCTTCTGAACGTTAAGAGTAGAAATAATGGAAGGAGGTCCTTTCGGCATCTCCATCGGACTATCTTCTCCTTCTCCTTCCCATTTCTCTTCGTTATCATCAGTTGCTGTCGCAGTCGCTCCTGATTCGTTATCGGCGACGTTTCTAACCACAAATCTCACCTTCGTACTAAGTTTTCTGGTAAAAATTACTCCAGATTTATCATAAATCATAAAATTATTTGTTGATTTTAGTAAAGACGGCATTATCGCCATTGAAGAAGAAATTGATGCCATTTCCTCTCTCTAACTCTTAATCTGTTTCTCTTTCTAAAAGTTTGGTTGGGAATTGTGGATGCTGTTTTAAATTTAATGTTAAGGACAATACATTTCGGTAATCGTCTATCTACAGCAGTATAATTTCGTCCATTCGATTTTTGTAAAAATTTTAAAGTCTATATTTATAACTAATTTGGTCTGATTGAATATCATCAAAGTCGTTGTAGTATAGTGGTAAGTATTCCCGCCTGTCACGCGGGTGACCCGGGTTCGATCCCCGGCAACGGCGATTTTGTTTTATTTGTTTTATTTGTTTTATTTTTTTTATTTTTTTTATTTTACCATTGCGCTCCTGATTAAGCTGTTAACTAAAAGTTTGCCCTTGTAATGGTTTTAGAGGGATAATTGTAAGGTGATTGACTATAATCAGTTTAATAGATTATTGATTATTGTTATATTAATCTCGGTCATTTATTTTTTACACAAATTCTTATGAGAGTCGGCCTCTTTGAGAAACCATCTCTGATTGGGTTGGCCCATATGGGAAAATATAGAGTAAAAGTAGACATTAAGCTTTAATAGACTGAACCTGAGAGACGGTCTCTCAAAAGACCATATGTTAATTTTTTGATTAATAAAATTAATTCATTTACAAATAATATACTTGAAAATAGCTAATACTTTACAATAATTATATTTTAAATCAAATTAGTAAATCTTTTTTATTTATATACCTATAATCTCAAATTTAATATTAATGTTCTTATAATGAATGTTTAGTACTCTCCTTTATGAGTATCAGAGTATGAATTGTCGTCTTTTATTCATTTTCAAAATTTAATCCTAGTTTTCTATGAATGAAATAGACAGAGACTCGGGTATAATAATGATGATGTTTATATAATGAATGTTAATTATTATATAATTGAACCAATTTCATGAATAGCTTCACTAAACTGTTTTTGAAGATAAAATTCTCAAGGTGTTGTAATATTCTAGATAATGTTTACTAGAAATAAATAAAATATTTATTATTGTTGGCGTGTTTAGAAGTTTATCAAGAATAACACAGCTTGAGTTGTAAAGTCTTGTGCTATAAACGCATAAGCAGGTAAAGAATACATGTGTTGGGCTATCAAAAAAGTTATAACATCTAAACGGGCAAGGGCTAGTTCTAATCAAATATTCATCGAATTGTTGATTGTATCATAAAGACTCTTATGCTCGTGTCCCAAACGTCCCCTTAGAGGAGTATATTGTGCTTCTAAAGGATCTTTCATATACCGTGTCCACTGCTCAATCCCAAAGTTCATTCGATATATATGATCAACAAGAAGAAAAATAATTTTGTGGAACTTTTTTTTCGATTTGCTATCATTGGCGTCTCATAAAAGTATGTTGCTACCATGTAGAAAATTTTTTTTGTCAAACCTTCTTATTATATTAATTTTTTTAATTATTGCTCTCATTATTTTTTGTCAATCAAAATCATTACTCTTATTTAAAATTATATCTCGATAAGACCTCTGCCTACTATAATACTCCCTCCTATTCTTCATACTTGTCCCATTTACTTTTTAGTTACTATTCACTAATCATTCTTAATTTGTATTTTGTTGTTAATCTATAAGTTAAAATTTAGTCACATGGGATCTTATTTTATTTGTCTCACTGCAAAGATTATTAATATCAAGTTTTTATAATTTTTAATTATACACAATTAAAGATATTAAAGGTTAAAATGTTGTCTCGGCATGTGTAAAAAAGGTAAATGAGACAATTATGGTGAATAGGAGGGAGTAAAATGTTAAAACGACAATTCATATATTGACTTTTAATTTATCAATCAATAAATAAATTGTTTGCACAACAAAGAGTGAATGCCAAAGAATTAATGAATCAAGTATTATTTAGGAAAATTTACTTTTAAAAATTCGACATTTTAATTATTTTCTAAAAATTCAGCCTTTTGCCTCCGTTTTGTTTTATAGTACATACCCTTTAGCTAACCTGAACAACCGGTTAATTTCTAATTTTTTAAAAAAATAAATTCGAAAGTCAAAAAACCTAACTGCATAAAGGAGGTTTTTACATTTTCCTTGCTTATAAACTTTTCCATTTTTCAACTTAATTTCGGGTAACAAATCATCTATCCCATGAGCATCTTGATGGAGTTTCACAAACCCCCTCTTCTGAGAGGAAAATAAGTAAATTTCACCTCATTTTTAGTGATTTTAAAATCTGGGTTTTTTTCACATGGGGTAAATTTAATCTCAATTCGAAGCGCAAAATTAGGTTTATGGGGTTTACCAGAAGAAGAGAGGATTGGAAACCACCCAGAAATCAGTTCACCAGAGAGAATTCCAGAAATAAGGAGAGTAAAACTAGCAATAATCTAAGCACCGAAAACATCATCACCTTTAACATTAAATTTAACAACACAGGCTATATAGAGATATGAGAGGAGGGAGCACAAGGGCAGTAATGGTGAGATGATGTTTTACCATCTTAGCAAATGAGAGAAGTAATTAAATGAGCAAGATGTAATTAATGGGTGGTTGAGTAATTTTACAAATTCATCCCGTCACCGGTAAAAATAGACTATAGGAGAAGACGAAGGCAAAAGGTCGAATTTTTAGAAATTAATCAAAATATCGGATTTTTAAAAGAGAATAAACAAAAGGTCAAATTTTTAGAATTAAATTTTCATATTATTTAAAAAGAAAATTAATTAGTAGTGTAGAATAATAGGAGTACTAGTTTGCACAAGTTTATTCTAGTGAACCTCGCATAGCTAAAGTGCCTTAGTGGTTAACCGAGTTAGAACATTATTACATTAACTGATTAGCCAATCAAACAATTCACAACCAAAGAATTGCATCAGATATCTCGAATTAGACCCGAAGAGATGGTTGAAGGGGCAACAATGGAGGCCGCAACCACCTCTTCCACCACCACCAGCAACAGCAACAGGAACGGGCATCGTGGGTTTCCGGCGGCAGCACAACCGGAGATTATGAGAGCCGCCGAGAAAGACGACCACTACGCCTCTTTTGTCTCCGAAGCTTGCCGCGATGCTTTTCGCCATCTCTTCGGTTCTTTCTTTTTCTCTCCTTATCCTCCTCAGTCCCACTCTCTTTCTGCTAAGTTTCCTGTTGATTTCTCGTGATTTCCGATATATCAGTTTTTTTTTTTTTCATTTTTGCCTGGTTTGCAGGTGCCAGACTTGCTGTTGCTTATCATAGTGAGGTTTATCCCTTTTTATTTTCATAGTAACACTTGGCAATTTTTGGCTTTTGATTGTCATAATGATCAATTGGTGATTCTATTGTACAATTGCTGGAATTTGGGAAATGATATGAGTGAAGTAATAATCCTCGCAATCAATTATTTGGGTTAACTATTATGCTAATTTACTAGTCATTGTGGAAATTCATGTCTTTGCCTTTAGAAATAGATATAGCTTTGATAAAATGGTAATGAAAGTGCTCATCTGATTCCGTTTCTGGCACTTAAAAAATTCTATACCAAACATGGACTTCAGGTGATTTTAAATGAACGTTTGAGAATTGAGATACATGGAGTTTCTTTGTTTAACATAGGATAGGAAGTAAATTCCTATGTGAAATTTTAATTGCTAGTAATTCATGTCCTTTGTTAAATTTGCTAGGATTTGCTAATTAGTAAGGTGTGAGTATGGTTATTGAATTCATTTGAAGTTTAGGAAGTTATACTTCCCAGGAATTAAGATTTCCTTTGTTTTTAGTATATTTTGTTAAACAAACAAAACCAAAATTGTTAAAAGGCGAAAATTGAATCAACAAAATTGTTCTTTTTAGGCAAATTAAGTGACTTGTACTTAAACGGTAGGCCTACGCATAAGATTCATTCATATTAATGACCAAGGACTGACCTTATCCGTTATACAAGTCACAATGTGTTTGTATTGTTTTTACACGAAAATATGATACACATCAATTGATTACTTTACGATGCTGTACTCTTGCAGACAAAACTTTTAGGCCAGATGCTTTATTATATTCTTACAACAGGTGCCGGACAACAAACCTTGGGAGAAGAATATTGTGATATAGTTCAGGTAATGGTAGTTTTGATAGAAGTTGCTGTGTATGGTCTGCAAATTTCTTTGTTGCTTAACAAAAAGGTTATGGCTGTGATCTTCCTTCACTCTTCGTCAGTAAGGGTGAAACTTGGTGAGCCAGTAATCTTTGTCAAGGGATTGTATACTTTGACATCAGAAAAATTATGTGCCAAGCGAGTTATTGTTGCCTCGTATGACATTGTGTCTTTACTTGGGCGAAGTGTACCGGTGATTATCGGTTATGGATTTGTATATCTTCTTACAAGTCTTCGTAGTAAGAAGGTCGTCTTGTAAATTTTTTGGGCCTGGTAATTTAAGAAAAATTCATACTGCTCGCATACATGTGTTTGCATTATTCAAACAAGAAAAAAGTTAATCGGGGTCCTAATGTAAACAATATCCATGTGTTTGCACTATTGAAAACAGTAAAATAAAGTTAAAAAAAAAGAGGATATTTTGAGCTTTCCAAAATCGGCACCTTGTGTTTGTAAATGTAAACTGCTTTGCGGATGCTAATAGACAGCTATGCTTCTTGCTTAACTATTGATCTCCATTCTACTAAACAAATGCGTATAGGACTAAGGTCATAACAATTGCAATCCATATGTCACTAATGATTTGGCATGGCATTTGATGATGGCTGTTGTTGTAGATAGCTGGATCTTATGGACTTCCTCCAACCCCTGCAAGACGTACATTATTTATTCTTTATCAGACAGCTGTTCCTTACATTGCAGAAAGAATAAGGTTTTTTCATTCTCCTAGGATTTTTATGTGTAGCATGTTATGCTTTCTCTAGCTTGTTTGAGGTTGTGATTGGGTAATTTTCTAAGCAATTCAGTTATTTCTATCCAGTTCAAGAATTGCCTCTCGTGGCATGTTTCTTGCGGAATCCCATTTTGATGATTACGATGATAGGCATACTCCATTTATTAGCCAAGTAGACAATGGAACTTCATCATCCTCTACGCCACAAAGCTCAAGGTTATCTCTTTTTAGATTGAAAGAAAGATTTAGAAGATTGCGGCAGTACGTAATTCAGCAATGGCCAACAGTAGGGAACATCTTTGCTTTAGTGATAATGAGCCAAGCACAACATTAGAGTTAGATTTGATAAATTTCGATCCCTTTGTGCTAATGTTATCGTGTTATGTTCAGGTGATCCCTTTAGCACGTGAGTTTTTGCAGCTGATTCTTCGAACAAATCTTATGTTTTTCTACTTTGAAGGTGTCTACTTAAAATACTGAGATACCAGTGATTATGCAAATTTCACTGCTTATAGTTGTTGACATTAATATGCATATTGCTTCTTAACTGCAGGCCTCTATTATCATATCTCAAAACGAGCATCTGGTATTCGTTACATGTTTATTGGCAAATCATCAAATCAAAGACCAAGGTATTCTGGCTGATCGTTTTCTGGACTAAACACATTATTCTTATGGCAATGTATTTTTGGAAGCTAAACTAGAACGCTATTGCAACTTGTTGATGGTAGTGTCGTGTATACTAAGGAAATTTTGATGAATGTGGCCTTTAATTTAAGTATCTTTATTGATGTTGCTAAGGGTAAGCTTATTATGAGTGTGGGGGAAGATAAAGTTGAGTTTTCCATACAAGATGTTCTTAATGCCCCAGTACCTGATGAGTGTATTTCATATTGATTCTGCTGATGATACTCCAGTTGAACCTAAATAGGCGTAAGGGATTGGTTAGTAAGTACCTCTATCATTGTAGAATTTTATGTTTGCTTACCACTACTAGTAACACCAACATTGATCTAAAATTAGACTTCAAGAGCTTTCCAACCCAATTGGTCTTGCATTAACCCGAGTTGTCTATCAAAATTTATGATCAAAAAGGTGAACATGTGTCAAATTTCATCTCAAAACCTTTGCATTTTGAACACTCTAGCTTTTTTGCTTCTCTTCTTTGTAAAAACTTTTAATCAAGCCAAAATCATCTTACTGAACTCCATCATCATCATTAAAACCATAAGAATTATGCTAGAAATGATACAAACCATTCAAAATCAACTTAAATAACTAGAATGAGTATAGTATAAATCTTCCAAATTAAGCACAAAATAACTGAGAACGACCATCACAAAAAGTATAAATCATGAAAATAACACTGCTACAACAAAGACCATAGGTTAGGTACAAAGGAAATATATGCTTCTTAGGAGCTACTTGGTACATTGACTATCCCAACTGCTGGTTGTCTGATTTGTTAACATTCTCCACCGTGGTTTATTGCAGATATCAAATTCTTGGTGTTTTTCTTTTAATTCAGTTATGTGTCATTGCTGCTGAAGGATTACGCCGCACCAATTTGTCATCCCTTGGAAGCTCATCTCGTCAAACATCTTTTGGGATTTTTCAGCCTTCAGCAGGTTCCTATATTAAAGCTATTGATATCTTGTTATTTGTAAAACATTAAGCAGGTTCATTAAATGTAATACTATATACTCCCTGCACGGCTGCACCCCATGTCAATTACACCTCTTGATAAAGGTGTAATTTATTAATTTATAGTTGATGAATAAGACAAGTGGATAAAAAATACGTGGATGTGATTATAAGAGCGAATGAATTTACAAATGACTTAAAAAAACTGTGAGGGTCATTATTAAAAGAGGAAGGAGTTCAAAGTAAGTGGAACAGCTCTAAATAGAAATTGAGTGCAAATTAAATGGAACAAGGGAGTAGTGTTTAGTACTCCCTTAGTGTTTCATCCTTTTACCTATGGTCTTCTTGGGCTAAAAGACTAATTAAATCATCCTCAAATCTATTGTAGCCCTGGTTCCCTACTGTAGTATAGATTCGTATGAGGTTGAACTGCTAAATAACCTGCGGAAGCTTGTAAGGCTGTAGACCTTCCATTTATCATACAATAAGAATATTATACTTGGGGTCTGCTCAACCAATAATTCAACACATGTTATGCAGGAGGAGGATTGCCTGTTCTAAATGAGGAAGGAGATTTCGTCACTGCAGACTCTCAGAAAATTGGTTCTGTAATGGAGTCTACTTCATCAGAGGTGCACTTTTGATTTTAATTGATTAAAGGAAAAAGTGACATTAATAATCCAACCTTTTATTCATCCGCTATGAATAATCCCATCTTTGGATTATTTTCTAATAATCCAACCTTTCAATAAATTCGCCCACAACATACCATATTACTAATAATAGGTAATAATAGAGTATGCTGTTAGCAAACAAAAGTAAAGGTTGGATTATTCACAGCGAACAAAGGGAAAACGTTAGATTATTAAAAAATAATCAAAAGGTTGGATTATTCACAGCAGATAAGCAAAAGGTTAGATTATTAATGTCAATTTTTCCTTGATTAAATTAGCAGCATATTATTGTGATGACAATTTGCAAAATGCAGATAGTGGTTGAATTTAATTTGATTTTTGTTCGCGATGGTGCATTTGTTGGAGAACGACAAATGACCATTGTCTTGGCATGAATTTGATTTTTTGAACCGAGGATTAATTGAGGTTCTTCTAAATACTTTCACAAAATCTTCCTGTGTGCATAGCATACTCTTAACATAAATAATCTTCTGCTGAATGCTAGCAGTGGTTATTCATATTCTTAGTCAAACTTCCTTTTAGGTCTTGTACCCCAATGCTATAGAGTGTCTCCCACTTAAGCTAGGTCTAGGAGTTCGAATGTTTGCAACAATACCCTTGTTAGTGTTAACAAAAACTTTGTTTTTGATTGACTATTGGTAGCAAACATCTTCTGTAACTTCAAATAAATAAAAAGCCACATGATCAGTGCATCATTTTAACATGTCTATTATAATCTGGAACCAAAAAACTAAATATTTTCCCTATTGAAAGAATGAGCATCTTTTAGGTCGTGTAAACAATTGTTATATAACGGAGATGCAATATGATAAAGTGATCGATGTTAATAACCATTTTGGAATTACGTTCACTTATTCTCCTCACTGATTGCAAAGGTTACTAGGTTTATTCTCTTGAGATTTCCTCGGGATTACCGTATACTAAACTAATTTCTATCTTCTCAGTCTAAAGGCACAAGTAAATGCACCCTTTGCCTTGGTGATCGAGAGCATCCCACCGCAACACCATGTGGTCATGTATTTTGTTGGTAATGACTCTTTAATCTTGAAGAGCTACTTAATCTAGACTTATTCTTCTCATCTTTCCGATGAAGTTGGTTTTGCATGCTTTCTATGTAGGAACTGTATCATGGAATGGTGCAATGAAAAACCTGAATGCCCCCTTTGTCGGACTCCATTGACGCATTCAAGTTTGGTTTGTTTATATCACTCGGATTTCTAAAGCGCCATTATAATGTCACAAAATGCGTTTCTGTAAATTTTGGAACAAGAAAGGCAGTTAAAAAACCAAGTTGGTGGCGTTTTTTCGTATAGGATGATAATGGAATGGAAAAATGGGGCAGTGATTAGCAGTGTTTGTAGTGTGTATTTTGTTAATTCTAATTTATGATCCTGATATATGGATTAGTTTCTGTATGTGTTTAATTAATTAAATAGGAAAAATTGAGGCTAAAAATCTCATCTTATGAGAGTTCATATTCTGTATTTGTTAGAGGCTAAGCAGCACTTTCAGGCAGATAATTGGATTTTTTTGGAACATGATGTTTAATGAATACTCCAGACCATAGACTCGACAGACGACAGTAGGCTCGACAGTAAACATGGTGGATGGGTAGAGAGTGAGGCCGGAGTGGTGGGGATGGCCGGGAAGGGGAAGGATTTGGGGTTTATTTATAATGAAAATTTTATAATATGTATCATGTCATGATAGTAAATTTTAATTATAAAATAGATTTTTTCCTCAATTTTTCATGATCACTCAATATCACGATAGTAATACAATACAATGAAATAAATTTGATAAACAAATTAAAAATTGTAAAATGAAAACAAGCATGATTATTATAATTATCAAGAGATATTCCTATTAAAATTATACTAACTTTTATTACTAATGCCACTAAACTGCCTGTTTGGTCATCCGTATCAAATGGTAAGAATGAAAATAATTTATAGTGTAAATTTTTATGTTATGTATAATATTAATTTTTATAGTAATGAAAGTTTCATCATAAAAAATTGTCTTCCCAATTTTTTGTTATCACCTAAACTGCATGTTCAAATAGTATTACATAAGGAATAAAGTTTGTGAAGAAAATGAGATTGTTAAAGAGGTATAATCATGAACATTTAACTCGTCAAGAGATATTCCTACCAGAATTACATAAACTTTCTATCACCATTCTTACTATTTAGCTCAAATTACCAAATGGGTCATACAGTATTAAATAAATTAAAGCAAAAATAAATAAAGTGGCTAAAACAGAATCCCGGGTAAAATAAACTTTCAATTTATCTGAAACTGCAGGTACAAACACTAAAATAAATTCATCCCATGCAAACAATAATTAAACCACATTACTTGAATGACTACAACTAAATTATAGAAGTATCGAAGAAGAATGTAGCTTAAAAATAAGAGTAAAATTGAGGGATCAAAATTGTATTGTGAGGTTGCTCATTGCCATCCAGAGGCAGGTGGAGCAGCAACCTCTTCCCAACCATCAGAGATTGAAACTGGTGCACCTGCATTCACCAATACCAGAATTATATTTATTTTACTTATTTTGTACTCTTGCATTAAAAAAACTCGTCTATGCACATCAAACTCGTATCGTGATTTACACAAATAAATTTGTTTTTGTTAATAGTCTCTTTCGGACTAGAACTTGATTGGTGTATCGTAGATAAAATTTAAGGATGTTTGGCAAATGGTAGTTGTTTGTTGCCTTCTTTAGGTCGCTTTATTAAACAACTGAAAGAATTAGATATCAAAGCCAAACAGTTTTCTTTTTTAATGATCAGGTAGACTATAAAATTTAAACACATCTAGCATCTAGGAGCCTCAAGAATATAATTACCTGGAGCAGAAGTAACCTCGCCAGCAACTGGAAGAATTGGCTCAAGAGGGGCATCAACCCAATCAGCAGGAAAAGGGGCAGCAGCATTATAGTCCACATAATCAGCAACAGCGACAGCTTCTTCCTCCTCGTCAGTCTTTTGTGCTTCGGGCTCCCTGTAGAAGAACAAGTCCACCTACACAACATACACAAATCATATCACCTGAATTGTTGATCTTTCAATTGCTCAAACACTGTCAACTGCCTTTCCATGCGTATGCAAATTCAAAAGGTTGTCGCAAAAACTCTAGGTATGCATTGAATTTTAACTCAATAGACCACAGGTTCCCACTCTAGAACATTAATCTACTGACAATGTGTTTCAGTCATTCACACACACACCAACAAACTTGGTAAAAGGCCTCTTGAAATGACTTGCTTTATATTATCAAGACAGAAGGGAAAATATGGAGACTCGGCAAATTCAGAAAATGTCTTTTACCAAGAAATTTAGCTACTTCAGCTAGTACAAGCATATGTCCAAGTGTCTAGGTTAAAAGAAAGGGGTATGCATTTTAGTACAACTGAAAAAGACATAGCATGATAGCAGGGTAAATTGGAATTAAGGCGGGAAAAAATAACCCAATAAAACAGAGAACACACCATCACATCCCACTTCTGTCCAACCCGAATGGTACCACGCATTTGGAGAACCATTCTAGCCAGCAACCAGAACAAACACCCTATGCTGTTCTTTCCTTTGTTATTAGCAGGGATAGCAATGTCAACATAACGCATTGGGGAATCAGTATCACAAAAAGCAATGATGGGGATATTCCCAAGTGAACCTTCTTTGATGGGCTGCAGACATTTTAATACCACAAAATATACATCAGAAGTGTAAACAAGACACCAATTTCCAACTAATTGATGGAAGAAAAAAGGCTAAAGATTAGCAAAAGCAAAGACGCTATAACCTGATGGTCAGTACGTGGATCAGTCAGAATGAGCAGGCGAGGCTCACAGAAACTAGTTTGAAGTTGATTGGTGAAGGTTCCAGGAGTATGCCTACCAGCAATAGCCTGGGCTCCAGTGTATTGCGCAAACTTAAGTACAGCTCTTTGACCATATGGTCTGGCTGACTGAACGATGATGTCCTGAGGGTTCTCAATAGCAACAATAACCCTAGCAGCCATATGGAGTTTCTCCCATGTCTTTCCAACATTAATGATGTGAATACCTGGAAGTAAATACGGTCAGATTCTAGCTTTCTAACCACTCAGAAATAAAATAAACAAAATATAGAATCCTGCACAAAAGAAAACAACAATGCACACAAGTTTTGAGCTTTGCAGAACAATCAACAACATTAATCAAGTTTCATGTCATACAAGACATAGAACAAAAAGGTCGACCACAACAATACAATGCAAGTTATACATCACATTTCGTGGATGTATACTCACAAATAGTCGACAAATAACATGCAGTCAAACGAAAGACAATTAAAAATGAAAGACATCAGCTCCACTGAATATGTTGAAAAAAAATCATAGCAGGCTACATACATTGGTGTGATGACTAGTCAGGCATTGTTTTCAAAGCATATTCATATAAATACCACAAACAAAAATAAAAACAGACATTAAAATCCCATTAAAACTAAGGGCGGTTTGGCAAATGGGAATGAAAAATTTAATACTTCTAATTGAAACATGAGATGAGACCCTGGGACTAGAAAAACTCTTGTTTGTTATGTTATAGACTTATTGTTTAAGATTTTGGGGTTTAAGTCCCAACCTAAAATAGCTACATCCTGCTTCCCTTTCCTTCACCGATTTCTTGTGAAGTGTAAACATGGACATGAAAATTTTCTTTTATAGATTCTCATTCCCATTGCCTTCCCCCAAGTACCTCTAAACAAACACCAATCTAAAGACATAACCTATGAATCAAGAGTCAACTAACTTTCCTCTCCAATTTATCTTCAAACAAACATGTCACAACAATTGAAACGATTACAGCTACTTATGTAGGATCTTAGCGCATAACAAATCGACTAAACCCTAAGCAAACTCCAATCAAATACTTTATACTTAAAATTAGAGCTAATTAGCATGTCTAGCCAACATGATCTACAATTAAAACACAAATGAGGACACCAATTAAATCTACAAACAAAATCTTCTCATAATAACACTACAAAATATTCTATCAACACATAAGATTCATATAGAAGAAATAAGATCATATAAACACATCCAATTTCCAGTACGTTATGTAGCACTGATTCCATTGCATTGAATTTTCCCATAAATCCACAAAAAAAACACCACAAAAATCTTCAACTATCAAATGCAAATTTACGCAAATGTAAAGAAACACATACTATAACAAATAAATCAAATTCAAGACAAATTCGAATGTAAATTTATGCAAATGTAAAGAGAGCTCGATTAAAATAATAAGAATATGAGAGAGAGACCGTCAGAGCGGCGTTTATGGGTGTAGCGTTCCATTTGAAAGTCACAATTTTTGGTACCGAGATGAACATCGGCGGCAAGCATCATTTGGATGTCTTGCTCCTTCTGAGATAATCCTCTTGCTGCGCCTGCCTCCATTTTTTCTCTCTTCAATGGAGATTGAAGTCTAGAGTCAGAACTGAGAAGAGAATAGAGGGGCGAAACAAAGTACTGGAGCCTAAAGGGAAATGATAGAATCAGAACAACACTGCATAAATAGCGAGGTACGTCACTTCCAATTTGTAAACCCTAGTTTTGGCTTATTTACTATTTTGTCCTCTAGATTTAATGTTTCTAATTTAGGTAATTAATAATTTGTTGGTGTCGAGAATTAGGGAGAATCATACATTCTAATAAAATTCTTGGGAAATGACAAATGTCAATGTAAGAGAATGTGTGCCATTTGTAATTTTTCTATTGGTTAAAAGCTAACAAATTTCTTTCTTCAATTAATAATACCTAATCTGCATTAATGTTTCAATCATACATTCTAATAAAATTCTTGGGAAATAACAAATGTCAATGTAAGAGAATGTGTGCCATTTGTAATTTTTCTATTGGTTAAAAGCTAACAAATTTCTTTCTTCAATTAATAATACCTAATCTGCATTAATGTTTCAATCTACGTTAATGCTTGCTTAATTTAAGGAATAATTTATTAGAATACCATAAATAATTTAAGGAATAATTTATTAGACCATAAATAATTTTTGTACTTATGGTATTTTAATTATTTTTGTATCAAATGTCACAATTTTAAATTTGCCTAAATAAACTAATTACAGTCAAAGCCAACAGATTATTTCTCACATGGAATAATCAAATTAATTAATTGCTATAATTATTAAACTAAATTGAGCAAATTAAGTAAATTAATAAATTGCATTTAATCTGACCAATATCTCTACCATTAAATTATCTTTGACTATTTTTTATTTATGGTTAACTTGAGTAAATTAGAAAATATATATACCGCATCTAGACAATTTCTAAAATTACAAATTTAATTTATACATATATTGTAGAAATTGAATAATTTGCTACATAATATCTCAGGCTTTATTTTTTATAATTAACATATATATATATATATATATATATATATATATATATATATATATATATATATATATATATATATATATATATATATATATATATATATATATATATATATATATATATATATATATATATATATATATATGTCGATGCTTAAAAAGCCGTGCATTACACGGGATTCTATACTAGTATAAGAAGAAAAGTTCTAAGAGCGAATTTAGATTCTTGCTTTTTACTCTTGAATATAGTGAGAAATGTGCAATTAAACTTACAAATTTGATGAGTGTTTATAAGTTACAGAGCAACACAAAACACTATTCATTCACTATTCATGGAGAAAGTTTTTTGTTTACCGATAATAAAATATTCACCTATATGCATTTCTAACATTTTTCTTATATTTTCTCTTTTTTAATCTTATACTCTCATAAGCCCATTTCAAAACGATAATAAACATTTACTATTTAAAACATTTACTATTTAAAACAAAAAGAACGCATAAAAATTCAAAATGTCTTCGATTTCTTCCTTTTCATTGGAGCTCTACAAAAAAAACTCTTTTTAATGGATTCACCGAAAATATTGCACGAAGGTCTGACGTCAGTGACTAGCTTGTAATATTAAAGAGAAAAAGAGCTACTTTTTTCTTTTTATAAAATCTACCTAATTAAAAATATACTATACTTTAAATGAATTGCTCATACG
The DNA here is from genome assembly GCA_019776075.1 of Amaranthus palmeri. NCBI lineage: Eukaryota > Viridiplantae > Streptophyta > Magnoliopsida > Caryophyllales > Amaranthaceae > Amaranthus > Amaranthus palmeri. The sequence goes on from JAAKBH010000278.1 coordinate 1,095,731, forward strand.
AGTATCTCATTCATTTTTTGCATGAATGGTTAAAACACATATTTTAGTGTTTTAAATGTACCTATTTTAATAGTTAAAAATATTTACTTATGTTTATAAAAACTCATTCATTTGCTATTTGTACGAAAATAATGTAAATTAACCATCAGTATTTAATTTGTTAAACACCTACTTAATTCTTAAAATTTCAACTTTGGACGCTTATAATACTTACTCTTACATCATCAAACATCTAATTTTTGACGTTGAAACTTGAAACCTTACTCTCAAATTGTTTACCAGCTTGCCCAAATGATGGATCGGATCGTCATGAGCTACAAAGGAACCATGAAAACCGAAATTGACAATTCGGGTGAGTCTAATTGTCTAAGTACATCAACGCGTTGCAAAAGCCGATAATTGGCCATGACTGTCAAAAATTATACAAATTTCTCAATTAGAGCGCAAAAAAAAAAAAAATCGTACGTAACTCTTAGTATCTAATACTCTTGGCAACTTCGAAGAAATGAGCGACATTCTCTTCGGGTGTACCTACAACGATCCCATGACCGAGATTTAAAATGTGTTTCCCTCTACCAGCTTTTTTCACCGTATCCATTATCCGACTTGTTATAAATTCTTTTGACCCAAAAAGCACACCCGGGTCCACATTACCTTGCACGGCAACGTCAGATCCTAACCGTTTCCTACCTTCCGCCATGTCGACTGTCCAATCCAAGCTCACTACATCAACACCAGTTAGAGGCAGCCGTTCTAGCAATCCACCAGACCCACTAGCGTAGAGTATGATTGGCAGATTCGGATGAGTAGATTTAACAGAATCAACTATCTGCTTTAAGTACGGTAAGCTGAACTCTTCAAAGTCTACCGGACTGAGCTCAGTTGCCCATGAGTCGAAGATTTGAACAGCTTGTGCACCGTGATCTGCTTGGTACTTGACGTAATTTGCCATAGATGTCGCGAATTTCTGAAGAAGAGCATGCAAAACCTATAGGCGAACCACATTCGTGTCAGGCAGAACTTTTATTTTAAGGATGATTTGCGAATTACAGTCTTAAGGGACTTTTGCGAATTACAACCTTAAGGTTAAGGACTTTTGCGAATTACAAATTTTTGCGAATCGCAACTATCAAAGTAACAAAGTCTACAACGCCAAACCACAAAAGTCCGACCACTCAACTTAAATTTCCCACCACTTGCGATCTAGCTTGAAAGTTGACTTTGACATTTTGGTGGCTGTAATTCGCAAAAAATAAACATTGAGGCTGTAATTGGCAAAAGTGCCCAACATTTAGGCTGTAATTCGCAAATTATTCTTATTTTAAATTTTTAATCCCCTAGAGTTAGTTGATTTTCAAGCATACTAAGAAAGACTACCTTGGGTTCGGAGAAAGCCAGTCGTTTAATTTTGCTGAAGTGCTTTGATGAGCCACCTTCAACTACATATGATGCAAGGGTAAACGGAGCCCCAACAAAACCGAGAACTGCGGCTTTATTGTCCACCTGCAGAAGAGAGCTCGCGGATGAATATGCTGAAAGGTAATGATATCGATTCACAGCGCATGATTAAAATACGAAATTCTATCACATTGCTTATAATCGGCTGCAAGCCTAGTGCTAACAAAAAGTAGAAAAACACAAACAGAACAAGATGAAAAGATCAAACGAAACAACGTGATACCTCTTTCCTCAAAATCGTCAAGGCTTTCCCAACGTATGGAACTGACTCCTCGGGAACAAACTCTCTAACCTGATCAACATCTTCCTGTGTACGCAGAGGATCAAATATGACCGGACCCTTTCCTTTTACAATGTCAAAAGGTATATTCATTCCCGAGAGTGGGGTCAAAATGTCTGAAAATAGAATAACCTGTTCACAAAGCAAATAGTAATAAGCACATAAGTAATAGTGCCTCAGGAGATTGAATACGCAGAAACATTAGAAAGTAATAAGAAATTATTAGGCGGGAAATCGGGAAACCGATATTGGCAGGAACTTACTCCATCAGGCTTGAAGACTTCCCATGGTTGCAAAGATATTTCTACAACAAGATCAACATTTTCGGATCTTTCACGAAACGAAGGATACTTCTCACAGATAGCTTGGTAACTCTGGAAAGACGAATATCAGAACAAAACCTAGTCAGTCATTCAACAATAGGTAGGTATACATCTGAGCATTCAGAAAGAAAGGAAACTACACATGCCACCAATATCTCGAGATAACAAAGAATAAATTATTCAAACCAAGTTGATAGATTTTCCTACTGATGTCATTTCATAGTGCTTCGTGAGCTTCGGTACATCTAAGGCAAAATCATGATCTAAAATTACTCCTGATAATAAGATGGGCGCATGGCTAGAGGCTGAATTAAGATGGGGAGTCCCTTAAAACCCTAAACAATAAACAGCATCCCCTCTCTCGCCCTTAACAATGAACCGATATATGGTAGAGAACATCTGAACCTCCAAAACCCCACCCTAGGTAGAGTACCACAGTTAAAATAGCATCAAAATCCACATTGATAGTTCTACAGCCTAAACTAGCATTTTCACAGCTGAAGATTATCATCTCTACAGCCCAAATTTTACTACACACTAATCACCTTAATATGTAACCGGGATGTGCAATAATGCAAGACACTTAAGTCCCAATGCAGTTACAAGAAATTGGCAATTCTCTACTTATTTTAAATTTAGTCTAGTTAGTTCGGAGCAAGTTTCCCATGGCTTATGGGCTCACATATCACTGCTTAATTGAAGTACACTTAGATAAATCTCGATTCTAATAAGCTGAAGATAACATACCCCAAGTGTCATGTATTCCAAAGCAGCATTTCTAAATCCTAATGTTTGAGCACAAATAAGGATATCCAAGATACTAGTAATAGTATAGGGTGGATTGAGCACTAATCTCTACATGTAAACCAAACCAACTTAAGCTTCCATTTTTCTATGTCATATGTTATACAATTCAATATTAATAGAGTTTTGAATCAAATATCTCGGGTTAGAGGTGCTCAAAACAAGCCGATAACCCAATGTTTACCCAACTTTGTAATGACTCAAAACCCGATTTTGAACTGATCCGAAACAGACTCGAAATAGACCCGATGACCAGAATGAACACCTCTATCTTGGGCCATGACCTAGGCAGATACATGCCTAAATTCTCCCGGGCATTGTCGAAAAAATTTACAACCCAGATTCAGTCAAACAAACTAATACAAAAACATCACATAAAAAGATTAGAAATGGTGATAAACCTGCCTTCATGTATCTCCCAGCTTGCCTCATCAACCAAACAGGTGGTCTTTCAACATCCAACCCTTTCACAGCATTTACCAACAAGGGTTCAGATGTAGTTGCTCCCTTTGATTCTGCTACTACACCTTAAAAAATGATCTACCAAATTAATGCCAATGTTCATTCAAAATTGGAACCAAAACTATTAGGCCGTGACAATTCGTCACATAATCTCACAGGCCCACTCGTGGGACACCCGTGGGCTCGGGCCCACAAACCCACAGGTCAAGAGCGTTGACTTGCACATACACTCGGTGAGGTTCATTGTTTTCCAAAACCATAAGGCAGTAGGAAGATTAGTTCACCCACTGTATATGCAATTCAACACCCCACTATTTTATCGATGTGGGATCTTGTCTCACATGTGAAGTATTTCCAACAAAAACCTAATTAATGTATCAATTAGTCCACAATTCCACAATTTCAAAAGAACCCAAAAGAAAAATGATAATTTCAACATTAACCCAACAAAAAAAACATATTCCCTATAATTTTTGCTGCCGATTTCACAATTTAAAAGCACCCTTATCGAATTGATGCTTGAACTATGCTTAAAATTTGTTAAATTGACAAGAAAGATGTTAAAAAGTACCTCCAGCAGTGCATTGAATTGAAGAAGATTTAGAAATTTGTGAGGATGAAAGTCTTGGATTGGAAAAAGAATAAGCCGAGAAGGAAGATACAAAGCAATTGCTTCCATAGATGCAAGACATTTTTAGACAATTTTATCTGAAATTTTTATGGGTTTGAAAAGGAAGAAGATTTAGTTCATCTCAGAAAGAATTCAGATTTGGGTTATGTTGAGGAAAGTCTTGTTTTGGGTAAGTAGCAACGAACAGGTAACTAACAAGGGGAGAATCTGGAGGGATAAGGTAAATGGATTAGCTGGACTATTATTGAATCCATAGGAAAGTCTTGGTATGGAATATGGATCCATTAATCAATCAATAAATGGATAACTCCTTAAAGATGATACAAAAGGCCACCTCTAATATTCCGCATAAGGCAGGGTTTGGGTGAGGTTTTTTTTTCTGAAAGATGCGGGCAATTCATACTCATTCTTCCAAGAAAGGAGGAAAGCGCGGTCAAGAAACCCACAATTGATATTAGCACCCAGTAGGGGTCGAACCCCAAACCTTCTGCTTCACATGCAGATGCTCTATTCATTGAGCCACAAGCGCTTTCGGTACAATGCATATGTGTTAATTCAGGTTATCAGGTCGATTTCGAATTAAGTGTTTAGTTCGGCTTAGAATCGATTTTTGTGTTCATATTGATTTTTTTACATGACACAAAATTCTCATCTTTAACTACCTTAAAAACAATGGTGGAATTTGATTCAATTCAAAGTTTAAAAATTTTTAATTTGCCAAACAATAAATTTAAGCCAATTTCAAATTTTCAAATGAAATCATCATTTCCAAACATAACATTATATTACTCCAAAACTTTCCTAATCCTATAATTCCCACTGTTGGGCCGCATGAAAACTCCAGCCCAATACTCTTCTCACCTGAGACTGGGCCGCTCATAACAGGCCCAGAATCCCCCTCACCTCTCACTTCCATTCCTACGTCTCCCCCCACTCCTGACCCAGAACCTAGCCCAGCCCATTTCCTACCATATAGAAGTATGAACAACTAATCCCATCAAGTTTTTAATGATAAAAACAACTTATAGGTTGATGTTTTAATTAAATCTTTTCCCTTAATTATGTCTTTTTGGGATTTTATTTCCCACGCTATGTTGATATGGAAAGTTTATTTCCGATGATATCGTCCACTTAGGACAAGTACAGAGAATATTTTTTTTATTCTTTAGTTCAAACCGCTATCTCAAGTGACGGTTGAGTATTAATTTTTAAGCAAACCGCTATTTAAGATGGGGTTTAATTAAAACTATACTTTTGAGAAAAAATATATTTAAAAAAATATAAGAGTAAACCGCCATCTCAAATGGCAGTTTTACATATTTAGAATTTGTTAATGAAGAAACATATTGGGCACCATGAGAAGAATGAGCCAAAATTGCAATTTTGATTTAGTTAAAAACGAGAGTAAGGAATTTATTTCTATGTTAAGAATGGAGCGCAGTTGGTTGTGATGCACTTCACATTCTCTGAGTAATGTGCGGTACGTGTGTTCGAGACCAGCTTATTGCTTTTAACTTTCTTTTTAATTTTTCATTTTACTAGTGTAAAATCAAAACTGCGGTCTTAAATGGCGGTTTTCTTTTTACAAAAATCGTCGCCTCAAATAGCAGTTTGCTATGAAAAAAAATATAATAAAAAATATTATCCTACATGAACGGTATAGAGAAAAATATTATCTTTCCTTATTGCCCAAGCAATGTTAATTTGAAAATTCCAATAGCAACACATTAGATACTGGTCAAATAAAACTAGGACATTATAACCGTTCTCAATGCATAAATTTTGAACTTACTAGTAATGCATTGTATTGATATACAAAATCAAGATGCTAAAACACAAGTATTATTCGGATGGATTTTTTGTTCTCCAAATGTGGTTCCCAGTTTAGAAGCTATAATGTTGTGAATGTAACTTGAGTGCACATGCGTATATGTGTGTATTTATGGATAGGATGGAATCCTATGGTAAAGTTAATGGAATGTAGAGATTAAGTGTAGTTTAATTGGTGAATTAATGAGACACTTTATGATAAGTGTTTATGAAAAGAAAAGATGCTCTAATCGAGCAAACTGTTAGAAGCTAACCTAATGCTCGCTCGACCCCCGCTTGATCGAGCGAGCTTCTCTACTTGGTCGAGCAGCAAGATAGAATGGTTCCAGTAGCTACTGATCTCTTGCTCGACCAGTTTGCTCGAACGGTCGAGCGATTCTTCTGACAGCATGGGATGCTGTTTTTGACGGATCAAATGTTTGGGCAAATTACAACTCATTCAACACAGCTGATCAATTTTATTTATTATGTTATTTACTCACAATAATAATCATTTGTAACTCCTCGAGTATCTAGCACCATAAATATAGACCTTGACACCTTGTATGATCGTCCAAATACATCAAACACAAACCCTTTAGTCTAAATACTTTCATTTTTATTTATCTCTTACTTACTGAATTGTAATACTTCATTGTAAGAGTGTTTTCTCATTGAAATAATACAAACAAGCAATTACACACCACAGAAGACGTAGCCATCATTGGGTAAACCTTCTTAAATCACTGTGTCAAGTTTTGCAATTTACTTTTCGTTCTTACATTTTATTAATTCATTGCATCCTCTATAGTTCATCAAAGTTCTTTAGCATCGTATCGATCCTAGTAATTATTTCAACTAAATCCAATTATTTCTAGAATCAGGGGCGGACCCAGGATTTTAGAAATGGGGTTGCACAATATTTTAACATATGTATTTTAAAGTCTAATTGAACCGGTATTTATTCTTTGCATTACTGGATAAAGCATTAGATATATATAATCATGCATATAAAACAAAAAAAAAATAAATAAAACTCCACTAACTTATAAGTCGTTACTATATATCAAAATAAAGAAAACATATTTATCTCTAACAAAATTATGAATATAATTGTGTTATCAATTTAACAGCAAAAATGTGAACATGTTTGTGTTATAGATTTACGGTTATTATCATCAAGTATTAAGAAATCAATAAATAAACAAATACACATGTACATATACGCATTAAAAAAACTTAAAGTCATAAATTTTTAGATAAAAAAATTAATATCATAAATTAATTAATCAATGATTTTTTTAATTGAGATTGGCGTGAATTGTAAATTGATAAAATTACATTTCAAAACTTATAAGTCATTGTTGTCGATTGGATATTTGGAATGATAGAGTTGAATTGCTTTATAATTTCAACTAATAATAACAAATTAACAATAGTGATTTTGTAGTAGCTGTCAAAATGATTGGTGAATTGCGTTTGGCGCAGCGGTAAACAGCGTTTCGATTTTAGGCAATAGCAAATTTTTGTGAAATTTTAATGGGGTGCCTGGGCTACCCTAGGCAACTATTTGGGTCCGCCTCTGTCTAGAATAGTTACTTTCAATCTATACACATGAGAAACAGGATATGATTTTGTGTTCTCCGAATATGGTTCTCCACATTAGAATTGGAAGGTCCATATAATTTTGTGTTCTCCAAAAATGGTCCTCCACCTTGGAACATCTATAAACAGAGTTATCTTTCCCGATTAGTTACTTTCAAGCAATACAAATCCTGAAATAGATCAAAATATAATTCCGATTTTATGTTTTCCGAGTTCCGAATATGGTTCTCCACATTAGAAGCTTTGGCAGAATAAGTCGTAGAGAATCTGTTAGAGTATATAACATATTCTGGGATCTCAACCATTAGCTTAAGCTTTTGGTTGAATTGATTCCTTCGACATGGTATCAGAAGTCAGGGTGACAAGAGGTCACAGGTTTGAATCTCAACCATCCCTCATTTAAAGTGGAATATTTAGCACCAGGTATGAGGAGAGCCTGTGTTGCATCCACACTTCTAACCTAAAGGGCTCTCGTGTGAGGGGGCATGTTAGTGTATATAACATATTATGAGGCCTCAACCATCAGCTTAAGCTTTTGGTTGAGTTGGTTCCTTGACTGAATCTTCATTTTTAGTATCCCGCACAAGGCAGGATTCGCGTGGGGGTTTTGTTTTTTCTTGAAAGATGCGAACAAATTATACCCGCTCTTCCAATGAAGGACTATAGAAAAATGCGCGCAAGTTAAGAAACCCCCAATTAATATCTGCGCTTAATAGAAGTCGAAATTCAAACCTTCTGCTAAGTAATATAATGATGTTAAATCATACTAGTATACAATAACTAAAACATAAATGATTTGTTCACATGATGTTCTATAAGCAAACAAATACCCCAAATTTGCTCCATCAATGTTAATTAGTTAATATCAGGACATCGCGGTTTTATTTATTTTTAGGTCCAGAGTGAAAGATAAAAACGACTCTTAAACACCTAAGACGTAACAAAAATAGTATAATACTTTAATGTTGTTATTGTTAATATTTAAATTACTCTAACAGAAAAAAAAATTTAATAATTCATATTACTAAGCAAAATATGTAAATTATTTTTAATTTTAATTCAAATTCATATCAACTTTTTACATGAAAATAAATTTTTAGACACTAAAAAATTTCAGGCCTTAAGCGGTAGCTCACTTTAACTTAGCTAATCGACGACCATGAGTGACTTAGGATATAATAATTTAAGAATACAATTTCAATTATATTAACCAATTGCTAATTGAAAATTAAAGTTTGAATTAAAAAGTTCATACATTGTAATATAAATACATTGTATTTGTCATTAATGGAATAATATGCATGGAATGCATGAATAGTTGGTCTTTTGATGAAAGATCATCATCACATTCAGTATATCTCGCTCATAGAAAACTATGTGCAGGGTATGAAGAGGGAAAAACGACGACAACTCATATCCATAAAAAAAGTGCGATCGAAGAGTCCCCCGACTCGAAAAAAGCTATCTTCAAAAGCGCAAAATCTGAACTTTTGATGAAGGATACATTTGGTTAAGTTCTAAATAAATACTTCAAATAAGTGTAGTTAGATAACCATTAATTAAAAAGCTCTAACGGCCCGTATGGTTAGTGGTACTAAATGGTGGTAATGGGAATGATTTATAGTGTAAAATTTAATCAAAACTTTTGTGTCATTCCCATGGTAATGAAACTTTGATCATAAAAAAGTTTTTTTGTTCACAAATTTCCATTACCACCTAATACCACCTCTCTCATTAGTAATGCATTGGAATGAATTTATGAACAAAATGAGATGATTGAAGGTTGTCAAGCATTGCCATCAAGGTAGCCAAGAGATTTTTCAATCAAAATTACACTAATTTTTCATTCTCATTACTGCGGTTTATTACCACCTACCAAACGGGCCGTAAATATCCATTTTTTTCAAAACATGTTTTAATTGTTACATGGAGTTGTCCATGAACATCCACCTACTTGTTCCACTGATTTGAGAAACAAGTGGAAGACACAATCATATAAAAGAAACTTCATTGGCTAACTTATAATAAAAGGGAATACCCTTTTGAGCCATGGGATTGTTCTAGGGAGTAGGGAATGTTAGTGAATCTAATCGAGTTCCACCTAGCCACGCTTGAGTACTACCTCTATTTTATATATATTGTTGATTAAAATATAATAAAATTTAAATATTTTATCTATGCAAAAAAAATAAAATATGATTTTTTATAAATATAAAGAAGTTAAAATATATGTATGTAGAATTTTGTTAGATTCGTCTCAATGTATAAATTTCAATATATATGTTGTATCCTCATTATCATATCCGACCAATGTATCTTACTCATAGAAATCATACCCATAAATAGAGATTAAATATCATAACACCCTTCTTAAATATCATAACACCCTTCATAATGATAAGTTTTGTTTTTGGTGACAAAAACAATTTCATTTCTAGGACAAATAATGATTATTTGAGACATATTTCATTAAATTTCTACTCTCCATCACTAGTCTTACATAAAAGTCACTTTTCTTAATTCTTTTACCACCATCTATTGTATTCTTACTGATCATCACGTCATTACCTTTTCATCTATTATCCAAAATAGTTCAAAATGAATATTTAATACATTAAAAGTCACTTTTCTTAATTCTTTTACCACCATCTAAAAATACAAGTAGTTTAAATCAGAGGTACTACTTTATCTCCAGGGATGGAGCAAAAATTGACAATTTTTATGAAGGCCCTATGCAACTTTAAAAATTATGATTCATTCTAACAATTCTGTATCTTTAAACACTTTACATATACTAAATACTTTAATATTGAACCCCTAATTTATTTAGGGCCCTATGCGATCGAACATGTTCAGAATATCCTATATTTATCTCATACTACCCACCATCTTATTTTCAAACAACAATCAATATTTGTGTTAGACAAAAAGAGTAGGGTATGCACTTAAAAGTTAAAACCCACTTTTAAGGTATCATCATTAAGTAAAAAGACCATAAAAGATTTGCTTCAACTCAACATTATCTCACATTGCTTAAACATCATGAGGATATGTGTCCCTACTTTGTCCCTAATCTTTTTTAGTCAAGATTGGGAGAACTCAAGTGCTTATAAGAGATGTGCATGGATAAGGCCTAAGGGGCAACTTCAACTTTGATGGGCTTCACCAATACTCCTTAGTTCCTTTGATATTAATAGAAAGAAGATTGAAATATGTTGATAAGTGTTAGAAATATTTGTTTGAAATAAACTTAAAGAAGTTTCGCTTATTGATAAATTATAGCAGCAAAAGTTTGTTATTTGCGAGTTATGGCTACTATAAATCAAAAAGTGTAAACATTGTAATTAGACTTGTTCTATGGGTCAGATAAGTGCAAACTTGTTGCAGATCTCTAATTATGACCACCAAGCCGAATTTCGGTCACCGAGAAAGAAAATGGCCTATTAATCTATTTTATGACCTTTGATCCAACGAATTTAGCTTTGACTCTCTCTAGTGTATAGGGGCAAACCAAATAGTATATATAGATACCCTATTTGATGTTTAGAAACGAAGGTCCTTTGTCAACCATTATTTAACAATTCTCGCCCATATATATTTTTTGAAGGGAGAAATATACTGTCAGTTGATAATTTTGATAATTGAATCCATTAAAATCTGAGTTGATACAGTTAATTTCTGATGAAAAGAGTAAAATCAAAGGTGAAAAGAAATATATAAAGGTAAAATCTGAGTTGATACAGTTAATTTCTGATGTTTAGAAACAGGGCCGGGTTTCATTTGAAAATTGTAGAACATGTGATAATTGATTGATGATTCTCATATATCCTTCTATGTGGGTTGTAGAGATTGATAACAATAAATTTGATTTGTTGAAAGAAGAGATCAATAGTACACAGATTGAGAAAAAAAAATACTAAGATGAATATAGAAATAAAAACGATAAATTAATGTTTTGAAATGGGGATCGAATTTAACATTAATAAGTTTTAAACTCATAACCAACAATAGCAAAAAAGTATGTTACCAACTAAGCTATAACTGACTTAACAGATAATAAAGAATTTGTTAATATATGATGCAGCTATTTTCTGTGGGCCCTAAGCGGACAAAATCCAAAGTGGAGCAAGTGCACGGGCTATGTCATTCAGGTGCATGCGAAGGTGCAATTATCAGCGTTAGGTTTCCGTTGCGTGACATGCCAAACAAATAATAAACCCCAAATCCATTAATGGGCATCCCCACACACAAAAAAAGAGCTAAAAGGACAAATAGAAGGAAATCCAATATGGAGTATGTTTAATTCACGCGTGATAGGAAACAATTGCACTAATTAAACCTATATTAGTTTTGACTTTCAGCGCATGGTCTTAGTGATGAAGTGGATAATGCCACATCGGTCTGTTTTACTGAATTTGACTCATTTTTTATTTTAGATTATTTTTGTAAATTTGCATTTTTTTTAATTTTTGATATATTATTCATAAATACCTACATAATTTAATTTACTAAATTAATTTTGTTTGTCTTTGTATTAAAAACTAATAATAAATTTGAATGGTTGGAACAGAGAAGTATTTTCTTTATGACAATTCATCATCATCATCATCCAAGTGTATCCCGCTCATAAAATACTATGGGCAGGGTCTGGGGAGGGAAAGATGGCGGCAACTCATACCCATACAAGAGAGCGCGACCAAACAGAGTCCCCGGGCTCGAAGTTGAATAGTTGATGATGATGGTTAAGTCAACTTAGTGTACTAAAAAGGTGTTGGCGGAGACAACGGAAGCAATAATCGAACAATAAAGATTCAATGCAAATAATAAGAAAAACACACCAAGAATTTAAATAGTTCACTATCGATGTGATAGCTACGTTCACAGGCACTGAGATCAAAACATTTCACTATATAACTGCAAGATTACGAAGATGAATCAAGAAAATCTCTCTAGAACATCTTACTTTCTCCTTTTGTGTTTCTATGAAATCCTAACCCTAATTTAGAGAGGGGTTTGTATTGTAACCTTCGTTTGAAGAAGAAATTAGGTTAACAACTCACAAATAAATAACAGGCCAAAACGTAGGAATATATATCCACAATCTAAACGAGTCAATTTTTTTAAAATTTTCGTAAACATTCCTTTGAGAACAATAATATTAAGAAACAAAAAAGATTAATTATTTGCCAAACACCTCTAATCAATAAAGTTTTTTTTTTCCATTTTATAAAAAAAAAATTATTTTTGCTTTTTGACCATCTATATATACTTAGGTACCTTGTTTGTGGTTTCCTCACTTCAAGACACTTATTATCTAGTGTGGATAAAGTATTGATAAAAACAAATTTCCCTCTTAGTTTCTTTCTAATGGGTACTGAGGCTATTGATATTATAACCCCAAAGGTTTTGCCACCCATTTTTGATAAACCAATTTTTTTAAATAAAGATAACGAGTATTGGTATGAAGAAGATATTGATCATGACCTCAAATGGTCATTCTCCTTGAAAAGGTTTGTTTTTTTTTTTTAATACAATTACTTCCTCTTCTCTATTTAGTTTGCAACAATTTAAATTTTTATTATGAGCTTTCTGATTGGTATCTGATTCAGTTTACTTGTACTTAAATTATTTTTTAATGCTAATTTTTTTTACAGTATTTTATGTAGGAAAAATTACCTAGAATGTCCGTGATTTTCCTACAATAATCCAATCTATTGATTAGCCATGAATGATTCCAACCTGAGGGTACTTTTTTAGAGTAAACCTGGTGGCTGGATGATTTGCTATAACAAGTTTTTTTTAAAAAAAAGATAAAATTGAAATAAAATGTTGAAAAAATGTTCAAAAATATAATTTTCAAATAAAAATTATGATTTTTTATATTATTTAGAATTTTTTAAAAAAATTTTCAAAATTTTTCTCTAAATTCTTAACTTTCAGTTATGTTTTTGTGTACTACCTACTCTAGCATGTGATCGAGTTACCTAAGTTTACTCTAGACAAACATTAATTATAATTAGGATTTCAAATCATTTAAAAAGTCAAATTATTATTCAAACTAAAAAATAACGGGTTAATTAATATTTTAAACTTCCAACCTAGTATTATTTAAAATTATATTCTTAACTAATTAATAAAGTTTAAAATTTTATCGACTAATTAGTCAATATTTCACTTATTAATTTAGTTATTTAAATCGAATTAAAACTTAAGAATATGACACTTTTATTATTTTATAACTCAACTTAAACTATTGTTGGATTTTCTCAATCAGCATCCTACAAAAAGCGACTAGCCAATATCAGGATGTTGTTCTACTTGACACTAAACGTTTCGGAAAGGTTCGTCCATATGATCTCTACTGCTCATCTTTTACATTCTAGTCAAATGTTCTATTTGATTTTCCACACGTATCATTATGCTATTTTAATTTTATGTGTTTTTAAAGTGATTGACCCCTCATTTAAACGTGGAATATTTAACACCAAGTATGAGGAAAACCTGTGTTGCATCCACACTTCTAGCTCAAAGGGCTCTGTGTGAGGGGGCGTGTTAGAGTATATAACATATCTTGGGGCCTCAACCATCAACTTAAGCTTTTGGTTGAATTAGTTCCTTGACAAAAATAGAGTTGTTTAAATTTGACCGATTCGAATTTCGAACCAAAACCAAAGTTACCCAATCCGAAAATTTATTGTTTTATAAGGTTTACTGAACCGATTGATAACACAAAATTTTATAAATGAATCCGAAGTGTGAGCAATATTTATAACCGAGATATAACTATTAATCGATATTTTCCGAACTTAATATAGTGAACTAACAGAGTCATATCCGACCAGAATTAAATTATACACGAAATCAAACTTGATCCGTCTAACACCATTTTTACCCGATTTGTATTAAATAACAATTTTATCCCCAACTAAAACAATTAAAACAAATTGATCAGACGCATCGAATAAAACAATATGTATTTATTTTTCGTCAGTAAATAAGCCTACATAAAATAAAATGTCAACTATCAACTTAATTCGACGTTGACCTGGTCGATAGAATTCTGTAACTGACTCTTATTCAAAAAATAAAGCCCAAACCCAATTAGTGATTGTAAAACTGAATTAATTTTAACCGAATTAATTTTAGACCATTGACAACTCGAGCCCAATTGGCACTCGACTCAAATTTGAATCAAGTAACGAACCTATGTGAACCCGTTAACGAGAATAATTATTGTTTAACTGACCTGTAACTAACGGATATGACCCGAGCATGACCAGTCGCTACATACAATTGAAAATTAAACAATTCGAAACCCAATAGAATCAAATGACACTTCTCTGAAATCGACCCGATGACCAAAATGAACACCTCTAGTTAAAAGTTATAAAATGTTTAGATAAATCAAACAAACTATATACTAGCTAAAAGTGATTGACAAATATTGTCAAAAAAAATTAAATGAGACATTTAATTAGAATCATGAGGGAGTAGAATTAATGCGCAAATATTATGAATTCTTTAATTTATTACACTTCTATTAAAAATAATTAAATTTTTTTGAATAGATTATTCTCAAAATTAGGTAGACATATGAAATACTTTTTACCAAATACTAGTTTTTTATAAAAACTATGGATAGATATATAGTTTTATATATAATTGATATATACCATCACTTATTCCTAGTCATATTAAGTTATGGAGTATTGTTTTCCAATTTAATTTCCAGCCAATTATTTTAATTAATTATTTACATTTCCAAAAAAAAATATATATAAACTTTAATTAATTTCATAGGTGTTGGTGATCGATGGCAAGATGCAAAGTGCGGAATCTGACGAATTTATATACCATGAATGCTTAATTCATCCTGCTCTTTTGTGTCATGCCAAGTCAGTGCACTTTCATTCACTACCCCATTATTTCAATTTATTTACACTTTAATTTAAAAAATTAAGTTTTAATTCAAGTGTAATATATAAACTAAAATGAAAGCATACTATTTTGTTGTTATTATTCGGGCCATGTAAAATGAAATAAATTTAATAGACCTTTATATATAAAGGGTCGAATATGTTTTTAACAATTTTGGCAAAATAATAGAGACAAATCATTATCATAGATGTGTTATATACTTAATTAATAAAAAGAAAATTATAAATTACAAATTTATTAAGTGTCTAACTTATTAATCTTAATTTTCAGATAATAATAAGATAAACAAAATATTACTAAAATGTCAAATTTGTCTATAATTCATGCATTAGAAGGTCTCCTGAGAGACCATTTATGGCATAGAGCCGTAGACGACTCTCTTAATAGCCCAATCCAATAGCTGACATGACTATTCAGTTACTCATTTAACAAATGGGCTGATCCGATCCATATTTACCCGTCTATATTATAGACAGTTTATAACAAGAATTTGTGTTCTTGCTTATGGGATATCGCATATAACCTTAAGGTTGTTTGTGGACTGTCAAATATTGATAAGCTACAAGAAGCACGCGCACAATAATTAATTATTAATCATATATACTCTTACTAACCAAATAGGAGTAATAATTGTTTTATTTGAGTTTGCACATGCATGTGTTATTGTTTTAATTGGCCAACACTTGAATTAATGTTTGGTAATTAATAATGGTAACAGCCCCAAAAGTGTTTTCATAATGGGAGGTGGTGAAGGTTCTGCCGCTAGAGAAGCCCTTAAACACAATTCTATTCACAAAGTCGTCATGTGTGACATCGATAAGGTATTTTTCTCTCACAATCAATCATAAATTAAACGAAAAAGCAGTATATATCAGATATGATGATGCTAAATTAAAAAAATAATAATAACTAATTCTGGTACAAAACATATACGTCATGTAAAGATCATGCGATCTTGATAACGTAATACTTTGAATAGAGTTATTATTTACTTAAAATAAAATAGGTAAGTAATGTACATAGTTGTTTTCCGCAATCAACAATATAATTTGTAGTGTTGCAAAACTAAAAAGTGGTGTTCTATACATTGTTCATAACAAATTAAATTATTACTTAATTACTTCCTATTCTAATTAAATATATCTCATTTCTTTTTTGACATTATCCACCAATTACTTTTAGTTCGTATTTTATCTCAATTTATAATTTAATATATTTATAATCAAATGAAATTTTTTTTGATTCGTCTTACTATAAATTTTATTAATACCATTTTTAAAATTTTTGACAAAGCACATTTAGAGTTAGAGGTATATAGGATAGAATAGTGCAACTTAAGCGTGCGAAATCAAATGAGACATATGATAAAAATAGTAATATTTTTTAATAGCTAATCATAATTATTGTTGATACAATTATAAAGCTACTCCCACAACCATCTTACGCCACTAATATTTTTTTCATTTTTATGTAATTGACATTTTAATTTCTTTTTAGTATTCATATTTGTGAATAATACATTATTCTTTCATTATAGTTATTTAAATTTAGATATACTTTTATTTAGGTTAATTCATTATTCATTTGATTTTCTAATATTTCATTTTAGATTAATTGTGGTAATTTTTACTTTTCAATCTTATCAACATACGTTGTTCCACTTCACTTAATTTTTAACTCTATTTTCCACTACAAATTAAACTTTTTCCACCAAATTAGCAAACCAATATTTTATCGTCATTGTTATTATTTTCAGAATTTAATAATGACTAACAAACTAAACCGGCCGTAAATATTTTGATCATGAACATCCCTTTTTGAGATATAGATATGTAGTATTTGGCAAATTTTTTTTAAAAAAATGATTACAAACAAAAATTGTAATACTAATTGTGAAAGGCATAATGCTATGCGTGCTTTCTATACGTACGTACTCATGCAGGAGGTGGTCGATTTTTGCCGTAAACATCTGACCGTCAACCAAGAAGCCTTCCAAAATACCAAACTTGAGCTTGTCATCAATTGTGCAATGTACGTTTTTTTTTATTTTTTTTTATTTTTTTTATACGTATACTTTCAATTAACATACGTACGCGTACATTTTATTTTTTATATCTAATCATCTAATCAAATAAGCAAGGCGGCTTGCAAAAGTTATAAGGTGGTGGAAATTCCGACATATATGATATATAGAGTTGATTCTCAGTTTCTCACCATCTATAAAATCAGGCAGATTTAAGATTAGTCAATGATGTCAACTGACAACATTCTAATTACGTATAAAATCAAATACCTAGAGATATTAATATATGTATTTGTTATAAGTTGGTAAAAGATCTGCTATGTAAATGCATCGACTTGAGTTCAATGTACAATTTTTTAAACATTATCGATATCATTTAATTTTATTCTAAATTCGCTTACTTTAATTTCTTGATACGACTAAATATAGGGCGGAATTGAAGGAAAGAAAGGAGAAATTTGATATAATAGTTGGAGATTTGGCAGATCCAGTTGAAGGAGGACCTTGTTACCAACTCTACACCAAAACTTTCTATCAGAATATTCTTAAACCTAAACTCTCTCATAATGGCATTTTTGTCACTCAGGTTTTATTTCCATTATAATTATCCCTCCGTCTATAAATTTTTTTATATTAAAAATATTTTAATTAAATTAAGGAGAGAGAAATTTTTTCTAATAAATTATATTTTTATTTTTTTTTTGATAGGCTGGACCTGCAGGTGTTTACACACACAAGGAGGTTTTCTCTTCTATTTATAACACCATAAGACAAGTTTTCAAATGTAAGTCAATAAATCCTCTTAGAAAAATAAAAATAAAAATTCAACTAATTAAACTACAATTAAATTAAATCATATTATAAGTATAAATTAAATCACTTATATCCCCATCCTAAATAATAAATAGTTTTGTAATAACTATAAATTAAATCACTTACACAAATTGTTGTGAGAGACGATCTTTCTAAAAGACACATCAAATAGATGGGCTAAATAGCCCAATTAATACAAATTTAAGAGAAAATAAGAATGTGAGCTTCTTATTTTGAACCCGTCTCTCTGAGTTCCGGTCTCTATAAATAAACTATATTTTAATTTTGCCATTTCATTATTTTTTCAGATGTAGTAGCCTTTACTGCTCATGTGCCATCCTTCGCAGATACTTGGGGATGGGTTATGGTATGGACTAAAACTTTATTTTATTTTTTTATAACACCTTATAATTAAATTTTAATTCTTTAAAAGTAATAATAATAACCGTAGTATCGCAGAATATTCAGCATCTTATACAAAAAATTCATGTGTTACATTGGCACATAACATATTTTGAGGCTATAATAAGTATTCACAAATTCTTACTTGAGACCATTTTTTGTAAAGACGGCTCTCAAAAGCCCAGTCCAATTCTAAATATATATTGTTACAACTCTAAATATAGATTTGGACTAAACTTTTGAGAGTCGTCTTTACAAAAGACGATCTCTCAAGAGAACACCTGATAATTATTTACTGATTGATCGTTATTTGTGATTAGGCATCGGATTATCCAATTATTATTAACCCTGAAGACATTGATAAAAAGATCCAAACCCGGATTGATGGCGAGTTATTTTACCTCAATGGGGCTTCATTACTTTCGTCCACTACTCTCAACAAAACCCTTTCCCAATCGTAAGTTAAATATGTTTTTCATTTTATCAATTAATATTGTTTTATTTTTTATTCCTTAAGTATTTATAAAAAAAATAATTAAGTAGATATATTATAACTAATCTTATTTGATTCATCTCAAAGCATATTTTTTCAGTAATTTAAAGTTTATAATTTTATCATATGCTCGACCTAGAATTTAAAGATCAAAGAGTATTGGGTATTCGGTTCTTGTCTTAGTGGTGGAAAATTCAATATTCTCCAAGCGAGATCTATGTTCGATTTTATTGACCTACGTACTATCTCATTCTCAACCTACCCTGTAAAAAAATACTCCCTCCGTTTTCAAATGTTCTTCCCATACTTTTTGCACAGTTTTCAAAGTAAATTTTGAGTCTAAATATCTCTAAATACGCATCATAAAAAATTATAAAAACTACTATATAATAAAAAAGTATACATTAAGACGAATTTAACGATATCTCTCATGGATATGTTTTGTCTTCTATATATGTATTAGAAATCTTAATCAAGTTTCTCTTTCCAAAATAGAATATTCTAAATGGAAAGATCATTAGAAAACGAAAGGAGTAGTAACAATTAAAAAATGTTTCAACTTAACTAAAATAAAAAATGTAACAATAAGTTGTTTTAAGTATTAAAGTCTATTTTTTGGAACATAGGGAGAAATTAATAGTTATAGTAGACTATAACATAGTCCTAATATTGTTTTTCACATGATTTTTGTCAGGCTAATGCAAGAAACACATGTTTATACCGAAGAAAATGCAAGGTTTTTGTATGGTCATGGAATTAATTAATCGTCATTAAGGATTAATTGGGAGCTTCAAAAGGTTGAGTGAAACAAAAAAAAATGAATGTACGCATCTATATATATATATATATAGTTAGAATATCTTTTTTAATTACAAGGTGGACAGAAAAACAAAAAAAAAAGCTAGAATCAAATTCGCCCGACATTTTACGTGTAAAAGTAGTACTTGCTTTAAGTGAAACAAAACTCAATTCTAGAGTTTGAATATTAACTATTATTGTAGAAAATACTCTTATTTTATAGGTACAAGAGAAAGTGGAAGAAAAACTATTTTTACACTTTTATGTATGATTGAATGAAAAATATGACATGATATCGAAAGTCAACGTGATAATATGTTACGTGTTCGAATCTTAATTATCCCTAATTTAAAGTTGAATATTTAGTGTATGTTGAGTGCAAGGAAGGCTTGTGAGCATCCTCACTTAGCTTGTAACACAAAGAGCTCTAGGGAGTCTAGTATAATGAGACGTGTTAGAGTATATTTCCTCCGTTCCATAATACTTGTTACATTTAACTTTTTTACGCAAGTCAATGTACTATTTTGTTCATTTGTATGTGTAATTATACACATTTAAAAATTATAAAAGTTTATATTATGAAAGTATGCGATTAGACGATTCAAACAAGATCCCACTTGACTATATTATTACTACGTATTAGCCGAAATATATAAAATAAGCTTAAACGATGAATAGTATCCAAAAACAAAATGTAGCAAGTACTTCGAAACGAAGGAAGTATAACATACTTTATATTCTACTCCCTCCGAATCATTTTAGATGTCCCATTTGGATTTTCACGGTTATTAAAGGTGGTGTGGGGTCCATTAAAAAGGTGTAGTTGAGTATTTTAATTGATTAAATTAATTATAAAGGTAGTAGTTGGGTATTGGGAATTGAAAAATTGGGGGTATTTAGGTAAAAAAATAGACAAAAAAGAAAATAGGACAATAAAAATGATTTTGCCAAATAAAGAAATATGACATCTAAAATAATTCGGAGGGAGTTTTACTTTATTCATCGGTTTAAACTTTTTATTGAAATTTTTTTTTTTTTGATGAATATGAAGTATTAAAAATAAAAATCTCATATTCACACGTGAATTCTACGCTATTCATGTTCTCATATCTTACTTTCTAGTAGAAAAAAACAAATGTACGACTTTTGACCAAGACCTTGGGAATCCCTCAGGAAGCTTTTCAGTTTTGACAATAAGGGTGACAACTACTATTCTACTACACCTCATTTTCATACTGTCGAATAAAGTAGTTGGACACGTTCACATCAATATTATTTTTTTTTCAAAAATGATTTATAATTAATGCTTATTCTACTGTCTTTATCTTTGGAAAGTAGCTCATAATTTTTTTTAGGAACAATCCCCAACAACAGCCTTGTAATTTACTCGTTTTCATTTAAACAGCCTCCAACTTCGTTTATCCTCAACAACAGCCACCAAAGTACCAAAAGTGACATCGAAACAGCCACCTTGCCTCAGCTCCACTAAATGACCGGTTATAACCCATTTCTTACCTTTGACCTACCATTGACCAAAAATAAAAAAAAAAAAAAAACATTTTAACTTCCTTCATCCCTTACCTTTCACCATTCATTCTTCCTCCTCCATTTCTTTATCCTCTTCCACTCTCCATACCTTTCTTCAAATACCAATTTCATAACCGGTTATAACCCATTTCAGTAATCGAATTGGGTATTTTTCCTTTGAGATGATTTCTTGATAAATCAATGTGGGAAATGTTGGAATTCCATGATTTTCCTGGTAGATTCCCAGTAAGATTAGCATTCGAAATGGTAACTTTGTTCACTTTTTTCAAATGGGCAAGAATAATTACAGGGCCACTAGCTTTAATCGGAACACCAGTGACATTAAGATCTGTAACATTTACTAAATGACTAAGAAAAACTCCAGTTAATTTTCTCAAACTGTTGAAACAAGTGAATGATTTAAGATTTGAGGCTAATTCAGATGGGAAAGAAACAGGGGCAATTGGGCAGTTTATGAATTGAAGATCTTGAAGAGTGGATAATGATTTAAGGGCAGTTATTGAAAGGGAAACATCATCAGAACAATTGATTAGGTGAAGTGAAGTTAGGTGATGAAATGGCTTGGAATTATCACAATGGATGACATTTTGTAAGTTTTTAGGGGTTGAACATGGATCTTTTGAGGTGGGTATGTTGAGAGATTGTAAGGCTCTAAGTTGTTTTGGATCAAGGGTTGAAGAAGATGGTGTTGAAGGGGAAGGAATTGGGGGTTTTGATGGGGAAATGGGAGGAGTAAGAGAATGTATTGGAAGGGTGTTCAGGAGGATAAAGATGAGAAATATGGGGATTACAAATGGTGATTCTTCCATTGAAGGAATGGAAATGGAGGAAGGAAGTTAAAATGTTTTTTTTTTTTTATTTTTATTTTTGGTCAACGGTAGGTCAAAGGTAAGAAATGGGTTATAACCGGTCATTTAGTGGAGCTGGGGCAAGGTGGCTGTTTCGATGTCACTTTTGGTACTTTGGTGGCTGTTGTTGAGGATAAACGAAGTTGGAGGCTGTTTAAATGAAAACGAGTAAATTACAAGGCTGTTGTTGGGGATTGTTCCTTTTTTTTATCTAATTTATACTCCCTCCGAACCAATTTAGTTATTCCATTTGGTTTTTTACACTATTCATCAATCTCGTTTAATTTGTATTTTATTCTTAATCCATAAGTTAAAACATAGTCATGTGAGATCTTGTTTGATTCGTCTCATTGCAAGTCCTATTCTTATCAACTTTTTATAATTTTTATTTAAGCATAATTAGAGATATTAAGAGTTAAAATATTACCTCGACAAGTGTACCCAAGCAAATGGGACAATTAAATTAATTATGTGGGAGTACATTTTAACTCATAACACAATTTATTTTCTCTTTTTTTACAAAATCTACTTTTATTTGATGCAAAATCAAATAAAAATAACTAAAATGGTTTATTTGACTATGTGATTTTATCAAATGATTTGACCAGTTATTTTTAAACACATTGTTAGAAGCAATTTATTTAAAAACAACTGATTCATAGCTATAAGTTATTTTTCAATAAATTATTTTACCAAACATCTATATAATTTACATTGCAAGAGCTGAAAATTAAAATCTAAATGTTTGGCTAAGCTTGCATTGACTTGCCCAAGTACATTTGCACAACAAATAAACTACAACTGCAAAAAAAACAAAAAAAAAAACAAAAAACAAAATCCTAGGGCATCAAAACTATATGTTCACAAGTTACCATCCATCTCTAAGCACAGGCAATCTTGCAGAACAAAAAGGAACTTCAACAGCATCACTCGTCGGTCATCGCGCATCCGATCCATCAAACCTAGCCCCAAAAAAAACTATATTTAGCAAGCCGTTTCTAATCAGACTTAGATCTTGTTTGATAAATGACTTTTTTACTTAGCTAGTTGATTTTTATTATATTTGTTTTATTTATTGGTTTTAACTTTTTGTTAAATTACTTTTAAGTCGGTTGCAAAGCCGACTTATAAGGGAAAATGAAAAAACTATTTTGAATAACTTATTTCGTGGGTTTGTGAATTCACCTCTTTTTTATAAACGACAAAGAGTCTAATTCACAAATTCTTGTATGAAACGGTCTTATCGTGAGACAGCATATAAACTTCTTGTTTTGAGGTCATTTAACCGAGAGACGATCTCTCACAAAAGTAACTCTAACTAATTTTACTAAACCTCTCCATTACGATTCCAACAGGTCAAACAAGCTCAGAGAACTAACAAAAAACGCCACGTTTTTGAGCTACAATAATGCCAAAGCCTTATTTGCTCGGGTTTCCAAATATAGAAGTCATGGAGTAGGGTTCATTGCACAAAGTAATGAAATATGACTATTAATGTAAGTAAGTAGGATAACTTGAGGGTTAAAGAGGCCTTACTTGCTGCTGCAGATAGCAAACGAAAATAAACCCGCAACGAAATCAGACATTTGAAGGCCTTTTGGTAAGATGAATCTCTTGGGGAAGAAGGTGGTATGAGATTTCTAGATCATCAAATATCGTCTTCAATTCCAAGATAAACTCGGTTTTTCGTTGTCCCTTTGCAACAAGGTCTTGGAAGTTCATTGTATGAGTGAAAAATATAGCCATTTTCATCTTATTGACATTCTCAATCTCTTTGATAACCAAACTATGTTCAGGGTGCCAATATTGAGGAGTTTGCTCCACATACCTGCAAGACAACAAAACGAATGGAATTTCCTTAGTAGAAAGTATGCGGTTTTAAGGAACCAATTCAACCAAAAGTTTACGATAATGGTTGAATGCCCATGTGTCAAATACTCTATCACGCCCCCTCAGACGATAAGCTTAAGGATAGAAGTGTGGATGCAACACAAACACTTTGGAGTATTTACTTTTGTCATGTTGGACATACTTTACATGTGAAATTTACTTTTGTCATGTTGGAATCTGATACCATGTCAAAAAACCAACTCACCCAAATGAGTAAATAGATCATTGAAGTCACGTTGGACATACTTTACATGTGAGGAATGTTTCATCACTAAAATAGTAGGTGGTGAACTTGTATATAATGCTTGCTGGGTAATCCTCCTAATAACCATATGGTTTTGGAAAAGAGTGAACCTTATTAAGTATGTATGCAAGTCAACGCTCATTACTTGTGGGTTTGTGGACCCGAGCCCACGGGTGCCCCAGGGTGTGTCCACACAAGTGGACGCACGAGAGTGATCAATTACGTAACGAATTGTCAGGGCCTAACACACGTAACATGTTATACTCTATCATGTGGATTGACAATCTAGTAGAGAAACACTAAATAGATTCAACCCATAAGAGAAGAGCAAGTATCTAATTTACTAGCCAAAAATAATATCAATAAGCACCAAAAGCTCACTTACTACTCCTATATAACTTCTAAATATTCATTTCATTCATCAACAATTGACAAACATGGCTAGAATTTTCACATTAGAAGTCATTTAAAGAATCAACACTATGATCAATCATGTAATTAACTTGAAATACCTAAACCATTGTAAACTCACCGTTTTATTCGTTCTTTTAGCTCTGCAATCTTAGGCAATGGTGTTTTATAATCAATTCCGAACTCTAATGAATCTCCCTGATCTGGACTCCGGTAATAGTTCCCAATGGCTTTAGTAGCCAAAACTGAATTCGGATAATAGACCTTTTCCTTATCGACTTTTAGGAATATTGTATTTAAGATATTCATCTCTTCAACAATCATCTGTTAAGATAACAAGGATCTTCAATATTACAAAATCTTAGTCGACAATTTTCAGAATAATTATTGTAGAAGGAAGAATTACCAATGATCCATCAATGACACAACGATCACCAACATCAAATGGGTGCATAACGAAAACAAATATAATTGCCTCAAAAATGGTCCTGCAAGTGTTTCCGAACACAAAAACTGCTACGAGAAGTTGAGAAGAGAAAAAGACAAGAATTTTTGTCGTGACAATTTCCGTCAGTAGAAGCCAGAGGATGATTATTATGATAATCAGGATTCCGTTCAGCAGCTTGTTAAACTCATCCACAGCAGTTTTGTTGTCGTTTAAAGCATGTTTCAATGATTGCCGGTCTTTAAAAACTTTAACCTGAAACAGGTAGAAGACGAGGAAAACGAAAAGCTTTTAAGAGTCGGAAATATGAAGAACTTGAAATAGAATCTATTATCGCTTTGATTGAGTGCAGTTAAAGCATAATTGCATGAAATTTCGTAAGGAAAACTGTTGTATTTAACATATCCTGATTCATCAACTAAGGAGGGGTTGTGTGGCATCCACACTTCTAACACTATGGACTCTTGTGTTTTGTGTGAAGGGACGTGTTAGAGTTAGATTATATAGCATATCCTGAAGCCTAAACCATCAGCAAATAAGCTGTTGGGTAAGGAACCTAAATATGTTATATACTCTAACAAAAACTGCAATTTCCCTAACCACTACCTTTAGCTTTTGGTTGAGCCCAAGGATGTATTATATACTCTTATCAAATTTTTTTCTATGGAGCACTAAAAAAGTCTTGTATAGACTTGGTCTACACTATAGTAAGGATTTTCCAACTATTGTAATTTATTGTACTTTTCAAGTAAAAATACTTACTATTTTAAGACTAATTCACACTAAAATGGCGTGGGCCAAGTCCATACAAGACTTCTCAAACTTCCAATAGAGATGATATGGAAATGGAAACTTGTCTCAATCAAGACTTTGGGACATTTTTATCCAAATTAATGATGTAACATGTAACTCAATGAGGATGATGCTAATTTACAATCATACTATTAGCAACAAATTAAAGAATCCAAATATAAACAACAAACTACCAACAATGCTAATTGGCAACATAACATAAAATTCCTGATTCAATAGATGATGTGAACAAAAGTAAGCCAACAAGAGCACATCAATAAGAAACTAGAAAGCAATCTTACCACCCATTTGGAAAAAGCTTTCAAATCAACTTGCCCTTTATCATTGACATCAAAATTTTGATAAACAAGAGACACCTCTTCCCAAATCATGAACCTATGGAGATCACATCTATCTAAGTACCTGAGAAAAAAATATGCAACACAATCAATAGGAGTACTACACATCTATGAAAATCATAGTTCTACTAATGAATTCAATATCTTACAATTCGGTCTTATCACCGATCACATTGTAGAAGATCCTAACAGCAGTCGCGATAGCTTCTTCCTCGCACGTAATTTCATCATCATCCAATTGAACCCCACCTTCAACCATATCTTGGTTAAGAATATTCGACATAGTCGATAACCCTGAATTCGAAATCACATCAACCAACAACTTCATAGTCCAAGAAGGCACTTTCTCCTTCTTCATTTGATGAAGTTTACCCCAATCAACAACTTTTTTCTCTTTATGATCACCCATATGCTCATTAAAACTAACCTGAGGATCACGACTCTCGTTCCTACTAAGTTTTCGAGCCATTTCAACAACGGGACTCCCTGATAGTGTTTCAAGCACATAGTGATCAAACACAGCCTCCTGAATCCTCTCAAAAAACCTATTTAAGTGAAAAGATGATGCCAACATCTTTATCAAGGTAGTCTTAACTAACCATAAAAATGATCCTATTAGCATAGAAGCAATAGTCCATGTCATGAAATCAAGTATATCCTTCCATTTTTGGCTCATTTTTGGGGCAGTTTTTGAATCATGTTTAAACAATACAACCCATGTTATAAGAACCACAAGAACCCATAAAAATACTTGAACATTAGACTGTAATCCATGAGTAAAATACACCACATTTTTCTTCAACAAGAATTTCCATTCAATGAAAAACACAATCAAATGCACAAACCATCCAGTTACCAACATACCAGAAAATATAACCAATGCAAGTGCAAACCATTTCCATACTTCCAACCCACCAAATAATTTGCCCTTAAAACCCTCAACAAATAAACTACAAATCAAACAACTTAAAATACACAAAAAAACAACCAATTCAAGTACCAATTTGATTGTCATTCTCCAACTTTTTCTAGCACTTAATTGAGCAGTTACTCTTCTATAAATCTCCTTCTCATCTGGACCTTCCTTCTGTTTCTCCTTCTCTTCTCCTCCTTCCCCTTTTGACCTTCCAGAAGCTGCCTTAGGAGTCTTCTCTTTAAAAGAAGATTGGTTCAAAAATCTAGGAGAATTTGCTATATAATCAAGGGTTTGAGAATCAAGAGGAACTGAAGGTTCACCAAATCTAGTTTTATTCTTAAAAGATTGTCTCCTCCTTAAGGGCGAATCAGGAGTTGGGTATAAAGGCGGTTTCCTAGGGCTTGCACTAAACCCAGAAATTTCTGGAGATTGTGAAGAAAAATTCATGGGTTTTTTCTCAAACTCATTATTATGAGGACCCATTTTGGGAGATTGCTCTTTTTCAAGAGGAGAAATAGGAATTGCAACCTCTTCTGGGTTGCTTTTAGTACTGGAAGCAGCCATTGTTATGCAGTAGAAAAGCTTAAAAACAATGGTTTTTTAGCATTTTTCCTGCTCAAATAAAAGGGAAAATAGCTGAAAGCTGGATTGGTAGAAAAATGGAAGAAGTTTAGGTTTATAAAAAGGAAAGAATAATGAGTATGAACGGAATGGCGGCTTCATAGGAAGAAGAACAGAGCAGAGGAAGAAGACCAAATAATGGAAATTGAAATTCAATTTAAAAAGAAATTGGTATCTGTTTAATGAGAATCGATCCTTGTTTATTGTCTTCGTGCTTGGCAATAGGAATAAAGTATAATGTAAATTAGCCATTGGAATTATTAAATTTTTTGTTAATAATTTTAATTTGAATTCTGAGTTTAGTCTACTCTAATTATTACAAATGGATTGATTATGGTCGTTATAGAAATTACATTTCATTAATTTAACCTCCATTTTATCAATTTTTAACTTACTTTTAAAAAAATTAGAAAAAATTAACGAGAATAATTTCACCTTTTTATGATTTTTTACGATAGCCTCATCTATTGATTAACTATACGTAATCTCAACTTTAAGGTGTATTATTTGTCTTGAGTGAACTTGGGTAACCCGATGAGTCCAGGGGCGAAGCCAGGATCTACGGTTAGGGGGGCCGAATTGTCGATATACTAGCAAGTTATTTATTATATATAAACTAGTTAAACTATGAAAATTTGAATTGTATAGATATAATTAACTTGAATCATAGCAAAAATTATATTTGACAAATAAAGTTGAAGCTTCCCTATAATTACCCTTTTGAAAAAGAAATTAAGTTTTTGTGACTTTATGTATTTGTCTTTTTAGTCTCTAAAAAAAATTACTCCCTCCGTTTCTTCTTAATTGTCCACTTTGCCTTTGGATCGGATTTTAAGAGTGGTGTGGTAGTGGGGTATTTTTATTGATTATAATAATTGAAAAGGTGGTAGTGGGGTATTTTAAGTGAATATAATAATTGAAAAGGTGATAGTGGGGTATTTTAAGTGATTATTATAATTGAAAAGGTGGTAAGTGGGGTATTATTAAATAATATAAGTTGGGATAGTTGGGGGTATTTAGATAAAAAGTTTTGCCAAAAATAGAAAGTGGACAAGTAAAGAGACTTTACCAAATAAGGAAAGTGGACAATTAAGAAGAAACGGAGGGAGTATTATTAAAATTAAGATAACAAAAATATAAAGATACACACTAAAAATGATGAATGTGAATTATGAAAGATAGATAGTAATGACTTTATAAAATAAATTAAATCAACCTGTCTTATATGAGACCGTCTCACTAGGATACGACTATACAGGTAAGCCCATTTGTCTAATGTCACTTTGAGTTATCACTTTAAGGTTAATTATAAGTGTAACTTTAAAACTAAAAAGTCATCACTTTAAAAATAAATGTACATTAGGCCAAGGCAATTAAATTGGTCTCACCGAGAGACCGTCTCATATGAGAATTTGTGTAAATTAAATTTATTAGCCTACTAAAAAATAATAGTTCGAATTTGGGTTTGATCTTTTACTTTAAATTACAAATATGTTACCTCATTCATTGATCTATAGTAATTTTTATTACAATTATGTACTCTTTAAATTATATAATTTATTAGTGAGGGGGGCCGAAACCAAAAGTACAAAGGATCACATTTTCGACAACGGGGGCTGGGCCTCCGCCGGCCCCTGGTGTGCCTTCGCCCCTGCCGATGACCTGTTATAGTAGGTAATTTACCAAAAAAATAAATTGAAAATTAATTTAAAATTAGAGAAAATTTTTAAAAATTTATGTAAAAAATTATAAATAAAAAAATATCATAATTTTTTTTTAAAGATTTTTTTCGATATTTTATTTTATTTATCTTTTTTTAAAAAAGAAATAAAATTTACTATAACAAATCATCCGGTCACCGAGTTTACTCTAGAAAAATAACCTTTAAAGTTGGGATTATTTATGGTTAATCAATAGGTGAGATTATTGTAGGAAAATCATGAATAGGTTGAATTATTCTATGTAATGTTTCCAAAATTTTATTACTTTCTCTTCTCGATGATCTCATAAATAGGTGTAGAGAAATTAAAAAAAATTGAATCTTTTAGATTGTAGATGTATTATTCTATATATTGAGGAATAAATTTTGACGGAGAAAAAGTGAAAATCATACATATTAAAAGATAATTAAAAGATATTAAAAGAAAGTTAGAGAGTAAAACTATGATCATGGTCTAGAGTCTAGAGATCAGGAAAAAAAGATGGCAACTCATACGCGTAACGGGAGTTACTGAGGACCATAAGTAACATAAAACATGTGAAAATAAAGTTAGTAGAAAACATAAATATGTAAAGAACATAAGTAATACAAAAATATTAGAATAATGTTAATGAAAAGTAGGTGAAAATCATAAATATTATTAAAATATTTTTTTTGAATTATAAATATTATTAAAATATTAAAATGAGGATTAGTAAGGATTTTTTGTCCAAAAATTTTAATATAGATAAAAATATTTTTTTTCAGAAAAACAAATACTATAAGTCTACACAAAATCTTGTATGAGACGGTCTCACCGTGAGACATGTCTAATACTTGGGTTAAATAGCCCAATAATAGAAACTTATAGCTTGAGGGCTTCTTATTTTGAGGTCGTCTCACCGTGAGACGGTCTCATACAAGACGGACTGGT
Source organism: Amaranthus palmeri (assembly GCA_019776075.1). NCBI lineage: Eukaryota > Viridiplantae > Streptophyta > Magnoliopsida > Caryophyllales > Amaranthaceae > Amaranthus > Amaranthus palmeri. The sequence continues at coordinate 1,126,277 of JAAKBH010000278.1, forward strand.
AAGTCTATAACACTCAAGGGTAACAGTTACGGTTTGAATCGGTGGACCTTGATTTGGGTTAAGTAGGGCAACAACAAGAGTATTCATACGATTTTGGTTATATGATTTCGGATCCATTCTAATTTTTTTTAAAGATCATCTTTTATTGAGCTAGCCCATAAAAAAATGTAAACTTTAATAGACTGAATTAGAGACGTCACTTAAAAAGACGGTCTCTCAGAAGACTAGCTGTTTTTTTTTTTTTTGAACGAGATCCATTCTACATTTGTTATCACTTTGTTATTCATTCAAGTTATTCAATTCTAAAAAGTATATCAACATATGAATTTAATCAGATCTTACATAAATATATATCATTATCCATATATTTTTAAAATTTTAGTCAAATTCTCTCTTTTAAATAGAATATTCTAAACAGAATAAATATTCGAAAACAGAGGGTAGATTTTTTTTTTCTTTTTTACATTCTTGATTATTTTTGGATCACTATTGAAAATCATGTCTTCTTTTGTTTTCTTTCTGAATATTTCTAAGTTCTTTCTTTTGACTAGTAGGTAGATTTCTTGTTAAGTTAATGAATAGATCATTAATTTTGTTAAGTTAGTGTAAAATAGCATGAATGGATAATTAATTTGGCATGTGGAATATACTAAGATTGTTTTATAAATGGAGTTAAAATCTTTGCAAATTGATCAAAAATCACTAATGATAAGAGATTTTGACACGTGGAATCTTAAAATTATCCACTAGCTAAGTAAAACTACTTCCTCCCTTCCCTTCTCTATTTATGGGAAACCGTTCTCTGTTGATGTGGGCAGGGAATGTTCACCGGAATTAGAAAGAATAGAATCTTTTAGATAGTGGATATATTATTTTATTGAATAATAAATTTGATGGAGGAAAAGTGAGGACCACAAATATTAAAAAAGTATTTAAAAAACGTTAGTGGAAAAAAATATGGGGACCACAACTAATTAAAATTTTTTCTTATGAAGTTAGTGGGAAACATGTGGGGACCATAAGAAATATAAAAATGTTAAAATGGAGTTAGTGGAAGATATGTGGGCCCATAATCAATATTAAAATATTAAAATTAGGATGGTTGAGGTTATTTTTGTCCAAAATTTGTGATATAAATGGAAAGATTTCTTATGGGAACAACAATTGAAACACCCTAAAATAGAAAGTGGGAACTTCTTTAAGGAACGGAGGGAGTATGAATTTTGTTAGGTCTTCAGTAGAACATGTTTTGAATTGAAATGAATTTTATGTTTATGGGTGATGTTTTATATGGCAATGTTATATGTAATACTTTTTGTTATGGTGGATTTATCTTTTCATGATTATAAAGTGATATTCATTAACCTAAGCCTGATTTTTTTTATTGCCCAAGATTTGTATCATTTATTGTGTTATTTATTTATTAGTCGTCTTTTATTTTATTTATTTATTAGTATTCTTTTATTGTATTATCATTTTATCTATATATTCAACCTGTTTTCTACAACGCTTGTAAACTTACATTTTATATTGAAAACTTTACAAGCACCAAGTTTTGAGCGAGCATTGTAATCACGAAGGCAATTAGTTAGTTATTTATTTTTGAATTATTGTTTTTCCTCGGATCTTTTTATTTTTTTTTAGGCGATTTTATGTGCATGTTTTTGGTTAGTGAACAAGAAATCTCAATCGATAACAACCTATTTTTGTAATTTAGAGAATAATGGCAAAGAAACATAGGAGATGATGTAACTGTCAAAAAACCAACTCAATCAAAAACTTAAACTCATGGTTAAAGTCTTATGACATGTTATATACTCTAACATGCCCTTCACACGAGAAATCTTTAGGCCAAAAGTGTCGAAAAACCAACTCAACCAAAAACTTAAGCGGATGGTTAAGACTCTAATGTTATATAATCTTACACATCCCTAGAGAAACAGACCCGATGACCTGATACACACCCAACTTTATAACCGAACCCGATTTAACTCGACTTAAAAATGAATCTACAATTAGGTAAAAACCAATGTGTACACAAACCCAATTTTAAACAGACCCAAAACACCTAAACCGAAATCAACCCGATAAGCCAAATGAACACCACATCCCTGTGACGAAAACTAGAAGTGTGGATATATATGTGACACCATAATATAACTAGTTGCATTGGTTTTTTGGGCCCTACTTAACATCCCACGATAAATCCAGCTATATTCAATTAGCTAATTCAATTCAACTACACTATAAACGTAATCCTGTGAATTATGATGTCCAATTAGACATCAGCCACTTCTTTATTCTTTTTGCCATGCACAAAGACAACAAACAACTAATATTTCCTATGTCAATGAATTAATTATTCAAGTCAAGATTTGTATAAACTAAATTTATTAATTTGTCTTCTTTATGAAATATATTGATACATTGAAATTTGCAAAAGATTAGGTTAGTTTTGTCTACTATTTCTGCGTCATAATCTTATTAATAGGTGATCATTCGAGTTACTGTTACATTTTAGATAGGTGCTTTCCGTCGACTTGAAATTAACTTTTTTGTTTATATTAATTTTTAAAAAAGAGGTAAAGGACCTTCCCGGTATCCCACACAAGGTAGGGTCCGAGTGTGGTTTTTTCTTTTTCTTGAAAGATGCGGACAAATCATACCCGTACCCCTAAGGAGGGTGTAAAGAGAGATGCGCAGTCAAGAAACCCACAATTGATACCTGCGTCTAGTAGAACCTTCTGCTCAACATATCCATTGAGCCACAAGCGCTTTTAGTTATATTAATTTTTATACTATTTTATATTCATTTTAAAATCAAATCAAAATTCGATTAAGTTATAAAATTTACTAAATATCGATTTTTCTGGTCTATTTTGAATACACACCATGCTATATCCTTGGAAGCCGCCTTCAGATTGTCATTCTTACCTTAGAATAAAATAATAATATCCAATGACTAATCAAATCCACCTAGCATTGATCCAATAAACTGGGGATAAAATTTGCATTTATCCAATCGTCAAAATTAGTTAGCATATTGCCAACTAATCGTATGTCCTACTTATAATGCAACATTTTAAATTATATGTGAATTTTTTTTTTCTATATAATACAAAATAAATAGGGCGGACTTGTAATTAATTAGGTATATATATCAACATGTATTTTTTTAAAGCAATTATGATGACCTTCTTTTTATTAAATTATTTTTGTCAATTTTATGAGCAACTTGATAATTTGATATATAGCCTATAGAAGTATTATCTTTACTTAATTATATCAAGTAAATTTAAGTTCATCAAGTAAAACAAATTCAATGATGAAACATAAATTTAAATAAGCAAAATAGGTTTTATTCGGCAAAAATAAATTAACGTTATAAGTTTAACCGTAGTTAAAACACAAAATCTTGCTATAGACGGATAGACCGTCTATAGCATAGACAAGTGTGTAAATGGGCCAGCCCATAACTCAAAACAAAGAATTTGGCAATTTCTTACGCATGAATAGCAGTTACTCATCTTTTATTTTTTATTTTTTTTATACTTCCCAAAATTAAAAAACTATAATTTGTTTATGGGTTGGACTGTTGTGAGTGCCGTCTATGTTATAAATGGTCTCTTAGAAGACCTTCTGAGTTAAAATATGTTATGTACTAGTGTTGGCCCAATAGCCTAATAACCACCGGGATCACGTTGGTTTGAACCCAAAAGAATATGGTAGAGCCCTAAACTCTAAAGTGTGCAGAGATTTATTTGAAAATTTGAAATGAATAAGATTTATTATCAAAAAAAGCATGGAATAAGATACTTTTAAATTTATTTTCATCTATAAGTGTTTGACTTCCTAAAGATAGGTTCGAATTAGTTCGCACTTACTAACTGCGAACATAGACAAAAGGTCAAAAAAAGTCAAGGAATCTGTTCGCAGTTAGTACGCAAACAAAGGGGATCCCTAGTCAAACAGGGTCAAACATCGGGCCATTACTAAGGATGCGTCAACAAAAATCAACCATGTAATCTGCCGCTCTTACTAATAGCCACCAATTGAGTTGGCTTTTGTTGACTTTTTGACTTTTGTTAAATTTGGATTTTATTGGCCCGGTGTTAATAACAACGGGCGATTTTTGACCAAGTCCCCTTTGTTCGCAGTTAATAACTATGAACAGACATCTTGACTTTTTTTTGACCTTTTTCTCTTTGTTCGTAGTTAGTAAGTGCAAACTAATTCGAAGCTAACATTGGGGAGTCAGACGCTTATAAAGGAAATAAGTTTAAAAATATCTAATTATATGTTTTTTTTTGATGAAATCACTTACCTATTTCAAATTTTAGGCTCAGATACGAACACATTTATTTTGGGAATTAAAATTTTCCTAAAGCTTATTCAAAAATTTAATAAAAAACTACTTTATTCAATTTTTCCAAGAGTAATGCAAATACCACTTGGGCCAATATCCATAAAAGTATATGAGAATATGTCCCAAGGATCACTTTGACTTGAGCCGCGGAGTGCCAGAGAAATTCAAGTCCCATAAGTTTTAGAATACTATTTTGTAAAGACGACTCTCAAAAGTCCAAATCAAATCTATATTTAGAGTTGTAACAATATATATTTACTATTGGACTGGGCTTTTGAGAACCGTCTTTACAAAAGACGGTCTCAAGTAAGAATTTGTGTACTATATTAGACATATGGGCCTGATAGACTCATAACTCCAACGTACGAGAATGACCCAATCAACATGGGCTTTTGAGCTATTAGTCTAGGTTACGTTGGGCCGTTCCTTCTCGGAATAGCGTTTGAAGTCATCATTCATCATCATCATATCCAGTGTATCTCATTCATAGAAACTATAATCAGGGTCTGGGAAGGGAAGAACGACGGCAACTTATACCCATAAAGGAAAGTACGATCAAAGAGTCCCCTGATTCGAAGTCGTCATTGTATTCTGTAAATTCCGCGTATAGCCGTACAGTAAAGATTTGTCATTTGAGGCTTGAAAACAAACAGTTCATACTTATACGGTCATATCCTTTTATATATGACCCTTAAATCTTGATAGATAGACAAAATAAAAATTAGGTCTTATCTCATTTGGAGTAAATATCGTCTTGTCCAAATAAAGTATTAAGTTCAATTCTCACATATCCCTCTATTTCCCTTACCCTACACTGTAATGACAAAAAATCTTGTTAGACAAATTGATCATTGCTAAATTTACTCAAAATCTAAAAATTATGGCCAAGATGATTGGTTAATTTAACATTCAATATAGTTGATTGATTACATATTTCCTCTGTTTCATAATACTTATTACATTTGACTTTTTAAGTAATCTAATATGTCATTTAGATCATTTATGTATTGAACTATACACATTTTTTTTTGACTGTTTGAACTATACACATTTAATAATTGTAAAAAATTAGTATTATGAAAGTATGCGATTACACGATTCAAACAAGATCCTGACAATATTTTTTCTTATGTATTAACTGCTATATAGAAAAATAAACTTAAATGATAAATAGTGTCTAAAATTATTATGTAACAAGTATTATGAAACAGAAGAACTAATCTGCTGACAGCAGCCAGCAGGGGTATGAGGGGCCCATGCAGTGGCTAGTCTAGACAAATCTTACAAACATGAAAAATTTGAAATAGACGTTTCAAAGATAATGGGTGTACAAATGCTTGGGAAATTGCAATAGCTTGTTTGATCTTCGCTTGCAATTTGTATGGTCCATCTCCAATAGCAAACCGGTTCTCTAAATAAATTGTAATAATAAATAAAAATAAAAAGTGAATGAAAAAAAGGAACATCTTGCATTGCGTTTTTCATAGTCGACCCAACATTTTTTAGTTGCTGGGTCGACGTACAAAACAGATTGCAACAAACTTGTATTTAGAGAGTTATAGTTGACCCATTTTATTTTGTTTTACACAAATTATGAATACTTGTGCATTTTCACTTGTGTCGTCAAAAAATCAACTAAAAAGTTCTTTACCATAGAGTGATTTGTATTAGTGTAGAAAAATTAGACGAAAAGGGAGTGAATGATAAACGACGATTGTGTCTTTTGTACAGTGAAAGGATGTCAAGTTAGGGTTAGGAAGGATGGAATTAGACCTATTAAATCATCAAAGAGTTGTAACTTGCTTATATTAATCTTGATTTGCTCTTCACATGTTCTCTTCGGTATATCACAACTTCAAGTTCCTTCAACCGTGAAGTTTTTTTACCCTTCCTACAGGGACATCGGTGGTCTTACTTGCACATGCCTAAAATATTTTTAATTACTTTTATGCATCTTTGTAGATATAGGTGCAACCCCTAACTTCTCTCTCAAAATATGGTTCGTAATCTTATTCTTCCTAATGCGTCAAGTATCTTCACATCCACCTTTACATTCGCATCATTGCTATTTCAACCTTATGCTCATAACAAATTCTTGTGAGAAACGGTCTCTTTGAGAGACCACCTCGTCTCTAATTGGGTTGGCCCATTAGGGAAAATGTTGAGTAAATGTAGACAATAAGCTTTAATGGATTGGGCCTGAAAGACGTCGATCAGAAAGACGGATTGAGCCTGAGAGACGTCTATCAGAAAGACGACCTCTCAGGAGACTAGTTGTATGCTCATATATCCTCTTAACTAGCCAAACACTTTATTTGTCATCAAGAAAGGTTTTGAGGATCTTCAACATGTTCTTCCGTACATGGGCCAAAAAAATTGAAACCTCAATAATAAATTATGTATGTAGTCCTCTTTTATTTGCATCAAAAAGGAATTGAGTTATTTTTAAGAAAGTGATAATAAATGAATAGACAGAATGAATTATTTGGATGATATAAATATAATGTCTAGATGAGATTAAAATAAAGTGGTAGACCATTATCCAAAAATAAAAATGATGCGAATTAGGTGAAACAAACCAAAATGAAAAATGATACAAACTCAATGGAATGGAAAGAGTATACATTAAGTGTTCAAATATATGTTAGAAAAATATCCAAAATTCAAACTTGCACAAGAGTTTCAAATAACTTGTCAATCTTTACTCCACCTATGCACTTTGCCCTATACAAGTGTACAACATATGAGTTATGACCAAAATTATATAAAATACTTCCTCCGTTTTTTTTACTTGCACCCAACATACTTTTACGCAGTCCAATGCGTTTGTCGGGTTGCTTATATCTAGAATTATACTCAACTAAAAATTATAAAAATTTGATATCATGAAAGTATTCGACGAGACGAATAAAACAAGATCCAACATGACTAGATTTTTTTATCGTTTAATAGTCGCACTATGCAAAACACTATCAAATGATGAATAGTGTAAAAAGTGGAAATGATGCAAGTAAAAAAAACGGAGAAAGTACAAATCAAAAGATTTTTTTATAGGAACAACAAATAAAACTGCCGTTTAATACCCAAGGGAGTACTTTTGTTGGACAATGATGATGATTAAGTGAGTTTAATAAACCTAGTTGTATGTAGAGAAAGCAAAAGCTTGTTAATTTCCAGCTTTCCCAATTCTCATACCAACCTTTTGTATCTTTTAAAGCATCATACTCTATATTCTTCCCCAATCCCATAACTTAATACATTTTTTCCTTTAATACTTAGCTTGTGATGCCCATCTCGAATCTTTTTAATGGTATTGGTAATAAATGTTGATCATCTCTTTTCTTTTTCACTTTTTTTGCCTTCTTTCATCAAATCATATTTTCTCTCTTTCATTTTTACAGCTTTATGATCAAATTTGGATCTTGTACTCAATTTATGATCAGTTTCCATTCTTTTTAGCAACTATCCCTACCTATTTCTTGTCTCATTTCAATAACTTTCTCTGTAATCTAGACCATTTCAAACTTTAAGTATTTTTCCCTTTCCCATTTTAGTTAGCACAATTTGTTTTATAAATGAGTCAGGGCCGTTCCTGATCATACGCAAGATATGCATTTGCCTAGGGCCCAGAGTTAAAAAGGGCCCTAAAATTAGAAAATGATAGTTAATGGAAGTATACACATAAAAGTTTGTAATTTATGAGTAGTTCTTTTCTCAAATAAGAATTATATGAAACGTCTATATTTTTAATACTAATTATAATATAAAGGGTTCATCTTTTTTATTTTTCCAAATGCTTGTTTAAGTTTAAAATTGACCCTCCATAGACCATAGTGAGGGCCCACTTTTCTTAATTTGCCTAGGGCTCATACAATGCCAGGAACGGTACTGAAATGAGCGGAAAAAAAAAAGAATTGAGTTGAGGAATAAGACAAAATAAAAAGGTGAATGTTAGAAATAAATACTTAAGGTGAGCAATATAATAATTTATGGACGAAAGTATGAAACTAAAGATAAGTATTAGCAAAACCATTGCTAAAAAAAGTTGTAAAATCAATGAGACAGACTAAAATGAAAAATAACATAAATGCTATTTATTAAAAAAAACAAAGTATATGTTTTATAAGTAAAAACTAAAAACCATATTGCCCAAGTCCCTATAGAATTGATATAAGATAATCAAAAGATCTTATCAAATTTTAGTTGGATAATAAGACAAAATACAAATTTAAATAAACAAATAAACAATTTATAGACTAAAAGGAGAAAGGAAAACAATTACACAAATTCATGTATGAAATTAAAACTAAAGAATGTGAGATCATAACAAAAAATTAAATATCACGATGCAATAAAACCAATAAAATATATATGTACAAAATAAAAATGAACTAGGTAATTTGGATCTCGGAAACTCATTTCAGATATTCTGTTGAGAATCAAATCCAAACTCAATTTAAATATCACCTTGTTAGCCTTTATAAATAATAAATGATTATTGTTACTCCCTTCTATTAACGTCAAATAATTTCTTTGCTTATCATCAATATTTATTCATCACTTTTAATCTATAATCTGTTCATAATATATAAATTAAAACATAATAAATTAAAATTTTATTAATAAAAAAAAACTTAATTTGACATAGTAATGTCTTGTCATTCTCTATGAGCGGGATATACTGGGTAGGATGATGATGATGATGATGATGATGAATGTCTTGTCATTGCCTCCAAGAATATGCATAAATAAACTAGGTAATTTGGATCTCGAAAACTCAATTCAGATATTCTGTTGAGAATCAAATCCAAACTCAATTTAAATATCACCTTGTTAGCCTTTATAAATAATAAATGATTATTGTTACTCCCTTCTATTGACGTCAAATAATTCCTTTGATTATCATCAATATTTATTCATCACTTTAAATTTATAATTTGTTTTTGATATATAAATTAAAACAAAATAAATTAAAATTTTATTAATAAAAAAACTTAATTTTGACATAGTAATGTCTTGTCATTGCCTCCAAGAATATGCATAATCAAGTCAAATTTACAAGTACGTTAGAATAATTTCTACCACAATGGACAAAAAACGGCTAACACAATCATAAAGTTAAAAAAAAAATCACTAACTATCTAATTTTTTTTAATACCCCACAAGTTATCAAAACTACATCGTTTTGGTATCAAATTTAGTAGTTTCATAAACAGGAAGTTCATTCCCAATCAATGAAAGATGATCTAACTCAAATAAATCTGAACTTGAACAACTAAATTCCCCATCATCATCATGATCATGATCATCATCATCTTCATCATGATCATTATCTTTCTGGGTTTTATTCAATCTAGCATCCCAATACCCACCAATTAAATCCAATGCAACTTCTTCCAATTTCTTCTGATTCTTTAACCCATCTAAATTTCTCAATTCTCCATACCTTTTTGATAAAGATCTTCCAAATTTTGAATTCAATAACCCATCATGGGTTCCTGTTCGATCTTCATGTACAGATTTATACCCACAAGGCTGAGAATCATCATCAACAATCACACTTACTGGACTAAATCTAACTGTTCTTCTGATTCCTTCATCTGAATCTCTTTTTGGAGTGTTGTTTTTACTCAAACATGACCTATAAAATGATGAAGCTGAAGAACATGTTGAATAAGATAACTCCTCTGTTTTACTCTGTTTTGAACTTACACTACATTTCTTGCTAGATTTCCCTTCTTTTGTGAATAATGAGTTGATAAAACTGGTTAATCGAACACCAGGAGAAATGGGTTGCTTCAGATTCTTCAAATTTGAGTAGATTTTAGCTGATTTTGATCTATTTTTCGTTATTTCTTCATTTTTTTCTTTTTCTTCCCCAAATTGGGTCAAAAATTTTGACTCAATTGAATGGGTTTTGATGGGTTTAGGTCTTGAAGGAGCAAAACAATTGATTTTACGAAGATTATGTTTAGATTCAGAAAAAACAGAAAAATCCGTTTCATCAGAAGAAGAACTTGATGTTGTAGTATGATTAGTACTGTTAAAAAACAGAGTATCCTGAAAATCAAATTCTTCAATTAATGTAGAAGAAGAAGAAGATCTTGAACCGGGTTTAACTTTTTTTTCCATCCATTTTTCAACCAAACAAGCCCTTCTAAGACTTGAGATTTTCTCCATTTTTTCATCTTCATTTGAAATTGCTCTGTTTTTGGGTGTTCTTGTTGATGTTGGTTTTGGTGGGAGGAAGTTGAAATCATTGATTTGGTGAGTTTTTGAGTGATGGGTTTTGTGAGATTTGTTGAATTTGTTCAAAAAAGTGGAAGAAAATGTAGAATTTTTGGGATCATGTTTGGATTTCTCCCAATTATACATTTTATTTAATGGGTTTTGAGGAAAATGAACAAAACAAAATAAGGGATGTTTGGGAGAAAAGACAAAAAGTGTTGATTTTGTGGGTGATGGAATATGAATGAATAAGGGTTATTAGAAGACAAGAGGGAAATTTGACACGCTTTAATAAGAGGGCCCTCTTAAATTAACGTTATGGACCAAAAAAGATGGATAATTAGTAGTAGTAGTACCGACTCTTTTTTAAGTTGTTTCTTTTTTTAATTTTTTTATTACACAGGTACTTGCTATAGATCGTCTTTAGCATATACAAGTAAATATGAGTAAGCTCAATTTGTAAAATAAGTAACTGATTAGTCGTGAGCCTTATTTTTGAATTTAAAATCATTGAGTTGGACTGTTGGGAAAGCCGTCTTTGCCATAGACGGTTTCTCAGGAGACCTTCTGTTTTTATTTTGGGTATTTATACTCCTCTTCTTATTCATCATAATATTAATATTTTATCACTTCTTTTGATTTTTTTTGTTCTTCCTCAGGGCCGACTCGTTCATTTTTGGGCCCCAGAGCAAAAGATAAAAATGGGCCCCTAAAAACTTAAGACATAACGCATAATATAATACATCTTTTGTTTTTTATTGTTAATATTTAATCTACTTTACAAAAAAACACTAAAAACTCATATTATTTAGCAAAAAAATGTAAGTTATATATAAATTTGATTCAAATTAATATCACTTATATACATAAAAATAAGTTTTTTGGGCCCTAAAAAACACGGGGCCCTGGGCGGTTGACCGCTTTGCACTTGCCATTCGACGGCCCTGTTCTTCCTATTTAAAATATATGAAGGAATCAAGAAAAATACTAATGAAGGATAATATTCCAGTAAAAGTCAGTATTAATTGAAATAAGTAATGATTCATATAGCTTGAAAATTGAATTCATAAAAGACTCTCTTTCGGTGAGATGATCTCATAATAAAGAGTGCGTATATGCTAATAATTGTAATAGTTGACTACTTAACCTATGTATGGAGATCGTTTAATGGTGAAATCGTTTTACATAAGGATTTGTGTATCATAAAAAAGAGTGAAATATTTATTAAAAAGAGAAAAAAGTTAGAATATATAGAAGGGTACTATTAATATGAATGAATAAATTAATTTTTTAGGGTTAAAAATGTAAATATAGAATGGCTATTAAGTAAAATATATTGGACAAATGAGGTTATTTTGTCCATAAAATTTTTCTATAATAGAAAGATTCATAATGAAATTTTTTTATAAAATTTCATTTTGGAGAATTGAGGAAAACTAATAAGGACGAGGGAGTAATTTTCATGGTCCTCATATACCTTTTAGGCTTTTACTAAATTTATTTTTATAATTTTATATTGTTTGTGTTACATAAATGTTTCATTAACTTTTTTATTGAATAGAATTATATATTTACAATCTAAATACTTTTATTATTCTTTTATTCCTATGAAAATTTATTATTGTGGAGTACATCATAAAAAATACTTCCTTTGTTCCATAATACTTGCTACTAAGTGTGATATGCTGTGTGGGAAAACGTCACTATCAGTAGCAAGTATTGTGGAACGGAGGAAGTATAAGAGCAATAAAAACAGAGATCGAATTATTTAATTAATATATAATGTTAAAAATAGGAATGAGATTAAATGAAAATATTAACTTTAAATTTCATAATAAGTGTGATCATCTAAAATAAAAAAATGAGGTAAATAAAATTAGAAACAAAGTAATTTCAAGGAATTATCTCAAAAAAAAGTAATTTCAAAAAAAAAAAAAAAAAAGCAGAGCATGCGCGTGCACGTTAAGAGAGAAGGAATTAGGAATTAATTGTGAGTGCCAGATTGTGATTGGATGCGTCTGAGAAAAATGGAAAAAGAGAAAAAGTGAAAGAAAATGAAGTTTTTTTTTATCTTTTATTTGGATTGAATGTGACGTGCCACGATGGGACGCCTCCACCTTATTTTGGGAGCTCCCCCTTCTCAATCTCCCTTCCTCATTGGCGCCTAAACCCCTTCATTATGTTTCTCTCTCTAAACATATTGTATCTCTATTCTCCCTTCTCTCTCCCACTAATTTGCCCTAATGATAAACACAAATTCTTACCAGACGCCGTTTTTTGTAAAGACGCCTCTTAAAAGTCTAGTCCAATTCTAAATATGTATTGTTAGATTTGTTACAACTTTAAGTATAGATTTGGGCTGAACTTTTGAGAGTCGTCTTTACAAAAGACGGTCTCTGATAATTGATGTCAAAATTAAGAAAAATGAATAAATTTATACTTCTCTAGTTTCATACTCCTATTACTTACACCAAATAAATTTTTGTGCAATTCAATGTGTTTGTTGGATTGTTTATATCTAGAGTTATACATAACCAAAAATTATAAAAAAAAATAATTTTATGAAAATATGCTATGAGGCAAATAAAACAAGATCTCATATGAGTATGACTATGTTTTTTTCTGTTATAATAGCACAAACATGTAAATCATCATAGAATTATGAATAGTAGCAAAATTTATTTTAGTACAAGTAATATGAAATGAAAGAAATATTTTATAAAAAATTAGAAGAAATGTATAGATGATAAATGAAAAAGTTTAAAAGTGTGGATAAGAAGTAAATGTTATGCGATTGACTAAAAAGAAAAATGAGACAAATTTATTTGAGGGAATAATTCACTATAATAATAGTGGTAAAAAAATCATCAAATATTGTTTTTATGCATCTTCCATTAGCTCACATAAATTCCACTTCTCCTAAAAAGAAAATTGTTAATATTTACCAATAAATATGGAAATTTTAAATATTACTTAATAAAACTATGAGCATTAATTAATGAATTAAAAAAAAATAAATTGATTATATAAAGTATGCGATTCTGAATGAGACTACAAGAGAGTAAGTGAAACTAAAGCTTTTTTTTTGAAAAGAAGTGAAACTAAAGCCGAAAATATATAAAATATAATAGGAAAAATTAACGTAAAAAATACAACTTTTAGTTAATTTCCCTACAATAATACGAACTTTTGATTAACCATGAATAATACCAACTTTGGGGTGTTTTTTTCTAGAATAATACCAACTTTAGTTTATTAACTATAATTGCTTTGGTCATATAATCACCTATAGTTTGATTTTTAACATGTTAGGTATATTCTAGGGAAACATCCCCATAAGTTTGTATTATTCATGGTTAATCAAAAATTGGTATTATTATTGTAGGGATTTAAGTAAAAAGTTGTATAATACCAGGTAATTTTTCCAATATAATAAATAAATAGATCTAAAAATAATAAATATAGCAAAATGAAAGTCAATAAACTAGCACCAAATTAAATGAATTAATTATTTAAATATTACTATATTAGATATGGAATATTGAGTGGGATATATATACTCCTATTATTTGTATGAGACATTGTGCACCAATTATTGGAATTGATTTGTGAAAATAGAAGAAGCGAGATTACTATGATAATTAGTAGCAAATTGTAACAAAGATGTGTTGGCATAGTTTTTTAATTGTTCAACATTCATGCATGTTTGTTTATTAGTGTAAAATTATTGATAATAATAATAATTTTGATTATCAAGAGGAGACTAATTAAGTGGTTTATTAGTAGAAATTAGAAAGGATAGAAGATGATAAGGAAGGCTCATACTTAGTTGGCATAATAATAATAATTAACTACAATAATAGAGATGATTATGAGTTGGCATTCTCATTGACAATGTTTTACTAACCACCATTAACCATACACTTACACTATTTAAAGAATTTACGATCAGATTTTATTTTAGTTGGAGTAAATATTACTTTTTCCAGCATAGTAATACTTCTTACTATTCAGCTTAAATGTCTTATTTAGTTTTTTCACATTTGCCGAGGCAACATTTTAACCCTTAATATCTCAAATTATTCTTAAATGAAAATTATAAAAAATTGATATTAATAATCCTTGTACTAAGACGAATATGTTTTACTAACCACCATTAACCAAATACTTACACTATTTAAACAATTTAGGATCATATTTTATTTTAGTTGGCATAAATATTACTCCCTCCGTTCCTTTATGTTCTTCCACCTTACTATAACGGGCAGTTTCAAAAGTTCTTCCACTTTAGAATACTTTCTATTTTTGGAAAGTTTTCAACTCACTTTTACCCCTTAAAACCCCACTTTCCATACTTCACACTACTATTTAATTATTTTCTCTCTCATACTTCCAATACAATCATTACTTCACACTACTATTTAATTATTTTTTCTCTTATAATTCCAATAGAATCATTATTTTCCACTACTATATAATTAAAATAATACCCACTATTACCAAAGATTCCATTTTTCTTAATCTTTGTGAAAAACCCAAATAGGAAGATCAAATAGGAACGGAGGGAGTACTTTTTTTTAATATAGTAATAATAGTAATAAATACAATAGTAGAGAAGACTATGAGTTGGCATTCTCATTGAAAATGTTTTACTAACCACCATTAACCAAATACTTACACTATTTAAACAATTTAGAATCAGATTTTATTTTAGTTGGTGTAAATATTACTTTTTAAGCATATCTTGTAAAGTTGTAATGAGAAAACACTATGCAAAGAAATATATTATGACCCCTTTGGTTAACGGTATTAATTGGTAATAATGAGAATAATTTGTAATGTATATTTTCATAATATGTATCATCATTTCATGTCATGGTAATGAAAATTTGATCATGAAAAAGCTTTTTATCACAATCTTTCATGACCACCATCGAATGTTCTGAGGATGTTAAACATACTCGAACGCTTTGGGGCCTAAATACTGAATTACGTAGTATATGTCAAGTTTTTTATCACAATTTTTCATTACCACCAGGGGAGTATAATTTTTGAACATGTATAAGGTTTTCAAAAGAATTTGTCGATTTTAGACAAAATCAAACGCAAGATATGTAACTATGTTGTGCGACTTCATCCCTTAAAATCTAGGTCCACCCCCGCTTAAGGCCATACATGTTTCTCACTAACTTTATAAAAATATTTTTTTTATTAGTTGAAGTCTTCATATTTTTTCCACAAACTTTTTTTAATAATTTTTTAATTTTTATAGTCTTCAATTTTTCAAATTTATTATTCTATAAAATAATAAATTTATTATCTAAAATATATTTTATTTTCCTAATTAATTCTATAAATATTCTCTGTAGAAACTTCTTTAAAGAATAGATGGATTACGAAATAACAATCCAACAAATGTATCTTTAAATTGATCAACTTGTATGTGTAATGGTAGCATTGAATGAAACAAAATGAGTTAGCAGCATGTGATTAGTTTGTACAATGTATACAATTTACCAAGGTTTATCAACTACCATTTAAAAAAAAAATCTAATTCATATTTATTCATCGTTTTTAATTAAAATTATTTTTAATTTTGAATCATCTATCTTATTTTACATTTTTTTTATTCAGAAATGAGTTAACTATTTTTTTGATTTAATTAATACATTTTAAAAGCTATTTAAAATCATCCATATAAATCAACTTATTTTTTTCAATTATTATATTAAATAGTCACATTTTTCTTAAATATATTTTATTATTAATTAAAAAAGACATAGTAGTAAACCCAATATATGGCACGATGGAATTTAGGATCTTGTGGGGAGACGGTTTTGATGGATCCGTTCCCGAATTCTCTTGTATCGTTGACTCTTTCTGATATGGTATGAGTTTCAATTTCGTTTCAAAAAAAAAAAAAAACCAATTATATATGATGCGTCTATATTCATTTCTAATTTTAAAGTTTGTTAAGTCTCAATAATAAATTTCGTTGGTTCTATGTATTATTACATCTTCTCATCATTTTCAACCACCACCAAATCTTAAGGGATTCTTGTTCACTTAAACTATAAAATAATGTGACTAAGTACATTTCAGTTACAAAATCATGTTATGGACTTGTTTGGAATCAGATTGAAACTGTGCATAATTTCAAATGAAATGAATTTGAATTGGTGGGACAATTATATTTATAATTTGAAAAATTTTACGTGGTAACCATGAGGTATTGGGTCTACGTGGTAACCAAAACTTTTAAAAAATTCACGCGGTAATCCTGAGATTTACGTAATTGTTCCACCGTAACCTATTTGCATATAAAAACGTTATATTTTGAAGTTTTAAGGTTGTTGTATGCCTATTTATGCGAATCATCATTTCAAATGCCATCAGTTTTAACTTTTTTCTCCGAAAACATAAACCACAACTCTACCATCTTTCATCTAAATCATATTTTCCCCCCAAATTCGAATATGTAGAGTTATGGTTTATGTTTTAGAGGAAATTATGGCAATTGAAATGGTTCATCGTATAAATAAGTGTACAACAACTTTAAAGCTTCGAAATTAAAATTTGGTAACGTTTTTATGTGCAAAAAGGTCACGGTGGAACAATTATGTAAATCTCAGGGTTACTACGTTGATTTTTAATAAGTTTTGATTACCACATGGAAAACCCAAAACCTTAGGATTACCACGTGAAATTCACTTTATAAGTTATATCGATCTTAATTGAGATTAAAGATTTAATCTTAAATTTCTTATGAATTACCAAGAGGATAATTTTCATATAGGGATATTATATGTTTTTTTTTTTTTTTTTTTGAAATGATATTATATGTTCATATTATATACGAGAAAACGTTTTCTTTAATATAAGATGAAAATTGAAGATAATTAAATTAAATTGACCGTACTCTTGGATATAGACATAACAAGGTAGAAAGTACAAAGTAAATCATACAAGATTAATGCTTTAGTTATTGGAGTAACATGAAACATGGACATCGATTTGCCGATCCCAAAGCAAAGATGGAGGACCATCACCCTAAATATGTAAATAAAAATAAACGTCCATTTTTTTACTAAAGATTGCCCTTAATAATCCGATCTATTGCCCATTTGCTGTGAATAATCCCAACTATTGATTATTTTTAAATAATCCAACATTTGTATATTTTTTGCTAACAGCACCCCTTGCCACATTTTAACCGACTATTGTAGGTACCTACTTGCCGTTACCCTCACTTCTTCCTCCTTATGCTTCTTTGTGGATATACCCCAACTCTTCTTTGGTGTTGTGAGCAAAAAAAATTCAAAGATCGGATTATTTATAAATAATCAATAGTAGGGATTATTCATAGTAAATTGACAAAAAATTTGATTACTCAAGACACTTTTTCCTTTATTTTATTTCTGATAATTTAATTTTGATGTGTTTCTTTTAATTCACAATATTTTTGTTTTGAATGATATTTTAACTGTTTTCTTTAAATTATGTCTATAGAAGTATTTTTTATTTTTCTTTTATTTTAATCACATTTACACGATTTTAATGTTACTATCATTGTCTTAATCGTTGTGCACCTCTAGTTCCTGTTAATATATAGCATCATTACAACATACTCATAGAAAGAACTTGCAATCTATCAACTATAAATGTTACGTCTAATTTTATAATTTTATTTTACGAGAAAAAGTAAAGAAAAATACTTTCTCCGTTTTGATGTTATTTGCACCAAATCAATTTTTATGTTATTCATCATTTTATGGTAATTTATATATTTTGGCTAGTATACGAAAAAAATATAATTATGTATAATATTATTTTATACATCTCGTTACATATATTCATAATATTAAATTTTTACCATTTTTAATTGTATATAGCTCTAAATATAAATATTTTAACAAAGACATTAAATTACACAAAATATATTTGATGCAAGTATTTCAGAATAAAAATAAGTACTTCCTCTGTTCTATTTTGCCTGCTACAAATGTATGGGCACACATATTAAGGAAGTATTGTGCAATTATTAGGAGCATGTGGGGGTTTCTCTTTAGGATTTTTTTTAGGTTTTTTAGATGATTGAGAATATTATAAAGATTTAATAATGATAGGTATAATAGTTAATGAGGTATAAAGTAGAATAAATATAGGAGTAAGTGGAACTTTAAATGATTGATTTTTTTTTACTAAAAATGAAAAATGTTGCAAGAAATACTTCCTCCGTTCCAATATAGTCGCAATATACGAAAAATAAGTACCATTCACTTATCTCACTTAATATGTGATTAATAAGTAACCTATAAGTTAAAACATAGTCAAGTGAGATCTTGTTTGATTCGTCTGTCTCGACGTAAAAATTATTAATATCAAATTTTTATAATTTTATAGTATACATAATTATAGATAATAAAGATTGAATTAGTGCATTGGACTGCGTGAAAAAGGCAAATATTGCAAAGTATTTTGGAACAAAAATAGTATAAAACTTCCGAAAATAAAAAATGTAGCGAATATTATGGAACGGAAAAAGTATGTAAAAGTGTGCTCAAAATACGATACATTTAAGGGGTGTTTGGTATGGAAATATAAAATCTAATGGAAAGGGAAATGATAAACAAGAGTAAGGGTAAAGGTATGTGTTGTAGTTAGATGTTGTTTGGTATGAAAAATATAAGGGAAATACTTAATTGATCATAGAAAGGGAATTGGTTACTTGACTTAAATTGGTGGTAACAAAGTAAGGGTATCCATTACCCTCAAGAAAGGGATTGGATTAACCCAATATCATACCAAACAAAATATATGGAGTAATGGTATTTGAATCCCTTACTTAGTATGAAAATGTTCATATCAAACACCCCCTTAGTCTTTCTCTTGGCCCGACAAAAGGCGTATAATGTAATGATCTCTTTTTCTGAATAAACCACTTCAAATGTTGGATTTATGTCGGGTTACTTGCCCCATTTCTGCATCAACACCTACCCACGTGCGCTGCGCTTCTTCCTTTTCTTTACTTTTTTCTCACGTGCTTCCCATGCTTTTAATAGTCAATTTCTGCTGCCTATTGCGCCCCTCCTAATCTCCTATATATACATTGATTCGGTTCATCGCATTAATTTCGTATTATGAATTTTGAAACGGCTAGCTTAAAATCGAGTTTTGTGTTTAAATTGGATTTAACATGATGTGAAATTTATTTTAAAGTCGGATAAATATTAAACAGGTATTCTCTTAAAAGACCGTCTTTTCTAAAGACGGCTCTCAAAAGCCCAACCCACTTTCCTTTTTTTAGTAAATATAGTTATTTTTTTCTAAATTTAAACATTGGGTTGGCCCAATCTTGAGACGTCTTTTGTAAAGACTGTCTCAAGCAAGAATTTGTTTAGTCCTTCCTATAGGCCTAGTCTTTGTATTAAGACCCTTAAGCTTATAGTTGCAAATAATATATCAAAAATTTGCAGCAATTGTTACAAGTACATGTGCTCTCTTACATGAGTTAAGTATGCATTTCCTGTTCTTGATCATGATGTTCCTTGTTCCATTCTTTGCTATCCGCTGAGCAATACTTAAACCTATTAGATTACATTTTAAAGTGCTGAATTGTACGTAAACAAAACTTAAATACTGCATATGTAACATAACCTACTTGAGCTCATAATGCCACTTTCATATGCTTTACCATGCCACATGTCATAGCTCACTTGATACCAACTTTATTGCTGAATTACTGATGAACATTACCCAATTACTGTAGACATAACATTACTCACTTTATCTTTTCACCAAATGTTACATTTTCTTTCATACATTGTTGTTGAATTTTTGATGAACATTACCCAATTACTGTAGACATAACATTACACACTTTATCTTGTCACCAAATGTTACATTTTCTTTCATACATTATTGTTTAATTATTGATGAACATTACCCAATTACTGTAGACATAACATTACTCACTTTATCTTGTCACCAAATGTTACATTTTCTTTCATATACATTATTGTTGAATTATTGATGAACATTACCCAATTACTGTAGACATAACATTACTCACTTTATCTTGTCACAAAAAAGTTACATTTTCTCACATACATATCTAAAATTACATAGGTGTCCACCATGCAACAACATTAAAAGGTATTACTACTATCCCTACCTCTTTAATCATCTACTCCTTTATATACTAACCATTTGAAACATATCTTATAGTTCATAAAGTTGATATCCACAAAAGCACAAAACATAATCCTAAACTCAAATTTTAGTAAATGTTTCTTATAGCATTTCTATTTTGTAAAATTACATCTTGACTATATTCATACAATTCATTACTATATCACATAAAAATAAAAGTTAATAAACCAAAAAAATAGGAAAATATAATTATGTACCTAACAAAAAAGAAAAAAGTCTCTTATATACATTATTTAATTAATAACAATTATTTTTGTTTCTTACTTTTATAATAACATCATATTTTATTATACTCTTTGTTGCCTTTATACCTCAAAATGAATATACCGTTTTATGTTTATCTTTTACTAATTGAGGTGAGACTTTTAACCTAATTAATCAAATATATTATGAAATTTTGAAAACAGAATTGAAACTCTAGAACAATGGTTAATTCAATAAAAAGCTTCCAACAATGCTCTTATGGCAATGCTCATCGCTCTAGAATCAAAGTACTCGGGCATCGGGGCTTGTTTAGAGTACGAGAATGAAAATTATGAGACTATTGAATGAGACGAAAGATGGGATTAATAGTCGAAATTTAAGAATTACGATAGCAGAAATTGAACTTTCTTATTGAGCAATATATATAAGTTTCGAGCTATCGATTTCGAGTTCTGATAATACACGTATTCTTGCTCCTTTATTCATGTGTTTTGATACCCAACAGAAACGGAGAGATACAAGAGTAAAACAAAAGTCATTACGGTTTCTACTGAAGTGTTCGCCTCCATAAGGAGTTCCAATGATTCATTTATTGCTCGTTGAACTAGTAGTGCAGCTCATTAGCCATCTCCGATCAACACGTCATCAATGACTATGATCTTTGAACATCCACCAACTGGTATAGATCCCCTCGACGTTGCTTCTCCAACGGGAGATTAGTCCTATTTATGAAGAGAACGCATCATCAAAGTAAAATAAAGAAATACATAAGCAATAAACCTCCTCCCGTCCCCTCCCCCATCTTTTGCAGCCTTTTCCTTTACAGGGAGTTCGTATGTCTGGCGACACTCGAGTTGAAGGGCTCTCCTCGATCACGACTTACCTCATGATAAGGGTATTGGTCTAGCTTCTATTCCGATTCCCACCCTCCCCAGACCCTGCCTTAGGCGAGATTTATTGGGATGATGATGATGATGATGGTTTTTATCAGAAAATTGTAAGATTGACAAGTGGAAATAAGTTTCAAAGAACATAAATCGGCTTGAAACACCAGTGAATCAGGAAAAGTTTTTTCAAATGAATGATAATAATATCGGGTTAAATGAATAAAACGAACATTATTTGAACTAATAAGGAATGTGTGTTGCAAGTCTTATTTTTACCTTCGGAGTTCAATTGATGAGTAATCGATCTCAGCTATAATGGTATCCTCGTCATGTTCTGTTGTCGCCAAGACTTCTCCAAACTGCAAAATAAATTGATGAGAAATATCACTATCAAAAGTTACGAATGGTCGATTTAATTTGACTTGTACATGGAGATATTCTAGAGTTTGTTTGTTCCCAACTTCCCATAGTACCTATAATCCTATATATTACGCCAACACTACCGTTAAATTTGCCTCGACAAGAGAACACAATGAGGGTCAGAATTCTATGCAGTTATTAATCAGGTATGTTGTGATACCTTGAATTTGGTACGAGCTTCTCCGGAGATATGCATTACCATTCACAATTTAGTACGAGAATGCAAGGAGAAGATGCAAATTTAGTGGCTTTCTCTCCGATACTCCGCTAGTAGATAGCAGTTAAAAAGAGGCAAAACTATCAGAATTATTAGAAGATTCCTACACGATCACTTAGGTTTGAAAGGGGGCACCGAGGCAGAAAGGGTCCTTGGAGCCTATAAGCCTCACAAACAGTAAGGCCGAGTATTAGAAGATTCCTATGAACACCCGAGAATTGGGTTTTCAAAGCCAATGGCTCTATGACTTCTTCAAGGTTGTTGAAATTGCAATCCGGATCATAGAATTTTACGATTCTACGATTCTAATTGCACCTATCGCCTAGTAGTGTGATTCATTTTGAAAAAATCTCTCCAAAATAAATTATTGTTTGTCTTGCTGCAGTACACCAGATAGCCAAATAGAAAACGATTGAGGAAGAGAAATAAATAAACCAAGACTTACTGGACCAATGAGTGTGGAGTGACCCCAAGCAATATAACCAGCACCAGCATCCCGTGCAGGTGAGCAAGTAGCTACGTATAACTGCCATTTGTAATAATCATTAGTTCGCAACAGAAAAACATCAATCATTGCAGAAAGCTAGTATTAAACCATACCATGGGAACTTCCATTAGTACATGCAAGTCAGCCGGGAAATTACTCGGTTCATTATGTTCATTATGTCCATTAGTATTCTAGGACAAGTACTACATAGGAAGAGCACTATCAACCCCCGTTTGGTTCCAGAATAAAAGAATAGATAAACTAGATATTTATGATAAATTTGTTAACGGGCTTGTACACAACAAGACCCGCATAAGAGAAGAGTTGGTAGCACATAAACTTGACGAGGTTCCATCTGAAAATCAATTGGTATTAGGAATAGTCCATTAAGTATATATGTTGGTCAACATCTCTCTGATTCTTCGATGTGGGATCACATGTGAGTTATTGTTCCAACAATTTACAGAAGAAAATAAACAAAACACATTTATTTTTCTATTAAGCACATGCAAGCAATTCGTTTGTTGCTTTCTAATTCCCATCCTAGTTTTTGATTAAAGCATGCTCTACAATAGATTGAAGTATGCGTTTAGGCATCTATAAAATCCATTCATACAACTTTTATATTGTCTATGATAACCTGTTAACAAGTTACATCGAACTACAATGAGGAAAAGCTTCGGATACGACTCTGTTGTCAACAAAAATAAGAACCTTTTCTTTACAGATTACCATGTTAAAAACCACACAAACACCAATCCAAAGAACATGTATCAGCTCATGCCGAACAATGTAGGTTTTGTAGTTACCTGATTATCTACAGCCCTGCAAAAGAGAACCAGAAGACAAACTCTCAACTAAATTGTCGACAGGAAGAAAATAGAAGGCTAATGATATGAAAATTTTAAGGCGCTTCATCCATGAAAGAAAAGTTATCTACATCGACATATCCAGTGGCAGTGAATACATCATTTTAAAAAAAAAGAGCGATAAAAAAGGAGAAGACGCAGATTGCGTACGTTACCTGGCCCTCTGAAGCAATTCCCAGTGCAGTGGTCCTGTTGTCATGTTAAATGCTCCAGGGTAACACAATAAATGAGCTCCTAAAGTCCAGAAACGAGATGTCACAAAACACAACAATGTTTCTTGTCAATACGGCATATCTACGTAAAATCAGTAGAGCTTGTAAGATAAAAAAATCTACTTTGTGACAAAAATATATTTCCAAATATGGCTAGAAGAATGTTGTTATGTCTAAAATATTATGTCTCAAATATCTCCTTTGTGACGAAAAAATTATTTTTTTAGAAATGTTTTTAGATATTAACTAGGTTTGGGGAGGGGAAAGTTAAAATTTACATGTTAACAGGTAGATGAAGTATATTGCTTTTTGGAAACTACATTTGTTAAGAAGTCTCTGATAGAGATGTTCTTCATGTTAATAATAAGAATCAAGTCAGCCAGATCACAAAACTTCATTAAAACAAATGTAACAGCTACAGTAATTTTTTTTTAAATAGTTTACATATAGGAAAAAAATTGTACATTTAACAGTAATATTAGTATTATAGATCAAAATTCCAAGACAAAAAGGCATCACATGGGTTTATTGAAATAATTGGAAAAAAGTCTCGAAAAAGATTTTCACATTATCAACACCATCATTGCATTACTACAATGCTACTAAAGACTCCTACTCAGGCCGGGTTTCGGAAGGGGGTTGGATGTAAACAGTCAACCCTTGTAATGACAAAAAGGTTGTTTTTTATTGATCTGATTGCAAATGTAATTTACAAATTTCACATATATAAGAAAAGTACATGATGTCAATGCAGGACGAGACTAGAGGAAAACTAATTAGCTATTATGATTACGTAAATCTACCAAAGAATGACAAAGGATACCTCTTGCAGCATATAACATAGCCAGTTCCTGAAAGCGAATGTCGTAACAAATGCCGATCCCAATACGCCCAACCTCTGCAAATTGAGACATGTCACCAAACTTACTCGAAGAATTTTCTCAGAACAGTACAAATTAATAATGATCCCTTAAAAGCAAGTCAACCAAGGATCCACCCTTTTGCTGAAAATTGTAGGACCAAATCATCTGATAGTTACTGACTGCACTTTTGCAGTAGGAAAATATTTCAATACTCTTCACCGACTACGGATAAAAGATGAATATAAATTGTAAAATCAAACATTCATGAAGATGGAAGAGCATTAGCATTTTGTCTCTCGTTTTTTTGAAATTAATAATTTATCATCTTCAAATAAGTAAAAGACCGTCAGACAATTGAAATTCGACGACTCAAGGTTTTTCTTTCATTGGATTCAAAATTGTATAATAATCCTACTAGCGTTTTTTTCTTTCAAAGAATTTTGGGTGGCATATAATAGTTTATTAAGATCTCCTAGCAGTAGTATCTACAATTTCATATCAGAAACATATTGATTTCGAGGTTAGGTTCGAGAACATTGTCGATAATACAGTTAAATTTAAATTGGTGGGGCAAGTGAGCTAGTGACCCACAAATTCGCTTAGACTTTAAAAAAAATTTAGAGTCCAAAAGACAATTTAAGGTTGAGATTCGAAAAGACATGTAAAACTTCTTTTTTCCTGTTTCAGACCAGAAAATTGGTGGGGGCGATGGATAACTCGAGTACAATACAAAGAATTTGTACTAAAGCAGCACATTTGGGACAAAATCAACCCACATGTTAAAATTCAAAACTTCAAAGATAAATCGCATCTAGATGTGTAACTACCCAGCAGTCAAGGTAAACAAAGACATAGTACTTCTAGACAGAACTTAATCCTCTCACCAAAATGAAAGCTTTATATAAATATATAGAAAACCAGTGAACAGAATCAAAATATGGAACAATTGAACATTCTATTCAGTATCATCAAAATCATCATCACACAACTAAAGTGCTCATATAATCCCTTAAAGAGCACATTTCACAGCAAACCTGTATCTACAACTGTCGGTGTTTCTCCTGCTGTAAGTGTTTGTGATTCTTTGAAAGTAATCTTCCCAGGAATATCAATATCAAATAGGTGTATCTGTAGTGAGAAATGTAACATAAAGAGATGAGCTCAATGCAAAAAGTAGAAGCAGCAAGAGGTAGAAAGACGGAGATCCTAAAGAATCAAGGAATACCTTCCTATGTTTAGCTATTAGCTCCCCATTAGTATCAAAGACGCAGCATGTATTATACAAACGATCCCCAAGTCGTTCAGGTATGGAGCCCCCAATTATTGTTATCTTCAATGCACGAGAAACTTCAGATAGCATTGCTGTCGAAGGAGACACATCTCCTCCAGCATCAATATCTTCGGCATAGGCTGGGAAGCTATCATTTGAATATGGACTATTCCAAATCTCCTGAATTGATAAACACCATCATCAATTTAGTACGTCGACCATAGCAGTAAAGAAAAAACACACGAGTAAATTCAAGGCCTTAGGTTTGCATCACTTCCCCCCCATAGTTAGCTTTTTGTCATATACTCTTATTCTTATATTGTCATCTGGCATATGTGATAAATAAATAAACTAGTAGAGTTTGATTAGGACTCAAGTCCTTTGTATGGTTCATGCATGCACACGTACAACCAGGAGAATGGTTGGCCACTGTTCATAATCTCCCTCGCATGCTAGAACTGTGTTGGACGCATACTCCTCTAGACGCACACATTGCTAACCCATGACATTCCTCCTTATGCTAGACCATCTTTGGCGTGGGACTTCTTGTGTTGCGGCTACAATAAAAATCCCTAGGTCATGTGATTATGGCACTTGCACTTTGAGACACTAGCAATCTCAGATGCACAACTCTTTGTCTTGAAAGAACACACCTCGAATTAAGGCTCTAGAAAAATTGCTTTTCTTAGTCAGCAACAGGGGAGTCTGATCTGAAATATCTTCTTTTGATAATAAAAATTGATAGTACACTCAAGGGATGAAATGTCCCGCCCATGAAACTAATTACCACTTACAAAATAGCCCTAAAAACACTTCAAAAAAGATCTCCCAAAGAAACATCATTTAAGAGTCTAAAAGTCTTCATCATATAAAAATCTGGTCCAAAATATCTTATTTGGAAAAACACATATACAATCCAAAAAACTGGATATGGAATTGGATTTTGAGAAATTCGGATATCTACTTTTTAATATGGATATTTGGATTAGAGATGAATCAGGATATATTATAAGTTATAACCAGATGCACTAGCAATACTATTTTTATCATACTATTTTTCTCGCAGATGCACTAGCAATACTATTTTTCTCGCAGATGCACTAGCAATACTATAGAAGACTATTAGTCATCTCCAAGGCTGGCCATTGATCTTTTATCATACTAAAATATTTATCGACAACTTTTAGGCCAAAAAAATAACTCATTACTCACCCAAACAA
Organism: Amaranthus palmeri; assembly: GCA_019776075.1. Lineage (NCBI taxonomy): Eukaryota > Viridiplantae > Streptophyta > Magnoliopsida > Caryophyllales > Amaranthaceae > Amaranthus > Amaranthus palmeri. Next base: position 1,153,732 of record JAAKBH010000278.1, read on the forward strand.
ACTCATAGATGTATTAAATTCCACGGCTAATGATGCACAAGTTTTAACCAAATTCATCACGTATGATGATTGGCAAATAAAATTGAAGACATGTTTCAAGTAAAATCTATTGTCCATAGAACCTAAGACTCAATAAAGACAAGATTGATGCTAATAATAGTCACTACTACCAAATTCTACAAGATACAATGATTACAAATCATCTTATCCCTTCGAGAAATAAGATGACCCAAGGGTACATAAGTGTTCTGATCAGCATCAATATGTAAACCATCATAGTTGTATTTTCTTTCCCTTTCATAAAATCTTGTTTGCCTTATTGTTTGCATTCCTCTCATTCTTAAATAGTGAAATTCGTCTAATGGTATAAAAACTCTTGTATAAGTAATAATGTCACAAGTACACATTGACAATATCACTAAAGCTACAATTTGTCCTTTATAATAGTTTATATATGCCGAATCTTTGACCAGATTGTGAGCTTACTATACTCCATTGAAAAATCAGCAAATTACTATACACCATTGCCCAAGTCTCGCCTGGTGCGTATAGCTTTGGCCAGCCTTTATTCTATCTATTGGCCAAGATATTACCCGATGTTTCAAGGCCCATGGTCCAAGTAGTTCTAGGTTAATATTCCCTTATTTCTTAGTAAGAAATACTTATATGCATGAAAGTAAAAGGAATAACCTCAAATACACAAACCCATGACAGAGTAAATTGTTCATTGAAAGCAATATACAATAAGAATGTTTTTAATCATTCTTATTAAATTTGCTAGTTAATGTACCAAGTAGAGTGTGAAATCTCATGGTATCCTTTATAACTTTATAGTCTAACAAGTAATAAATTATGTGTGAAAATTTGGAAACAAATCCAGGATGTCAAGTTTACTTTATATTTGGCCAGCAGTGAAATTCTAATTAAACAACTTATTTTAATGCATCTCATTACCATCTATTATAGGTATCTTTAGTGATCCGGTATCCATTAGAAATAGGCTACGCAAAGTCTAAAATTGGCTTTTTGAATAGAAATAGGCTACGCAAAGTCTAAAATTGGCTTTTTGAATAGAAATAGGCAAAGTCTAATATAGAATTAGTGCACACTAAATGTATTGGGCATAACTTGTAACACCCGAATTTCCTCCCGTCCTTCACGGTTTTGGTTTCGTAAAATTGGTCAGAAATTCATGGGCGATCCATTTTACGAATCCAAAACCGTAAAGGACGAGAGGAAATTTGGGTGTTACATAACTACTCACCCTTCACTCTTCTAATCCACACTTTTCACACTCCACTCCACTAACACATGCTTCTTACACTCCATTCCCCTTGCCCACTTGCATGTTAAGGTTGGTGCACTTATTTTCAGTGTGCAATTAAGCCCACACAAGGGTTTCTAAATGTGCTATTAGCCTCTTAATATTAGTCATAATTTATTAAAAAGTTCATTAAAAGTTGATTTTTTGAGAAAAAATGAATTTAAGGAAACAAGATCCTATACAAAATTTGAGACAATAGTTGTATTAGGAAATAAGATCTAATATTAGATTAATCAAGCATATACCAGACAATCTTTCACTTCTCTTAATAATCTCAAGAAATCAAATTGCAGCATTCTTCAAGCAGAAAATACTTATCCAATAACCCAGTAAAGAAATCAATTCAATTATCAGAATACATAGGAATAGGATAAGAAAATTACAGGCAAGACAACAAGCTTAGCACCCTTTTGAGCAGCATCTTCAATAGCCTTTTTAGCATGATCAATATTCCTCATTTTATCAGCAGTTACAGAAAGCTGGCAAAGCCCAATTTTGTACTACCCACCAAAGATATCAAAGAAAACAGTCAATCCCACATACAAAAATCAAAAAAGGAAAAAAACCCATTTCAAATTACAACAAAAAATTAGGTTTTGAGGAAAGAAAGAGGATACCTTAGTGATTGGAGGTTTGGGCATTTGAAGAGCAGGAGGAACCCTAGCTTGTTCAGGCTTGAAAGATGAAGCCATAGTTGTTAAATACCTAAAATTGGTTTGCTTAGATTGTATTTGACGCTTCCTGATTACTCTATTGTTGAAGATTGGAAGAGAAGAAGAATCAAAAATGGAAACTGAGTAAAGTTTGGAGTGAAATTTGGAGGGGTTCAAAATTTTTGTGTTGAAGATTGTTCTTCCTGCATAGTTCATTTCACTTGCCAATTACTCTATTCGTTTGGGTTTTGGATTTTGACCTTGGTTGTGCTGGTTCACGTCCACAAATTGACTCGAAATCCAATTGAAAATTCAAAAATTCTTGTGAAATACTCCTTCCGTTCTTATGAGATAGTAATAAAGAGAAAAATGGTGAGAATTGAGAAAGTGGTTATAAATGAAGAGAGATAATGAATGGTGGATGAAATTAGAAGAGAGTTAAAATGTATGCATGAGATTAAAAAAAGTAGTGGGCCATAGTCCAAAAATGGAAATGCTGCAATTTAAGTGGGACGGACGAAAATAGAAAATGCTGCAAATTCATAGAGACGGAGGGAGTATGATCTATTTGAGAGAGCATCTCAAATCGAGTCGGTCCATGGGGTATATTTTTTAAAAATATTGTAAGTAGTTATTAAGAATGGTGTAAGTAGACATTTAAGATATAGTAGGCATTAAGGATAATATAAGTAGGTATTAAGAATACGATAAGTAGACATGAATCTTTAACGGGTTGGATTTTTTAAAGTAAGGCTTTGATGACAATAATATAATTCTTGAATTTCTTTCTATTAGATTCTTTCTCTTTATTTACTTTTAAATTTTTACAGCTTCAGATTACTTACACACAACACATTATTGTTAAATTGAGGAGATGTTTGGTATTAAAGGTAAAAATGTAATGAAATGGGAATCTAAAAGAAAGAATTAGGATAAAGATAAGGTAAAGGGTTAATGTTTAAAGTTGTCTAGTATAGAAAAACAAATTAAATAGAAACACTAATGGAAAGATTTTTAAAAAAATTTGATACATTTATTTTGATTTTTCTCACCATCTCACAAGTCAACAACAAACACTCATTTTTGTCAAAGTTTCTCTCCACCTTGCGAACTCGCACATTGACAGCATCATTTTCTAGTTTTGCCAACAAACCCCCAAACTTATCAGTATCAGTTTCTAATTTCCTTTCTTCCCTCAGGGTAGCAACTTCAGATTAAGCCATGAAAATTCTGTATATTCCATCTTAAATCAAACAAATAAAGGATTTGATTACTTGAATCCATCACCTTAGCAAATAAAAACACGATACCAAACAACCTCTGAGTTTACATGTTCGAGTTTGTTGGAGAGGGATATCTACAACAATGGATGAGGATTGCTTTTCAAACATATCAAATAGATTAAAATGCGGCTGTATTTTTTTTCTTGTTTAAAATATTGATAAAAATGATGAGTGCATGTATATTGATGCAAAAGAAGATGTATGTGTAAGCACAAAAAAAACAATAAGGTAAATAATGTAACAAGAAGAGAATTACCCATTGTGTGGCAAAATACATAATGCAACAACTTAGGCAAATATCTAAACCACTAAATTACACATTTAATTTCTTTATATATGAAGACAATTTGTACTAAATAAAATAATTGCACAAAACATACATCAATGACATAGATTTGATTTGATGTGTAATGTAATACACTTTGATGAAAAATGGTTTATATGAGTAGAGCTATTAAAATACGATTTTATTCTTTTTAATAATATAAATTCTTATTAATATACAATGTACCGATGATGTGTAGACTATAATATTATACTCCAAACAATTCAATAGTAATGTCCCATTTGCTTTTTGAACACTATTCATCTTTTACTTTTAATTTATATTTTATTATTAATCCACAAATTAAAACATAGTCAATTGAAATTTTATTTCGTTTCAATGCAACATATCAACTTTCCATAATTTTTAATTATGCACAATTAGAGATATTAAAGATTAAATAAGTGAATTGGATAGATTGCATAAAACAAATGAGACATTACTAAAAAACTGAAGGAAGTATAATCACAAATATAAGTTCATATAGTATTTATATATATTTATATTTATAATCATCATCATCATCCAGTGTATCCCGCTAAAATATTTATATTTATAATAATAATAATAACAATAATAATAATAATAATAATAATAATAATAATAATAATAATAATAATAATAATAATAATAATAATATAAGTTCCGGTGAAAAGTGGTATAACATATAACGTATAATGTACTTTTAAGAGTCGTCTTTACAAAAGACGGTCTCTCAAGAGATCACCTATTATACTGTATAATATAATTATATTTTAACAATATAGCCTACGCTTGATTTCCAAAAAAAAAAAATAATATAGCCTACGCTTAAAAAAATAAAAACCAACCCAAACATATTACATTTTAGTATATTACATTACATAGATGTCACATGTGGCGCCGATTTATATATATTATTTCCCATAGAATTTAATTATATATTTAGAATATATTATTATATTATAATATTACCATATAAGTTAGTTTATTCGGTTAAGAAAATGGCGGTTATTTTAAATAAAAAAACACGACGAAACAATAAACTAACTCGCTAATCACTACCCTATAAATACTAATCAAAATATTCCAATTCATATTATCTTATCTTAATTCAAAAAACCATTTCATAATCCTAAAATAATCATGGAAAATCCCAATAATAATAATAATAACAATGTACCACCTTATGATGATCATCAACGTTATGATGATCATATCATGATGGATGGCCATGATAATGTTCAAATTCCACCCAATAATGATGATGATTTTATGGAGGATGTTCAGTCATGGCTTGATGCATATGATGATAATTCAGTACCAGTATCTCCACCCATGCCCATCCAAAATGATGATGACCATCATCATGATTATCATCATCATGTGGTTGATGATGGTAATGATGATGGTAATGCGTATGGTCATGGTTATGATGATCAAAATATAGATCAAGATGGTGCGTTTGGGTTTAACGGTGGAGATGATGGGAGTAATTGGAGTGAACATGGTATGATGAGTGGACATGCTGTAGGGGATCAATTGCCTGATGATAATCAATTGTCGGATCCTAATTCTTGTTCTAATTGTCAAGTGCTTCGAGAAATTCTCCATACTGATGGTAAAAATTATCTGCGTTCTGAAATACTTGCAATTTATAGTGATTTATTATTATATATGAAAAAATGTTACTATCAATTGAAAGTCTAATAATACTGTGAAAATCTAATAATAAGTTTCGCATGTTGTAAATTTTAAAAGATTATTAAGGGTTGATAAAGAAAAATCAATTTAAATAATTAGTGATGTTAACGTTGGTGTACATTATATTATTGCACATAAAAATTTTGTATGAAATTAATGCACACTAAAATAATGTGCGTTAATCAAAATTTCTTCTCATTTTTGCACTTATAGCACTTGATTCTACCGTATAAATAGAAATGTGCGAATTACTCTTATAATACTGTAAATTAAGTTGTATAAGACTTTTACTTAATTAAATTATTTGGTATATGTTGAAATCACTTGGTATTATATGTTATCAAAAAACTTGTTCACAGACTTCAAAATTTCTCATGGTAAATTAATTCTCATGTGAAATGTTACGAAATTAAACTACTTCCTCAGTTTATTTTCGTTTGTCTAATTTAAGTTTTTCATTTTAATAGAGTAAATTTTAAATTAAATTTTTAGAATTTATATTGATTATAAAATATATTTATATGAGATTTTATTAGATTTCACAGATGAAGTAACACGTCTAATTATCAGTTCTTGTAATAATTGTTTTTCTTTTGTTTACATCTATTTTGTTACAGTTTTTTTGTTAATTAATTTTATTCGATATATCTATCAGGAAATCGTACTGCCAAGTTCGAAATTCATGGAAAAGTGGGTTTTGTATCCCACGGTATCTATACCAACAATTATGAATTTGATGATCCTGACGCACCAAATCCTCATTTAATCGAGTAAGTTAAATTATTTTTTGTTTTATTTTTATAATTATATTATATTATATATAAAGAAATTTGGTTTCTTTTTAATTTGATTTTCACAGTAGATTGAGAGAAGGAGAGTGATAGGCACGCAGGGCTAAACTAGGGTAACGAGAATCAAAATTAAATTTGTCTTTAAAAACTGTATACGTTTTTATTGAGATAAAATTTGAAATAGTGTTAATAATAATATAGTCGAATAAAACTATTAGAATTATTTTCTTATTTTAAATAAATTCCTTTCTAATAACTAATTTTAATAATATGAAAAATAAACAAAGAAGAACCGAGTTCCTTTTATTTTACGATTTTAATTTCATTTAATTTATAGAAAATTATAATTTGACAAAAATTATTAATAATAAATATTAATATTTTCCTTGATTATTCTTGATCAAATAGTGAAAAACTAACAATAATTTATTTTAATGTTTATAGTTTTAGTGAAGATAACATGGAATACATAAAAGGATATTTGGAAGATTATATTGAGGATCATGAACAAAAGGGATTTATTTTGTTAGAAGACCCTCTTTCCTCATTTTATGAAGCATTGTGCACTGGTTTTAATTGGCGAGACGTTAATCCCCCTTTCCAACCCATTCCAAGTAATAATGTTTTAGGTTAGTAATTGGAACTTCAAATTTATACTTCTTTTCTTTGTGTTTCTTTTGCCTAAAAACTAATTATTTTATTTTTACTTTCTCCGTTCCATAATACTTGTTACTGACTGTGGGAAAATGTCACAATCAATAGCAAGTATTAGCAAGTATTATGAAACGGAGAAAGTATGAGAAAGTCTCACCGTGTATTATCCCATGTATAGGTAAAAAAAGTTCAACCAATACAAATGGAAAAGAAATTTATAAATAAGAATGTGAAAATTTTGTTTTAAGGTCGTTTCACGTAGAGACAATCTATCAGAATAATAGATAAAGTTTTTATGTCAAACCTACTATTTTTACAACACTAAGCCATTTAAACTTTTATGTTTTTTAAGTCCCTACCTTTATTGGTAACATATATTTTTAATCATCTAAAATTATGAAAGATTGATGCTTCCTTATGAAATTAGGCATCTAAAGAAATTTAGTAAGACTTCCCTTTAATATTTTTACATGCATTAGTTAGTACTTATTTGATGTCAAATTTTGTCTATATATTATAATTAGAGTTTGAATAAACTTTATCCTAATTTAAAAAGGGTATAATTAGTGTGACCATTTGATCAGCAAAGACCTGCAAATAAAAAACGTAAATAAAATAAGAATATATATTAAGAACAAAACAAAATAAGTAAAGCCTATATGTGTTAAATTATTTAAGTTCACTCAAGGACTGACTATGTAGAATTTCTCTCATATATTGATTTCATGAAGATAAGGTTTAATCAATTTGAGCCTTTAAGTGTTAAATTAATTAATTTTTTAATTAAGTTCACATAAAGAGGACTATATATGGTTAATTTCTCTCAAATACTTCTTTCGCTTTATAATATTTGTTTTGGAGTGTGAAATGTTGAGTGAAAAAATCAGTGTTATGGAACGGATCAAGTATTGATTATTACCTCATCAAATAATACAGGAACATTTGATCGAACAGAGACATCCAACCGTGCAACGGGGTCGACAACATCTAGATACTTTGAACGAGGTGAGACGTCTAACCGAGCAGCGATTCCAGTAACAACAAGAACTTTTGAGCGAGGTGAGACGTCTAACCGAGCAGCGATTCCAGTAACAGCAAGAACTTTTGAGCAAGGCGAGAATTCTAATAGCGCAACAGTACCAGTAACAAGAAGATTTGAACTAGGCGAGACTTCAAACCGAGCAAATGCGCCAACAACAAGAACATTCGGACTAGTTGAGACGACAAACCGAGCAAATGCGCCAATAACAACGATATTTGAGCGAGGGGAAAGTTCTAACCGAACAAGGATATTCGAACAAGGCGAGAGTTCTAACCGGACAACAAGAATATTCGAACAAGGCGAGAGTTCTGGCCGAGTAACGGTGCCGACAAGATTTGAACAAGGTCAGAGTTCTAACCAACAAAATGCGCCGGCAACAACTAGAATATTCGATCGAGGCGAGGGTTTTAACCGAGCAACAATTCCGACAGTATTTGAACAAGGTCAGAGTTCTAACCTAGAAAATGCGGCAACAACTAGAATATTCGATCGAGGCGAGGGCTCTAACCGAGCAACATTGCCGACAATATATGAACAAGGTCAGAGTTCTAACCGACAAAATGCGCCGGCAACAAGAATATTCGAACAAGGCGAGAGTTCTGGCCGAGCAACAATGCCGACAATATATGAACAAGGTCAGAGTTCTAACCGACAAAATGCGCCGGCAACAACTAGAACATTCGATCGAGGCGAGGGCTCGAACCGAACAACAATGCCGACAATATTTGAGCAAGGTGAGAGTTCTAACCAACAAAATGCGCCGGCAGCAACAAGAATCATCGAGCGTGGCGAGAGATCTGACCGACCAACAGTTCCAGCAATATTTGAACAAGGTCAGAGTTCTAACTGGCAAAATGCGCCGCCGGCAGCAACAGGAATATCTGATCGAGGCCGGAGTTTTGACCGAACAACTGCACCACCACTACCAAGAACAGTATTTGATCGAGATGATCCGTTTAACCGACCAACGCGCGGAATAGTTATACGAGAAGTTGAACGTGAAGCGAATGATCCCGACGAAGAAGACGATGAAAGTGAAGAGAATCTCAACCAAGAAGCGGGGCGAGGAGATAGACGAGATATGAAAGTTCAGGTTTGCATCATTCGATTTTTGCATTCTTTATCATTGTTTTTAAAGCCCTTTGCTTCTTTTATGAGAAATTGTTTTTGTTAGTGTTAGGTTTTACAAAAATGTTCATAATGTAGGGGTTTTAATCAAGGCCCTTTTTTATGGTAGTTTTGAGGTGTAACCGTTTAGGACCCAATTTATAAAGGGCTCCACATCGAGTTAATCATCATCACTAAAATTAGTTTGCATAAATACCTTATTATTATATGATCTTAAATTTGTACATCTATTTGACATTAATGTGATGAAAAAAAGAGAAATTATATATGATGTATAGTTGGAGAAAAAAGAAAACTTAACTTTACTTATATAAAGACCCATCTTTTTTAAGTTTCGCCTAGGGCCCAAAAATGACTAGAATGGCATTGGTTTTAATTTCGTACTATTCATTTGTCTTATTTTTTTTATTCTTGGGCTAATTGAATTGTTCGTGAATTTTTGCTAGTTAGAGGCATGTATCAAGTGTACATCAATCAATGTACAATAAAAAAAATTAGTAACCGCAATTTTATTTATATGAAATTAATAATATTCTTGTTTTTTCTAGAAAATATATTTACAAAACATACACACTTTTAAAGAATATTTAATCATTTTACCTCATTTGTATTATCTTTCCATCAAACTAATTAAACATGACATTTAATCATCATTAGCATTTTGCATTATTATACTTACCATTAAACAATATTTTCCAAGAAAAATGTTTTCCACCTAAACAATTAAGATTCACATAAGAGTAAAGTTATTAACTGCTATACACAATTCGAATCAAAATTTCATCCTCAAACCAATTAGTAATAGAAGCAGTAAACCATCACACTTATATGTTGGTCAATCTCTCTTAAACCCCTTAATATAAAATCATATGTGGTTATTTTTCTTACAATATTAGTATCGATTAACCAGAATACTCATTTTTACATCTGTACATAATCAACTCGTTATTCTTTCTCTAATTTTATTTTCCAATAATATGTGATTTTTGTTGGTTATGTTATGCATGTAAAACAGAGGAGGAAGGTCAAGAATATGACATATCTAGACATGGCTAGACTCTTCAATCTTCCCGTTAAAGAAGTAACTCGTCTTTTAGGTTTGAGTGCCACTGCTATCAAGAATAAACTTCGTACATTTAACGTCCCCCGCTGGCCTTTTAGAAAGGTCAATCTCTTCTTCTCTTTTTTTTTTTTTTTTTTTTTTTTTTTTTTGTATATTATTGCATACTTCTGCCTCCTATTCACACAAAATGAGATATTTGGGTTGGGCACGGTTTGAATAGTGGGGTATTTTAATTGATTAAATTAATTGTAAAGGTGGTAGTTGGGTATTGGAAGTAGTAAAAGTGGGGGTAGTTGAGTATTTTAATTGATTAAATTAATTGTAAAGGTGAGAGTAAAAATAAAAATGAGACATTTTGTGTGAATTGACCCAAAATAAAAATGTCCCATTTTGTGTGAATAGGAGGGAGTAATAAATTGTTAGCTAGATAGGGAAAATTAAGTTTATATAGATATCTGTTGGAGCGTCAATAACGTTAGTCATATAATGAGTCTTGTCAGTTTTTTTCACAAATGGTTATATATTTTTACGTGCTGACTTTTTTTATATATAAAACATTCTAAGGATATTGAAATAGGGCAAATTTTTAAATTTTTCTCAAGACTTTTAAAAATATTAACGAGTCTAGAGTGAATTTAGAGTTAAAGTATAAAATAAAAAGAATTCTTTATGAATCTGAATGATTAAAAATAAATAAAAACTATTTGAAATACTCCTATGTAGTAAAGTTTTAAAATCTAAGAATATTTACACAAACTAGAGATATTGAAAAATAGATTAAAAAAATAGAATTAGAGTCTACTATGAAAGTCTAAGTTTTATTTTTTGGTGGAATATTAAATTTTGATTATTTTTATAATTTAAAGTAAGTTAGGGAATCTCTACAAATAAGAAGAGAGAGAAATAAAAATATATATATTTTTAACTAAGATTCTCGTATTTTCCTGATATTTATTGAGGTAATTAACACATATATTTATTATGTGAATATTGTAGGTACAAAGCTTAGTAAATAAAATAGAATCGTTGAGAAAGAAATTGGATAATTGTTCTCCAGCGGAAAGACTTGCGATTGAAATTGAAATTCAGACGCTACAACAAACGCTACAAGCTATTCTTGATGGGAATAGGGATATCCTAATAAACCTAATGAATCAAAATAATTGAAATGTTGTACAACACTTTGTAAAAAATGTATAGTCATAATATATTATTAATAATTATTGTATATTTTTAAGTTGTTTTGTAAATTAAAATTTATATTCTAAAAACGTATTTATATATAGATAAATTTTCATTTTTACTGAGTTTTGGCAATTATAAGGTTTGATGTTGAATGAGTATATGATAATAGTCAAGTATATGGCGATTGTATATGGCGATTGTATTTCGGATTTGTCAAAATCAATAGTCAAGTTTATAATGATAAGTTAAGATATATTGCTCTAAGGCGCTGTATAATGAAAAGACTCAATAAAGAAGGGCGGCGGACTTTCTTACAATGTTAAACAACAACAAATTTAATTTGCAAATTGTTAATTGCACACGAGGTGTGACAAAAGGAAAAAGCAATAGTTGCGAATTGTCAGAATTAGGCATGTAACATGTTGTTGGAAAGCTCTTGAAGTCTAGTTTTTAATGGCGCAAACCTTGCATCAATGTGATTTTTCATATCATTGGAAAGATCTTGAAGTCTAGGTTCTAATGCTTGAAATATTGCAGTAATGTAATTTTCATATCAAAAGTTTCAGCCAAATAAGTGATTATGTATCAAATTTCAATACAAAACGTGTAATTAAGTTTATTTTTCGATTTTAATAAATTATTTTCTTTTATTAAAATTTATATTTTTTATTTTAATTTAATTATGTTAATAAATTTAGTTTTGTAATAACAATGATTGATTTTATAATTAAAATTAAATTTTAATGTATTTTAGTAATTTCATTGAAAAAAAGTGGCAATATAATGAAAATGGTGGCCATGTTTAAAAATTGGGAAGCCAGAATTGTCTCCTGAAACCCTGGAGCTCGACAACGGAAAACGGCGGAGAGAAAAGAAGCTTATAGTTATGGAAAAGTGAATTGGAGAAATTCAATCCTCAACAATGGCTTCCAAATCTCTCCCATTAAATTCCCCTTCTTCATTAGTAACTTCCATAACCAAAATCCTCCAATCCTTAAACCCCAAATTCTTATTAAATCCCTCTCACAACCCTCGAATCGAACCTCTTTCTCAATTCTCTTCCTGCTTGAATCCAAATTTAGTCATTCAAGTAATCAAAAACCAACCAAATCCTTACCATGCCCTCATCTTCTTCAATTGGTCTCTTAATCCATCCCCAAATCCCACAAATTACATTCATTCTTTCTCCTGTTACATTGCCATGTTTGATCTTCTTCTTTCACACCGTCTTTTTAGCACTTCTACCCAGTTTCTTGAAACCCATCGCAAATTTTGTGATTTCACCATTGCCAAACTCATCAAAGCTTTTGGTGCTGAGGGTAATATAAGAGCTTGTATTGATTGGTTCCACAAGGCTAAAATGATTGAAAAAAATGGTAATTGTCTTTCTTCATTTAATACTTTATTATCTGTTTTAGTTAAATCTCATCGCATCAAATTAGCTTTTGGGATTTTTAATCAGGTTGTTGAAGAGGGTTTGATTACAATTGATGTAATTACTTATTCAATTATGATTAAAGGGTATTGCCAAATAGGTAGAATGGATGATGCACGTAAGGTGTTCGATGAAATGCGTTGTTTACCAAATTCGATTAGTTATGGGATTTTAGTTAATGGGTTTTGTAAACAGGGTATGATGGTGGAGGCGCGACAAATTGTTGATAAAATGATCATGAATAAGAATTGTTTGCCGGATTTGAAAATATATACTATGTTGATTGATGGGTATAGTAAGAAAGATGATATAGAGTCTGCAATGTTGTGTTTGGATGAAATGGTATTGCAAGGTCTAGAGCCGAATTTGATCACTTATAACGCGATTATTAATGGGTTTTGTTTGATTGGTAAAATCGACGAGGCTAAGAAAATGATGACGAAGATGAGATTGAATGGCGTTAAGGACGACATTGTCACACATACGAGTTTGTTGAGGGGGTTTTGTGTCGTTGGGAGATTAGATGACGCTGTTAAACACTTGAAGGATCTCATCGCTTTAGGGATAAAACCCGATGTTCAAGCTTATGGATTAGTGTTGAATGAATTCTGCAAGCTAGGAAAGGCGAATGAAGCGGTTGCTCTTTTGAGGGAAATCATAGCTAGAGACATTAATCTAAGCGCGAGTAGTTTTAATGCCGTGTTAAAAGTACTTGTACAAAGCGGAGAACTCAATGAGGCGATTCTACTATTGAAATGGATGCCTAAAATTGGTCGAATTCCTAACTTCTTGTCATATTTTATAGTCATATCTAGTCTTAGTAAAACCGGGAGAAGGATAGAACAGGTTGAGGAACTTGTCGATACTATGGTTCAATATGGTCATAGGCTTGATGTTTCATCATATAGTTGCTTAATTACGATGTATAGTAACAATAGTGAATTGGATAAAGCATCTCGAGTTTTCAGGGATGCTTTGAGGGACGATTGTGTGATCGATCTTGACAGTTTTGCAGCGGTTGTGGAGGGACTATGTGCAAAAGAAAAGATGTGTGAAGCTGAAGAACTCGCTCAAGAGTTATTTAGACGATGTTCTACAGCTCGGTTGGAAGAGTATCAGAAGATTTTTAACGCGCTGAAGTGTAAATATTCACTTCAGAAATCTTAATCAAAAGATGAATCGACTTTTTGTTTGTGATCAAAAGATGTTCTATAACTCGGTTGAGAGAATCGACTTAATATAGATAGTTTATAGAGTAGGATGGACAGATGAATGTTCTGCAATCTATGAAGAATGTTTGATGAATGTCTTGTACAATGCATGAAGAATGTCTAATGAATGTTTTGTGCAATCTATTAAGATTTATCAAACTAGAAACTGATCATTGCAATTGAATTTTTTGATTTTATTTTATTGAACTTTTTTCTAGAGGACAAGTGTTTGGGGATATAACATATCATGAGTTTCTACCATCAATTTAAACTTTTGGTGAATTTGGTTATTTGATATGGTATCAGAGGCGTGTCAAATAGGTCACATGTTTAAATCTTAACCACCCTTTAAATTCAAATGGATTATTCATAGTAGGTATGAATAGGACATATCAGTACTTCTAGCCCAAATGGCTCTCGTGTGACTAATAGAGTATTAGAATTATCGACTTATATTGAACTTTTTTTTTAGAGAACAAGAACCACCTTATTTTCTATCATCATCATCATACCCAGGTCATGTTTTAAGTGTTGCTAGATAATAGTTATTTGAGATTCTGCTGATTGCACTTAATAAAATGCTACAAAGAAAATGTCATGCTTGTGTCAGAATGGTGAGGATTGGATACCAATGGATCATTTATCTCAACTCAAACATCGATATCCAATCCTCATCATTCCCACTCAAGTATAACATTTTCACGTAACCTTTTACTAGGTGCAATCAACGGAATTTCAGATAACTTACATCCAACAACACCTAATAGATAGGCCACCTACTTTGTTCTACAAGCCAAAAGTGATGAGTCAATAATGAAAGATGCACAATGTAGAAACATTATCCATGTCTACTACTTGATGATCTAGTTAGATCATCTCAAAGGGTGGGGATAGAATGTTTGGAAGTAAAGTGTGTAAGAGAAGTGTTGGGGATATGGTACATGCAAGTAGGTCTTTGTCATACAACTACACTCTTGTTTTTAAGGCCAAAGAGGCTTTACTTTCAAGTTATTATTTGATGTCAAATGTAGTAGACTCATATGCTATAGAGTCTTGGGCTAGAAGCTCTTATCTACTCGTCCTTATCAATTATTTTGTCCTATTTATTTTGGACACAACGACTAAAAATTAGTTAAAATACTAAAATATTCAAAAATAAAATAGTAATATAGAAAATAAAATTAATATAATCATATTAATAAATAAAAATAAGATAAATTTAATTTTATAAATTAGTTAAAAGTTAGGGCAAATTAAATAGCATATTTCTCATTTATTTATTTATACCACTCACTCCCAACACCTAGGAGGAGGAATATACTCAGTGGCGGAACATCTTCTGGTCCACAGGAGCACTGGCTTTTCCTACATTTTTTAAAAATTGTTTTGAATAGTTATATATATTGTTGATCTGTTGTGACTATTCTATATCATTGATTATTTCTAAATAATATAATATTTTTTGTTATTTTTGTTGACAATACTTTTTGTCACATTTTAACCGGGTATTGTTGATACCCACCAACAAAGAGAAATAAGAGTAGACCAATGAGGAAGTATAAGGACGAAGAAGCGAGTGTAACGGTTAGTATGTACCCACACAGTAACCGGTTAAAACGAGGCAAGGCCGGGTACCGTCAAGAAAACATATACAAATATTGGATTATTTAGAAATAATCAATAGTAGATTATTCACAGACATCATAAAAGATGGGAAATTAAATAAGTGAAATTATTCAAGACAACTTTTTCTAAATTTTTTTTGTTATAAATTATGTTTTATTTTCAGGACAATTTGAAATAATCTCAACTTTAAGGGTTTTAATTTTAAGATCCCAATCTTGTTTTATTATTTTAACTTTTGGAATCATCTTATTTTAAAAATATCAACTTTAAAATATTATCTAAAAATTTTAAATTCGATCCTCAACTAATTAGTTCTCTTTCATTAATCTATCTTATCATCATCATCATTATATCTAGTGTATGCCGTTCATAGAATACTATGATCATGGTTTGGGGAGGGAAGGACGATGGCAGGCTCATACCCCTGAGGAGAGTGCGATAAAAGAGTCCCCCGGCTCCAGAACGGTCTTCAGGAGAGAGAGCCTGCAGTTGATAGATAGAATAACAAGCATACGCACAAAAACAAAGGTAAGATCAAAGAAAAAGGTAAAGAGCGACAAAAAAGCAAAATCAATAACGAACTAGGGGTAAAAGGGTCTATCTAATAACAATAAAACACAAAATCTCACAAGAGACGGTCTATAGGATAGACTACAAAATTGGGCCAGCCCATTTCCCTTAACTGATTTTTTTTATTATAATATCAATTATATTATGTTATAATCCTAAATGTAAGGTATTATAACCTCGAATATACTATTCTATAACCCCAAATATAAGTTATTATAACCCCAAATAATTTATTATAACCCCAAATATACTATGTTATATTTTGGGCTGGGGTTTATGGATTCCGTTTATAGAATAGACCGTCTCCCATGAGACTTACTAAAAAAAATTGAAATTAGTAAATTAAGAAAGGCTAATAAGTGGGTTGGCCCATGGTTGTGTAATAGTGTTAGTATGTACTAGTAAATGGAAAGGAGATGACCAATTCTTGGTTTGTTTTTCTCGTCCACCACAATGCAACTTGGTCGTATGGTGGGATCTTATTAGCTATACTTGTCCGAAAAATATCCTTTTTTCTTTTTAGTTCGTCCGGATTTTATTTTTACTACAATTTACATTTTCATTTAAACATCTATGGAGCAAATTGAGTTAAAATAAAGTACTTTTTAAGGTCTGAAATACTTGATTCAAGCTTATTTTATATATTTCACTTAATGTGTAAGAAAAAATATAGTTAAATGAGATCTTGTTTGAATCATCTAATCGCTATTTTCAATAATATTTATTTTTTATTATTTTAAATGTACGTGCATAATTTAATTTATAAATAACTAGATAATGCCCCGTGCAATGCACGGTTTTATTAAATTTTGATATATTTATTTGAATAAAAATTAAAAATTGATAGTTTTATGTCTTAACCATCTCAAAATATCCTATAACATTATAAAGCCTTTATGAATAATTGAAAGAAAATATAATTCTATATATGATTTTATCATATATTAAATGATATGACCTAAAAAGTAAAAATAAATGAATATTGATAATATTAGTCATAATTAGAAAATAAAAAAAGTCAAAGCTATAAATATCAGCAATAAATACAACAATGACATCATCATTTTGTTTTGAGGGAAAACTTTTATTGAGAAAGTGACACGTAAGCAATTTAAAAAAATGATGACATCAACTGTGTTTTGTTTTAGTATCGTTATAGATTAAAATGACGAATTAAACTACGTAAAAAGTCATATATACCAAGTATTATACAATTTTTCAAGCATTGTCCGTGGCCCGTGGGTGATTTACTTTTATCATCAAATCATAATTTAAACCATGGATGCTTTGACCAGTGATTGCCTGATTGGTAGGCAGTAAGCCCCCCACACAAATTCACATTTTCTTAAGTAAGCTGCCCATCAAAAATATCTGTTAAAGTAAATATTATCAAAAATATTAATAATTTACTTTTTTTTTTTTGAAGATTTAGTGATATGAAATTATGAATAATCTCATTTTACTCATTTATGAATAATCTCATTTTATATTACATTTTGGAGAGAGAAATTTGATTGAGATTTTGGAGAGAGAAATTTGATTGAGATTTTTAAGACATTTATAGTTGATAATATATATCCATATGAGATCTCATTAGATTTGTCTTAATCTATACTTTTCTATCATATGTTTTTTATAATTTTTTATAATGTGTATTTAGAAATATTTAGGCTCAAAAGTTGCTTTGAAAACTGTGCAAAAAGTAAACGGGAAGAACAAAAAAGAACGGATGGAGTATAAAATTTGATTTTAATAACTTTTGCATTTAGTCAAATCAAACAAAATCTCACTTAACTTAATTTTACCTTATAGATTAAAAGCTAATCACAAATTAAGAGCGATAAATAAATAATTTAATAATTCTATCATAAAGTAATTTGAAATTGGGGAAGTATGGTATATGATTCAATGGAGCAATCACATGAATACGTAATGTAATAATAAGTCGAATATGAGTGTGAGATTAATTCTCTGACATAGTGATATAGATTTAAATCTCTGATCTTAAATTAAAATATTTAATTGCCCATAAATAAGAGATTGATGCAAATATTTAATGTAATTTAGTTATGAAAATTTATAAATGAACTTCAATTGTTCCGCAATCCCCAGTAAAGCTTCATTTACCCAGGTTAATTTACTTGATATACAAATTGAAGTTCATTTACCCAAAAAATTAAGCTTGTTTTATGGAGTTGGAATTAGTGGAAGAAGGAAGAAGAAGAAGAAAATGGAAGAAATAAGTTGAAGAACAAGAAGAACAACAATGAATTAAGAACAATGGAGTTTTTTGGAAGAGAAGACATGGAAATCAGTATAATGGGTTTATAAAAAGAAGTTTTGAGCAGATGATCTGCAAAGCATACATAAGACCAGCAACAACAGGTTAATTTTCGGTTGGGAGTGCCACAAGCAAACAAACCGAAAAGGTGGTATTATTTATAAATAATCAATAAATCGAATTATTCACAGCAGTTTATCAATAGATGAGATTATTTCCGACAATTTTTCCTTTAAATTATGGTAATCAATTTGAACAATAGTTGGGGCCCGCTTGCCCATTGATTATTTGATCAGCCAATGGAATTGTTTGACGCCCGTAGGTTATTACACTTATCATTGCCTTGGTTGGATAAAAATTAAATCTTTAGGAAAAGCAACTATATAAATTAAATAATGAATTTTTTCATAAATGTTTTTTACATAAAATACTTGAGCAATTTTTAATAAGAATTTTGTACCATTTTGTCCCTCCAATTCATCAAGGGGTGAAGTCAAGTGTATCTGTCCCTTTTTCTAACCAACTTGTATTTGACTCTACATTACTTCATATAGACCCATAATTTCCTTCCCAAAACAAAAAAAAAAAAAGAAAAAAGGACAAGAAAGTATATGTGGAATGAAAAAATTAAAACAAAATTAATTTATATTTGTAGTTTATTACGTTCCTTATCCACATTCCAACTTCTAGGCTTAGGCACTACTCCCTCGTATTTATAGAGAATAAAACATTTTCAGATTTTTTTTATTGGATCAATTCACTGAAAATGTCTTATTTCTATTTTTATTATTAGTCTTTTTTACCCTTTTATCCTTACTACAACAACAGAATAAGACGTAAATATCAATACCCTTTATAGATTAAGAGAGTTTTTCACTCACTCTTAAGTGGTTCCCCACCCCTCCTTGGTGTTGGTGTAAAACCCAAATATCTCATTCTCTATGAATAAGAAGGCAGTAAGTCTCATGGGAGACGGTCTATTCTATAGACGGAATCCATCAAGCCCAGCCCAAAATATAACATAGTATATTTGGGGTTATAATAAATTATTTGGGTTATAATAACTTATATTTGGGGTTATAGAATAGTATATTCGAGATTATAATACCTTACATTTAGGATTATAACATAATATAATTGATATTATAATAAAAAAAATCAGTTAAGGGAAATGGGCTGGCCCAATTTTGTGGTCTATCCTATAGACCGTCTCTTGTGAGATTCTGTGATAAGAAGGAGTATAATAATGTCTTTTCTCTTGTGCAATTATACGTTATTTCTTATAATTCTTGCCCTCAAAATTACACATTTTTATTTTTAATTACATAATTTTCGTCCACACATTAAACTTAAATTTTGATCTAATCTCCCACAATTTGAATAGGTAAAGGTAAAGGACCTTCCCGGTATCCCGCATAAGGCATACCCGTACTCCCAAGGAGGGAGTAAAGAGAGATGCGCGCAATCAACAAAACCCCAATCGATACTTGCGCCCAGTAGGGGTCGAACTCCAAACCTTCTGCTCTACATGCAGATGCTCTATCCATTGAGCCACAAGCGCTTTTGGTAAATCATTTGAATATATATTACTAATTCATTTTTATTTTTACTCTAAATATCTATAGGACAAATTTAGTAAATCGGATAAATAATTTTTAAAAATTTTTAATGGACAACAAATTTTTTGTGTCTAACACCTTATAATATCTATTTTTGAACCTTTTTTGATAAAGATGGAAACCAATGACTACTACAAATTTTATATGGTACCTCACACCTCAATATATATTCGTGGAGTGGAACATAGTTTAATTTAGTATAGCAACTTGAATATCATGATATAGTTGTATAATTAATTTTTAGCCTCTAATTTTATAAAAATTCTCCCATCGCTTTTACTCAAGTATTTTGCATATGGTTTTTGGATAAGAGGGTGACATCATATATTTTTTTTTTAGATTTAATAGATCTGACTCTAATAAAAAAATACAAATTTTATATTTCATTTAAAATTATTTTAATATTTTATATTTCTTTCTATTCATACCCTTTATTACATGAATCTATTACGAATTATCAACTTTCTATAAGTTTTAATTTTACATGATTAGTGATATTTAGAATTGAAGATGCGCATTAATAAAAGTGAAAACCAAATAAATACAACTCATCTTGTATTAGACCGTTTCATAGTGAGACGAGCTTAAAATAAGAAGCCCATAAGCGACAATAACATTAATTAAGAAGGAAAAGTACTAAATTTTTAAACTTTATTAATCTGAATGAGTCGAATTCAATCCAAATCTAACCGATGATGGTTCTTACTTCTATGCAAACTAAACATGGTAATAGATCAAGTACCAAATACTGGATTAAATTAGCTAAAACCACTAATCCATTTCCATATAATATCTCAAGAGGAGATCAAGAGTATAAAATAATAATCCACTAATTAAGGATAATCTTTATTAATCACAAGCTGCATTTATAATAGAAGTATCTCTTACATGTACATTATTATACTCTACTCTAAGAACACTAAATATTTACAACTTTCATAGATCTTTCCACTCTCAAATGCAAACAAGAGCAAGAAAAAGAAAGTTTTAAATAATCCTATCTAAATAAACTCCCATATAAAATATGGCGCCCACATAAACCATTGACTTTTAATTTGACTTTTTACGTTTCACCTTTTAGTTTAGAACAACCAACAACCAACGACCAACGGCCAACAAACAACACTTGACTAATCTTATCGAGTTGTACTTTCAGGCGGTCAAACCAGCGACAGACATTGACCAAGAAGAGCATTAACCTTGGTGTTTAGTAGACAATCTCTTAAGCAACTCATAAGTAGTGACCATTGTAGCAGCAGACATAGACATTGAAGCCCATCTAGGCCCTAACCCTCTATAACAAGCTGAAAACCCACCCTCCTTAACCAAATCCCTCACCGTTTGCGCCACCGTAGGCGGCCGCCCTCGGCCGCCACCCCTCTCTCTTTCCAACACTTGTAATCTAGTCTTAATGGTGTCTAGTGGTGTAGTAATCAAGGCTGAAAACCCACTTGCTAATGCTGCACTTACCCCTTGAACACCCACCACAAACATAGGATTTGCCTCTAAAAACTTCCCATTTTCACAATTTATATCATCTTTCCATTTACATTTATAACAACTAATTCCATCCCAAATTAATCTATATGAAGCTGAATAAGAACCCCACCAAACAGCACTTGAAGGTGCATATGTTAAAGCAGAGATACCAAATCCTCTGTATAATCCTCTAAATCCATCCACACTCAAAATCTTCTTAAATGCATCAAACCCATTTCTATAATTAGAAAACCCATTTGTTTGAACCATTAATCTTTGACTAACAACATCAACTGGGGTCCACACAAGTTGGGCAGCCATTGAAGCACTTAAACCTGCAACAGCATTAGCAATGGTGGCTGATGAAGCTTCAGAAAAACCTACCCTTAAACTTGCTTTCCCAATACTACTCTTTGTAACCTCTAAGGCAGCCATGTATAGGGCTCGGGCTGGAATGGTACCCATTAAGGATGTACCGAATCCTCTGTAAAATGATCGCGGGCCTTCCTGGGTTAACATCAGGGAGGCCATTCTTGAACATGGTATCGGGGCTAGATTTACCTGTTGTCGGGTTTTTAACACGACGGCCGGGTAAAGTGCGGCGGAGACACCCGAGAATAGGGCGGCTCCTAAGAAGAAGAATCTTGATTTATCAAGCATTTGCCAATCTATATCTGCTGGTAATCGGATTTTCCTAGATTCATCTTCAATTGCACTAAAACTCATTTTTATTGATGATTTGGGTTAAAATAAATCTGAATTGGGTATGGGTGATTTTGTGTATTTTTGAATCAAATTAATAACATATTAAAAAAAATGAAACATAAAAAATTGATTAGTTATAAGAAATTAGGGATCTGTGTATGGAGTTTTAGAGAGAGAAAGAGATGATTGAAGAAAGAAAAGTTGGTGAGTAGTGAGAGAAACAATAACAACGAGATGGAACATGAGAGGGAAATGGATTTTTAAGGAGACAATATATAGGGGGATTGGATTGCGGTGTGCCGGTGGCTGAGTACGTGTAGATTTAATGGTTTACAAAGTTAGGGGATCATTTCCATCATCGGATTCAGAGGTATTCGAAACATGATGATTCGATACACACTCGACTTTATAATTAAATTTGATTTGATCCGACTTAAAAATGAATTTACAATTATACAAAAACCAACTTGAACACAAAATTCAATTTTGAACCGACTCAAAACACCTGACCTGAAATCAACCTGATGACCCGAATAAAGACCTCTAATTGAATTGATCTCGAATTTAGTACAATAGTACTTTTTCTGTATTTTAATAGTTGCTAGAATTCTTATAGACGGTAGCAATGACGTATAATGTAAGATATAGTTAAGTGGAATCTTGTTTGATTCGTTGTGAATATATATTTGCATAATATAAATTTTTTAGAATTTTTTATCATATGAAATTAAAGATGTTAAAAATTAAAACTGTGCATTAGTTAGCGTAAAAAAAATAGAAATTTGTCAATTATTAAAAACCAAATGAATTTTTGTATAAAATTGAATTTGATAATAAAGTTTCATATTGATCGGTTTATTTTAAACACATATTTGCAAGTTATAAATAAAATATTTTATCGTTGTCATCACATTTGCACCATTTTGACAATGCATACTCATAAGTGATAATAATATTTTCTCAGATTATTATATCACTATTAGTTATAAGTATTTTAAAATAACAATGATAACAAATAAAATACTCATTTTTTTAGATGCTCTCTTGAGAGACCGTCTTTTGTGAAGACGACTTTCAAAAGTCCCGTCCAAATCTACATTTAGAGTTGTAACAATATATATTTAAAATTGAACTGTGCTTTTGAGAGCCGTCGTTACAAAAGACGGTCTCATATAAAAATTTATGTTTTTTTATCAAATGACTCATTTGCTTATGGGTTATTGTTACTAAAAACAAAATAATGTAAAATAAAAAGTTAGTGCAGATTAAATGGATATGTAAGTGGGCGAATAAGTCCAAATTATGCCTGTGGAATGGGAAAGACCGTGGTCACTGGTCAGTGTCTGAGTGGTACCCAATTAGTGGTTTTTCTAGCTCACAATTCTAATTTTACTCTTTGGTACCCACACATTTTGGGTTTATTATAATTCTAATCCGTCTTATTTAATACTCCCTCCGAATTATTTTAGATGTTTTATTTGGATTTTCACCGTTATTAAGGGTAATATGAGGTTCGTTAAAAAGATGGTAATTGGGTATTTTAATTGATTAAATTAATTGTAAAGGTGGTAGTCGGGTATTGGGAGTAGTAAAAGTGGGGGTACGGTATTTAGGTAAAAGTAGATAGGACAATTGATATGATTTTGCCAAATAAGGAAATGGGACAACTAAAAAGATTCGGAGGGAGTATTATTATTATTATTATTATTATTATTATTATTATTATTATTATTAAATAATATTTTATTATTTTTTAAATTGCAATATACTTCTTCCGTCCCATAATACATACTACTGAGTGTGACATATTGGGTAAAAAAATATCACAACCAGTAGCAAGTATTATAGAACGGAGGAAGTATATATATATGTTTTATTTTATTCACATAATTCATCCTCTTTTCTTTTATTATTAATATTTATTTTTGTTAAATAGGGCTATATTTCTCTTTTGATTTAAAATGAATGAATAAGTGGGACAGAGTAGTATACGTCCAAGTAGGCAAGTTTTTATATCAATTCAAATATTGCAATTAAGTTATTTTTGTTAGTTTTATCTTATTCATCATTACTTCCTCCTATTCATCCTAATAATTTCATTTATTTTTGAGTTACTTTTTGATTATCACTCTTAGGGGTGTTTGGTATAAAAAGTGAAAAAGAAATGGAAAGGGAATTTTTAATGAGGGGTCAGGAAAATGATAAGGGTTATTGTTGTTAGTTGTTTGGTATAATTATGTAACGGAAACATTTTTATACAAAAGGTCTTACCGGAGCTTTGAGAGTGGAAACAAATTGGAGGAATCAATTACCAAAAGAAAACGGAAATGATTACCTAATTATCTTAACAAACGCAAAGTAATGGATTTGCTTATCCGTTTTCCTTACTTGATCCCGAAAAATGCATACCAAACAGCAAACACACCCTTAGTTTGCATTTTTAGTCTTAATTTACAAAAGTGAGATCTTGTTTCATTAATCTTAAAGTAAAATAATTAATACTCCCTCCGGTCCAGTTTACTTGTTCCATTTGACCAAACACGGATATTAAGGTAGTAGTGGGGTCCATTGGAAAAGGTGATTGTTGGGTATTTTAATTGATTAAATTAATTGTAAAGGTGGTAGTGGAGTATTGGGAATTGGAAAAGTGGGGGTATTTATGTAAAAAAAGGATAGCCAAAAAAGGAAATGGGACAAGTAATGAGGAATTGCCAAAAAAGAAAATGGGACAAGTAAACTGGAACGGAGGGAGTATCAACTTTTACATTTTTAATCATACTCAATTAGAGATATTAATTAAGAGTTAAAATGTTATCTCAACACATATCAAAAGGCAAATAGCAAGGACTACTAGGAAAAGTAAGAGAGAATATTCTTTCAGTTCGAAAATAAGAGTATATATGGAGTATTTTTTTAGCCATTAGTTAAAACTTTAGGATATGTTGTAGGAGTATATATATTGGGGTTGTTTGACAAAAATAGCTACTAACCGATAGTTGATAGCTGTTTAGAATGACTGATTTTAAACCCGTTGCTATGAGAAACTTGTTCAAAAGCGGCTTATTCATATCAATAAGTTGTTAACCAATACTAGATTACCAAACATTAAAATTGGCTGGTTTGACCACTCAATTCTCTATTTATATCAAAATAAGCTAAAATTGCTCAATAATTCATATTGCTAAACAGGCAAACATCCCCAATATATATATATATATATATATATATATATATATATATATATATATATATATATATATATATATATATATATATATATATATATATATATATATATATATATATATATATAAAACAAAGTTTCCAATTAAATAATTAATTATTAAATATGCATAATAGCTAATATATAATTTTTTAAATAAAAGATATATTAAACGATCTATGGGTCGAATTCGGGCCTCAAGAATGTGGACCCGGATCCGGACCCTACGTTCCTAGACCCAGACCCTTAGGTTCCAAAGTAGGTAGATTTAGACCCAAAAACTTGATGTGCAAATTTTATTTAACCGCAAGCGCACGGTGTACGTGTAGTCGCGGGTCGAACACAAGGAAGCTTGGGACAATGGACTTTACGATTTGAGTTGATTAGATTGCTAGAGGGAATAAAAATAGTGATTGATTTGTAAGCTAACAACTACAAATGCAATAATTAAAACGGATATAATCTATATGATGATGAAATCTAGGGTGTCGGGCATCCCCTATAGTCTTGCATGATCCAATTCTCATTAGTGTCTATGAAGTGTAGGATTAATTGTGTGATTAAACTTGATCTTGTTAATCTCAAACTCTCGCTCTGTTGATTAACTATTAGATTTAGACCCTATTAATTCAATTCTCACGCGTTAACTTTATTGAACGAATTAATAAGAATTTAACTAAAGTTTACCCTAAAGCAAAGGCGATCCCAATCTCACACGCTAGTTCTATTGAATGGTTCGACAAAGCATATTTAATTTAAAGTTAATTAGCACAATTTAATCACTTTAATCCATAGTTTCATAGACACATCCAAGAATCAATTCATGCTTAACTAATAGGTTCAAACCCTAACCCTAGAAAAAGGATCTACTCACTAGACATGGTAAATGCAATAAATATCAATTCAAATTTAATTCTAAACATAAATGACAATGAATAAGATGAAGAAATGAAATGAGCAATAATGAACTACTTAATAGCAATAACAATGAATACTAAGCAATATTGGAGAAAATGAAATTATTATTAAAGGATGATTCAAACTAGAGATTAATGTTCAACTAATGAAACTTAAACTAATACAATGGATTAAAACTAAGAATTAAGACTAAAGAAAACTTACAACTTGAAGGATGATTGAGTCTCAAAATCTTGATTGAAGAACAATAATTAAAATCTAATACTAAGAGTAATTGAAATGCTAGATTAATGGAAAACACTAAGCAAAAACTAAGTAAAAGTGAAAGGAGGAAGAAGAAAAACCCTAATCAGAATTTTAGATGCTATTTATACTAATGAGGCAATTTAACCCTAAGCCCAATCAAAAGACTAATTATCAAAATTCCCGTGCAAAAGTCAGAAGCAGGAAGCCGAGTCGGCTGCCCATAACAGGACAGAATCGCCGACTCGGCGGTTAGGACTGGAAAACTGCAGCAACTTCAAACGATCGTCATTTCTTGCTCGGTTATCGGAAACGGACATATAATATACCGTTGGAAATCCCTTGAAGTCTATTTTCCAATGCCGCAAACCTTGCATTAATATGATATTCCTATCAAAAGTTATGGCCAAAAGAGTAGACATGTATCAAATTTCACCTTAAAACTTTTGCATTAACAACACTTTTCAACTCTTTTGCTCTTTTACTCTTCATGGCTTGACAAAATTGATAGCTTGATACGTTCTTTGAGCAATGTATACAAGATTAGCACCGAACACCCACAAAAACAACTCAAAATACCATAATTCACCCGTTTTTCCATACTTAGACCATGAGACACCGAAATAGAGTGAAACCGAACGAAATGACCCCGAATCGCCTTCAAAACACCGCAAAGGAGCATAAAAATATAAACGATTAGTGCAAATAATTGCACTTATCACCGGACCCTACGTTCCTAGACCCAGACCCTTAGGTTCCAAAGTAGGTAGATTTAGACCCTTAAATTAGGGTCGAATCGGGTCTATCCTTAGAGCTCAAGATGCATACCCATCCGTAAATTAGACTCGACTCATCTCATAGACTCACATCCCCTCTCTCTTAGTGTCTCATCTCCTTTTGATAATCACAAATTGTTGAGAAAGACGGTCTTTTCTAAAGACGCATTAGATATATGAGTTAAATAGGCCAATTAATACAAATTAGAGAAACTAAAAACATGGGCCTTTAGTTTTTCTTGTAGTGTTTGTTATTGTCAAAAACTTTTGAAACTAGATTTTAATTTTAGTTATTGGATGATTTTAGATTTGAATTATTAGTTTCATACTCTATTTTATTCAGTCTAATTGTCCGATTTACCTTTTTCACACTTGTCAAGGTAACATTTAACCTTTAATATTTTTAATCGTGTATAATTGAATATTATGAAAATTTTATAATTTTTGCTTTTAGACTAATGAAATAAGATCGCACATGACTATATTTTAACTTATTATAGATTAATATACAAATTAAAAGTGATTAGTGAATAACAAATAAATGAGACAAGTATGAAGAATGGAAGGGAATACATTGTTATTATCTTAATTAAATTAATGACGCTATTTCTAACGCAATACGAAACAAAATTTTTCAACGTGCGAAAATAAGATCCTCACTCAAAATACGGATTTGAATCAAAGTCCACCTGAACCCGATCCAGATCTAACCTATTGAGATCAGGAGCCAAGTCAATACGTAAATTACTCGGCTTAGAAAAAGTCTTATTATTTGTTGAACATTTAGTGTATAATAATCCTGAATATTATAAATATTATAATCACCAAGTACTACTAAGGTAGTGGGACAATTTATAAGTCCGTAATATATCGATTAAAGCTATTATAAATAGTGGGACTATATACGTATTAATTTACGTGGTCCAAAATAGTCCAAGTAGAACACAAGAAATCAAGTGGACCAGGTCAGGGGGTCGGCGCCGAGTCGGCGCACCTTCATGTGGCCTCGTCGCCGACTCGGCGCGAGGTCACTGGAAAGACATGTTTTGGTCAGGGGGTATGCGCCGAGTCGGCGCTCCTTCATGGAGCCTCGTCGCCGACTCGGCGCCAGGCTTCTGGAAAATCTTGATTTGGGCAGAATGCTTGCGCCGAGTCGGCGCCCACTTCAGTGGGCTTGTCGCCGACTCGGCGATGGGTCTCTGAAGTTACCGTTGCTTTCTTCCCGTTTTGTTCATGTTTAATGCATTGGATACTATTCGTTATACTCTTAATTCTTGAGTATAATGGTGAATTTATGCACTTAAATGACCAGAATAATGGTCATTGATATCATAAACTTAATTATGATCATAATGGTGATGATTATGTAGAGGCATCTCTCTTACACTCTTAGAGTATAAATAGAGAGCCTTGGCATGGAGTTTTCCTTGCACCTTTCACTTGTATTTTCTGAATTCTCTTTTCTCCTCTCTCATTTGTTCTTAAGCTTGATCAAGAGAGTAATTAACTTTTGTTCAAGTGATACAATTCTCATAATTTCTATAAACACATCGTTGTTACGTTACACTTCCTAAGTACTAATAAGGTAGTGTTGGAGTTGTTTGTATCTCATTGTGAATTTCCAATTGCAAACCCAAGTACCGTTGTGGGGGAAATATCACAAAAGGAAAGTGATCACACGCCTACAACTTGTATCAAGTTTCCGGGTAACATTTGGTGTTACAAATTTATCTTCACTTTCTTTTGTATTGTAATATTGAGTTGTAATTTCATTTTTGTCATCTTAAAGGGGTTTGAAACAAATTCCCGTTTGTAATTTGTTCGCATTATATACCACTTGTAATATTATTAACTAGATTTTAACAAATTTAAAAATAAAGAAACTTGGGCTTAATTAAAAAATAATAAAGAAATAAAAGATAGGTTACAAAAAATAAAAAATCAACCCTAATTGATATAATATCGGAGCAAAGAAGTACTATTTTTTAGGAATTCTGTTGGGCTCAAATTACTAATTATAGTTTTTTTAGGAATTATTCAATATTTATATATCTTTAAACCACTATAAATATAAATTCTACGAGAATATAATTAAGCAATTTCATTATCATTCTTATAATTAATTAAGCGTATCATTAATTATATAATTAATTATTCTTATTCACAATGAAGATCGTATTCTTATTCATACTCCTCTCTTTACTTAGTACTCTTTCTTTTGCAGTAAAACAGGCATGTTTAGTCTTTAATTACGTTTTATTATTTTAATTATGTACTCTTCTTCAATTATCTTTATTTGTTTCTATAAATTTTTTATTCGTCATTTTTGTTTGAAAAACATATTCATATTGAATCTTTCGTTGCAATATATATTTTTAAATCAGTTTTTTAATCTATATATTGTTTTGATTACAAAATGGGTAAAATTGTTGAAATCAACTATATGTCTATAAGTCTCTAATACAAATTCTTGTGAGGAGCGGTCTTTTTGAGAAACCATATCTAATTGGATCAAAGAGACGATCTCTCAAGAGACTAGCTGATTCTCTAAATATTTATTAAGTTGTCAATTTTTACAAATCGTTCTTAAATATATAACTTTTTATTTACTTCCTCCATTTTTTTAGTTGCATCCAAGCCCATTTTTGCACTTTCTTATTTTGCATATTGCGGCTAATATACGAGATAAAATATAGTCATGTGAGATCTTGATTTATTTATCTCGACATATATTTTCATAATATCAAATTTTTATAAATTTTAATTGTACATAACTCAAGATAAAATCGATTGAAAAAAGCATAAAAAAGTGTTTTTTTTTTTTAATAAATAAAACCTTAGGTTTACAAAAAAACTAAGGGATTAGGTTTACATTTAATAATTCATCGCTTTATTTTTTTTTTAATAAAAAAGTTTCTAAATTTAATGAATATATAAGTGATTAAATAATTATTTTAATTAATGTTGTAGTCTTACGTTATATACTTTGGAGCACATAATCATGGTCCTGAAGTTTCATTAGAAGATTTGGAACGAGTACAAAATTCTCATCATAATTTTCTTGCTTCATATCTTGGAAGGTAATTGTTTTTCTCAATTTCAAGACATTTATTTAATTATCTTATAATTAGTTATATTATAATTTAGTTAAAAACCGGGAATTTTTTTTTTAATTTTTTAGGGTTTATTATTTGCATTATATGAACCCTAATATATTTATAAACCCTAGAGAGTAATCAAAAATTTAATCTTTTACCCTTCAAAGAATTTAATCCTTTAATTCTTTCAATAGTCTATGAAAAAAATACACTTTTATTTAATAAAAAAGTTTCAATAATTTTTGAAAATCAAATTTTAACTCAATTAGAGCATTTACTACATACTTTATCTAATTTTTGATGGTCCCTTCCATTTTCTCGGCCTACCTTGTAATCAAAAACATAACATTATTATTAAATTGAAGTAAAGAATTACATAAACTTTTAGTTTATTTATGAATTAAGTATAAACAAAATTAAATTTCTTCATTGAAGCTTTATTATTATTATTATTATTATATTATTATATTATTATATATTATTATTATTATATTTTTATTATTATTATTATTATTATTATTATTATTATTATTATTATTATTATTATTATTATTATTGTTAATATTGTTTTTGTAATTGTTTATTGTTTTAATTATCATTCAATTGTGTTATTTAAACAGCTACGAGGAAGCTAAGGAGGCTATATTTTATTCATATAAAAGACACATAAATGGATTTGCGGCCATTCTTGATGAAAAACATGCAGCAGAAATCGCAAGTAATATATATATTCTTTGATATTTCTTTATTTATATATAATTTAATCAATCAAAATAAACAAAAATTTTTAAATTAGATGTCGTTAAGTCGGAAATATAAAGTTTACATAAAAATAGCATACCTTAATTAGGGTTTTAGTATATTTAATTTATACTTTGATTAGTTTTTAAAGTATAATTACAGTCATATACTTTCATTACGAAGCACAATTTTTTTAAATTAAAATGATTTATCATGAGATAACTCAAAATTAAGAAAAATAGTTTAATTAAATAAATTAATTTTAATCCACCACATTCACTTTAGTAGTAGTTTGAAAGAGACAATTTCAACTTGTCTTACAGTGAAACGGTCAATATACAAACAATCACTCTAAATATTAGGTTGAAAAATAACTTATTTGTCTGTAGAACGCCAGAAAATAAATGGATTTGAAGAATACCTTAATTGTACAAGTATTAATAGAACCAGCCCAAATAGATATATTTTTTATTTTTTACACAAATTGTGAGAGACAGTCTCTTTGAGAGTCTATTTCTAATTGGGTTCCATTAGGAGAAATGTAGAGTAAATGTAGACAATAAGTTTTAATGGATTGAGCCTGAAAGACATCTCTGAAGGATGGTCTCTCAGGTTACTGGCTGAAATAAATATTACTCCCGCCTATTTTTCATACTAATCCCATTTATTTTTTGGTTATTATTCACTGATCACTCATAATTTGAATTTTACTTTTAATCATAAGTTAAAATATAGTCATGTGAGATCTAATTTCAATTTTATTTTGTTGTTAAAAAAATCAGAGCATGAAGATGTTGTTTCAGTATTCCCAAATCGAGGAAGGATGTTACATACGACACGCTCTTGGGATTTCATGGAATTAGAAAAGAATGGTGTAATTAACAAGAATTCTATTTGGAAAAGAACCAGATTTGGTGAACATACCATCATTGCCAACCTTGATACTGGTAAATAATTTTACTCTTTTATTATATTACAACCCTACTTTACAGTTACAGGGCCGGCCCTAAGCAAGGGTAAAGCGTGCCTACGCTCAGGGCCTCTCAAAAATTTTAGTTTCAGGTGCTCTCTTGAGAGACCGTCATTTGTAAAGACGACTCTCAAAAATCCAACCCAAATCTATATTTAGAATTGTAACAATATATATTTAGAATTAGACTGGGCTTTTGAGAGCCGTCTTTACAAAAGACGGTCTCAAGTAAGAATTTGTGTTTTAATTTTCAATTAGTGATAAAGTTCGAACTTTTCTATGTATTCAATAGTTTAGAGGCCCATATATAATCTTTCGCCCTGGGCTCTAAAAACCTAGGGCCGGTCCTGCTACTTTAGCTTCTTATAGTGTTATCTCAAAAATAATTTTAATTGGTTTTTTTTTTCTTGGAAATTTTATAGGTGTTTGGCCAGAATCAAAGAGCTTTAGTGATGAAGGATATGGACCAGTTCCAGCCAGATGGAAAGGTGGTTGTGAGCACCACAATGGCGGTGTTCGTTGCAATAGGTCAGTTAAATTCTCTGGTCAGGTTGTTTGGCAAATTAGCTTATTGAGTAATTTTAGCTTATTATGATGTAAATAGAGGGTTGAATGGTCAAATCTAGGGATGGTCACGGGTCCAGGACCCTGTTAGACCCGCCCCAGACCCGCCCCTTTTTTAAGGGTCTGGGTCTTAATTTTTGAGGCCCATCGGATCCGGGTCGGATCTGGATCTAAAAAATATTTGGCGGGTCCGGGTCCGGGTCCAATATTCGGACCCTGGACCCGCCCCTTGGACCCTTATAAATATTAAATTGTCCATTTTTATTTGTCTTTTACGTACGAATTATGACCTCAACACTTATTTTCTTTTCATATAATCATAATATATATAAATAATATATATGTTACTTGCTAAGTGTTAACCCAATTACCCTTATTTCATGGACTCGAACTAGTATTTATAATAAAATTTTAGCGTATATTGGTGACGTTATGTGAGTTTAGATGTCAAATTAATATTAAATATTTGTAAAATACGATAATAACTCTCTTACAAATATACGAAAAATAATGACTTGCAAATGTTTCAAATTTGACAAATCAAAGAGACTTATTTTAGACCCACTAAGGACCCATTAAGGACCCTAGACCCATCAGATTCGGAGGGTCCGGGTCTGGGTCTGAAAATTTTGGACCCTTAGGGTCCGGATCCGGGTCTGGATCTCAAAAAATTAAAAGGGTCCGGGTCCGGGTCTAGTTGGACCCGCTCCAGACCCGCCCCATGACCATCCCTAGTCAAATCAGATAATGCTAGAGTTTGGTAAATTCTAACGGGTTGAAACAACTTATTGATGTGAATAAGCTGTTTTTAAACAAGTTTCTCATAACAGTGGTTCCAAAATCAGCTAGTCAAACTAGTTAATGTAATCATAATATGGTCAAATCTATCACTATAATCAGCTATCAGCCGTTTGCCAAACACTCTCAGTATAGTTAATTAAAAACACAAATTTAAAAAAATGACTAACATTTATTTATTGTTAAAAATTGTAAAATGGTAGAAAGCTGATAGGGGCAAGGCACTTCAAGAAGGGATACATAGCAGCAGGAAATAAAGTAAAAAATGGAACAGACTCAGCAAGAGATTTTGAAGGGCATGGAAGTCACACATTATCAACAGCAGGAGGAAATTTTGTTCCAAAAGCAACAATCTTAGGTTATGTTGATGGAACTGTTAAAGGTGGTTCACCTAAAGCTAGACTTGCTGCTTACAAAGTTTGTTGGCCTGGTACGTACTTTGAGAGATGCATTAGATATATGGGTTAAATAATTGTCGTGCTATTCTATTTATCAACAAATCACATTTTCTCATATGAGTCGATTTCACGGTGAGACCATTTTAATTGGATGACCCAATATACATTTATTTTTAAGGTGATGAGTTTTTATAGTCTTAAAGTGATTACTTAGAGAAATGTTCTCATGGTGAGACGGTCTCATATAAAACAAGTGTTAACGAATACATGTAGGGGGAAGGTTATAAGAGGGGTCGGGCAGTGCACTTTCGTTTATTTTTGGGCCCCAGAGCAAAAGATAAAAAAGACTTCTAAATAAATAATTTTATTAGTGTATTGTTCTTTTTTTATCTTTTGCTTTGGGGCCAAAAAATAAACTTACCCATTTAACAAACAGATCAGGTCAAGTCGACCCATTTAATTAACTGGGTCAAAAAAGTCTCAACCCAAACACGTTTATTTCGGATTAAATTTAGGTCGAATTAACTTTTACCAGCCTAATTAACTATTGGCCTTCCTAATTCAAAATCTTGCATTGGCTACATGTTTGTGAACAAAGGACCAAAGGGTATACTAACTTATGTAACATAACAATAAATTATGTTACAAATAAATCAAACCCCAGCTTTTATTAATGCCCATCTGCTACTAACACAAGTGCTTGGGGTTAAAATCGCAGCATATGAGATTTTTTCCACTAATGATATAAAATCTATTCGATGATCAGGTGATGACACCGGTGGATGTTTCGATGCTGATATATTGGCGGCGTTTGATAGGGCGATTCATGATGGTGTTGATGTTATATCTCTATCAGTTGGTGGTGAACCAATTGATTATGTTAATGATGGAATTGCCATTGGAGCTTTTCATGCAGTCCAAAAGGGTATAGTTGTTGTTTGTTCAGCTGGTAATTCTGGTCCCACACAGGGTACAGTCACTAATGTTGCACCTTGGCTGCTTACTGTTGCTGCTTCTACTATTGATCGGGAGTTCCGAGCTTTTGTTGTGCTTCCTAATGGGAAACGCCTTAAGGTACATTCATTTTGCAATCCTCTTAGTACTACTCGTTTGGTAGTCGGTACTCGGTAGAGGTGTTTAATAGGTCGAATAAGGGTCGGGATGGGCTTAATTAGATCACAAATTCTTGAGAGACGGTCTCTTTGAGAGAAGAGACCATCTCTGATTAAGCTTAAGTGGACTGGACCTGATTTTGTCTCTCAAAAAGACAGTCTCTCATAAGACCGGCTATAAATAAATATGAGTAGAGTTGGATTAGAGTCATTTATACTTAATATGGGCTTGGGCTGGACTTTAAAAATCTAACCCGGCCCATTTTTATTACTTATATTTTAATCTCCATTTATCAACTTATAACAATTTTTTTTCCAAGTACTCTCTTGAGAGACCGTCTTTTCTAAAGACGGCTCTCAAAATTCCTACCCACTTTTCTTTTTTAGTAAATATAGTTATTTTTTTTCTAAATTTAAACATTGAGTTGGCCCAATCTTGAGACGTCTTTTGTAAAGACAGTCTCAAGTAAGAATTTGTGTTTTTTCTTAGAAAAACTTATAACAATTAAACCTATTATTTATAATAATTAAATTGAAAATACAGTAATAATACTTATTGACACTGTCAATTATAATATTTAAATTATACATTATAAAACGATTGTTAAAATTATAAAACAAAGGTAAGGCGTTTTACATACGACCCCAAAACTTCACCTTAGATGAAGGTAGTCACTTAATATCATTGAAATAATAAAATGTTTTGTATCAGGGTTCGAGCTTATCAGGTCGACTGCCACAAAATAGGCTATATCCACTCATATCAGCAACTAGGGCAAAAGCTTCCAATGCATCTGT
Source organism: Amaranthus palmeri (assembly GCA_019776075.1). Classification (NCBI taxonomy): domain Eukaryota; kingdom Viridiplantae; phylum Streptophyta; class Magnoliopsida; order Caryophyllales; family Amaranthaceae; genus Amaranthus; species Amaranthus palmeri. The sequence goes on from JAAKBH010000278.1 coordinate 1,189,428, forward strand.
TAACGACTCGTACTTATCTCTTCTCTCATCATATACTTTGTTCGGTTCAAATTAGTTGCTACACTTCTTATTTTATAAAAAGCTAATACTTTATCTCAATTGACTATGCAAGTGTTGCAACTAATTCCAACCAGAAAACCGTACTAAATTTATCATCGTATTACTAAATTACTAATTTCATTACGTGTATGTATATATGTAGTTTGTTATGCAAACCAAACACATTGGATAAAACCAAAGTACAAGGGAAAATCCTAGTATGTCTTAGAGGACAAACAGATAGAGTAGACAAAGGTCGACAAGCGTTGTTAGCCGGAGCTGTTGGTATGATCCTATGCAACGACGAATCGAGTGGCAATGATATTATTGCCGATCTTCATGTTCTTCCAGCATCTCATCTTACCTTTAAGGATTGCAAAAATGTTTTTGCATACTTAAACTCTACCAAGTATGCAACTCTATCTCCTTTATGTGCCTACTTAATGGACACTTTTTTGCATTGTTATCATCTAATTTTGGGAGTATTTTAGTGTACGCATTTCTCTTTACTCTCTCCTTGCAGGGGTACGAGTATGGTTTGTTTGCTACATTCCTCCCTTTTTGAACCTCGACTTGGGAGGGATACTAGGTTGATGACTATGACTATTATCTAATTTGTGTTATATAACGTTAATTTTTTTTTGAATGAAGGGATGCATATGGTTTTATAACACGCCCAAAAACAAAAATTGGTACCAAGCCTGCTCCTTATATGGCTGCTTTCTCCTCCAAAGGTCCCAACACTATCACACCAGAAATTCTAAAAGTAAGTTCTATTTCTAACTCTTAAACAACTTACTTTGAGTCAAAATCTCGGGTTCGAGGATTTTTCATTTCACCCTTTTCGGTCTTTTTATAATAGAAAGACGTAAGGTGTTGACTATGACTATGCGCACATTTCTCCTTGCCTTCTCCTTAGAGGGGACAAGGGTATGATCTGCCCGCTACCCTCCTCCCCTTGAACCCTAACTTGTGCAAAAGACTCCGTTAATGATTATGCCTATGACTATGACGTAAGATGTTGACATGTTTTTTGTACAATTTGACAGCCTGATATAACAGCACCAGGAGTGAATATAATAGCAGCGTATTCAGAAGCAGCAAACCCAACAGAGGAATCCTGGGATAAGCGCAGAGCTTCATACATGGTAGTCTCTGGTACATCTATGTCTTGCCCCCACATTTCTGGGGTTGTTGGCCTCCTCAAAACCCTTCACCCTACTTGGAGTGTTGCCGCTATCAGATCCGCTATTATGACCACTGGTAAGCTTTAGTCGATGATTGAAGCCTGACAATACGTTATTAAAAGTAAAATCATTCATTGATCTTTTGACACCTTTTCACCACAAATAAACTAACTTTTAATTGAATGTGTGTTATTGCAGCAAGAACAAGAGACAACACAATGCACCCAATGATGAATTCATCCTTCATCAAATCCAATCCATTCGAGTACGGAGCAGGACATGTTCGACCAAACAGAGCCATGAGCCCGGGCCTAATCTATGACTTAACTACATCAGATTACTTAAACTTCCTATGTGCACTAGGCTATAACAACACATTAATGAGTTCCTTTGATGCTTCACACAAATGTGATCTATCAAAATCATCCAAAGCTCTTGTCAACATGAATTATCCTTCAATTACAGTGCCTAAACTTTCTGGGTCCATCACAGTCACTAGGACAGTTACAAATGTGGGCAAACCCGGAACTTATAGTGCACGTGTACGACAACCGGTGGGCGTTGAGATTAGTGTGTCACCGACCGAGATGGAGTTTAAGAAGTATGGTGAAAAGAAGAGGTTCAAGGTGCATTTGAAGGTTAAAAATGGTGGATTGAGATTGAGTAAAGGGTATGAATTTGGAGAGTTGTTATGGTCTGATGGAAAGCATTATGTTAGGAGCCCTATTGTAGTTGGTATTGCTCATTAACAAATTTTGTTATTCTTTAGTATTAGTACTTATAGATTTATTAGATAGGAAGTAGTATTTTCTTAGAACTTTACTAGTATATTTTCTTTGTTTTGGGATTGTTAGTTTATGGCATTATTAGTTTTTATGATTGCTTTTATACTTGTCTTCTTATTAGTCTTACTAAGTTTTTGCTTTATTGTTTTACTTTCTTTCATATGTTATTCTTGATCTGAGTTACTCTTTGACTGTATCCTTTTTTATGGGTATCATTTTCCATCTTCAATCCCTCCCCATACAGTGATTGATGATGATTGATGACCATAATTATAGTTTCTATGATCTGGATACATCGAGAATGGTGGTGATGATGACCTCAATACCATTAACTAGTTCCCACCTAGAGTGAGGTTTAGGGGTTGGTTTTATGCAATCTTACCCTTGTTACTGATAACAATAAAAAATAGTTTGTTTTCGACTAATTCTTGGTAGAAAACATTATGTACAACTCTACTACATATATAAAAAGTGCACATTATAGTGAGACATTTGAACATGTTTCATTATATTATAATCCAAAACTGAAAAAACCATAAATCTTTAACCCACCGAAATAAAAGAGTTAAAATTATTCATGATACTCTTATGTTCCATTTAAGTCATCTAGGCTCATCTCAATCTTACAAGGGTGCAATATGTTAGAGTATATAACATATTCTGGGGCCTCAACCATCAATTTAAGCTGATAGTTGAGGCCCCAAAATATGTTATATACTCTAATACAATATTCCTCCTATTCCCATATGGTACGGACGAAATGTTGTATTTATATGGGGACAAAGTCAATGACAAATCCCTATAATGTTTATTGATGAATTGTCCTGATGTCTATCTCTATACTAGTCATTAAAGTGTCTATTATTATTAGCACATGTGAGTTATTCAATATCGAAGAAAAAAATAATAATATATATTACTTTATAAACTTGAGTAGTAACTCCTAGCTACCACTATCGAACCTCATTTGGGTTTATATATAGGTTAACTCTTCTCCTCCTTATTTAAATTACTCAGACCCATTTTCTAAATTCTAATAGTAGCCGACACTAATTTCGTCATGCATTACTTCATAGCAACGGCCATATTCATCTAGATCAAAACACATCATCCAAGTAATATATGACTAGCACACCAAACTTGACTAAAATTTGCAATAATTAGTGGTCTAATCATATCCTTGAACCAAACCTTATCAAAATTAAAGTATATAAAGTATCCTTTTTTATGAAACTTCAAAGCATAAATATACAATTTTTGTAATTTGTAAGCCTAAAAATGACAAAATTATTGAATAAAAATAAATTATGGTGTTCATATATTGTTGTATTATTTGTCATAATATGTAGGAGTGTACAAATCGAAGCCCAAAACTGCAGAACAACAGGGTATTTTAGAGCAAATAGTCCTCCAACAGGGCAATGTACTTCCAATTGTTGTGTCCAAAACACTGTCTACTTCATATTTCAGTGTTCTCCATCAGTAACTTCCCAAACTCCTGGGACACTCAGTCTTAGAAGCTTCCAGAACATTCAGTCGAAGTGCGACAATGCGTATCACTCCGATAACTCGATGGTGGTTGCGCTTTCGACAGGGTGGTACGATGGTGGGTCCCGCTGCGGTAAGGTGGTTGTGATAAGTGGAAATGGGAAGACTGTGAAGGCTAAGGTGGTGGATGAGTGTGACTCTACTATAGGGTGTGAGGCAGAGGAAGGGTATCACCCTCCTTGTGGGTATAATATTGTTGCTGCCTCTAAGGCTGTTTGGAAAGCTCTTGGGGTCCCACAGAGTCAGTGGGGCCAACTTAATATTACTTGGGCTGATGCTTAATTTGAGATTGTATTGGATGTCATGTTTGTTTAATAGGTCTGACCGTCGATGTTTTGAGATTAAGGCTCTGATAATGTTATTGTTGTTTATCACAACTAAATGTGTAAGGTGGTTCTACTAGAATGGGAATAAACATCGATCGTTTAATTAGATACTTGTAAAGATCACGTTTTATGTTATTTTATTAGTTTATTTAATTTATAAATGACAAAACCAAAACAATCCTACTCAAATCATGCAGAATATAATAATATCACAAAAATTTGCGTAAGACTGTCCTATTCAAAGACCAAAACTGAGCCGGCCCATTGCAGGCGCGTGTAGCACACGCGCCCTCCAGAATCCATTTTTTTTTTTTTGTTTTTTTTCATTTTCTGGGCTTTTTTCAATTTGGATTTTAAAGATATTAATTTCAACGTAAAGTAGTACTTAAACATATCAATTGAAGTAAATTTCAATTTGAACTTATAAGTGATCAATTGTGGCGGTAAACTGATCAATTTCTATCTAAATTGGAATTGATATCTTAAGGTCAAAAATTAATACCTTTAAGTAGAGGTGTTCATTCGGGTCATCGGGTTGGTTTCGGGCCAGGTTTTCGGGTCAGGTTTTTCGGGTCGGTTCAAAATCGGGTTTTGTGCTCACATTGATTTTTACATAATCGTTGATCTATTTTTGAGTCGGGTCAAATCGAGTTCGGTTATAAAGTCGGGTGTTGATCGGGTCATCGGGTCTGTTTTGAACACCTCTACCTTTAAGAGTCTAATTGAAAAATGTCCTAGAAAATAAAAAAGAAGAGAGAAAGCAGATTGGGCTAGAATATTAGCCCGTCTTATTACAAGATGGTCTCTCCCAAGACCACCTATTAACACAAAATCTCACAAGAGACGATCTATAGGATAGACCACAAAATTGGGCAGCCCATTTCCCTTAACTAATTTTTTTTATTATAATATCAATTATATTATGTTATAATCTTAAATGTAAGTTATTATAACCCCAAATAATTTATTATAACCCCAAATATACTATGTTATATTTTGGGTTGGGCTTCACGGATTCCGTTTATAGAATAGACCGTTCCCCATGAGACTTACTAAACAATTAATAGTAAATTTTATAATCTGGACCCCACCAAAATATATCATTCATATCCATTATCCATATTCACTTCAGTATCCCAATTCCACGGAAAAGTCCACATTATTCTACCATCTTCTGGAGGATTTCAAAAACTGACACGTCCATAATTGCACCAAAAATACTCCCTCCTAAAAATTCAAGAACCTCCTAGAAATATCATCTACCTTCCTTATCCTTCCATTCTTCCTCTAGAATCTTCGTCTCACCTCCTTTATATATTTCTCCCCTTCGTCACAATCTTCATCAGCAAAATCATCAAAATTCGATCAAACATTCTCAGAATCTTCTAAACAATTTCAAAAATTCCGCTCTCAAGAAAACGAAAAATGGATTTCCGATTCACAGGTTTTGATTCTCCGATCTTCAATGCCATTTCTCACATCCTCGATCACGACGATTTCACTCCTCAAACAACCACCGACAAATCTTCCGCACCGTCCAACGCTTACGTCCGAGACGCTCGTGCAATGGCTCGTACTCCGGCTGATGTGAAGGAGTATCCAAACTCGTACCAGTTCATCATCGATATGCCAGGATTGAAGAGTGCAGACATTAAAGTGCAGGTGGAAGATGATAATGTGCTGGTGATCAGTGGAGAAAGGAAGAGAGAAGAGGAGAAAGAAGGAGTGAAGTACATACGAATGGAGAGGAGAATCGGAAAGTTTATGAGGAAATTTGTGTTGCCGGAGAATGCGAATATGGAGAAGATCAGTGCTGTTTGTCAGGATGGTGTATTGACTGTAAGTGTTGAGAAAATGCCTCCTCCTGAACCTAAGAAACCTAAGACCATTGAAGTTAAGGTTGCTTGATCATCTTCTGGGGATTGCTGCTGGGTGTTTGTGCTGCTGCATCTGATATCTTTTTTAATGAAGTATAATAATGTATGCTGTGTATGTGATGTTAGGATTTCAAGGTATATTATATCTTAATATTTTATGTTTTGTAATGGCGTTTATCTTAATATGAGTATGAGTATTTTGGTTCTTTCTGAGTAATTTTTTGTGTTATTTCTTAGTTTTATTCTTGCTTTTGCCCAATGTTGGTAAATCTAATATAACTAGTGTAATGTGCCAAAACCGGAGCTACTACGAGCTCAAAACTAAGCTACAAACAATGCCAAAACCGAAGGAAAAGAAAATAACATGAAAACCAGAATGTGTAAAAATCAAGATTAATTAACGAAAGAATTTTATCAGAGTACGAATTCTGGGTTTTATCTCCACAAAATGCTTAAAAAATCTGGGTTAGCATCTGTATTATGTGGGGCCTCAATTTCAGAAAATGACATCGCATTTTCTGTATTGTCTTTTTAGCGTCTCTATTATGTAAGACTTCATCACCAAATTGTGGCCAAAAAATTTCATTCAAATATTACAATTTCTGGGTAGCCTTGGCTTCTCTATTATGTAGGATTTCGTTTAAAAGGCACCGAAATTTAATACCTAAACGATATCTGGATTGCCTTAACTCTTCTATTATGTAGCATTTGAATTCCAAACAAAGTTACGGGAAGAATTGAACAATCTAAATTATGATGGTACTTGAGTGCAACTGTGAAATGTACCATGTCTGTGCACAAAAGATAATTAAGTCATTCTTTTTCTATGCGTCTGCGTGGAGACGACATCAGGGAGAGGAGCCACATCTTTGAAAGCCTAGTAAAAGGCAATGGTAGTGTTCTGCTATGGTTTGCGCAGCAATCTCCTTTGCAAGGATCTGGCTGTCTTTGGTTTCCGCTTTTCCTCACGAATAAGGCGATGAAGAAGCCTTCTTTGTCTTCAATGGGATCCATTCGAAGCAAGTGTTCAGCTGCCAAAGAACAAATAATAATCAAATCAACTCGTATTAAACCGATGAGCCCATATAATTAGCTCATTTTTCTAATTGATCATTTAAACACACTAAATGTATATGAACCAATACACGAGGGACAGTACTATCAGGAAACCATCTCATTTGAGAAAAGTTCAATCATAAGTTTAACTGCTATAAGAAATATGATTTCAACTGATTCAGGTCATGGAAAGTATGTGTCATCTTAAAAAGCACTTACAGCCTTCAAACACAGGAAAACCTCGGCGAGGCCATTTAGGAAAGGGTGTTGCCAGCTCAAACCCATTATTTGAAGCTAGCGGCAAAACAGATTTTATTACATCTTCGTTTTCAATTTGATGGATTGAGCATGTGCTGTAAACAATCCTCTCAACAGATGGAACTGCCAAATTTACAGAGAAAACAACTTGTGATTTTTCAAAAGGAGTTCAAATTTGTAAGCTCAATAACCCAAGCAATAGAAAAGTAAAATCATGTAGCATCACAAATTCTTACAAGATAGTGCATGCTCTAAAGCCTTCTTCTGGAAAGCTGCAAGTCTTGTCAACCGATTTGCATTTGATTCTGTTTCTTGATCTACACAATGAATTTCCGAAAAATGAGTCAATACAGAAGCGCTTCTCTTATTGCTAATTGTCATAAAAGCTTCCATGCAAACTTCTTCTCAATGGAGACCAAAATAGCTAACACTCAGAAATATCACTTTTCTCTTAGAAGTATTTATCATAAACTCATCCTCTGTGTATCAGCAATCAGTAAAACATGTTACAACCTCAATTTACAAATAACAAGACCTGGCTTAAACCAAATTCGTCTTTGCGGTTATAGGCAACCCAAAAAATAACTCAGCTCTCTGATCAGCAATCTGTCATAGAAGGCGGTTGCGAAAGATGGGCCTCAGTAGGTTTAGAAATATTCTGTATGCATTTATACTGACAATCTTGTTTTTGGTATAGAACAGTTTAGTAGTAAAAAATCAAGAACACAAACACTTCATAAAGGTCCCATAGGTAAAAAGCATGCAGGGCTGTCCATTAGTTTTTTGGTTGTAAAAAAACCTGCCTGAGCGGATATCCACGGGCTAATTTTCAAATCGTGCACGCAGCACGAACATTCATGCCTTGTGCTGGGACAAATAAGGTACGGGTGGAGTCAGGCCCATGTCTATCAGTTGCATTCTCGAAGGAAAATCACAAAATGATGAGTAACTGAGAGGTCACAAACGAAGATTGATATGCAATCAGTGGCCTGCACCACTATTAGTTATATTAAAAACTAATTTATTAGCTACTTAAAAAGGTAGAAGACTTCAATTAAAGTGGCGTCTTGAAAGAAAATGATACACCAAAATCCTTCACACAACCTAACTTAAGAGAAAAGCTTTGCAGATAGATGGACCTGCATATCTTTCCTCACAAAACTCCTTTAGTATCCACATTGCAGTGAGAGGGATAACGAAAAGGTGAATATAGAAGTCTCACTTACTAGTCATATGTGAAGGGAGCAAATGGTCCATTCTATCAGCAGCAGTCCCAGATCCTGAGCAGGAGGGATCTAAGAGTATAGCACGAAGCTGAAAAAAAAATTCTACAAGTATTAGGCAGCAGCAGGGAGAATGTGGCCATCTCACTAGGTGATGAAACCACAGTTGAATAAAAAGACTTCCCTTTGATACACGACTGAAAATACAAAGATGTCTTTGTAAGTAACAGCATACATCAGGGAACAACGTTCACACCATTTCTCAGCCTAAACAGAAATTAGCAACAAGCTACCAAAGCCAAGACTTTCCTGATAATTGCGAAGCACAAAAGTTTTACTACCAATTTACAGGAATTAGGGATGGCATGAGTAAAATCTTACTAACTAATGTATTTTTTGGGGGATGGGGGTTGGGTGGGGAGGGGGGTGAATTGACTGATTATCCATCAACTAATGTCAAAATTCACATCAATTAGATTTGAGCTTTCCCTACTTAGCAGTGTAACTTAGAATCTCCTTGCAGTACCCAATAACTAAGTAACGTAAATAAATAAACTTTCACCTCTGAGAAGGCTGGATCGTCTGGGCTGATGTTTAGAAAATCCCCATGATGGACTTCCACATCTGTTCTCCAGGTCAAGGTTACAAGTGTACTATATACCATAAAATCTTATAATAGCATCTCACTGAAATTTACAATAGAGTTCATTCATTTTTAGAATTAAAATAAACAGTAAACAATTTACGAAATACACAGATGAAGTAATCAAATGAATAGAAGTAAGCAGATGGAACTGAAAATTTAGGATACTGTTTGCTCCAGCAACTTGGATTGTATTTCGAAGAAGTTTCACCCTATCCTTATTTAACTCACATGCCACAATCTTTCCCTTTCCTTTCATGAGAGCAGAAAGATGAACAGTTTTGTTCCCTGGAGCTGAGCATGCATCAAGGACCTTAAAAATGCAACAAATTATTAAAGAGGAAAAAATGAGGGAGACAGATGCCACACCATAAAAGGTCTACTTACAGCAATACATGCAACAAAATCTCCCCATCTAGAACTCCCCAATATGTTATGTTAGTAATAAGTCACATACTAGCTCTACCAATTAGTTAGTCACACACTGATGCTCACCTAATTTCATCAAGTTTCACAAGTTAATAAAAAAAAAAAAAAAAAAAGTGGCTAGCACAAATTGAAGTATTAGCAGTGTGGATAAGCGACAAGAAAGTAACACCAAAAGACATGCACTTTCTACAATTTCAATGCTCACCATTTACATTATATGTTGAATACTTTTAGAGTTTGTTTGGGTGGAAGGGAATGGAGAGAAAGAAGGGTAGAGAAGAAGGATCTCATGTTTGGATAACAAAATGGGAGGGAAGGAATTTGGAGAGATCAGATACTTATGTTAAGGTCTTAATCCCTCCAAAGTTGGAACAAGGCAAAACAGAAAAACTCTCGTCTCCCTTCATTTCTCTTCCTTTCCCTCCTAGACAAATAAGATTTATTTTCCTTTCATTCTTCTCTCTTCCTTTCCCTTCCTCCTTTCCCTTCTTTTCTTCTCTCTATAATTTTTATCCAAACAATGTTAAAAAAGAACTATAAAGTAAGTAAATCAATACGTGAAGGCTCAAATGAACGAAATTAGAATAAGAACAAAACAATTTCTATCTTGTGACTACTCCCTATCCCACCGCCCAACACTAACACTAACACAAACATCCCACCACCAACCACCATATGTCCACCCTTTTTCCCTCTCACCACCACAAACATCAATCAACCCTACACCAATGTCACCATTGCTCACCAAAACCCACCACCATGCTTCATCTCTCACCCCAAATAAAATTACATCAATATATCACTATGTGTAATATTGGGTGAGATATAATATTATTTTGGGTGGGAAAAAGGGAAAAGATCTAATAATCAAACTAAGCCTACACCAATATTACATTCAAAATAGCCTATTTAGTGTATATGATTAGTTTGATAATTTAAATGTAATAAAAGACATTATGCACCGCTTTTGAAATATGAATATTCGGGATGGACAATTATCTTACTCAACGTTGTAATTTTTTCTTTTTGTACTATCAACATCATTTGTTTTTTCCTAGATCCGCCCTAAGAGTATAACGATGCGGTGATGTGGTGATGCGAGTGATGTGGGTAATATCAGTTCAATAAATTAGAAAACCTTTACAACCCGGTCAATATGATACATCGCGGCCTTGTTTTTTCACTATGAAGAGTAAGGACTGAGAAGGATGTGGGAAAGGAATGGTAAAGTTACAGAGTCAGGAGGTGGTGACATCACCAGCCAGAGTTTAGTGCAAAGGTAAATGCAGATAGTAGTCGGTACAAGTGGTAATGGCTGTGCGCTTGAAGATAACAGGCTGCATGGGAGAAAAGAGGGGGAGATTATATTTTCCTATAGTTCCTTTTGCTTCAATTTTATATAATATACTAAAGCCTCAGGGAACAAACTCACTTCCCTGTACAAGTCACAATTAGGTACTCTAATAGTCCCTTAGAATGCAAATCGCAGCTGCAGAGAATGTAAATTGCTAGTCCATATTGATACTAATATACTAAAGCCTCAGGGACAAACCCACTTCCACCAAGACATTTATTCTTAGTATTTTTATCCTATTAACTATAATCATAAGTAATATAAGCAAATTTGTGGATTGGTACAGGTGATAGATTATCAAATCATAAACTAACCTTCCAACCTGGCTGGGGCCCAAGGGCAGCTGCTACCATAGAACTTGCCTTGCCCTAGCAACATTAAGTAAAATGAATAACAGTTTTATTTTATGGTTACACTAAATCACTTATTAATTAAATTAGATGCTAAAAGCATAATAATAAAGTACATACCTATTTAAAAAAAATAAAAATAAAGTACATACCTGAAGAAAGACACCTCCACCTGTGACTAGAGGGTGGTCATGCAAGTCTACACCAGGTGGAAGAATCAATAGATCTGGAACTAAATCATCCTTGTGAACCTATTAAGTGTACAATAGCAACTAACATTAAAATAGCACACTTACTAAAATGCATTCCAAGTATCTCAAACTTTTAAGAAATCTATATGTCCATCCCGTGCTCACCCGAGAAGAAAATAACAAAAGTAACATAGCACACTTACTGTGCAATGCTTTTCGAGTTCTTTGACAGCAGAGTCAACATCCAGTTTCAAAGTATTTACACGAACATATCGAGGTTTTGGAGAATCTGGTAAATAAATGCAAACATTACTCAACGATTCCATTACGTACACATGATCTCATGCAGATGAGAAATTATAAGGAGGAAGTCGAATCAAAATAAAAAAACAAAAAAAATTTTAAGGGTTACTTCCAGTCTTCCACTGACACTTGATGAGTACTAGTTCATAAAAAAGTTGTATAAAAGATTCCATCAATTATTTATAGAGCATATTAAAAGGCAAAAAAAAACCTGGTGTCTCATACTGTGCCAAAAGTTCTTCAAGTCGTTTGACCTTCTTTTTAACTAATATCTTTGCCAAAGCAGACTCAAGAGCAGGTTTACGTAGGAATAGATATTTTTCTGCGATGCCAAATGATGAAACTTCCTGAACAAAAGTTTTTTACATCCACTATATCAAGAAAAAGGAAACAAGACAATGCATATGACATCTAAACAAATGGGAAATTTAGAAGAAGTGAAGGAACGGCACAAGCACAACAAATCTGTTACATCACTTATATTATAGAAAACAAGATAAGTACAACAGGCAACAACAACAACAACATTCAAAAATTGGGGGTCAAATATAGTCAAACTTACCCTTTTTAGTGATAAGTGAGAACACTAACAAAGAGGTTGTTTTCGATTGACCATTGGTAGTAAATATCATGTGTCGCTTCACACAAATAAGAAGTGTGCACAAGGAAATAACATATTCAACTTCGTCCAAAAGAGCCTATATTCTAGGCTCTAGCCATTTTGCACTTATACTTTGTAAAGGCAAAAGGCATATATAGAAGTAACAAGTTTATTAGCTACAGATATTATCTAGCTCAACAATACTAACAATTTTTAATTGAATACAACGTAAACACCGGAACACGTTGTTTTTCAATCCAATCAAAAACTTAACTAATCCTGAACTACCACAATGAGACATGAAGGAAGCTATCCTTTTAGCCTCAAACCTTGAGGAATCATTTGCGTTTTGTTAAAAAACAAGCAATTATCCAAATTCTTATGCAAATTATAACAATAAAATTTACAGAAACAGCCCTACTAATCAACAGCCTTCTAAAAATGGTCCATTTTATCAAAAATCCCAAAATAGCCTAAACTCTACGTGCATTTGACTACAAATCTAACAAACTGTTTAGATATCATTGTCCTTCTCAAACCATTTAATTCATGTTTTCCGATTTTTGCCCCAAAATTTTTTTGGAGAAAGACCCCTAACCCCACAAACCAATGCAAAATTGTTACTTGCCTCCTTTTTTCCAACCTACTACTTCAAAAAATTATTTTCTTATGATTTTATCCAAAAATTCCTCAACCCTTGATGTCTTTTGCCTCACTAAATTTTCTTTCCTTCTAGCTCTTACCCTTCGTGTTATTCTAATAGTCTTCCCTAATTTCATCTGCGAAATCCCAAATGAATGGCACTTGATCATTCAAATATTTTTTTCAAATCAATTACCTATTTTGTTTTAATCACCAGATTAGATGTCACTTGAGTCATTTCACCCTTATTTTTTTAAAACATGCAGTCACAACTGAGAAAGATGGGTCCCACCAACTAAAGCATAGAAACACCAAAAGTAGATTTTATGCCTTTGCATATGAAGACACTAATATTGGTTATAGGAAAATAAGGGAAACGAAATTGGAGAAAGTCCATGAAATAGAAAAGAATAGAGCGAAGCCTGAAAGCATTGAACAATTTATTGAGTGTTTCGTATAAAGCTTTCATGGGAGAGAATTTGGTCTCTCTAAACCCATTTAACTTATAGGAGTAACTATTTACCTTCAAATTTAGTTCATCACTAATCGTGTCATAACTTTTTCATTTCGTAATTTCTTAACCATGCCAATCCACTACAAATTACCCATAAGTTTAGCTGGGACCATAGACTTTCGTATGACCTCTAAAGTGCAACCAATTTTAAGTATGCTACCAAGACCCCCAAGGTAGATTCTCTCATATTTGAACCTAAAGATAGCCATTTCAAATTATAAATGCCTTCATCGCTTTAATTTTGCTCATTCATTAATTTGAAATAATTTTAAGCAGGTAAAATGCATATTCAAGTTTTAGTTACAACAAGAACTAAATACTGAAACATCTGGTTGAGAAAATACCTTGCCAAAAAGCAAATCATACGTTACTATATACATTAGCTCCTCTTGTCTCTACAACATAAAAAAGAACACGATTAAGAAAAAGAATTGATTTGCAATAGTAATAGCTTAGAAATCATGTTATGAAGTCAAATCTAGTCATAAGTGTGTTGTCAATTACAAGATTTAGCTAGTATTAAAAGTAATGTGTTTACCTTCCACTTGTTGTTTAGAACACAAGAAGTATCTAAGACATCTTTGATTAGTGGAAGATCTGAAAGCAAATAAAGTTAAAAGATTAATTAGAAACTTAAAATAATATCATACATACTTTTCTTTTTAATGATATCAATTATCAAAACTCATCTATTCCTCCAATTGGAGCTCTTTAGTCACAAAGAGTGTTTGGTTGGAAGAAAAACACTCTCATGGAGAAGTGATTTCCCTATTGCTCTTTGTTTGCAATGGCGAAACTAGCATAAAGGGGTTGCATATTAACAGGAACACAAGACTGTTGGGCTACAAATGATCCAACTAACAAATTGTTTAACTTAAATTAAATTTTTTTATTGTTTATTAAAAAATGTGATTTCCATAAAGTCAACTATAGTCCATCTACTCAAAGTATTATGAGTAGAGAATATTAGATTTTTATATTTGTTATGTGTGTTGTAAACTTGTGGGGATAATTGTTTATGACGGTAAATATTTAGATTTTTTGATTTCAACACTTATATGAGCTATAGGGGTAAATTAGTAAATATATTAACTATCTTTTATATCACCATTATTATTTAATTGAAGTTTATATGATTGATATTAATGTAAATTCATAAAAAATCAAACTTTTAAAAAAATTAATTAAACTTTGCAACCCAATGTTTCAAATTTTGGATCCCCCCTATTTATTTGGTATGCAAAAAATAGTTTTCTCAAGGTTGAAGGCATATTCCTAAAGCGAAAAAAAAAAGAAAAAAGAAAACCAATTTTCCTCCCTACCTCTTACTTTTCTACTATGCCTTCTCTTATCCTTTATGATCCCTTTTATCTCATACTTCTCCAACACATAACCTAAATCATACAATGGAGTGTGGAAAAATTGCTATCCATGGAACCATGGCTATTTGTTTTTAAATGAAAATATTACCCACCAAAGCAAACACGGCCTAAGGGAAAATATCTCTAAGGGTTCTGTTAGATTGTGTGACTCATAATCTAAATGTGTTTTGGCTTGATGTTGTGGGATATTTGAGTATGTAAAAAGGAGTACAAGATTAGAAAGGTTCATGGGCTGTTTGAGTAGCAAAACAGTAGCTGATTCTCAAGATCAGAGACATGGCTCGACCTGCTGGGTTTAGCTCGACCCAGTCGAGTGGGGATGCTCGACCAAAACAGTAGCTCTTGATGGCACGCTCGACCAGGTCGAGCAGATTGGCTCGACCCCCTGTTCCAGTCGAGCAAAGTTCCTGTTTTTGGTCCGCATGTTTCTGTTGTTCGGTTCTTTTGGAAGCAATTAAAGCCTTTCTTGTCACAGCCTATATATACTCATATATAGCATCTTTAAAGATAGAGAAGATGAATAGAACATACTTTACATTGTAATCAAGTGGGTTAAACACAAAGTGAGATTGAATTAAGTGAGAACCAAATTAGGGTTCTTGAGAGTGTAATTGGGGTTTTTTCAATTACTCTTTGTAATCTCTTTTGTTTTTCATTTCCATTGGTTATAGTTGATTAGTGATTGTATTCTAAGGCTAATCAATGCAATTTTCTTCATTTCTTTCATGGGTGCTTAATTGTTCATTATTGCATTTTCTTTATTCTTAGTCTTGTGAAGATTTTACTTAAGTTCTTGGATTGAATTCTAACAAATTGGTATCAGAGCTTGTGTTGTGTATTTGGGGGCTTAGAATTCATAGAAATAAGAAGTTCTTGGTAGAATCTTGAAGTGGTGATAGGTAGCCATGGTGGTGACAAGATTTGAGATAGAGAAGTTTGATAGAAATGTGAATTTTGGGTTGTGGAAACTCAAGATGAGGGCAATTCTTGTGCAAAATGGCTTGGAGAAAGCTTTATTGGGGAGGTCCAAGAAACCTCCAAGAATGTCCATGGAAGACTTTGAGGAGATGGATTTGAAGGCACTTTCCTTGATACAATTGTCCCTAGCCAATAGTGTACTTAGAGAGGTTGCAAAGGAGGAGACAACGGCGGGTCTTTGGTTGAAGCTAGAGTCATTGTACATGACAAAGTCGGTGGCAAATCGGTTGCTATTGAGGAGTAAGCTTCATGATCTTCATCTTGAGGAAGGTAGTTCACTAAAGACTCATATTGATGAATTTGAGTCTATTGTGATGGATTTGACGAATCTTGATGTGGAGCTTGATGATGAAGATCTTGCAATTAAGTTGTTGTGTTCCTTACCTAAGGAGTACAAGCATTTTAGGGAGACGTTATTGTATGGGAAGGAGGTGTTGACCCTTGAGGATGTAAAGGGGGCTTTACTACAAAGGGAGTTAATTGAGAACCAATTAACTAGGAGTGACCAATACTCACGTGATGGTGAGGGCCTTGTAGTAAAGGGTAGACCATATAGGAGGGGTAGTGCTAAGTCTTGGAGTAAGGAGGTCATATGCTATAATTGTCAAAGGAAGGGCCATGTAAAGAGGGATTGTCCATTGAAGGATAAGAACAAGGATAAAGAAAGTGAGTGTTCTTATGAGGATTCGGCGGCCGTAGTTGATAGTGATTTCTTTGATGATTGTGTCCTTGTTGTGGAGTCAAGGGAGAGATCTTGTGATAGATGGATTCTTGACTCGGGTAGTTCTTGTCATATTACGCCTCATAGACGTTTGTTCTCCACATACGTTAGTGTTCAAGGTGGAGTGGTACACATGGGCAACAATGCGGTGTGCAATGTTGTGGGTGTAGGGTCGGTGAGGGTAAAGATGTATGATGGCATGGTGGTTACATTGTTGAATGTACATCATGTGCCGGAGATGAGGAAGAACTTGATATCACTAGGAGCCTTGGTTAGTGATGGTAGTAGATGCATTCTTGATGAGGATGGATTGGTGGTCACTAAGGGGTCTAGGGTAGTGATGAAGGGCAAGAAGAGAGGGTCACTCTATGAGCTAGTTGAGTCGGTGGATGATGGGTTGGCAAGGGCAAAGAGTTCTTTGTGGGTCGACGAGCATCATGGTTCTTTGGAGCAATCTTTGTGGCGTTTGGGACATAGGCATATGATGGAGGGAGACTTAGGGGTTCTATCCAAGATTGGTCTATGTATTGAGAGATGGGTAGGTTCTATTGGATCTTGTGAGCTTGGTGTTCTTTACAAGCAAGGATGGGGTAGCTCCAAGATGGGTATGAATAGAACGTGGTCTCTTGGTGATGGTCACTCGGTGATGTGGAGTCTTTTCTTGGTTCCATCACATAGTTTCTACCGGTGTTTGCTTGCTTTGAAGAAAGCGGTGGGTTATTTCTTGGAGCATGATGATATCTTTGAGGGATTCAAAGATTGGGAGATTGTGTTAGAGAAAGAAACCGGGAAGCAAAGGGGATTAGGTAGATGGATGAGATGTGGATGGATGGGAAGGAAGGCTTTACATGGTTTGACTCATTATTCGTTGTGGTTACAAGTGGGGATAAGCGGAATGTTGGATGCCAAAGTGGTGAAGTTGGCGCTTCAAGAATACTCCGGAGTATGGTTCTTTGGTGACATTGCTTATGCTTGTATGGGAAACGAATTTGAGTTACGAGTCAAGAAGGGTATCTTCTTGGGAAACTCGGGGAGGATCAAAAGGTACTTGTTGGATCCTTGCATGTCAACATATTTGAGTTCCTTTGTAGAGTGTGCTAATCTCCGGGCTTGTGGTTCTTCTAGCGTCAAGGAGAAGGTGGAGGTCGATAGCGGTGTAGCTCTTGGTAAGGATGGTGATGTTGATGTGTGGTCACCTAGGTTAGGTGGAGACATTCCTTTGTGTACCTTGAAGGAATGGGTATCATATTCACTTGGTAATATGATGTTTGATGACATGACAATGATGGGTAGCAATGTGTTAGATCAAAGAGGTGTCAACTTGGTGAATAAGCGAGCATTGGTGGAATGTGGTCTCATGAGGTGTCATGAGATGGAGCACATTGATAGGAGGTTGGAGCATTTTCAAGATTTTGTAGCTTGGGGCTTGGTTGTCTTGGGAAGGGTGCTTGGTCCTATGGTTCCAATGGGCTTATGGTTAGAGTTGTGGTGGTCTTTGATCGGGGTTGTGTTTGAGCTTGGCTCAAACTCATTTGCTTAGTTTCATGTGTCATGGGTTTACTCCCTTTGAGGGAGGGGCACCTCTTTGAGGTGGAGTTCATCTTTATGATGAATGGTGTCTTGGAGACGTTTTGATGTTGCGTTTGACGGAATTGAGATTATGAGTCAAGGTGGAGTTTGTTAGATTGTGTGACTCATAATCTAAATGTGTTTTGGCTTGATGTTGTGGGATATTTGAGTATGTAAAAAGGAGTACAAGATTAGAAAGGTTCATGGGCTGTTTGAGTAACAAAACAGTAGCTGATTCTCAAGATCAGAGACATGGCTCGACCTGCTGGGTTTAGCTCGACCCAGTCGAGTGGGGATGCTCGACCAAAACAGTAGCTCTTGATGGCACGCTCGACCAGGTCGAGCAGATTGGCTCGACCCCCTGTTCCAGTCGAGCAAAGTTCCTGTTTTTGGTCCGCATGTTTCTGTTGTTCGGTTCTTTTGGAAGCAATTAAAGCCTTTCTTGTCACAGCCTATATATACTCATATATAGCATCTTTAAAGATAGAGAAGATGAATAGAACATACTTTACATTGTAATCAAGTGGGTTAAACACAAAGTGAGATTGAATTAAGTGAGAACCAAATTAGGGTTCTTGAGAGTGTAATTGGGGTTTTTTCAATTACTCTTTGTAATCTCTTTTGTTTTTCATTTCCATTGGTTATAGTTGATTAGTGATTGTATTCTAAGGCTAATCAATGCAATTTTCTTCATTTCTTTCATGGGTGCTTAATTGTTCATTATTGCATTTTCTTTATTCTTAGTCTTGTGAAGATTTTACTTAAGTTCTTGGATTGAATTCTAACAGGTTCACATATATGATGTGTACTAATATAGGTTATCTCACTTTATGATAGTTTGATTGGTATGACCAATAAATATATTAGACAAACAATATAAAAAATTCAAAAAAGGGACATTATCCAATACACATCATAAGTTATAGGATTGTTCACAATATACTTCTAATTAGCCATGTACTCCCTATGAGACGAGAGTATGTGTTGTTTTATTGTTCTGGGAAAAAATCTATGAATTCATTAGTCCAAAGCCAACATATACTTGCATCAAAATAAGGCAAAGGCCTTAACAAGAAAATGAGATTCCTAATCCATAAGGAATCTAGAGAAGAAGCCTTGTAGACTGTAGTGGAAAGCAAAAAATCAAATCTTGGTTTCTGATTTAACAAAGTCTGTCAACTGTACTCATTTTGAGGTGCCAACTTGCCTCATTTCTCGTATGCCAAATGCTATGCCCAAGACTAGATAGGGCAGCAATGACTAGATGGGGTATGTTTGTTGAACTCATTTATACTTACCATAAGCATTAGTTAAGTGCAGCACCAATAATTCTATTAAGTATCATATCTTACAAGTGCTTATGACTTTTCTACAAGACCTATTAATGTCCTTTTTAACATTTTTAAGGCCACGCCTGAATTAGTAGATATTTACAAGAGAAATAAAAATCAAAGTGAGAAAACAAAACAATTAGAATATAGAAATTACAAGAAAATAATTAATGTAAAAGTTAAAAAAAAAGTTGCTAGAGAAGGAATAGAGGAATTAGTTCTCTCATTTTGGGTAAATATTTACTTTAGTGAACGAGGGGTATTATTTTTCCCCTAATACCCAAAATAAAAGTGATAATCTCCCCTCTCCTTCATCTTTCTCATATTAATTTAATCTTTTTCCTTCATCTCCCCTTTCAAATTCACCTCTAATTACCTTTTTTTCTATAATTTATCTTTTATTTCCCTCTTGAATATTTACCCTGATTCAAGAATGCCAAGTTTGGTGCAATTCCAATGAACTTTCCCCAAACTTCCACACTCAAATTTTAACTACTTAATTTATATGTTAAAGTTCACTTCAGTTCAGCTGGAATAAACCCAGTACAAGCGTAGATAGCTCCTTATATCACTCATCTTCATTTCATTACTTCCAAATTAGAATAGTTATAGTTAAGTTCATTATAAGCATCGATTCAGAATGAGTCCTGAACAACTTGTTCTTATTCTCACCCAAGTTTAGTGCTTACAGTTACAGATTCAAATAATATCGTTCTCCACTAATAAGTTCATGTCTTAGTTTCTGATCCTAGTTAAAAGCAAAATCAAATGGAAGAGCAAATACCTGAATCAATCAATGACAACAAGTAGTGTTCCAATAAGTTATATTGACTAGGGAATATTGTGGGAAACTAAAAAAATATCCTATGTGAATTCTAAAAACAAGATATATAAGTAAGATAGGAGTGATACTAATTCTTAGAAACAACTTCCTATTGCTAAGTTTGAAGTCTTTGCGAGATTAACTCACTAATGGATGTTGTATTTCAAGGAAACAAACTTACATATATATTGGAATCCAGCAACACTGTAATCATTATAACACCAACATGATGGCAAACCACCTAATTCGAAGAACTAATGGAGAGCTACGGCACGTCACAATATACATAGGTTCATAGCACATTATTACAACTACATTGTTAATTGTTAATCAAGTTGAATTTTCAAAAAGCAATAGTGAAAAATCCCCAAAATTCCAAAAAAAAAAAAAAATGTCATAAAATTTAATCAAATTGAATCAAAAAAAACTCAAAAAGTATCAATCAATCAACAGTTTCCTCCATTAACAATCGAAGTAAAAAATAAAGATGAAGCGATAGATAACACATACATTTGAGAGTTTGGCAAACGAGAGCGAAAGTAGCCTTCTTGTTACGAATTGAAGGACTGTAAACGAGAGTTTTAATGGAGCCGACTGCTCGACGACGGGCGTCGCCTTGAAGAACAGTTCGAAGGACTTTTGCGGCTTCTCTCCGTCCAAAGTATGCCGACCTCTCGGCGTTGCTCGGACGTTTCTTAGTTTCGGGCGCCGGCGGGGGTTTCTTCTTGTCGGATGGTTTTATAGTTTGATTCTTCCGCCGTCCCATTTCGGTTTTTGAATTTCTACAACCTTTCACGGTGGGGGTTTAAAAATTAGACGCCCTTTAGCGGTGCTAACTGGTATGAGTAAGTAAGTGCTAAGTTAAATGCGAAATGCTAAGCACTTCAAAGTTACTCCCTAGATGTATTATTTTAGTAGTATTAAATAATAAATTAAATTAAAAAAATATGGATTATAAATTAAATTATTTTATCAAAAAAAAAAAATTAAAATCCTTCGATGCTCAAGTCAGTGGTCGGTAATATGAAACAAGAAGTGAATGCAAGTAGTTGAAAGATACTAGAGAGAGAAAAGCGTACCATAAATGGTAATAAATGAGGATATTTATAGGTCAATAAATAACCCGAGTTAGTTGTTCTAGGGGTATTTGGTAATTTCACCCTTGAGATGGGCCTTTTGAGGCTTTGACTGATTTAATGGTATTGGGCCTTTTGACTTAGCCCATCAAATTGGGGCTATTGACCCAATAAGAACAAATACTGAAAATCAAAAATTCTTATTTGAGATCGTCTTTTGTAAAGACGACTCTCAAAAGTTCAGTCTAATTGTAAATATATATTGTTACATCTCTAAATATAGATTTGGGTTGGACTATAAGAGTCGTTTTTACAAAAGACAATCCCTTAAAAGAACACCTGATTAAAAATTAAATAGTGCATTAATAAACATGCAAAAAGCAAATAAGACATTTAAAAAGAAACGAAGAGAATATAAGACGCACATTTTATAATATACTTACACGACTAATAATATATACTATTACAACCTATACTAAATAAAAATGATTGATAATATACTATTACAATTTACTACTAATTTTTTACACTAATTAATTTGGATCAAGTTTAAGTCTAAAATATATTGGGTCTAGGTCTAAATGTAACCGACCCACACCCTCCATTGGACTATTCAAGACAAAAGACTCACTAGAATTAGAGTCATAGATTTTTGAAAATTTGAAATAAATAAGATTATTTATCAAAAAAAAGCATACAATAAGATCAAAATCAAACTTATTCTAAAACTAAGTGTGTAAGCCGCAAACTTTAGGTTCGGGTCTGTTCGCACTTACTAAGTGCGAACAGATTTAAACTGCTCAAAAAAAATCAAGTGTCTGTTCGCACTTAGTAACTGCGAACAGGTCAAACAGGGTTAATATAGCTGTTCCCACTTACTAAGTGGGAATTTGACCTGTTCGCAGTTACTAAGTGCGAACAGACACTTGATTTTTTTTGAGCAGTTTAAAACTGTTCGCACTTAGTAAGTGCGAACAGACCCAAACCTGTGCTCTGGGGTATCAAACGTTTATATTTGAAATAAGTTTGATTTGGATCTTATTGCATGCTTTTTTTTGATTTAGGCTCTTATCTATTTCAAATTTTCTAGATTTTTATGATCCCATGATTGACCATTTGGTTTCAATAAGTTCTTTGTCATTGACGTAGGCACCAGAACCCACGTTAAATTTTTTGAATTTGCGTGTCGACAAAAGTGGCGTATGAGTATTTATTTTGACCGGATTGTAAAATTAGGCTTTTCGTAAGAATAATCGTGGTTTTCAATTTCGGGTAAAGAAATTGTTAACCCTAATAAAATCATCATTTCTACCAGTATTAATATTTTTTTATTTTCAATATGGACATGCGATCGATTTGTATAACGCGAATCAAAAAATAATAAAATATATCCATTATAATGACTTTTTAAAAAACCTATAATTTAATATTAATTTTAAAATATTAAAAAAAATTAATACTAAGATAGATGAGTATATAAATCCAAATTAACAATTATATTGATTAATTTAAAAAAAATCAAAGGTTGCTTATGCTAAGTCAAAGGTGAATCAAGTTCAAGCAAGTCATTTCCAGTCAAAGCCATCGAAATCCGACAACTCAATTATAATACTTATGCTATTAATTTGATTTATACGACTATTATAACGACCATATTTTCTAAAATGTCTCAAATTTGCTTTTTTTATCATAGCGGTTTGATCTATTATCGCTATATATATTGAATTATGGTTTATTCATAAAAAATAATTGTAAAGATTGTATTAAAAATTGTATGCACCCTTTGTCCTTAATATATTTGCAACATTGCTTTTTGAGAGTTTTTATCAGTCGGTCTTAATTTACATCTTATTTTTAGCCTATAAGTTAAAACATAATTAAATGGAATTTCGTATGATTCCTCTCAGTGCAAGAATTATTAATATTAAATTTTTATAATTTTTTATTATGTATAAGTAAAAATAGCAATGATATGACACAATTTATTGGATAATATGAAAAAATAAAATACAGTAAAAATATAGAGTATCGTGTTTTATTTTATAAGAATTAAGCTAGTTTTAGCAAAAATTGATAAAATAGGAAAGGAGTTTATAATATTGGTGGTCCTATATTGTTGTCATCAAAAAAGAGTGCAAGTAAATGATGGTGAGTGAAATAGTAGACTAATAATAATAATGATTTAGTGTTAATAAAGAGAAGTTGAAAACTAAGAATTAGGAAGGTACATACTATATTCCTATACTTGAATTTAGTACACCTTTAGGGTATTTTCCACCACCAATCCAACATTTTGGTCTAACACCACTATCAAAAATATATTATTATGTTTCGACGAAATAATTTCAAGTATAAATAGACAGAGCGAGTAAAAGTGATAAAAAAATAAGCTCTGCTATTCTGATTAAATATTTTATTTGATTTTATACACTTGTTGTTGCACTATTTTAGCCATAAAGCTTTAATTGTGTTTAGTTAAAAATTATAAAAAAATGATCGTAATAAAATTTATATTGAGATAAATCAAACAAAATTCACTTGATTGTGTTTTACAGTTTTAATTGAGAATAAAATGCAAACTAATTGTGACTGGTGAATAATGTCAAGAAAAAAGGACATATTATCAGAATGAAAGGGAGTATATTTTATGGGTAAGTGAGATAAATGTGTGAATGATAAGAAAATATGTCGATGAGAAATTAAATAAATTTAATAAATAATGTGAATCATGACTAAAAAATAGAAATTGGATAAATTCAAAAAAACAAACAAAAAGAAAATCAGCTCGTCTTGTATGAAACCGTTTTACCATGAGATGGACTTATATAATTACTTAAATATTAATCATTCTGATATCTAAGTGATCTGAGTTAGTCTATTAGAGATTGTCTCACCATAAACCGTTTCATTTAAAAATGTAAAAGAAAAAAAAAGAGAAGTAGTAGATCCAACTTTGTTTGTTTGAAGTCTTGATTCAATTTAACTTGTCATTTCAGGCTGCTTGACATAGATATTGGTCCAACTAGAATACTCCTTGTACTTCTAATTAGAGTATGCAACGTGGATTAATTACTTTATCAATTAGGCAACTAAATAAATGTAATTGTACTATTATATTACTCCCTCCGATCTTATTTATTCTTCCATTTTGGGTTTTTCACAAATAAGGTAGATAGAAATTAGAATCTTTGGGTTGTACTGGGTATTATTTTAATTAAATAGTAGTGTGAAGTAGTGATTGTATTGGAAGTACGAGAGAAAAAATAATTAAGTAATAGTGTGAAATAATGATTGTATTGGAAGTATGAGAGAGAAAATAATTAAATAGTATTGTGAAATAAGGAAAGTAGGGTTTTAAAAGCTAAAAGTGGGATGAAAAGCTTTTCAAAAATGGAAAGTATTCTAAAGTGAAAAAACTTCTAAAACTACCCGTTATAGTAAAGTGGAATAACGGTGGGAGTATTAGTTTTTGATAATGACATTTTGTAGGTGAAGATTTTTAAATGTGAAACCAAATTGGGTGTTGGTTTATTGCCATATTATCTATCGATGTTATAATCAAGAATTAAATGCATTCTTATTGTGTTTAGAGGAATTTAAAATTTTCATATATATCAAAAAAAATAACATTATGAAAGAATTTTAAGTGGCAACAATTGTTAGTTTGAATAATTATGTTATATTGACATTATAGGGATGTTCAATGTGCTGGTCGGGTCGGGCTTAAGTATAAGCATGGATTGGATCGGATAATAACTCTTTAAATTTAATATGGGTCCGGCTTTCAAGCCCACTAGCTCATTTTTATTGCTAGAAATTATTATAACTCCATGCATTAAATAAATACTTAAATTATAGAAACATTAATAATTATATATTATTGGTGTTGTTATTTGTAATAATTAAATTGTCTATCAATTATATTACTATTTATAAGGTCTGTTTCCAGCCCTTATATAGCCAGCTCTATAGTCAATTATAGTAGAGCTTATTTTCAGCCATCAATTTCCAATCTATTCTTAAAAAATCCATTTAAAAATAGATCGAATAACAGCTCATAACAAAAGTCGGCCCGTGAACACCCTAATTTGACAACAATATTAACAAGTAATGTGACCGATAAATATATTTATATTGAAATAGTTCAAGTAATGTGACTAATAAATATCCGGGGATTCCTTTTGGCTGCGCTTTCCTTTATGGGTATGAGTTGCCGTCGTTCTTTTCTCTCCCGACCTTGTCCATAGTTATCTATGAGTGGGATACACTGGGTAGAACGATGATAATAAAACAATTTGTAATTTGTATATAGGTCAAATAAAAGGTTGTGTCAGCCTTAGTCCACTAATAAATTTGCCCTTCTTTATATTAATAAAATTTAGATAAAAATAAAGACATAATCAGTCCAGGTTAAAATTAGGGTAGTAATTTTATAAATTTTCACTTAAACTTGCAACAAAGTGAGCTATTTTTTCTCTATGAATAGAATACTTGTACTTCATATGTTATGTTAAACAAACTAAAAAGGAACAAAAAAACTAATTAATTCATTCTTTATTAATGGAGTTACACGTGCATTCAATTTATTTATTTCAATTTAGAGTTTAGAGTATTCAAACTTCAAAAAAAAAAATTAATTTAGAATCTCCTCTCAAGTTTAAAATTAATGGTGTAGAATTATTAAACTATAATTACAAATTTACGATTTTATAATGATATAAATCGTTAGAATTGTGTGATTTTACGTTCTGAATCACGATTTTAACAACTTTACATATATCATAGAAATAACTCAAAATATTTTAATTAATAATTTATCAATAAATACGTCGGAATTCCGATATAAAAGCATGTAAAATTTAGTTATTCTCGTCGAGTTCAATTCAATAACAACGACCCATTACTTCTCGGTCAAACAAAGTTTAACTAGACCATACTAGTCACTATTCATGTAGACATGTAGTCCTCATAATTTGATCAAAAGCACATGTACGACATTACATATAGTTTTAACTTTTTTTTAAAGACCATGCAAAAATACAATGAAAACATAACGGTAAATCATAAGAAATATAACCTCTGTTGTATGAGACCATCTCACTGTGAAACGAGTTCATATAAAATGTCTATAATGCTTAAAGTTTTTATTATTAGGCTATTTAACCCAAATATGGGACATGTTTCACGGTTAGACGGTCTCGCACAAGAATTTGGGCAAAAAATATTAAAACTTAGGGACCATAATATATTTGTCATATTAGGATTTATGACTCTATGAGGGATCAAAAAAGTTATTCGATGCATGCCAGTATGTCACTATATAGAAGAGATGCAATAAAATTGGCCTAAAAAAGAAATGAGAAATATGACTAATGACTATTTGGAGTATGGCTATAAAATATGACTAAATGAGCTGAATCAAAGCTTCAGGTCATTTTCTTTTTAAAAAGCTAAATAAATGTCTCATTTTCATAACAATCAAAAAGCACACAACATACAATGAGAAGTACTTCCGTCGCTATAATGATAAAATTTCAGTAAATTAAAATAAAAAAATAAATTAATTGGTAAAAAAATACTACTACGTAAAAGTAGAAGAAATAAATGAATAAAATACAAAAATAATTAAACTGTGGTTAAAAATATAAATCTTTACCAGGGTCGACCCTGAGTTTTTAGGGGCCTGGGTGAAAGATTATTTATGGGCCCCTAAACTATTGTATACATAGAAAAATTCAAACCTTAACGCTAATTAAAAACTAACATTTATAGGGGGCCCTGGGCGTAGGCACATCTTGCCCTTGCTTAGGAAGTAGGAACAGCCCTGATCTTTACACATGTGTGATGAGCGGAGTATATAATTGAGGATTCCCCTAATCCTTCTTTATATATATATATATATATATATATATATATATATATATATATATATATATATATATATATATATATATATATATATATATATATATATATATATATATATATATATATATATATATATATATATATATATGAAGTAATTACAACTTCTTATTTTTGCAAAATTAATAAAATCATATTACAATTTGATTCTTAAATTTTTTTTTTTCAATTTAAGTTCAAAGCACAACCTTAAATTATAGTACTATGTCATATTTTAAATTGGCATATATGAGTAATAATGGCTTATGAGTGAAGATGAGAGTATGGCACAAATAATATAAAACCAGGTCAACTGTAAGTCAACGCTTGAACCCCTAGTTATAGTCTATAGCAATAGATTTAGTATACCAGTCAACCAAACCCAGATCAGTTTATGCACCTTTTGTAAGTGTAATAGCTGTATGATGACCCCTAAACCAAAAGGCAATTTGCTTTTTGAACAAAAAAATGGTAATCAATAATCGTGATTTGTAAATCAACACAGAAAGATAAAAAAGATAATATTAAAATAAGCAAAATCAAAAAAGATTAATTAAAATAATAAAATTCTCCCCCTATCACATCGTACCACATAAGAGTTAATTTAATTAACCTCACAAATCACTGTTATTTACTAAGACCTTCTCCTTTTTGAACCATGTTTTGATAAATAAAATGATATATAATTAATTTTTATTATAGGGTAGGCCGATAAGAAAAAAAATGATAGGTAAGAATTAAATCTAAGACACTTTCAAAAAATATTAATTACACTTTAACTGAAATAAAATTCAATTCTCAAATTTTTTTTTTAATATCGTCATTGATAGTCCTATTGATAGAGTATAGATATATGACATGTCTTGAGGCCAAAATCAGAGCAATCGTTACTTTAATTAGATGAAATTCCAAATTTGATTCACACTTAATAATTTTAAATTATAACCATCGACTAAAGCTGATAATTGTAACCCGATATAAGTTATTCCATTACTTAAAAGAAATATACTAGAAGTATTGTTAATAATATCAGAATCAAACAATTTGACTAGTCTTCCTGCCTTGGTGGACGGGTAACTGGTCTAACCACACATCCAATTACTTAATTTAAACCAAAAATGAACACAAATTGTAATAAGTAATACTACACATTAGATAAGCGTGCTATTCTATATTAATTAAAAGTCATGAAAAAAAATTAAATTTAATTGATTAGGGAAACATGATTGTCACAAGCATATCGCTAAAATCAAACTAATTAGCAAAAATCGAGAATGACTCAACTCGATTCAAAATTCCCGCACATAAAAAATCAAATCAGATTGTCAAGGTATTCACGTATGCGCAGGAACCAAAATTAACCCAACCTGATAGTGATAACGCTAGATAAAACATAAGCGTGCTATGCTATATTGATCATTAAAAGTCACAGAAAAACTAAATTTAACTGATACAGAATTGTCACAACACAAGCATATCGCTAAAATTAACCTAAATATCTAAAATGAGTGGACTCAACTCAATTTGAAATTCCTGCATATAAAATCAAATCAGATTGTCAAGATATCTACATATACACAAAAACCAAAATTAACCCAACCTGATATATCATACTCGACCACCCAAAAGTACACTTACATGTCACTGACAATTAACCCACAATTTTTTCCAAACCCAAGACCGACAATGAGCGACCAGCACTCAATCCAAAATATTTTCCAAAAAAAGAATATTACAACTATTTTTTAAAAAAAAAAAAAAAAAAAAAAAAAAAAAAAAAAAAAAAACTTAAAGTTAATGAAACTCACAAAATAAAGCAAAGTCTACTCCCAAGTCCCAAGTCATCCATAGACCATAGCAAAAGGGTAGTCCCAGCTATGATTCCCTTGGGCTATCCCTTTCAAATGTTTTACCTTTGTACACTAAAACAGTCCTCCTTAAGTTTAATTTTCTATAAAGCCAGCACCACAATTAGAACTATCCTATGAAACTTCCCTTAATATCAATGGAAACTCCTTGGAAGCTTTCTGTGATGTGAGCTTTTCTTTGCATTATATGTATCCTGTTTTTGCTGCTCCTGTAAATGACAAAATGGCAACAACAACAACAACAACAAACACATCGTTATTCGATTTCGATTCTTCTTCTTCTTCTTCTCCTTTCTTGATTCATTTAATGGAGGCGAATTACTCGAACACACAAATGAGTAGTTGTAATGTTACTAGTTTTAGTCCCTTAGACTCTTCTGGGAGTGATCAGTATTTCGATGGAAATGGTCTCGAGGTTTCTGATTACTTCTCGTTTCACGACTATGGGAACGAGCAACAACCGATGGGTTTTGAACAGTTTCAGGGTTTCGGGTGTCATGGAACCGAGTTTTTCGATGTAGGAGAAAACAGCAATGTTCAGAATGAAGGAGGGAATACTAACAGTAAGCTCTTATAATTGTTGCATCATGTAATAGTAGATTTAAATAAAAGATAGCATGCTAATACCTGTTCTATCAATATGATGATATTCTTGATTCAAGAGAGTCTGACTTACCGCAACCTCCTTATCTGTTTCAATAAGGGTATGGTTTGACGTCATACGACCCTCTCCAGACTGTGATTACAGCTTCTATGAGCTGGATATACTAAACAGGACAATGATGTTATCAATATGATAATATTCTCGATTTGAGAGTCTAACTTGCCGCAACCTCCTTATTTCTTTCAATAAGGGTATGGTTTACGTGAAACAAGCCTCTCCAAACTGAGATTACAGTTTCTATGAGTAGGATATACTGAACAGGACAATGATATTATCAATATAATAATAAATTGATAATATAATAATGAATTCTAAAATGACATACAAGTTCTCATTGTGCAAACTTCTTACTATTGTTAGTAGGAGAAAGCATGAGAAGCAGCAAAGAAAGGAAGGAAAGAGTTGCATTCAGAATGAAATCAGAGATTGATGTAGTAGACGACGGCTACAAATGGCGAAAATATGGCAAGAAAATGGTCAAAAATAGCCCAAATCCAAGGTAAAACAAAACCCAGAAGCAAAAAAGATACTATTTCTATAAGCAACACATTACCAAATTCTATACTAACAGATACTTTTCAACTATTCATGACAGGAACTACTACAGGTGTGCAGCAGATGGTTGCCCGGTGAAGAAGCGAGTAGAACGGGACAGGGACGACATGAAATACGTAATCACAACGTATGAAGGCAATCATAACCATCAATTGCCTAAGTAACGAAATACGTACGTTTATCAGTACGAGCAGCTTTCAGCTGCAATGACGTTTATAGGAAAATGGGCATGTGGTAGACAAAGGACCAGGAAGTTTTTTTGCACATAATATTATGTGTTATTACTTTTCCTGGTGGATCAATATGCAGTAATACAGTTGAGCACAATAAAAACCAGTTACTTTTAGGTTTATTAGAAACACATGTAGTATCATATGTACTTTTTTAACACCATTAGTATATAAAGAATATAATTTGTTGCATAAGCTTTTTTAAGTTAACAATGGTGGTAGTGTTCAGACTTCAGACTAAAAAAGGAAATGGACAAGGACTAGAACAATTTACTGAGTTCATATATCCATATCGATGGACAAGGGTTTGTTACAAGGGTCTGTCAGAAATAAACTCTTTGTTAATTTATCACTAACAAGGGAAGACGTAAAGTTGAATACACCCAAGTATCCGACCCTCCTGAACCTCATTGTAGGTGGGAGCCACTTAATGGCATTGGGGTAATAAAATGTCACTGTTGTCGTATATATCCATATTGTACCATATAATATAAGAAAAAGTACTTCTGAATTAGCAGTTATAACTCAACTCATAATAGATTCCATTCCACCTTCAATAAGCATCTAACTTCAACAACATTGTTACATTACCCCAAAGCCACTACAATGGTCCCGCCTAAGCAGAGTAGAGGGGGTCGGATTTATGCAATCTTACTGTTTGAAATAACAAAGACGGAAATTTCAATACAAATACTGTCCACGACTTCATATAATAAAAACTGCACATGATTTATCGAGCCAATTGACTATAGTCTATCTAATACAAAAACCAAGAACTAATTTTGAATTAAGCCTTTGGTTTTCAAACCCTTAGTAAGTAGACCATTTAGCTAATAAAGAAAATCTCCATCCATTACGTAAGAGGTGGGGCAGGGATTGATCTTCTTTTTTGTATGTTTGGGCAAAAAATAATTCCCTACACATAAGAGGTGGGGCGGGTATTGATCGTCCTGTAGCCTATAGGTGGTGAGAAGCAAACTTCAATTACAACGGCGAAAGGAAAAGCCTTTAACGACCAGGCCAACACATGATTCTCCAGACAACCAAAAGATTTGTAGGAGAACAAGGACAAATTTGACCTATTCGAATAGGTCTTGACTTTTGACGTTCAGAACACGAAGCATACACAAAAAATGCTATCTGCAATGTGAATGATGACTGAATATCAAATCAGGAAACATTGTAACCCAATTCACACCAAAGACTAAAGAGAAGCAGGATCTATTCTTTTGAATATGACTTGAATCTTCCAGAGTACGTAATGGGGTCGTACTTAGTAGTAATAAGGTTTTATATATAACAAATCACAAGTAATCTGAAGGTGATAGGATCAATCTACCAAAAAAAGGGAAATCTGTTTATTCACACTGCAAATGAAATGGGTCCAATCCTAAAAGAATGACATGCTAAAAACTGATAGCAAAGTGCTAACATTCAGGTCCTAAATAGACTTATTTGCAGAATTCAAAACAGTTCAAATCATTTTATGAACATAGAATTTCAAGTCAAGTTTCAATTCGAAAACTCCCTAGTCTTAGAAATCAAAATGAATGTGAACATATTTTAACAAGTCATTTCACGCGAAGATGTGTTGGGAAAACCTTGTTTGATTACTGCAATTGTAGGAAAAGTGACAACTTTGTTCAACAATGTAAGCAACTTATACATGGCTATCATTTGCAGTTTTAGGAAACTTTAGGTAAGTCAACATGTATAATGTTTATCGGGGATGAATACATGGACACCAAGCCCAGCCACTATCTTTAGGTATATGAGTAAACCCTCTAAAAAAAAAAGCCCTCAAGAACAATAATGGTCAATGAAGGGATGACCGGATGAGTTGAGTCGATCATGGTTAAGGTTTGGGTCTTTAGCCGGTCTATAATAGAAATAATCATTATTACCCAAATGCCATTATTGAGACGGATAAGGGGTTAAAGAAGATTAGAGCTAGAATCAACTATATGTGACTAATCCCTCCCCTCTTTTTATTTAAAAATAAAAACTAAATAGGATTAGTTAAGTAAAGAAGAAAGTGTATTCAACCTTATCAAAACTTAGATTCACAGGCTCGAATGGAAACAAAAATGTGGTTCTAGGATTAGCGTATTATCCAAGATGCTTAACTGAAATTACTGTGATTAGAAATTCAAGGTAGCGACTTCTATTTTTGCAACTTTTCTATTTTTCTTGAAGAAAAGAAAAAAAAAATAGAATAGTTGCTTGAATTATAGTATATACAAAGAAGGTTCATGGGCCATGGCTAAGGGTAAAGATGTAGAGTAAAATTTATACTGGAATGTACTAGTGTTCGAAAGAGTGTTAATAAGGGATTGAGGGGCGTTTCCAGATATATTACTCTAAAGAATCGGCACAATACGCCTAGTTGGTTGTAGTAGGTAAGAATCGGCACAATATGCCTAGTTGGTTGTAGTAGGTAAAAAAAGAGCAGAGTAACTTATCAATTTGTATTTGGAGAAAACGGGGGTGAAAAAAAAGAGACGAAAAGAGAAATTTGTTTGCAAGTGACATTAGAAGAGAGTATGTAAAATCTCAAACAAATATAGAAATATACAAAAAATATAAATACGACTTAAAATGAAAAGTGTAACAAAATCATAGCGCGAGAAAGTACAAAGGAGAAGCAAGTTTTTTTTTCATGAAAGATGGAGGGGTTATACTTGAACCAACCATGAATCTTGCTTGAAACTTGAGTGATAACAACAAAGGTCATTTGGGTCCCTTTTGATTGCAAACCTCATCTTTTCTTTTCCTTCTTTTTCAAGGGGTAGGGTCATTTTGACAAGGAAGGGCAGCTAAAACTCCTAAATGCCTTAATTGTGAGTCAACAATGAAAATGGCAAATCAATCAAAATTAAATAAATAAATAAATATAAATAAAATACAAAATATGACTCAAACATAAACAGAACAATATTACACAGCATTGTTACATCATCAGCAACTACGTCATATAATTTGTGGGGTACAATTATTTATGTCCACTCAAAAAGAACCCTATCTAATTTATCATCACAAAAAAGGATTTCAACTTATACTCAAATATATACCACTGAAGCTTCGTTGAAAAGTGACTAATTACATATCATTATCCAGAAGCATTAGAATCATACTTACATGAAGGGAAAAAAACAGTGCACCAAAACATATGACAAAAAAACATTCATCCAATCTATAAGTAACATGTTTCTTACCAAGTGCATCAAATAGTCTCTGATGGAAATATTACGTCAGGGTTTCGAGTGAGTGGATTTTGAGGGTCAGCTTCAACTCCATGAATGGCGCGAGATATGCTCCAAATAAAGGATTTAGTCCATAGTTTTCTAAGCACATGGGTATGCATTCTCATTATTGACCGTGACTTTGAAATGCGAGGCTTATTCTCGGTCTTGGTCAACCCACTAGCAAGCAACCACCGCGATCCTGCCTCTTGTTGTCTTTTAGAAGACCATGTTTCAGCAGTCTCAGATTCCGTATTCAAACTTGCAACATGAACATCCTTCAATATGAACCTCAAATCCGTTTCATCTCCCCGTTTGTCATTTTCCATTGGTTGAGTCACAGGTTTGAAAAGTCTCTTAGCTTGAATTAGACCAAGCATTGGCCCACCAACTGGTTCATAGTTTCGGAGTGGATCTCTGAGCTGTAACATTAATACGAGAGTAAGAACATCACCCAAAAACCCGCACTTTCTTGATTCATTTAGCATATGTTCTCCTCCTCCCACGTAGTCGTTCAAATAACTCGCCTTAGCATGGTGAGCTCTTAGCACCCTCAAGGTGCGCTTATCAACCTGATTTTTATCACCCGACAGTCCTGTATCCATCCTTAACCACTCATCTAGCGAAATAGAAAGTTCCAATAATTCATCAGCATATCCGGCTGTACCTTCAACACCCAAGTAATCAGAAGAGTCATCTAAGTAGTCAATCTTGTGTTGAGTAGTGCGGTCTTCCTTCACAGATTTTACCCTGATGCTGGAAGGTGCATCATGATTCGGCATGCCTGACTGTATTTTCAACCCTTCAATCAAGAGGGGTTCTATATTGTCAAGTCCCAACAAGACCAGATCTTTTGCAGCCATGTATGCTGACCCCATGTTGCAACCTATCGGACTTGAACTAAAGCAGTTTGACCCATGAGCATGTGGACCCCCCTCAACCCCAACAATTTCGGACTCATACTGTGAAGACGCTCGCCTGTGGCAGTAATAGGATAGACAAGATTAAAGATTGAAACAGGCTAAATCTATAGAAATCGAACTTCATAAAATGGTGTTATATTAATCTCTAAGGTTGGACATGCTCGCAATGACTAATCTTGGTCATTATTTAATTATTCATATAAAAGGAAGTAGATGTGAATAGTACGAGTCCCAGTGCATTTTTCCATATAAGAAATGTTGATTATACAACAATGCTAGAGTCTTAGTCCCAAAAGATTGGGGTCAGCTACATAAACCAATATATCATAAGTTTCAATGGTCGTCCACATGGATTAGAGATGTTGAATAATTAAAAAGACTATTCATAGTTAACATACTTAACAATTCCTGAGATTAATATAATACTACTTAACTTCGTATGTAGCATCAAGCATGGTTTATAAAAGTCCGTTGAATAAGTAGACTAGTCTACTTGGCTAAACAATTTCCACAAAATAACACGCCACGAAACAAGAATACACATATAAGTTAGCTAACATCATTTGAATTTGAAAAATTCGTAAATGCGGAGTAAGCAACACTTGAAGCACCATAAAAGCTTAATTTACCACAGTGAAGTGCACCAACCAAACAAGAGATAGAATTTAGGGGAAAACAAAGCATGTATTATTAACTCACAAACCTTTCAAGCACCTCTGCTTCATATGAAGCCTCCAATGCTAGTTGCTGCATAATCTTTCCAGAGAGATCATCAAGAGGCATTAAACTCCGCACTTTCTTGGACAGCTTCTCACCGCCAACCAAAGCCAAGCACTGCAATATATCGATAATATCAGAACCCAACGCTGCTGGTAACACAAGAGTTTTTGAAGTTTGAAGGATCAAGCGTCCACAATTCTTCGCATTTCTGAAATGCAAAGGGCTCATAGACCGCAGATAACCTCCATCCTTTAAATGAAGCAATGGCTCCAATCCTTCTGCAAGGGGAGGCAGTACAACTGGTTCCTCGGGAGGAAAGGAAATAGGACTTCCAAACCCACCACTGCTATAGAGAGGGGAGTTTAAGAAGTCTTCCTCGTCCAAACCCCATCTTTGCATTAACGTCTGAGTCTCCAATCGTTCAAGGCTACTTGCCTTGAGTTTTTGTCTTAATGAAAGTTGCGCACTTTCGCCTGCTACTAAGTTTGCGGTATCAAAGATAGGAGACAATTCCACTCTTTCGACATAGTCTGAAGAGGGAACACTAGGAGCTTCACATTCATCGTATTGTTCAACATCCAGGAGAAGGCCGCCAGAAGTCATCACCTCTTCTTCAAATTGTCTTAAAAGACGTTCTCTAGGAGATTCAATACTGAAATTACATTTTCCGCTTGACGGAGAATGCATATCTTGCAGCAGGTTACAGAAATCATTAACCACATTGTTATCAAAATCGTCTAAGCTCAATGATTCGACAAGATTACTATCCTTATGCTTAACCTTAAACTCAACAGACATCTCATCCTCCGGTATTTCTAACTCCGCAGACTGTAACAAGATCGATCCATGTAAATCTAATGCACCCTCCTCAAGATTAGACTCTTTGGTATCCAAAACACTATGTTTATCTATTGGGGCATCTTTTGCAACACACTCAGAGGCTTCATCCAATCCATCAATCTTCACGTCTTCATCCTTGAAAATTTCAGCTACATCTATGATTTCAACAGGTGAAGCTTCCAAGTCTTCAGCATTAGATTCGTTAAACTCATTCATTTCCGTGGACATACAATTTGGTTCTACCCCTTTATCAACCACCGTAAACTCAGTATCATCATGTTTTGCACCACTGAAGTCTTTTGCAGAATCAGGTAACGAGTTCGACACTATATGAAGGGGTTCTGAAGGCTCAAGATCCACCTCAATCTTAGTCGGACTATTAACATCTCCTTCCTCAAGCTTTCCATAAAGCATACTAATGGAATTTGATAAATCGTGTGCGTCCTTTTGCAAACTTAGCTTCGTATCCAAGCGTTGGGCTGAACTAGACGAAATAGTCACGCTATTGGGAACACTACCCACCCGCCTAAGTGTGCTACTTCCCCCGACAGAGTCAGCATCAGCAGAGCTCACCCTGCTCAACCCAATTTGCTCTAAGCTAAGAAGAAGAGGTGGTTTGACACTACTACAAGATTCAACTAAACCATCCTTTGTAATCAAGAACCCAAAACTAACATGTAATGTAGCACCTTTAGCCTTGCCCACAAGCTTAAAGCTCGTCGACCATTTCCCGGAGCAATTATCTTGCTCCAATTCCTCAGAAGTAAGAGGAAGCAACCTAGTAAGTTCAACCCAATGCTTCCCAATTTCAAGCCCTTCCCCCCCAATTACAGACGCATATAGCAGAAAATGCTTAGGCTCATACTTCACAAAGTCCCCAGACCCATTTTTAGCACCATATACATAACATCTACTCATCAATGTCTCCTCAAACTCGACCACCCCATTTGAGACTCGCGACGGCAGAGTCTTAACCACAACATCCTTCCTCTTCCAATTCACAACCATACTAATATCATTAAAATCCCCCATCAAATTCTCAATACAATGAACATGACAAAAGAAATAACAATTAAACTTCTTCTGCCTAATGTGGGTCAAAGCCTTAAAGGGTTTCCAACTCCAAATTGAAGAATGCTTTTGTTCCTCCTTCAACCACTCATCTTTCCCGAAACCAGATTTTGTCGATTTATGACCAAATTTAGAGTAAGAAATCAAAGAAGATTCATGGGTTTTGTTCTCAACATAAAGGGCTTTACTAATATCTTCAATATCACGCAACAATTCACCATCACTAGAATCATTTTGATCTGGGAACAACCCAGATTTAAACTTCGAAAACATTATCTTTCTTTCAGT
Source organism: Amaranthus palmeri (assembly GCA_019776075.1). Classification (NCBI taxonomy): domain Eukaryota; kingdom Viridiplantae; phylum Streptophyta; class Magnoliopsida; order Caryophyllales; family Amaranthaceae; genus Amaranthus; species Amaranthus palmeri. Next base: position 1,226,939 of record JAAKBH010000278.1, read on the forward strand.
ACAAGCTTATCCACTACCTAACAAAGCATTAATATATGCACCATTTTCATACAAAATCTACATAGTACAACTTAAAGTGTACAGAAACAGTTGATTAATTTGGATTATACTGAGAAAGAGAAAGATAGAGATGCTTACTTGAATTGGGTCTAGAATTGGGGTTGTGACTCGTGAGAGAGACACTTTTTTGAAGTTGGAAGGTTGATGAGTTGGTGGGAAGGTTCTCATTCTTGTAGGCCGTAGTTTTCGAGGTTATATGTAATTGTGGGCTATTAAGCCTATTATCTCTTGTTTAGACCATAAATAAGTACACAAATCTTTTTCGGGAAATTCAACATGGTAAGCGCCAGGTTAAGAGAAACGTCTGTGATAACTATTTTTATTCGCCTTTCTACAAAATAGCATTTAACTTTTAAAAAAACATCTACGGTAACTATAAGCGTCGAAAAACGTTAATTTTCCGTTAATGTTTGAATTTACCAAATTGCCCTTATTTAGTTCTAATAAGAGAAAGCTCCTTCGTAGTAATAGTTTTAGATTAATATACAATTACCAAATGTTAACTATAAGTGCGATATAATATTGTCTCTCATATAAGACGACTTGAATATAATAGTTTGAAATCTACTCCCTCCGATTCACTTGTGTTGTCCCATTTCCTTATTTGGCAAATTCATATCAATTGTCCCATTTCCTTTTTTGTCTTATCTTTTTTTACCTAAATACCCCCACTTTTCCAATTCCCAATACCCTACAACCATCTTTACAATTAATTTAATCAAATTAAAACCCCACTTTTTCATTTCCCAATACACTACTACCATCTTTACAATTAATTTAATCAATTAAAATACCCCACCATTTCACTCTTAAAAACCGTGCCCAACCAAATGGGACAACTCAAGTGAATTGGAGGGAGTATATGGTAGTAATTAATAGTTTTAGATTAGTATACAACTAGATAATACCCGTGTAATGCACGGTTTTATTAAAATTTTGATATATTTATTTAAACAAATAAATTTAAAATTAATGGCTTTATGTTTTAACCATCTCAAAATATTTTTGTACTCATTTTATAAATAACATTATAAGGATTTTATAAAAGAAAAAATTGAAAAAAATTAAATAAAATATACTTCTATGATTTTCTAGTATATTAAATAATGTAATTTAATAAGTAAGAAATCGGTTAATATGGATAATATTATAGTTATATTTAGAAAATAGAGAAGTCAATGAAATAAATATCAGTCACTAATCAATGACATCATAATTATGTTTTAGAGGGAAAAGTTTTATTGAGAGAATGACACATAGACAATCTTGAAAGGTGATGACATCAGCAGTGTTTTGTTTTTGTTTTAGTTATAGATAGATTCAATGGTAATTTAAGTGAATGACCATGTTTTGAAATTGTTTCTCATAAAAATATTTTTACTTGTTTGATGAAAGGTTATATATTTTCTATAATACTGTTTTTAGGATATTTAATCTGATTCGAAAATTAAATTGATTGAATATCCGGTAAGAATAATCAAATATCAAATACTAATCAAAATTTTCGAGTTTGCTCATGTGAGAATCAAAGAGAGTACCACAAGAACACATACTTTTTAGTTTTTAAAAATCGGCTTAAATTTGACCCATAATCTCACATTAGCCACTTAAATAATAACTGGATCATAAATTGCAACAAAAGTAAAGAGTGTTTTAATAGTGACAAATTTGGTCATTAAAAAATATAATTATCAAATCACAAATTCTCATATGAGACAATCTTATAAATGCTTAAAAGGATCACTCAAAACAATTTCATATTGAGTCCGGTGCAATTTCATATTGATCACTTAAACAAAATTAAAGAGTGTTAATATATCTAAGGAAAATTTACTTTTAAAAATTCGACCTTTGGGTTGTTCTCTTCTAAAAATCCGACTTTTTGATTATTTTTTAAAAATTCCACCTTTGCACCTCATCTTCACTTAAATTCCATTTTAACCGATTACCTGTTGATTTTTAAAATTCCCACCCAACTCCTGTCCTGCACTTCCAACCTTCTTCCTCATTTATTTCTCTTCTTCCATTGTTGTTAAAAATCTCATCACCATTAATCTTCATCCTCTAATTTTCTTTAAATCCGCGCCAAATCACTGAGTAATTCACTCCCCTCATTTACTCTGGTAGTTGCCTTCTTCTCTAAACAGGTAAGAACCCTAATCTCAATATTTTCTCTTTTTGGTATTTTACTTTTCGTGGATTGACAGAGGTTGTTATGCACGTTTTTTTCCATAATTGTTGAAGCAAGTCTATTTCTTTACCATTTCTGGTCATTGATTTTCTTTTCTTGTTTGTTGTTGAAGATGGATGATATGATTGCATTTAGGTTTTGGTATGGTGGTAAATCTTGAGAGAAAGAAGATGAACAGCTTTATAGAATTAGGGTTTAGTAATTTAGAATTTATCTTTTTTTATAAAATGCTTTTTAACCGGTTCTTTAGGTTTAAACATTGGGTTGTGTACTTTAAGTGAAGATGGGGTGCAAAGGTGGGATTTTTAAAAAATAATCAAAAGGCGTCGGATTTTTAAAAGTAAATTTATAAATATCAAAATATTATGAAAACTAGATATTAATAAACTCTAAATCTAGACGATTTAAACTTGTAAATTACCGATAATATAAACTCAATTTGCTTGATGAAAAGTGTCGAAGTCAACCATAGTGCAAGATTTAAAGAGCAGAGGAGTATATTCTTCAAAGGTCCGGTGTAATTTCAGAATTTAATATTTCTTTTTAAACACTTAAAATATACTACAAAATTTAATATTGAGTCCCATAAGTTTTTAGAGCACTATATAATCAACACAAACTCTAGTGTGAGACGGTCTCTTTGAGATACCATTTCTTATTAGGTTGGCCCATAAAAGAAAAGTAAAGTAAAATTAGATTATAAGCTTTAATGTAGACCTGAGTGACATCTCTCAGAAAGCCAATCTCTCAAGAGACTAGTTATATAATCAAACATTTTGAATATGCTCAGAAGTCAAGAGTCTTCCCAAATAAGTATCATTAATGCATTGCCAAATCAAGAAAAATAAAAAAATAAAAGAGTGATAAATGATAATAACGTGGCGTAGCCCATGACCACTACTTACGTTGTCCCTAACTCCCAAATGTCCATCTCCCATAAGCAATTATTTACAAAATTTAAATCTTGCATTTTGGATGGAATATGAAGTATATAATACTCCACATAATACTTCTACTTGATAACATTATTGTTGAAGATAAGATACAGAAAACAAGAACAAGAAAGAAGAAAATGGAAGGAGTGAAAGAAATGGCATACAAAGGAACAGTTAAGCTAATGTTGGGTGCACTTGAAAGGAATTTCTTACCTGATTTTGTCATCAGACGTCTTACTCGTATTCTCTTGGCCAATCGTCTTCGTTCTTCCTATTACCCATCTGCTCAGCTTCAACTCTCCCACCTTCTCACCTTTGTTCAATGTATGTTTCTTTTTATTATATTTCTTTTTATTTATTTTGAGTTATTCTCGTTAGAGACTGTCTCTCGGCCTCAAAACAAAGATTGCATATGCTAAAAGTTGTATTAGTTGGGCTATTCGGCCTAATGAGGCCGCCTTATACTACATTGTGTTTATAGGTATTCATTTGGGTTATCGAGTCGATTTCAGATCAAGTATTTCGAGTCAATTTGAAATCAGATTGTATGTGTATGTTATCTTTTTACATTGAGGTAAACTCATTTTTAAGTGGGGTCAAATTGGGGTGATTACTAGTGGGGTGAATGTGGGTGATTTTTTTGTCATTGGTAGATGAATTCTAACCTTATCCTTCTAATAAGATTGTATATCATGACCCGTGTTGTAGTTTTTTGTCATAGGGTCGTAGAATCATATGCACTTCTGTTTGTGAAGTTGCGAATGATGTTTACTGTCAAGGGTTATTTATTCGAAAACATCTTTATTATCTCTAAACATAGGTGAAAGAATTGGAGACATTTGAATGAATTAATGTAATAAGAAATCACACCTTTTTGCAGCATTAAGAGAAATGCCGATAGCTATACAGACTGAGATGGCAAAATCTCAACACTATGAACTTCCTACTTCCTTCTTCAAGCTTGTTCTAGGAAAGCATCTCAAGTATAGGTAACAAAAATGTTGTTTACAAATTAATCGTCGATTCTTGGCTGATTACCGATGAAAGAACGATGTGTGCTTCGTGGGTGCAGTTGCTGTTACTTTCCTGATACGCAGACGACCCTAGACGATGCAGAGAAAGCAATGCTAGAGTTATATTGCGAGAGGTCGAGTATTAAAGATGGGCATTCTGTTCTTGATGTTGGGTGTGGTTGGGGTTCACTCACTTTGTACATTGCACAGAAGTACTCTAACTGTAGTGTCACCGGAATATGCAATTCGGTGACACAGAAAGCGCACATTGAGGATCGCTGTAGGTTGGTATCTTTCATGTTTCGTATAAAATTCGACAGATAACTTTGAAAAGTTTCTAAGTGTAAATGAATGTACCTCAGGGATCTTCAGCTGAAGAACGTCCAGATCGTTGTAGCAGACATCAGTAAATTCGAAATGGAAGGGTCTTATGATCGAATTCTGTCGATTGAAATGTTCGAGGCATGTAAACCTGTAGATTAGCTACTTATGAGGAGGTATCATTGTTCAGGATTTGATAAGATCTGTTCTTGTTATGCTGCAGCACATGAAGAATTACGGAGATCTTCTGAAGAAAATATCGAATTGGATGAAACCCGATGGTCTTCTGTTTGTTCATTATTTCTGTCATAAAGCCTTTGCATACCACTTTGAGGTACTTTCTTCTTGTAAACAAACGATTTCTGAGTCTGATGGATTGCAGATATAAGGAATTTGTTCCGCTATTGTGCAGGATGTTGACGATGATGACTGGATCACTCGGTATTTCTTCACTGGAGGAACAATGCCATCAGCAAATCTACTCCTGTACTTTCAGGTAAGCAAGCTTGTGATGACAGCACTATGTTTCTTATCTGCAAATCTAATCCTAGTTAGTTAGTCCTGAATAATGATATACTACCTCTGCCTGAATTCAATTATCGGATTCTTCGTCATCATCATTATGATAATGAATCCCGCCCAAGGCAGGGTCAAGGCAGGGGTCTAGGGAGAGTGAGAAAGAAGACAAAATAATACCCACATCACAAGGAGGTCATGCAACAACTAGCCATTTAAGTGCGAAACCCCTCTCTCGAAAATGAAAACATGAATTGCTTATCAGAGGTGTTCAGAACAGACCCGATGACTGAAAATTTACCCGACCTTGAAACCGAACTTGATTTGACCCGACTTAAACAATAATTTAAAATTATGTAAAATTCAATATGAACACGAAATATGATTTTTGAACCGAGCTGAAACACTCAATCTGACATCAACCAATTGCAAGATCTGATAAGGTCTACCGAAAAGGTTTTACAAATGACCGAACACACCATCTTATAAATGTTAATATGAATCAATTACTTCTAGTTCTTAATAGGTGAGTGCATTGCAGGATGATGTCTCTGTTGTGAACCATTGGCTTGTGAACGGGAAACATTATGCACAAACTAGGTGAGACACGAGATTATCCTTACTAATCACGTCACAGCTTATGCAAACCTTGACGAAGAGAGAAACGTTTTTTGTTAACATTGTTTTTGCAATCCTTTCAGTGAAGAGTGGCTTAAACGGATGGACCGTAACTTAACTTACATACGGCCAATAATGGAGTCAACTTACGGCAAGGACTCAGCCGTAAAGTGGATAGTATATTGGAGAACCTTTTTCATCGCAGTAGCCGAGTTATTTGGGTACAATGATGGAGAAGAATGGATGGTGGCTCACTTCCTATTTAAGAAGAAATAAGGCTTCTTGTGCAGTGTGTTCTCTTCCATCCAATCAGCATCAACACCAGATTAAGCTGATATTCATCTTCAAAAAAATAATAAGATAGAAAAAAAAAATCTAGCCAAGAAAGGGCAACTTGTGGGTTACGTTCATTGAAGCGCAAAACGCAAAACTATGCCCTGCACTGCATTTTGAACCGTTTGTTCTTATATTTCCTCGTTCCTAGAGAATTTTCAACTACTTATAGAGTTTATCAATTTATCCCTTATCGGACAAGAATATATACAGAGGCCATAGGATGTGCAAATCTTCATTGAAGTCAAAGAAGATTATGGTAAGCGATTACTGCACAGATTTGTACTGCACAAGCTTGATATTCGATCTGTCAATGTGACATGGTTTTGACTTATGATGAACTGAACCAATGTGTTGTGTGTATGTAACTTGATTAGTCGAGTGTCTCCGTAGAGGGAAGGTTTTAGCCTATATAATATGTTAAATTTAGTTTATGCACTTGATTAACTGCGATCCCTTGCTTGTGCAAACAAAACACAATAAAGAAGTCTAACGATTTCTCTAGGCATCCGACAATGAAATACTTGCTCCTGCTCCTCCAATTGTTGAAAAACTCGGTCTAATTTTGTTCAGTTAAACATACTGCATTTACTCTCACATTTTATTCTTTCATAAGTTCAGTAGTTTTCGTCTTAGAGAACAAATCCTTTAGACCTTCAACCCATATGAAGGGAAGAAAAGGATAATAAGAATCACGGTAACTGATACTCGTATATCTTAACTTCTGTCTTAGCATAATTTCAGTTCTACTCACTGAGGAGTCACATACCTGATCATGTTTCTTTAAGTATAGATTTTTAGAATACCTTTCACTCAAGCCTCCCATCTTCCCTTCCTAACTTACAAGAACCTAAGCTCAAGAAGACAACCTATGACAAGAAAGCATGGTTGTGTCGACCACGCTGCTCCTTTACAGGCTAGGCAATGATGTGAAAATGAAAGTTTGAAATTGAAAATCATCTTGATCTTACAAATGACTCTCAAGTAACATGCTAAGTTGATGACATAAATGTCAAGATAGAATCAATCACATCCTGATCCCAAATCCAAGGGTTCAATTTACAAAGAAAAAATGTGCACCAGCAGTCACAAACTAAACCGAAACACACCAGAACCACCAAAATCTAGTGTGTTGGAGTCCTAAAGTGAATAGCAGGCAGGCTGGAACAGCAAGAAAAACATGCTTCCACGGTTCCACCTATGAAATGAACAGAGTGTAAAGCAACATGTTCATGTCAAAGCTCAAAGGTGAGTATTGGAAGATGTACAAGGTTCTATACACACAAATTTTGTCATCCAATAGCGTAGCTTAGAAATGATCTTAGAGACATATACCATTGGGTGTAAGTCTAAAACGGACTTAATCTTCAATATATTAGTGTGCACATTTCTTAATCTTTTATTCACAAGTCCACACTCCATACTCTCCCGTCCACTTACTTACATAGTTAGTAGTTACATTCCCTTACTCACACTCCTAAAATTTAAAGTTGACACGCACTCCTTTAATGTGCACTAAGTCTATGCAAGACCAACTCTACCATTGGAAAAGAGTGGAGTGTGCACTACTAAACAGGATGAACAAAATGTACACATTCCACCAATTCTACTTTAGCTTAATGCACATGATCTTATAAACTGACGCATCATTTTTACCGTGACTTTGTTCTTTCGAGGCTTCGAAATTCAATTATCATCCAATGAACAATGTCAATAGACCAACACTAGGCAATATGGGTCAGTTTGTTAGGGTTTTGAAGAAAATATTGTAGGAATATGCCGTAATTGTAATGTGTATGTTAAGAGAATAATTTCCATCCACACGATTAATTTACCTTTTCATCTCATCCACACATTTCTTTCATGTTATCACAAACCATCATTTTTTCTTCGTATTCCCGCAACATATACTTGTAGAAAATATTGTACGATAGAGGGAGTATACTTGTTCCTCCAATTGTGACTCTAGCCACTTAAATAACATCAACAAGAAAACAGAACAACAACAAATACATACTCCTCTGTCTCACTCATTTATCATTTTGAATACGATATGAGAGTTTTTTTTTACCTTAAATGCTGCAAAATCAATGGGACGTAGGAGTATATAAGAATTTCATACTGGTCAAGAGCAATCAGAAGTTCATACTTCACACTAGTAAAGTTAAAAGTAAAACACATCTACTTCCTCATAAAAGAACTTGATTAATCCAATTCCAATAATTATAAAAAGTGAAAATAGACTATCATTAATCAATGGTGTTACTTGTTAGCAATTTACCATCAGTATCAATATGAAATTCTAGTTCCTCTTACATAACTTGAAAGCACCAACAATAACACCATCAAATCAACTTTTCGCATCGACTCGATCAGCTAAAGGAGGCATTCCAGAAGCTTCAGCTTCCAGAAATCTTCTTAATTGTTTATCTTTCAAGTGTTTCTGTCAATTAAGATCAGTAACATCAAACCCTTATACAGTTATACCAGAATATCAAAACTTAAACAAGCAACAATATACAAGACTATGAATCCAGTTCACAGAATTTTAAGGCAAGAATGCTTTAAATTTAAGGACAAATTAGCATAGAAAAAACCCAATAAAAGATCACATTAAATTTGGTAAATTAAACATACAGCAAGGCATTCTCTGTATTTTTCCCACTCAGCAACACATTCTTCCTTTTCCCACTGACCTTTTACAAATTTTTCAGCATACCACCTGAAAATTTCACATACCCACATCATAAAATTAAATTGCAACAAATTTCTTGTATAATTTGATGGAAATGAACAAAGATAGCCGAAAGAAAGGAAGAACAAACCTATTGAAGCAATTATTATAGGCAATTTTAAGATCAGCACAAGGAGAAGTTGAAATTTGAGAAGTTGAAGAAGGTGAGGTTGGAGATGTAGAGATTTGCTTATCTCTAAAAATCCCCATATTATTCAGTGATCTTTTTCTAGGCTTACCAAAATTGGGGAAACCCCCGTTGACCGTTAAAATTAAATCCAATGGATGAGAATTGAGAACGGCGCCGAACCATCTATTCCCCCCGTCGCTTGTCGGCGAGTCTCCGGGTTGCGACGGCCGACATGGGCTGATAGTAGTTCTTTGAAAGGAACACGAATTTTGATACCCGATTTGATACCGGTTTCTTGTACCCACCCGAATGTGAAATATACTCTCGGTTTTCTATGGAATTTGCCTTTTTTTTAATGGAAAATTTACTTTGAAAAATCCGACCTTTGCCTAGTTCTCTTCTAAAAATCCGACCTTTCGATTATTATTGAAAAATCCGACCTTTGCACCCCATCTTCCATTAAAGTACCAAATGACCGGTTACCTATTGTTCTTTAAAATTCCCACCCAAGGCCTTCCATGCATTTCCCTCCATTTCCCCTTCTTCTCCCTCATTAATGTTCTACTGATAAACATCCTATCATCATTAATCCAAACCATCATCACACTCTCCAAATCTCTTTAAATACACGCTTAATCAGGAACCATCATCACTTTGCATTTACTCTGGTTGTTGGCTGCATCAGAAAAGGTATGAACCCTAATCTACTCTTTTCCATTTTTGGTACTGTACTTTTCGTTGCAAATCAGTGTTTTAATGGACGTTTTTTTTTCTTTTTTTGTTGAAGCATGTTTGTTGTTTTCTTTCCTTTTCTGGTTATTGATTTTGTTTTCTTTGTTTGTTGTTGAAGATGGATGATTTGATTGAGTTTAAGTTCTGGTATGGGGGTAAATTTAGTAGTGATGATGATGATATGTGTTACATTGGGGGTTTAGATAGGACGTTTCAAGTTAATCTGGATGATGTATGTTATGAATATCTTATGTCACTTGCTGCACAGTGTATAGAAAGCAAGTATATAGAGGGTTTGTATTATTTGAAACCTGGTTTGTCTTTGAAGGATGGGTTAAGGAAGGTAGTTGGTGATGCTGGTAACTTTCATTTGAGGAAAGCAGCAGTTGAAAGCCCTTTAGTCAATGTGTATATAGTCCAAACTTTACCCACTTCCTGTTTGTCATTAGTATTAGCAAAACCTAGGGACAAACAAGATTCTGTTTTTCCAAAAAGCCCATCCACATCAAGGCCACCTAAGCTTCCTTTTGTTAGGGGACCACAGAGTGGTAGTGGTGGTAAATTTGATGGTCAGCAAAGGTCAATTTCATTAGACTCTTCAATAAATGCATCCCAACAACAACAACCCACAGAAACCCTAGATAAAGGTAAGAGACCCCAAAAGGAACCTGCTGTGGAGGAAGTTGAAAGTGAGGAGGAAAGTGAGGAAGAGCTGCTGCATAACAATGAAGTAGATCTAGATTCAGATGATGATGAGGATTATGTTGTTAGTAGTTCTGAGGAAAGTGAGGAAGAGTTGTTGAATACTAATGAAGTTCTTGCTGAGAGTAGTGATGATGAAGAGTATGTGATTGCTAGGGAAAGAGTTAGAGGTACTTGTTCAAAGCTTCTTCAAACTGCTGTAGAAGTTCAGAAGCAAGCAGCTAGTGGCTGTTTAGGTAGTCAAACTGAGACTGCTCCCTCTTTGAATGAAGTGGTTGATGATGGAGGTCATGTTTCTGATTATGCTAACAGTGATGAGGAAATGGATACTCCACCTGAGAGTGATGATGATGAAGGTGTTGAGTTAAGGAGGAAGAGAAGAGCTTTGACTGTTGGTGTGAAAACTGATTTTAAGGAATTTAAATGGGTTGCTGGTCAGAGATTTACAAGTAAGAGTAGTTTTAAAGATGCACTTGCTAAGTATGCTATTTTGCAAGGTAGGAATTAGAGGTGTTCAACGGGCCGGGTCGGGGCGGGTCGGGTCAAAATTTAAATGGGCCGGGGCGGGGCGGGTCATGTCAAATGATAAACGGGCCGGGGCGGGTCAAGCCCATTTAAATTCGACCCGCTTTGACCCTTTTTTAAAAAGTCCATAAAATAGCTTTTTTTATTATTCTTTATGGCCCGTTGGGTCGATCCACTTATGTATATAATAATTACAATTAATTTTTTTTTTAAAAAGTGGTAATTTTTTTTTGCAATTATTATTTATAATTTTCCGACCCGGCCCGGCCCGACCCTTTACACAAAGGCCCGTTAATGACCCGACCCGCTAATGACCCGTTAAAATGTGACCCGACCCTTGACCCGTTGGGTCGACCCGCCCCATTGAACACCTCTAGTAGGAATGTTAGTATAAGTTCAAGTGACTCAAAGAGAGGTCACAGAACTATAGTTAAGTGTGTAGAAGGGTGTCCCTTTTATTTGTATGCAAGTTGGGACTCTAGAAGAGCTGTGTTTGTTGTTAAGTCTGTAGAGGGTGAGCATTCATGTGCTAGGAACATGAAGAGGAATAAGCAATTGAAGGCAACTTGGGTTGCAAAGCAGTTTTTAGATGTTTTTAAATCAAGGCCTCATTGGCCAGCAAAGGAAATCATGGACACTATAAAGAGAGCTTATGGTGTCCTTGTTTCTAGGGGGTTTGCCTACAAAGTTAAGTACACTGCACACAAGATGTTGCATGGAAGTATGACTGAGCATTACAACAAGTTGGGGGTTTATGTTACTGTGTTGAAGCAAGTTAGTCCAGGAAGTATGATTGAACTTGTAACTGATTCAAGTAGAGATGATGCTACTGTTTTTAAGAGGCTGCACATATGTTTTGATGGCTTGAAACAAGGTTGGCTTGAGGGATGCAGGAAGGTGATCTGCATTGATGCCTGTTTTTTAAAGACTTTTCTTGGGGGTCAACTAATGGTTGCTATAGGGAGAGACAACAATGACCAAATGTTCCCTATTTCATGGGCTGTTGTTGAGGGTGAAAATAATGAGAGTTGGGAGTGGTTTTTAAGGGGGTTGCAGACTTACTTGGAGCTGGGCAATGGAGAAGGAATTGTCATCATATCTGATGAGCACAAGGTATGGTCTATACCCTATATTATTTTTTGCCTTATATTTGTTATTGCACTCTAAATTACAAGTTGTTTATTTTCAATTGCAGTCCATTATTAGTGGTGTTGCATTAGTTTTACCTGAAGCAGAACATAGACACTGTGCCAGACACATTTATGCAAACTGGCACAAGCATTTCAAGGGAGATGAATTGAAACAAGCATTCTGGAGAGCTGCTAAGGCATGGAACATGTCTGATTATGAGCAGGCATTAGCTGATATGGCTGAGATTGATGAGCAAGCTGTTGATAGTTTTAAGAGCTACAATCCAAAGTGTTTCTGCAGAGCTTTTATGAAGGCTGATACAAAGGTGGATGTTATAGTGAACAACATGGCTGAGACATTTAATGGGTACATAATTAATGCAAGAACTAAGCATATTTTGTACATGCTTGAGGATATAAGGACTGCTGTTATGCAAAGGCTGTATACCAAGAGAGGGGAAGCTGAGAAATGGAAGTATGAGTTTGGGCCTAGGGTTGGTAGATCATCATCTTCAAGGGAGAAGTCCATTAACATCAATGACACCATGTCTTCACAAGTCACTCAGGAGTGACAATTTGTTTCTATGTTTAATGTAGGGGGAAGGGTAGTTTTTTGGGGGTTTAACATATAGAGTTCAACAATTTTGATTGTGTAGGTTGAACTCTTTGATTGTATGAATGTATTAGGTTGTTGTTACTGTAATTTTTTGCACTGCCTAGAGGCAGTTTTGATCAAATGAAATGTAAGAAGGAAGAACTATGAATTAATTAACAATGATTATGCAAAATTTGTCAAAAGCTTCATTTCATTGCCATTAATCAATACATTACAGCTTTAGTCTATTCCACCATACATTACATTACACTACATCTTCATTAAGAACATGGTGAAAAAGAAAAACAACCATGAAACAATCAAAAACATACAAAGGTTTTTCTCCCTATTTCCTAATTTCATAACTTCAAAACGAAGAGAATTAATCTCAGTGTTTGTTTCCATCATCTTCAACTGTTCTTCCATTTTTGTTTTGTGCTTGAGTAATTCATCTACCAATTTCTCTAAATTTGCCAACTTTAGTTGAAAATGCTCAGAATCAGGCATACCACGCTCCTTCTCCCACATAAAGAACGAGCAATCCCCCTTCTGATAAAAAAAAACAGCCATTAAAATAGGATTAGGGTTTCAATTACAACCAACAATGGAGAAGATGAACTTACAGGCCAGCGTGGACAAGAGTAAAACTTTTCACCATAATTAGGACCTTTCTTCACCACCCGCAGCTTAGCATCAAGATCATGGTGACATTTAACACCAGATCTAGCAGAATCACAGTGAGAAGAAGAGCTTTGATTGAGAGAGTACATGGCTGCTTGCAAGCTTCATAAAGAAGAAGATGAATATGGAGTTTAAAGAAATTAGGGTTTATTTATTTATGATTTTTCCTTTTTTTTTAAATCGTTTTTACCGGTTAAACAGGTTAGCAAATGGGTTATGTACTTTAATGGAAGATGGGGTGCAAAGGTCGGATTTTTCAATAATAATCGAAAGGTCGGATTTTTAGAAGAGAACTAGGCAAAGGTCGGATTTTTCAAAGTAAATTTTCCTTTTTTAATTTCTATTTTTGGCCTAAAATTCATGCTCTGTCTTATTATTACTACTATCATCATCTACATTCTACACATTTAACTGAACTCATTTTTCCATGTCACCTATAGGTGTTGCGGGATTAGACGGGTAGCGGATTGTATAGTTTTTAAAAAATCTATCTGTAGGCTCTAATATTTAAAACACCGTCCGTAATTGCGGACATATTTTTTTCCCCTACCCGTCCATTTTTAAAGTGGGCGGGACCCGCAGGTAGGGGGCTAATTATTATATAAAAATTAAAAATATAATACAAATCATGAAGTTAATAAAAATTAAAATACAATAAATTGTTCATAATACTCAAAATTTTAGCTTTCAAATTTTGTGTATCTTCCTATTATGATCATTTCTAAAATCCCAACATTTAGATTCAAATAGTAGCTTTAGTCTAATGATCGTTTTATAGAACTTGTCTTTTAGCTTAGACTCACCTCAATGACATAACATTTCATTAACAACTTTTCATTTTTGCCACCATCAGATAATTCTATTGGGTCGCATCTTGTTGGATGTCTTTACTAATTTGAAATATAACTCAAGGTATTTGAAGCATCTGCATGTGGTTCAACGGATAAAGCATCTGCATGTGGAGCATAAGGTTTGGGGTTCGACTCCTACTTGGCGCAGGTATCAATTGTGGGGGGTTTCTTGACTGCGCGCATCTCTCTTTACTCCCTCCTTGGGGGTACGGGCCGGGTATGATTTGTCCGCATCTTTCAAGAAAAAGAAAACCCCCATTTAGACCCTACCTTGTGTGGGATATCGAAAAGGTCCTTTACTTTTACCTTTTATTTGAAGCATCTACTTTGAGCAATTTCTTTATCTCATACCTTTATAGTTCCCCTAGTTATCTTGTTTGTGCCAAAGTTACACTTTATGTACTCTCTCTTACTTTGACTTAATTTAAAACTTTCTAACTCCAACTCTTATCTCATCAGATAACATTTACCCCTTCTTTAATCTCATGCAAAACAAAAACGATCACAAAAGTATTTGTGGAATTAAAAAAAAACGAAAGCACGTATAGGAGTAGTTTTATATAGTCTATTTAAGACCATCTCCAATTATGCTATTAGAGGGTTCATAAAGCACGACTTATTTAATATCTAACCTGTTCAAAACACGCATAAAAAACAATCAAAGAAAACTCATATTTGTTGTTTTTGGTATAAAAACCTTAGTAAAAATTGCTATTAATAATATAACCTTTCACTCATTCGCTGTAAATAGGATTATTTTTTAATAATCCAACCCTTGTCCTTAGTAAAAACCTTAGACTGTCTATAGCATAAACGGTAAATATAGACCAACCTATTTTACAAAATAAGTAACTAATTAGTAATCAAATTTATTTTAAAATTTAAAATCATTGTGTTGGACTGTTGGACTTGGAAGAGCCGTCTTTGCCATAAACGATATGAGATGTCGTGTTTAATATTAGGTGCAATTAAAATAAGTAGGAGTTTCTTGTGGGAGAGGAAACAACTAAACTTCACCCGTCATCACTACCACCTTTCAACAAAGAGAGAAAACCCAACATCAACAAAAGTATCAGTATCAGTGTATTAGCAAAGCAACAACAATGGCGTCTTCTTACTCAGAATTTAAAGGTCAACCTCGTCTTCCCAAATTCGCTTCTCCAAAGCGTTACGACATCCGCCTCAAACCTGACCTTGTTGCCTGCGTATTCGATGGTGTCGTTGCCATTGATGTTGATGTTGTTTCGCCCACCAAATACCTCGTCCTCAATGCTGCTGATCTCAATGTTGATTCCTCTTCTGTATTCTTCAAACTCAAGTCCACTTCTCAGGTGATCATATCAGTGAACCTTTCATAATAGATAATTTGGGTTTCGACTTTGCTGGATGATTAAGATTTCGTGTTTTTTGTTTTTATGTAGGAAATCCGAGCATCTGGAGTGGGATTGATTGAAGCAGATGAGATATTAGTTGTTGAATTCGGACAAGAACTTCCTGTTGGAATTGGGATTTTGAATATTTCTTTTCAAGGAACCCTAAATGATCAAATGAAAGGATTTTACAGGAGGTGGGTTTTATTAATTTTTTTTAAAAAAAGCTTTTTGTAAGATTAGTTGATGTTAATTTTTTTTTTCTGGTTTTTGGAAGAAAGGAAAAAGTCTGATTTATTGATCTGTAGCTTGAATTTTTCTGCATGCTATAATTTCTTTCTCTTTTGACAATATTTGAAATCATGTTAGAGCATCTGTCTGGAAACTATCCATTTAATTTATTTTTGATTAATTGGTATTTAATTGTTGTATTGGTGAATCACTCATAGTTTGATTTTATGGAGATAGGGAGATTTTTTTATAAATGGCCCTAATAAGATTTTTAATGGACTTGAAATACAAATCCAAGATTGGAATTTTATCTTGTTTCTTGGTGCTTAAATTGAATCTGCATTTTCACCTTCTATAACAACAATGCTTAAGCCTTTATTTCTAAAGATTGCAATCTTCCCTAAACTGTTGATATTTGTGTTCCAATTTCCTTTATGTTCTCTAATTTTTCAACTTTTTCTTTGGAATTGGTGAAATTATGTTTAGTGTATATGAGATTAATGGCGAGAAAAAGAACATGGCGACCACTCAATTCGAACCAGCTGATGCACGACGGTGTTTTCCTTGCTGGGATGAACCAGCTGCTAAGGTTAGACAGTGCTCACACTTTCCATTGAGTGAAGGAGTTGTTTGATTGTTCATGATTATGTTGTAAAACTATAATTTTGAGTACCAGGAGTGATATAGATGGGTAGGTAGAATTTGTCAAATATCATTCGTCTTGCTCCCTCCGTCCCATGAGAATTGCTTCATTTTCCATTTAAGTCCGTTTTATAAGAATTGCTACATTTCTGTTTTTGGTCATGATTTACAATTCTCATCAACACATATTGTTTTATCTCATCTCACATTTCTCCCACCTCCCCACAAAGCATAGTTTTTCACCCCTTTCTTTGGTCGACACCAATTGTGTATTTGTGTGCTTTTAGCTAACCCCATGTTACAGAGGAAGTATAAATTAAGATTCTTGTCTTACTTTGATCTATAGCTAGTTGCTTTTGGTTTCCAACTTTTCTGGAGTTTGGGTTGTATACTTGTATTAGTTGTGTTTATGTGTTTGTCTTCTGTTCAGGCTACATTCAAGATTACTTTAGATGTGCCTTCCGATCTTGTGGCACTCTCGAATATGCCTGTCATTGAAGAAAAGAAAGAAGGGGATATTAAGACAGTTTATTTCGAGGAGTCTCCAATAATGTCAACATATCTGGTTGCTGTAGTTGTGGGTTTGTTTGATTTTGTGGAAAGTCACACCTCTGACGGTATCCTCCCATACCTGACATTTCGCTCTAATGTAACTCATTGATGAGAGATGGCTCAATGGACTTTTATAAGTGACTGTATTTTTATGCTATGTAGGTATTAAAGTTAGATGCTATTGTCAAGTTGGCAAGACAGATCAAGGAAAGTTTGCTTTGGAAGTTGCTGTTAAGACTCTTGAATTATATAAAAAGTAACTTACTGAAACCATCATCAATAACATTTTCTCTTTGTATTTTGAAATGCTTTACTGATGCATTGTCGATTTATTTTTTTTAAATTGTGAAAGGTATTTTGATGTGCCTTATGCCCTACCCAAATTGGATATGATTGCTATTCCTGATTTTGCTGCGGGAGCCATGGAGAACTATGGTTTGGTTACATATCGTGAAAGTGCTTTGCTATATGATGAGAAGAACTCAGCTGCTGCCTACAAGCAAAGGGTAGTTTATTTGTGAGCTATATGTGTTCGACTACTTTATCTTATTTACTATGTCCTTTCTTATCTATACTAATATTAATGAATATATTCTCCTATTAAGGTTGCTATTGTGGTTGCTCATGAATTGGCTCATCAATGGTTTGGCAATCTTGTGACAATGGAATGGTGGACACATTTATGGCTGAATGAGGGATTTGCAACATGGGTATCTATAATTTATATTAAAAGAATTTCTTTGTGCAATTTTCAAAATATGCTTTTAAATATGGAACTAATAAACTGCTATTGGTTGTCTTCAGGTATCTTATTTAGCAGCTGATGCTTTATTTCCCGAATGGAAAATTTGGACTCAGTTTCTTGACCAGACTACTGATGGACTTAGGCTGGATGGTCTTTCGGAATCCCATCCTATAGAGGTTTGGGTCATCCGTACTATTTTCTTGATAGGAGAATCATCACTTCAATGTATGCTGAAGTATTTTCATACTTTCAGGTTGAGATTAACCATGCAAGTGAAATTGATGAAATATTTGATGCCATCAGCTACAGGAAAGGTGCTTCTGTCATTAGGATGCTTCAAA
Organism: Amaranthus palmeri; assembly: GCA_019776075.1. Classification (NCBI taxonomy): domain Eukaryota; kingdom Viridiplantae; phylum Streptophyta; class Magnoliopsida; order Caryophyllales; family Amaranthaceae; genus Amaranthus; species Amaranthus palmeri. The sequence continues at coordinate 1,244,887 of JAAKBH010000278.1, forward strand.
GCTATCTTGGCGCAGATCCTTTTCAGGTTTTTATGTTGATATAATTTCACCATTCGCTAACAGTTCTTGAACTTTTGTTTAGTTTCTATTCAAAGATGCATGTTGATTTCCGCGGCTAAATTTTTAAGATAGTTTATATTTTCATGCCTTTGGAGTCTGATTCTGGGTTTCCGCTTACAGAATCTGATCTTGATGGCACTTTTCACTTTAACAGAATGTAGTTATATCTTTTTTTCTATCGACTGATACCAAGGCTCTCATAATGATATACAGTTGCATCTATTGTCATACTAGAATGATTTATAATTTTATATCGAACACAAATCATAAAAGCAGTTAGTCTCCTAGAATTTAGGCGGTTCTTATGTTTTCTTTTGTCAGTCAGCTTCAAGAATCTTGAATTAGAAGTTAATATTTTGCCTGGAGTGGTAGGCGCGCGCGCCTGAAGCTCCACTCTAAAGCTCTGTTCAGTTCATTGTAAAATTATGCAATTACCTTTGTATTATTTATGACAAGTTTCCTTTGCTTCTATTAACATGCTTAGGCATCCTTTGATTTCACTTATTATTACTAAATGTATGCTATCAGAGAGCTCTAGCGTGCTATATAAAGAAATATGCTTGCTCTAATGCCAAGACAGAAGACTTATGGGCTGTTCTTGAGGAAGTATCTGGTGAACCGGTAAAGGAATTAATGAATTCATGGACACAACAGAAAGGGTATCCTGTTATATCTGTGAGGGTTAGAGGCGAAAAACTGGAGTTAGAGCAGGTGATGCACTTCATTGATTTCTTGTTTCTATCTGGTGCTACACATGGAATATTACTGTTATAAACTCATGTTGAGTTGCAATCTAACATTGTGCTATTGATTGCAGGCACACTTTTTGTTGAGTGGTTCCCCTAGTGATAGCCAGTGGATTGTCCCAATAACCTTATGTTGCGGATCTTATGATAATCGTCATAGTTTTCTCCTGAAAGAAAAATCTGGAAGTCTTGATATTGTCGAGTCTTCTTGGATTAAGCTTAACGTGGACCAAACAGGATTTTATAGAGTGAAATATGATAACATATTGGAAGCCAAACTCAGGGATGCTATAGAGAGAGGTCAATTGTCTGCGACTGATAGATTCGGTAAGATGAATATTGAATGTGTGCTTGATATTTCATTCACCATTATTGAAAAGTTAAGTCCTTGTTTGACTTTTTAATTATCACTGCAGGTGTTTTGGATGATACATTTGCCCTCAGTACGAGTGGTCAACAATCTCTGACATCTTTGTTGACTTTGATAGCTTCATTTAAAGAGGAAACTGAATATACTGTTCTCTCCAATTTAATAAATGTAATCTCGTCTCCATTCATAATTGAAGTTATTTTTAACTATATGATATTCTAATTTTTGTTATGCCTTTTGTTTCTATAGATTAGCTACAAAGTTCTGAGGATAGTGGCTGATGCTACGCCTGAATTAGTTGATGGCCTCAAAAAATTCTTCATTAGTCTTTTTGAGCATCCTGCTGGGTATGTATTACTTTATACCAATGAGCAATTTAAATTAGGTGATTGTGGTATTGGTGACATTTATGGCAGTCTAGCTAATGTAAATGTTTGAACGTATCAAATACAGATGTATTCATATATCTGTTTTTCATTTTTGTTATTAGTGTATGTTATTAGGTTGGGAACAAGAACAACATTTGCATTTATAATTGTAATCACGACTTTTGAAGCGACTTCAACTGTTGGGCTTCTAAATTTTCTTGTTCTTTCCTAAAGTTTGTTCATTGGGGATTTCCTGGGGAGCAGAAACAGAATCTTCTGTCTCCTTGTGCTCTAAGAATTTAGAGGGTAGAGAGTAGTAAAGGTGCTAAAGAGAAGATAAAATGGTGTTTAGGTAACCATTTTATTGTTTGATGAAATTTATTGCTAATTGATTTGAAGTATACCAAAATGCAAAACAAGAGGATGTTGTCGTGCTATAATAGACCTTGGTGTTATATATATTTCATAAATGATAAAGTGGTGAAAATATACCTTACATTATGAAATACTAATTGATTTAAGGAGCTTTATCAATGACACTGTGAGGTTGCTACCGCATAGCCGTTTAAGATAGGGCTGTCGAAAGAAAAGCATATAGATGCATTGCTCAGAAAAGCAAGACGGAGGGAGCATCATTCTCTGTGCTTCTTGGTCCTATGCTATATGCACGGTTAATTTATATTGAACTCTATACGTAGCATTTGTTGTGAA